>CM076572.1:1398663401-1399327990 GCA_034641835.2 Pinus albicaulis
CACACGATCATGCACGGTCATGAAAACGAAATAGAGCAGAACGAGAGGTTTACCCGTTGGTCCTACGTTTGAAGTAGATCCACGTGGAGTTCAAACTCCCTGCAACCGTCCTTCGTCTTTCACCTGAAATACAAGAAGAAACCAGCACAAAGGACAAGTTGTACAGTATATTTCTACTCTATATGTTAGCGAGATTCATATAAAACATTAAATTAATCATCATAAATGCTTGTATAACAAATATTCTTCATACATTAAAGCATACACTAACACGTTTACTTCGGGAACAGCATGATACTTCTGTATTATAAATATAGTACGTACAAAAGTAAGTGGAGAGATCACCTGATCCTTCCAAGGCCTTCGCAGACCGTCGTCCGGATCCGTCCAGCCCTTGCCTCGCTAAGACTCCTTCCAAATGAGTGCATACGAGATAACATATAAAGGGATGTGTATCTCGAGGAAACAAGGGTTTCCTGAAATGAACTGGGAAAGTGCAGGAGGCACGGGGAATCAGACTTGGATAGGGAACCAACAGAGTATAATAATAACAATTCTCTCTCTCCCTTAGGCCATACATATGAGGTCCTTTTATAGTCCCTCCAAGTAGTTTCAGCAGTTGGAAACAGTTGGCCACGGGCTGGGGTGGTTGAACTACCTGAGTAACCATCAACCCAGCGCGAAATTAGGGATTTTTTATATATTTTTTAATCATTTTAATGGCATACGCAGAAAAGTCTAGCTGAACTCGCGTATACACGCAGAAAAACACGGGCATAGTCGCGTATGGGGGATTTTACACTGTTTTTAAGTGAATTTGTCCAAGTCTGTAGGAATGGGTGCCCAAAAGCCATAAAGCAATCATGAATCATGTCGAGGTGAGAAATGATGCTATAACAGATGCCCCCTAATATATGAGGTCAGAAGGGGTACATGATGGCCGAAATGTATTATGCACATAGAAAGAACTTCGCAAGGACAAGAGAGGACTTCACCAGATTTCAGCCTGCCAAAAACCAATGAAAGAAATCAGAGAGTCAACACATGCTGAGGCGGGCATACCCATGCTCAGTCAAAAATACATCATATATATAGAAAGTACTGAATAGATCCAACATGTATACAAGTATAACTGAACTAAAAGTACATAGTGAATCATCTGAGCAGGGCCCGGAAAGACAAGTCTGTATCAATGTCCAAGTATCACATATAGAAAGCTGAGCAAAGATAGTGCAACTGGATATCTGATCAAGTAACTGAATCTCCAAGTACCGGATCATAAGAGGCGGATCAAGCGGTACAATCACGCAACTCGGGGATCAACATATAAGATGCTGCTGTGCTGAACTGCAACATATAAGGGTGGACGGCAACACTGGCAGAAACTGAGAGAACTGTCAACAGTGAACCGAGAAATGCTGATGCAACCCAAGGTCTTCACCGATCACAACGGCACAATTCTACACACTGGGAATAAATGAGCTGAAGTCGACCATGTGAGAAATCGTTGGATTACAGGGCAATGATGTTTCCCGTTAACCAACGCGAGACAACCCACCGATAATGATAATGAGTGTCAAGGTGCCCCAGTACAATCTGACAAGTGTGAATGAATGAGTTGAAGTCGAACACTTGAAAGAATCTACCAATCAGGAGGCAATGATGAATCCCCGCTGTCGATAGCGAAGAGTCTGCCACTGATGACTGCAAACCCTAAGGTACTGACAAAAAGACTCTAGACCTTATTCCCAGAGCAATGAGTCGGAGTCGATGGGAAAAGATATGCTGGAAGGAAGGCATTAAGGCATCCCACATCAGTCCAGCGCGAGTGTAACCCGCAGGCCAAGATTTGGAAGGAATCGGACGAAGTAGAGTGATGGAACCAAAACCGAAGTACGTTTCCGACATGCACAAGATGAAGCTAGCGCACGGAAGAAACCCTATGAACCAACCAATAATGAAAGCTGACACAGAGGCGAGAAATCCACCGATAGGGTCAAATGGAAATCAAGGTACTGCACGAATCCCAAGTGTGATAATGTGTGCTGACGTCGAACACGGGGGAAACCACTCAGTCAAAGACCCATGATGATGATCAAATGCTGAGCACGAGGTCACCTATCAATGATGGAAATAGGCCCAAGGTGCGGCTCTAGGCTTGCTCTCAGAGCAATGTGTCGTAGTCGATAAGAGACAAACCCGCCGGCAAGAAGTCAATGGAGACCTTCTCAAACCAGCACGAGCAGAAGATCAAAACATCTGATGTGATAGAACATGATGTTGACAAGACCGGGAAGGCCGACTGAATAATGAGTCAAGAGACACCGCAGAATGGCCGACTCAGGCTAGACTTCCCTTGAACAAAAGCACGACTCTGTGATGACCAAGGCAGTAAAAAAGTGACACTGTATAAGTCTGTCTTGCAGGAGGCAAAACAAACACTCCATATGATTGGAAGAGATAACCAACCGGGGGAGAACTGATAAGTGAAACATGGTAAAGGCTGAACCTAGGTCAAACTAGAACCATCCCAAATGAAGGATATATATATAAGTATATGTGCTTTGTTCAAGGGCGACAAACTGACTCTGTACTGCCATCGAAATAACGAAGATACATCCCGTTCCCGCTCTTTTTGTTATATTTAATTTTTTTTTTTGTCTTTTTCATAATAAGCCTGAAAAAGAATAAAAGAATGCTATGGTACAATGGATAGAACGAGTATCAAGAAAGCAGATGCACTAGTTCCGAGGTTTGGAACAATCCTATGCTCAATGCAAGGTGGCGAAAACTGGTCAGTGATACTCAGAGGAACGTTCCATCCATGGGTACAAAGGTGTCAAGTCGTGATAGCTAAGTGCATGCAATGGTTAACTTGTACAGAAAGTCAAGGTCAAAAGTTGGCTTAAACATCGAGTCCAAAAGAAGCCGGCTAAAGGCCAGGATAAACAAGTAGCCAATATGCAATGCAGTAATACAACTTAACGACACCAGGGAGCCTCTAGGGTATAAGCCAGAAAAATGATAAGTGATGAAGGAGAAGAATGAAGCTTCAACACGAAAGACATGGCAGGACTAAAGAGGGCTCCCGAGCCTACATAAAAAGCAGCATGGGCAACAAGCGATAGCGAGGAACTAACTAGGAAGCCCATGTAAAGGAAGGCTCTACCATCAAGTCATGATTTTAAAAATCGGCGAGTGAAAATGGTATAATACTCATGACCTGATGGGATCGACCCTAAGGCAAGTGATCAGTATGGAGGCTAGAATGAAAGATGAAACGGAAAGTGATTCCCTAACCTATATGCCAGTGAAGATCATATACCTGCCGTGAAGAGTCTGAACACATGGGCCAAAAACCGGGAAAAATCTCGAAAATGTCAAAATGTACCTGAAATATACCAAACTGGGCACTTCCAAGCAATCGAGTGATACAGCATAAGACAGATCGAAAAAATAAGCACAAGGAAATTTTTACGAAAATTTTCAATTTTTAGCCATAAATACACAAATTACCTCTCAAATGGTTCATTATTGCATAGCTGATTTGGAAAAAGAGCTCTGGAGCTAAAAACTTGTTTCGTCAAACCAGCAACAACCGACCGTCGGAATTCAGCGAAACTTCAGGTAGGCCCCTTATTCATCCTGTTGATTCATTTTGTCCGTTTAAAATTTAAAATTAAGTGGATTTTTACCTGGAAACCCTTATTAAAAAACGCGTACCTGCGCATACGCGAGTTCAAAGAAGGAAAGCCGCGTGTACACGCGACTGTGCACAGCGAAACTAGCGTATGCGCAAGTCCGAATTTTAAAAATGAGTTTCTAATGCAAATTTTAATGAATTTCTTCAGGATGACAATTTCATGGAGGGAACGCGAGCATAGTGCAGTGGACCAAGAGGTCATGGAAGACCGTGCAGCACAAAATGTCCTCCGAAACTGTGGATTATTCAAATTTTTCAAATTGCCCAATATGAAAAGTAATGTGAGATTGCTTGAAATGCTGGTAAATTATTGGGAACCGGATCAGGATTGTTTCATCATTGATCAAATGCCACTACGCATAGAGGTGGAAGATATCTACTTCATCACTGGACTCTCCAGAAGGGGAGACCCAGTGGATTTGCACGGAAAGCCCCTGGGAGGGTTAACCGTGGAGGACTATGTCCAACTCTATTGCATAGAAGATTCCAAAAAAGTAGGCACACAGATTGCAATCAGAGATATCAGGGACTTGCACATGAAGATCCTCCTGTTCACCATCGGCGGAGTGGCAGGATCTGCCTCACTGCATCAGGCGTCCAGGGCGCACATGAGCATAGCTGTAGAGTGCTTAATTCATGTGTATGATTGGTGCACTGCCCTGCTACTGAACATGAAACAACAACTGACGTCGATTCGCAAAACACATACAAAACACTTTGGCTATGGAACCATTTTGACTACATTCTTCTTCTTCGAGAGTTCCAGCTTTGAGACCCAAAGTCATCTCAACTATCAGCAGCCCTCGGGACCCAAGAATTGCCCGTTGGGCAGACATGATGAAGAGACTGGGGGGCAGCGAGGGACCCCGAACTACCTGGGATGATGAGTTCTTCTTATGGTGGAGAGAACAGATCATCGCAGTAGATGACTATCCCTCTGCCGGGATGGATTTCCGAGGAGATCCAGATCTAGTACTTCCACCCGGTGCAGCATGGGGAGCAGTCGGTAAGTTTTTTCAAAAATTTTAACTTATATGATTTTTTTGGTTTTTTCAAATATGTATGAAAAATGAAAAACAAACATGTTTTTGGATTGGATTCATAATGATTGAAAAAAATGATCATGTTTCAGATGTTGGACCAGTGCGTCCTGAGGGCCTAGCACGTCACAAGCGCCGCAGAGGTGAAGCAGAGACAGCGGATTCTGACAGAACCCTCCAGGCCGTGCAGAGAAACTTGGAGGGACTAACCCGCCAAATCCCTCTGGCTGTTGTGGAGGACTTACCAGAAGCCGTCCAGAGACGGGTTGTAGGAGTACCCCGGGACTGGGTTAGACTGTTCCGCCGTGTGGCCACTGCAGTGATGTTCTATAGGAACACTGGGCAGGGTCCTCAGGATTAGACAGATTTTCATAGTAGATGACTGTATATTTTTTGAGACTGAACATGATGGGGCATAAGCCCAAGTTTTGTACGGCATTGATGGATCCAAAATTTTGTGAAGTTTTTTGACATACTGATGATATATATACAGCGATATTTTGATGTGATGTGATAAATGTATCAAATGTATGATGTTTTTGATGATTAGATTTTATTGTATTGAATGATTAATATGCCAATCTAAAGCTTGATTAGCCAATGAGTCAGCAAACCAATTGTCGGCTCGAGGAATATGAATGAATGTTAAAAATTGAAATGACCTTTGTAACAAACGTACCCTCAAGAACAATCGTAATAAAAATGGATCTCGTACCCGATAAGTGTTGTTCAACTGCGACACCACCAGCTGGGAGTCCAAGAAAACTACCAACGAATCAACACCCAAAGATATTGCCTCAGAGAGTAGATGAATGACTGCAGTGTATTCTGCTACATTATTGGAAGCAGGACCAATGCAGACCCCTCTTGATACCAACAGCTGACCGGAAGGATAATGAAGCACCCAAGCCGCGGAAGCTAAGTTCCGGGTGTGTCTACTAGCACCATCGGCGAAAACATAATGACTCATGACATCAACACAACCTGCCAAAGCAGATCAAAAACATCACCATCCCATCAAAAATCGAAAATCAAACAGATATGTACAAGACAAAAACTACTATATACAAAGCAAAATGCCGGGCCAAAGCCTAGGCATAATACTTCTTCAGATAGAGCCCATTTCGGGGCTCCGACAACTCGTTTCCTTCGAAGTCAACCAAGGTATACGCTCCTTTCTTAAGGACCTTTTTAACGATATAGGGGCCATACCACATCGACTTAAACTTTCCTGCCCCCAAGGCATCCCTTTCTTGGGCATAGACCAAAACAAGGTCGCCTTCGGAAAAGACCCTAGGCTTAACCGCCTTATCGTACTGGACTTTGACTCGGTTTTTATGCGCTTCGTTCAACGTGGCGGCATCTCGACGCTGCTCATCAAGATGTTCCAGATGAAGAAGCCGCTCTGCCAGACTAGAAGTGTCGGGAAGAAGCTCAACAGCCAGTTTAAGGGAAGGAATCTCGCATTCAATGGGAAATACGGATTCCACCCCGTGGACTAACTGAAACGGAGTAAAGCCAGTTGCAGTTTTCACTGACGTCCTGTATGCCCAGAGTGCAAGATATAGCATAATGTGCCAGTTGGATCTATGTTTATCAATCGTCCGTTGAAGAATTGTCTTCAAGGACTTATTCACGGCTTCCACTTGGCCATTGGCCTGAGGATAATATGGAGATGAATGCTCCTGCCGGAAACCCAATTTAAGAGCCAACTCGGCCATCATACTGTTCTGAAAGTGACTGCCATGGTCAGTGACAATCTCTCTAGGTATACCGAAACGAGCAATGACTTGGTTGAAGAAGAAAAGAGCTGCTGTCTCACCATCGTTCCCAAAAGTAGGCATAGCTTCGACCCACTTCGTAAAGTAGTCTACTGCTACGATAATGTACTTGTGACCTTTTGCCGAAGGCGGGTTACAAGTAGTATAATCCATACCCCACTTTGTAAAGGGGCCGACAGTAACGACTGGAAAAAGCGGAGCTGGAGGAGCGCGCATTTTTCGAGTATACACTTGACAAGGATGACACTTCTTGACCGATTCAATACAATCTTTGAAAATCGAGGGCCAGAAGTAGCCAGCACGCAAAATATTTTGGGCTGTAGCAAGCCCTGATAAATGACCCCCACAAGCTCCACCGTGAGAATCATTAAGCACGGCCTCAGCTTCTTCGAAAGTTAAGCAGCGTCTTAGGATTGAATCAACCCCTCGACGGTACAAAGCATCACCAATAATCAGATAACTTTTAGCTAAGTGACGCGGCTTACGACGCTCATCTTTCGAAAAAGAAGAGGGAAACTTCGCAGTCTGGAGATATACAATGATGTCCCCATACCAAGGATCTTGTGGAGAGATCAGAAACAAGTGTTCGTCAGGAAAGGACTCATCATAGATCATCGCCTCTCCACAAGGCAACTCGGAGATCAATTCCGCAAAAACTAATGACTTCTTGGATTTGGCAGACATGAACTCTAGATCAAATTCTTGTAAAATCACAATCCATCTATTATATTTGCCCCCAATCACTCGCCTGCTGAGGACAAACTGAAATGGATTGGCAGCTACCAAGACATAAGTTTTGCGAAGAATAATGTAATGCCGGAGTCGCTGCACAGCATGGACTGCTGCTAAGGCTAATTTTTCTATCGGGGTGTATCGAAGTTCAGGTCCTACCAGTCCTCGACTAAGGTAGTAAATAACATGCTCGACAAGAGCATCATCCTCCTGAACCAGAACCATACCAATGGTAGATTCTGCTGTAGCCAGATACAAAAGAAAATCTCTGCTATAATCGGGTGGACTCAGTAAAGGAGCAGAAGTCAATGCCTTTTTCAAGGCATCGAATGAGCGTTGAGCATAGTCGTCCCAAAGAAAAGGGACTCCTTTCTTCAACAGTCTCATATATCCCTTTGTAATCTCGGCATAGTTAACGATAAACCTCCGAAGAAAGTTAGACTTCCCTTGGAGACTTTGAAGTTGACGGATTGAAGACGGGGGAGGCAACCGAAGTATTGCCTCAACCTTGAAGGGATCTACCCTTATCCCTTCATTAGACACGATAAATCCCAACAGCCGACCGGATGTTACCGCGAAAACGCACTTGTTCGGATTCAAACGAATTTTATAAAACCGACATCTCTCAAATATTTGCCGGAGGTGTCCTGGATGATCCATTCTCTTTCGAGAATGAGCAGCTAGATCATCTAAGTATGCCTCGATAATTTTCTTGATGTCGTGGAAGGCGTAGGACATGGCCCGCTGAAAAGTGGCTCCAGCATTTTTCAGACCAAAAGGCATTTTCTTATATGCAAACGTACCCCAAGGACAAATAAATGCGGTCTTATGTTGATCTTCTGGACGGATAGTAATTTGATTGTAACCAGAAAAACCGTCCATGAAGGAAAAAATTTCGTTACCGGCACACTCATCAATAATCTGATCAATGAAGGGTGTGGGGTAATTATCTTTAGGACACGCCTTATTCGGGTCTCTGAAATCGATGCACACTCGAATTGTTCCTTGCTTTTTATCAACAGGAACGGGGTTTGAAACCCATTCAGTCAGAGGAACTGGGAAAATGAATCCCGCCTTAAGCAGCTTTTCAACTTCAGCTTTGATAGCTGCTGCCTTCCTAGGATTAACCGGACGAAGTTTTTGCCTGACCGGCTTATCTTTTTCATACGTCTTGATCTCATGCTGGACAATAGATGGATCTATGCCAGGCATTTCCTCATAAGACCAAGCAAAAACATCCCTATACTCTTTGAAGAGCTCGGTATAGATTTGAACTTCTTCACGGGAACATTCAGCTCCAATGAAAACATTCTCAATAATGTTGGGATTCCTAGAGATGTTCACCGGGATAGTCGGAGAGATCACAGCCATGTTCCCTTCAGCATAAACCTGTGCTGGTGCTAAGGGGCTCAAGACTGGGTGAACAGGTCCAGGAGACTGAGGACTTGGAAAACTAGCTTCGACTTCGCTCAAGTCGGGTAGGAAGTAAGACCGATGATGCAAGTCATCCCACGGTCTCTCTATACCTGTCATTGCTTCCAGGATGGCCTCTTCAGATGGAAGAGTGGTATCTAGGCAATCCTGGGCAGAAGAAGAAGTAAGCGTCCAAGCCGGAGCCACATCACCATCCAACTCTTCCGGCGAAAGAGGAGCTGGATCAGACTCTGCAATGTCAACAACAGACTGATATGCAATCTCAGCTGCAGAAATCGGGAATGCCATTCCACCCACTTGCCCTTCCTCCAAAGTGGCGGTTGGGGAAGGTAAGGTCCAAGGGTCCGAAAAATAATGAGTTCGAAAGAACTCTCTTCGAAGGGGAGCCTTGGAGGATGAAATAGCATTGATAGACACCTTAGGAGGAGGAAGATCAAAAGATCCCATCAGGGAAGAATACATTCCAACTCCCGGATTCTCGATAGGTGCCTTAGTATTGTCCAACTTAGGGACAGATGAGTCAGGAGGCGCATCCAGGTCTACAGGAGGACAGTCCAGTTGATCCACCGTAACTATTCTCCCTTCGTGGGGGAAACATACTATCCGAAATAGTGAAGATGCAATGGCATCCATATCATATATCCAGTTCCTCCCCAACAGAAGGTTGTAGTCCAAGGCTGCATCTACTACCTCAACCTCTATGTTAACGGTTTTTCCCCCAACACGGATGGGCAAAGCCGGGACAATACCATGGGGCCTATGAGAATGGCCATCGAATGCAGTAAGAATAGTGCTAGATGGAACAGCTTTGGGAGATCCTAGTGTCTTCCAGCATGCGAGAGACATTACGCAAGTAGAAGCACCCTCATCAACGACCGTGCGAAAGATATTAGTCTTCCGGTACGATGATTTAATATGGAAGGCCATATGATGAGGAAGTATCTTCTTAAAATTCTTCATATCAAAGGTAATCAGAAGAGAATTTTTCGGATCTATAGCTCCAATGGCAGTGAGCAAAGCACTGCGCTGAGCCGGACAAGACTGGAGTACCTCTAAAGCTGACATAGCACAAGGACTCTGCGCCAGATCTTCTACAATCGAGTAGTTCTGGGCAGCCCTCATGTTCGGATTGATCGTTGACCGCTTAGAGGATGCCTTCGGTATCCGAGGCATAGACTCGGCAGTTGGCTTCGTGATATGAAGCGGCTCAGTAGCATCAGGAACTTCCTTAGCTTTCGAAGATTCCTCTCCGCCATAATCACGGGATCTCGTAGCGACATCCACGTGAGCACTCATCATAAAGATATTCGATGGAATTTCCCCTTCCTGAGGACCTCCAGAGGAAGCCCCGGGATTTTGATTCGCGCCAGCAATTAATTGCTGCCCTTGGGGAAAAGGGTTTGTTAGCACAGCCTGGGAACTAGAAGAACCCTGCTGAGATAACAGGCGCTGAGCATCCTGAATTTTTGGGCAAAGATGCGTGAGATGGTCTCCAGCACAAAGCTTGCACGGAAACTTAACTTTCTTTTTATCCTTTTGCCCTTCACCAACACGCTCGTTGGTCTTATTTGCATTGCCCTTCCCATTCTTGCCCTTCTTCTTGTTATTACGTCCCTTCTTCTTCCCATCGGACTGCTGATTTCCTTTGGGTTCAGAAGATTGGACAGCATTAATGGACAAAGACTGGGAAGGTGATGAATCAGCAGGCACAGCCTGACCAGAAGAAGCAGATTGTAAAGACAACTGCTGCAATTGAGAAAGCAGGCTGGCTGCACTACTACTGACCGATCCGACAAGTCCGTCACCATGCGGACCGGGTTTGGGTTTCGATAGATCCACTTTGGAGCGAGGAGCATTGGGAAAATACTTGTAAAGCATGCCAGACTGAGAATAGATCAACTCTAACTGTTGGGCCCTAAAGATGGCCTGCTCCTCGGAATATACCCCTGACATGGATACATCTTTTGAAATATCTGACTGAAGTGACTTCAAAAACCACTCGAGAAGGAACTCACCTGGAATATGGGCTTTGATAAGCCTCTTCCATCTCCTCCATTCCTGAATATGATCAGAAATGTGAGTTGCCTCATCCTGCTTAAAATTAGCCAGGAGTTCGGTCCCAGCCTCATATCTGACAGGCAACTGGAAATGGTTAAGAAGAGTGACAGCCAGTTCTCCAAATGTGGCGAAACTGCCCCCAGTAAGCTCTATATACCACTTCGCGGCGTTTCCAGTTAAGGTGCGTTGAAATAATCTCAATCTAATCGAATCGTCGATCAGAGAGTTGGATGAACACCATAAGTGGAATGTGGTGACATGGTCTACCGGATCTTCACCATTCTTACCTTCAAACTTAGGAATGTCTGAAGGAAGTTTGGTTGGAACCGGAGGCCAACCCGGACTATACTGAATCGGGTCATTAGGTAACTTCGCCAAGTCTGGCAAGTTTAACGTTGCCAGAAATGGTAATCGCGGCGGAGCCTGAGAATTCCATCCTTGATGGGATGGATTTCCCACATTCTGAAAAGAATAGCCCGGATTTGATGAGGCACCAGGCTGCCAGAAAGGACCCGTAGAAAACGGAGAAGAACCTCCTCCCCACGCCGAGTTACCAAGACCCAGACTAGTTCCCCCCGCTGAAGTATTGACTGAAGATGTAAGCCCCTGGTAGGGGTTCCATGCAGTAGATAGAGGAGAAAGAGACTGATAAGCACTCGATGCAAGGAAAGAAGCATTCCCTGGATGACTCGCGATGAACTGATTCCCTGCCCCCGACGTTGCAAACATAGGATTCCACCCCATAAACGCAGTCGAACTTGGCCCCTGAGCCCAAGGATTGAAACTTTGGGTCTGGGACGTAAAAGGAAACGACCCTAAAGAAGGATTGGGACTAGGAATATGCCCAGTCCCAAAGGGGAAACCCTGAAAAGAAGCTGATCCACTAGCCATGTTGGACATGGGCGTAGATCCAGCTGCACCGGCAGTAAAGGAAAAAGAGGGATTTCCAGCAATGGACATCCCTGAAACAAAGGGACCAGATTGAGAAGCATATGCTTGGGTGAACCCAGAGCCAAACATAGCAGTGCTAGAAGCACTCGGAGATAGAGCAAGAGTGCCCCCTGCCTCGACAGAAGCAGGGGTCTGAATGCCCGCAGCACTCACGGTAGAAGCCGCGTTCCCAGTCGTGGCCATCGAAAGATAAGAAAGATAAGGAAGATCCGGCGGTCTCTCAGACTCCGGTCTGATGTACTCTATAACAAACGGATGATTAAGAGGAAGAGGAGATGGACCTGTAGCTGCAGGCTCAGGTATATCTTCTATCTGAAAATCTTCCTCCTGAGGAAACAATACCCTCGAGGTGAGCGAAACGCTCCTCTCGGAACCGACACCGGAATCAGCTAGGAAACCTTCAGACCTTAGTGGAGGATCTCTCTCCACAGCGTCAGACTCTACAGGGTGAAAACCACCTGCTAGATCGCTCCTACGCCTTCTCGAAGAAGGCTCTGTACTCTCGGGAGATAACCCCCGGACTCTCCTCGAACGTCGAGGCGCTTGATCAGCCACTTTTACAAATTTATTATATTAGACTCAAGAAAAGTGAAAAGCTAGGCAAGCTAGGAGCAAAAGAGCACTCACTAAAATCAAAACCCTGAGAAACAGCAAGCAAACAGCCTCCAAGTATTTCCGCTCCGGGTGATGAGGACCGGACACCAAAATACAGGAAAGCGAAGTATAGGGCCTTCCGAAAGCGGTCTGGGATGATTAGGGCCCAGAACAACTAGCGAAGGTATCAGAAACAGTTACGCCGACCTCCTAACGACAGCCTTTGCCGGCTCAAGCACCCAAGCTTCGCAAGGGCACCCCCCAGAAGTACTGCTGAAAGTGATGCGACGTCTGCCTCGGGTACCACGGGTATTCCCCCCCGCAGTCACCTGTGTGGAACCTAGGAGTGGCAACTATGGACACCAATCCGTATCAGAAGCTGGGCGGAACGGTCTTGAGGTCAGATTCAGCTAATCGGAGGGGGGGTATCCCTCTTCTCAACCTTCACTTCCCCTCGCGCTTGACTCTCGGATGAGAGCTTTCCCAGTCCACTTCACGGAGTTGGATTTCGCTCAATTAATCAACTTCTATGTTTGTTTGAGCGGCCTTGGAGAGTTAACTCTCCTCTCACCTATTCCAAGGCCCTACAACCTAGCTAGTTGGTGATTGACACTTAATAAAACTTGCTAGTTGATTTTAGATTTAATCGCTTATTTTAAGGGCTGTTGTATTAAGTCATAAGGATATGGAGTTGAAACCAATGATGTTCTGACGCAAAAGAAATTAATAAAAACCCGACTACATGCACATGCAGTTCTTAGTCTTTCGATGAAGAGCAATTTCTATGTAAGTTCTACGAGGCTAAAAAATGTATTTTTCTTTTCGAATTACAAACTCACACGCACAAAAATTAAGAAGCTAATTAAATGATTCAATGCACCTAATGCAAATGACCACTAACATGTAAATTCTAAGATGCAGAAAGTCCCTTGAAACAAGGTGAAATTTCCCAAAGGGCTCCTTCAGTTTCAACTAATCTTTTGATATCCAGAAAGCTAATTCTTGCAAACAAGAACTCTTAATATAAGACACCAAAATACTCAACAAGAAAAAGAAGAAATCAAAAGACAACCTCCCTTCACAATCAAGCGGGAAACTAGAAGCAAGAAAATTCACTAAAGTCCCAAAAGATGAAGCCAAACGAAAATGAAAAAGGCAACAACAAAAACAAAAACAAGCAACAATGTTTTTTGAGTTTTTGATATGCAAAAAACAATAAGCAAAACAAATGTTTTTGGACTTTTCAGTTTTATAAAACAAGAGCTTCAAGAAAACCAAGAACAACTATCTCAATCCAAGCCAAAATGAGACCGAATTTGAAGCATAAACTCCAACTATGCCCCTAAACCTTATAAAACTAATGATAGCAAGATCAATAAGGGCAACGGAAGACTAAAACTCAATCAAACAGCCAAGAGAAATAGTGCAAATTCGTTGCAATACAAAACTCCAAAGAAACAAGAAAAGATCTTCGAAAAATGCAACAAAACCCTAGCTTATGAAACTCAAGAAAACCAATCGAAAACAAAGCAAAGAACGCAATGCAAAGCACAACACAAAGACAGGAGCGAGTCAATGAGCAAAAGCTCTATGTTCTGATAAAGCAGAACAGCCAAGAACGCTCAGAAAGCGATCTTGGAACTCAATCCAGGAGTGCTAGCACCAACA
Organism: Pinus albicaulis; assembly: GCA_034641835.2. Taxonomy (NCBI): domain Eukaryota; kingdom Viridiplantae; phylum Streptophyta; class Pinopsida; order Pinales; family Pinaceae; genus Pinus; species Pinus albicaulis. The sequence continues at coordinate 1,398,677,363 of CM076572.1, forward strand.
AGAACACTTCGCCAAAAAGATCGGTTTTCGGACAAACGAAAGAGAACCAAGACTTAAAACCACTTCTGTCACACTCCAGTAAGTACAAAGACTCTGCAAACACAGGCTTCCACAGCCAGTAAAGACCAAAAACACCAGAATCTTGAAATTTCAAATTCAGCCTAGGTATACGCGACCTTGCAGTTATGCAACAGGCGTGTATACGCGTCTGTGTCGAGGGAAATCCGCGTGTACGCGGATCCTTCTACACAAACTCGCGGGTATACGCGACTGTGTGCAAGAAAAACTGCGTATACAAAGAAAGATAATGAAAAATAAAAAGTATAAGCCTGGGAAAGGTATAAAAGCTTCAAACTGACTGCAAGAAAGCAGACTGGACTGTAAAAGACAGAAGAAACTGTTGGCAACCTACCAAACAGCTGAAACAACCCAACAGGAGAATCACAAAAATGTGATCCCCAGTATGGTCACCAGTTCTGTTTCGGGGATTTAACACCCTAGAGGTTGGTTGGGATTCAACCTCCACAGAGCAGGGGCGTACTATTTAACAGAGACTCACACGATCATGCACAGTCATGAAAACGAAATAGAGCAGAACGAGAGGTTTACCCGTTGGTCCTACGTTTGAAGTAGATCCACGTGGAGTTCAAACTCCCTGCAACCGTCCTTCCTCTTTCACCTGAAATACAAGAGGAAACCAGCACAAAGGACAAGTTTTACAGTATATTTCTACTCTATATGTTAGCGAGATTCATATAAAACATTAAATAAATCATCATAAATGCTTGTATAACAAATATTCTTCACACATTAAAGCATACACTAACACGTTTACTTCGGGAACAGCATGATACTTCTGTATTATAAAAATAGTACGTACAAAAGTAAGTGGAGAGATCACCTGATCCTTCCAAGGCCTTCGCTGACCGTCGTCCGGATCCGTCCAGCCCTTGCCTCGCTAAGACTCCTTCCAAATGAGTGCATACGAGATAACATATAAAGGGATGTGTATCTCAAGGAAACAAGGGTTTCATGAAATGAACTGGGAAAGTGCAGGAGGCACGGGGAATCAGACTTGGATAGGGAACCAACAGAGTATAATAATAATAATTCTCTCTCTCCCTTAGGCCATACATATGAGTTCTTTTTATAGTCCCTCCAAGTAGTTTCAGCAGTTGGAAACAGTTGGCCACGGGCTGGGGTGGTTGAACTACCTGAGTAACCATCAACCCAGCGCGAAATTAGGGATTTTTATATATTTTTTAATCATTAAAATGGCATACGCGGAAAAGTCTAGTTGTACTAGCGTATACACGCGGAAAAACACGGGCATAGTCGCGTATGAAGGATTTTCCACTGTTTTTAAGTGAATTTGTCCAAGTCTGTAGGAATGGGTGCCCATAAAGCCATGTAGCAATCATGAATCATGTCAAGGTGAGAAATGATGCTATAACAGATATGGACTTTACAGTTTCATGGAGCCTATTCCAAAGAAGGAAATGGGGCTGGGGTATTGTTGATCTCACCAGAGGTTTGTTTGATACCTCTCTCTTTAAAATTAGAGTTCGAATCCACCAACAACGTGGATGAATACGAAGCTCTACTCCTGGGTTTGCAGGTAGCACGAAATTTGAATAACCAAAGCCTAAAGGTGTTCAGAGACTTAGAGTCGGTCATGAAATAGGTGAGGAATCAGTGCCAAATGAAACATCCATGGCTCAGGGCCTACGAGAATGAGGTATTGGAGTTAATGGAAATTTTTTCTTGGCATTCAATATTCAGTTTATACCCCCTGAAAAAAATCAAATGGTGTGTTAGGGTCACGTGATTTAGCAGATTGGTATACCAAATTCACAAGGTAACATGAAACCAATCTTTGGAGTCCTAAGACCTAGCCTTCTTGGACTCAAAGAGGGCTCTCTCTATTTATTTGCAAAGGATTTGAACTTGTTTGCTTTAGATGGCTGATTTTAGGCTAGTTATTAAGTACAGGGTTTGTTGTTTGTTTTGGTTGGGTAAGATGATCTAGCATAATAGATGGAATGAGGAAATATTCAAGTCATTGGGCAATGGAGTCTATAAAAGTCATGAAAGGCTCATCAATAGATCGGGGAGCATCACAGGGAAAATCTAACTTGGTCAATGGATCTTCAAGGTTTTTAAGGGCAATGAGATGGACATCAATTGTGAGAAATAAAAGTAGGACAAAGGGCAATTAAGAATCCTTTATCATGTACCTTTAGCAAGAAGGGACTTAAATATCATAAGCATAAAGAGGATATCAATAGTCAGGGCAAACCATAAATTCTTTGATTCAACTTAAGCAGATAATTATTCAAGACAAACATTCAATGAAATATAGAAGGTGAGAAACTCATTTAACTTCTAGTGATTTCACCTTCAAGGACAAAAAGCATTCAAGACACACATATAACTATAATCAGAGAAGAGGGAACACCTAAAACATCTTTGATTATAGCTATGAAGATCTCCAAAACAATTATTTAAGCAAGTACAAAGGGTATGATCGAAACAAAACCTCTTTGGTAGACCTAAGTAATGGTACTTTAGAGAGAGACTTCAAAAACAGTGTTTTAGTGACATCAAATAAGTAGGGCTAGCCATAAATCATGTTTGATACCTACTGTATTAAAATGTTTGTGAAATAAACGAGCTTAGGGGGTCTAGAGAGCAATTAAGAATTCTCTAAAATATCCTAGCAGAGGAAAATATAAATACAGTGAAGAATAAACAGAGCTAAGGTGTCTTGGGAAACATTTCTTAGTATAAATCCTTTGTTCTACTGCAGTATACAAAGATGGAAACATAATGAAACATGAAAAAATGATAACAGAATAGAAGCACTTCACCATAAACCAAGCTCAGGGATCCTGCAAGCAAACCTCCTCCATCAACAAACAAATCAAGGTATTCACAAGCTCCAAGACATCAATTTCTTTTCAACTTCCAAAAGACTATGTATTACTTCAAAGAATCATCAAATTACAACAAGATAATGAGCTCAAATGCAATATTTATCTGCAAATGAGGAGGTGAAGCTAAGTATTAGGGTTTAGGTGTCATTTATTATAGAGTTAATGAATTTTTTGCCTTGAAGACCATGCAAGGCTAAAGGCAGGAATATTTGAAGACACTTCTCTGAATAATAACTCCTATCTGAACTTCTGAGGGAATATAGGTGAAATGTTTAACTTTAAGGCCTATTAATAACTTTAAAATAACTGCTTGGTAGATAGAAAATATCTTTGACTGAGTTCAATAACTCTTTAATGCTTTATTGAAGGAAACAAATCATTAGGTGGCAAAAATATCTTTGAAAGAAGTAACTACCTGTAGGTACAGTTAATTCGAATCTGCTTTAGATTAATCTGCCTCTTGTTTATCTTTTAATCTCTGCATTTAGGCCTTTAAACTCTCTCTTTAGGCCTTGACTGTCTGTTCATATTATGTTTCTTCTTCAATCTATTTTAACTCTACCTTTTTATTAATCCATTTTTTTTATTAATCTTTTTGATCTTCTATCTTTATCATTTAAAATTTTAACTATCTGCCTTTTGTTGAAAATTCAACAAGATGATCGAGCTTAGTGAAATGAAGTCGCCTTCACTAAGTGGGCCCCAAGGCTATTTTTGGCACAAAGTCTATTTTTAGACTATGTCTATTTTTAGACATATGGATCATGGTCTATGAGTTGCAGGATGCTATTTATGGATGATTGGTCGAGTTGGTAAAAATAGATGGACCTCTATTTTTAGACATTGGGCGGTTTCTATTTTTAGACTGTCGAGCTAAAAATAGAACAGTAAAATATTATTAACCCTTAATAATATTTAGACTATAAACATTATCTTATCCTCTTGGAGCACTTCAGTTTGATGCTTGGATGTGGCACATGCAGCTGACAGAAGGAAATATGCTTTTCCTAAGGGTTAGTTGAGCTATTGCATGGTTGACTTCAGTTAGAACTCAAGTGGCAGAGTTTGGTGGAGTTGATGAGACAGTTGGTGGAGTTGTGTTCGATTTAACTTAGTTGAACTAGTTGTATTTAGTCTAACTGCAAAATACACTAGTGATGAGTGGTGTTATTAATTAATTCACTAATTATTAACTCATAATTCAACTAAAGAACACATCAGTTAACTGCAATGCATGGAAAGTTAAGTGGAGACCAGTGTTAGAGGTGGGTGAAAGGGTGAGTCTACTATCAGTTGTGACTATGGCTGTGCATGAGATTTGCACACACATTGATTGAGATTGCCAATGAGGATTGCGCAGTTGAAGCTAGTGGGATTTGAACTTGGATCTCATCATTATTCATCTTGGATTGCGCAGTAGAGGCAGGCAGACTTGTGGAGGAGATTTGAACCTGTGACTTGTTCATCTTCCGTGCTAGTTTGTGTGTAGCATGTAAGATAGTGCTGAGAGCTGTGAGGAGCTTTGTGCTATGTATTGTTACATGTTCTCTATCATTATAATATACAGATAGTTGGGGGTTTTCATCTATTGCTTTCCCCATTACATACTGTGTTGATATGTGTGCTTGATTATTGTTTTATGTGCGCATGCGACTGTTTCTATTTCCACATATTGATGATCAATTGTAGAAGAGGTTATGTATTATGCATGAAGCTTAAATAGTGTGTAATCAGGATAATCTCGGTGAATAATTCAGCTATTATTCAAATTTCTACATGGTATCAGAGAAAAATTGATCATCGGATCTATTACAGTGATTACAATTTATTTCGGTAGACAGAGTCTGTAAGCGGGCCAGGTAGCCTCTGGATCCATCCTTTCTCTAAAAGGTGATATATCCAGTAAATGCCCCTACAGTCAATCTTTGTGCTAGAAATACCTTGTTCTCAAAGATCCAGAAGCAGTTGAGTTTTGAGCTTGGAATTCGAATTTTGCAGCAGTTTGTTTTCTTGGTGCCAGAGTTGAAATGTCTTTCAACGGTTTGCGACTAGAATATGCCCTTGAGGGCAGTTCGAATTATGTTGCATGGAAGGATAGAATGGAAGCGGTATTAGATGATAACAAGCTGAAGGAGTTCATAGATGCTGAGGTCCCAAAGCCTACTGATGTTGCTCAAGTTGAGGCTTGGCAAAAGAAGATGGCAAAATGTCGAAGGATTCTGTTGGAGGGCGTGAAGGATCACATTGTATCCAGCCTGCATGGAAAATATTCTCCATACTTGATGTGGAAAGCATTGAAAGATCTATTCCAGAGCAAGAGCGACCAGAGGAAGTTGGCGCTCAAGGATAAACTCAGAAAAATTAAGATGAAGAAAGGCGACAGTATCTCCAAGTACCTCACGAAGTTCACTCAATGTAGAGATGAGCTGGGAAGTGTGGGGGTGACTGTCGATGATGAGGACTTGGTGGACCTGGCTCTCCTTGGTCTTCTGAAGAGTTGGCATTCCTATCAAGACTCTGTCAATGGTCGGGAGAAGTTATCGGGATGGGAGCGACTTTGGTCGGATCTCATGCAAGATGAGATAAGGCGGACTACCAGGGACGGATCTTCATCAAAGGCATCTGATGAAGAAAGGTAACCCCAGGCCCTTAAAACGAAGGGGAAGAGCAGCTTGATACGGTGCGAAATGGAAGCAGACATGTCAGGTGATGGGCTCATGAAAATACGTGGTTATTCTGCCCTGATGTCAAATGAAGAAAAATAAGCATGCTGCTGGATCTGCAGCGGGAGAGGCCTTAGCCTCACAGTTTGAGCTGGATTTTTCGCTGATCACATGCTTGGCTTCAAGTGTGATGGGATCAGTATGGTTCTTGGACAGTGGTGCGTCATTTCACATGACCGGAGATCGGGATTTGTTTTCAGATCTGGAGGAGAAAGATCTTGGAGTGCACATCGAGATGGGCGATGATGGTAGATACAGTGCGACCGGTATCGGTACCATTTCCTTTAAGAGGGAGTCTGGTAAACCCTTCGTATTGAAGGATGTGATGCATGTTCCAAGATTGAAGAAGAATCTGATCTCTGTGGCGATGTTAGAAGACAAGGGGTACGATGTTGTCTTCAGCGAAGGAAAGGCTTTCCTGCGCAGTAAGACAACTGGAGAAACCCGGAAGATAGGGGTTCGAGTCAAGAACCTTTATCAGTTGCAAGTAGATGGCTACACAGCAATGGCATGCAAGGCAGAAGGAGTGGTGAGCCGGGATGATGGCGAGCTGTGGCACCGGAGATTGGGCCACCTTCACCATGGAGCTTTGAAGATACTGCAGCAGATTTCTACTGGGCTTCCTAAGGGCACTCTTGCGTAGTCAGATCAGTGCAAGGGGTGTACCTTGGGGAAGTATGTGAAAGCCACCTTTCACGAGAAGGATAGTCACGCCACGATGATCCTTGAGAGAGTTCACACAGACGTGTGTGGTCCTTTCTCAGTTGCTTCGACAGCAAAGCACAAGTATTATGTGATCTTTGTTGATGATTTCTCTCGAAAGTGCTGGATCTTCTTCATGCGGAAGAAGAGCGATACATTCGCGAAGTTCTGTGAGTTTAAAGCACTGGTCGAGAAGGAGTCGGGGAAGAAGGTGATTGCTCTAAGGAGTGATAACGGTGGTGAATTCATCTCGGCTGAATTCAAGGAGTTCTGCAGCGCAGAAGGGATTAGGAGAGAGCTCATCGCACCCCATAACCCACAGCAGAACGGGGTGGCTGAGCGGAAGAACAGAACGATCGTGGGTGCTGCACGGGCGATGTTGCATGATCGGGGCCTACCCCTTCACTTGTGGGCTGAGGCATGCAATACAGCAGTGTATGTGCAGAACCGTTGTCCTCACAAGGTTCTTGGCATGAGTACACCGGAGGAGGCTTATTCTGGCAAGAGGCCTGATATTTCCCATTTGCGGATCTTTGGTTCTCTTGTCTACATGCATGTGACGAAGGATGCGAGAAGAAAGCTGGATCCAACCACTGAGGTTGGAATATTTGTGGGGTACACTGATACACCTCACAACTATCAGGTGTATTTCTCAAACAGTCGCAAGACGTTTGTGCGACGGGATATAAAATTTCAGGAGGAGAAAGCCATGCAGTGTTCGCTTGAGAGGGAGCTACACTTGCATGTAGATGAGGAGTTGTTAGTTCCTAAGGAGGAGCTTCCGGATGTGGATCAGCCACATGAAGTTGATGGAGTGGAAAGGGCCACTCATGCGGCGCCTGACCATCAAAGGGCGCAAGCGCACTACAGAAGCTAAGCGACTGGCTCAAGATGCAGAGAAGGTTGTAGGACCACATACAACACAGCGCAGATAGAGACAGTCACCGGACCAGTACACTGGATACATGGCTCTTGTGAGAAAATGTATCGTGACAGAGCCATCCTCTTTCGAGGACGCTTTGGAGGACCCCGCATGGGTAGATTCAATGGTGGAAGAGTATGATTCATTGTCAGAAACGGTGCATGGGAGATTGTCTCGAGATTGGAAGGGAAATCAGTGGTGGGTTCGAGATGGATCTACAAAGTGAAGCAGGCAGCTGACGGGAGTGTGGAGAAGTACAAGGCAAGATTTGTTTCCCGAGGCTTTTCACAGATAGAGGGGATCGATTATGAGGAGACCTTTGCACCTGTCGCAAGGTATTCTTCCATACGGATGATCCTAGCTCTCTCAGCGCAGATGGGGTGGCACATTCATCAGATGGATGTGAAGACTGTGTTCCTCAACGGAGTCATTGAGGAGGAGGTGTACATAGAGCAGCTCGAAGGTTTCGAGATCTTCAGCAGTGAGTCGCATGTGTGCAGGCTCAAGAGAGCACTGTATGGGTTGAAACAAGCACCTCGTGCTTGGTACACACGGATAGACAGTTATTTCACCGGACTTGGATTCTCCAAGAGTGAGGCGGATCCTAACCTGTACTAGATTGTGGTGGAGGGGAAGTTTCTGATCATTGTACTGTATGTAGATGATCTGATTTTGACGGGTGATGAGCTGTTGATACTTTCATGCAAGGAGGATCTTGCAAGAGAGTTTGAGATGAAGGACTTGGGCCTCCTTCATTATTTCCTGGGATTGGAAATTTGGTAGCGCAGTGATGGACTGTTTGTTTCTCAGGGTAAGTATGCCCGGGAGATACTGGAGAAGTTCAACATGCATGGCTGCAAGCCTGTTGATACTCCTCTTCTTAGAGGTTGGAGGAAGGAGGATGCTACTTCAGCGGAGGTAGTGGATGCCACTGTTTATCGACAGTTGGTGGGGTCGCTTATGTATCTGGTCAATACACGACCTGATATATGCTATGCTGTTAACCATCTTTTGCAAGCTATGGTTAAGCCTACCAAGCTCTTCTGGAAGGCAGGCAAGCATGTATTGCGTTATCTTAGAGGCACATCGGGATATGGTTTGTGGTACAGACAGGAGGATGAGGTGAAGCTGTGTCGCTTCACGGATGCAGATTGGGCAGGGAGCCCAACGGACAGAAAGAGCACATATGGAGGGATCTTCAATATCGGGTCGACAACAGTTTCTTGGTACAGCAGGAAGCAGAGATCCGTGGCACTCAGTTCAGCAGAGGCTGAGTATATGGCAACAAGCTTGGCTGCATGCGAGGCCATATGGATGAGGAAGATCCTGGTCAGATTGTTCGGGTCACACTTGGAGCCTACTGTGATTTATTGTGATAAACAGAGTTGCATTAAACTCTTGGCTAATCCAGTATTTCATGATAGATCCAAACACATCGACATCAGGTACCATCATATCAGAGATTGTGTGCAACGGAGAATCATGTTACTTTCATATATTCCCACAGAGGATCAGGATGCTGACATCTTGACGAAGGCGCTCACCAGGAGAAAATTTGAATACAACAGAGGCAGCATAGGGGTTGCAGATAATCCATATCTTATTGAGAGGGAGTGTTGAAAATGCAACAAGATGATGGAGCTTAGTGAAATAAAGTCGCATTCACTAAGTGGGCCCCAAGGCTATTTTTGGCGCAAAGTCTATTTTTAGACATATGGATCATGGTCTATGAGTTGCAGGATGCTATTTATGGATGATTCGTTGAGTTGGTAAAAATAGATGGACCTCTATTTTTAGACATTGGGCGGTTTCTATTTTTAGACTGCTGGGCTAAAAATAGAACAGTCAAATATTATTAACCCTTAATAATATTTAGACTGTAAACATTATATTTTCCTCTTGGAGCACTTCAGTTTGATGCTTGGATGTGGCACATGCAGCTGACAGAAGGAAATACGCTTTTCCTAAGGGTTAGTTGAGATATTGCATGGTTGACTTCAGTTAGAACTCATGTGGCAGAGTTTGGTGGAGTTGATGAGACAGTTGGTGGAGTTGTGTTCGGTTTAACTTAGTTGAACTAATTGTATTTAGTCTAACTGATAAATACACTAGTGATGAGTGGTGTGAATTAATTATTAATTAATTCACTAATTATTAACTCATAAATCAACTAAAGAATACATCAGTTAACTGCAGTGCATGGACAGTTCAGTGGAGACCTGTGTTAGAGGTGGGTGAAAGGGTGAGTCTACTATCAGTTGTGACTATAGCTGTGCATGAGATTTGCACACACATTGATTGAGATTGCCAATGAGGATTGCGCAGTACAAGCCAATGGGATTCGAACTTGGATCTCATCATTATTCATCTTGGATTGCGCAGTAGAGGCAGGCAGACTTGTGGAGGAGATTTGAACCTGTGACTTGTTCATCTTCCGTGCTAGTTTGTGTGTAGCATGTGAGATAGTGCTGAGAGCTGTGAGAGCTTTGTGCTATGTATTGTTACATGTTATCTATCATTATATTATACATATAGTTGGGGGTTTTCAGCTATTTCTTTCCCCATTACATACTGTGTTCATGTGTGCTTGACTATTGTGTTTATGTGCGCATGCGACTGTTTCTATTTCCGCATATTGATGATCAATTGTAGAAGAGGTTATGTATTATGCATGAAGCTTAAATAGTGTGTAATCAGGATAATCTCAGTGAATAATTCAGCTATTATTCAAATTTCTACACCTTTATCCTTTAACCTTTGCTTTTACTGGCTAATACTCTGTTTTTGCGTTTGATTAGTGATTAGCCATGTAATCCTTTAGTCTTATTTTCTTTGCTGTCTCTGACTGTATTTGTCTACTGTGTGCAGGGATTGCTTCCTTTCATGGTAGGAGGGTTTCTTGATCATTGATGATCATGTCTCATCGATGGTAAATATTGATACAAAGCCTTTTGGCCACTAGCGATTGAAATTAAACTTCCGGATCATCATCCATAGGCTATTTTGGTCGTTCTTGGACCATCAGAATGCTCTTTGGGCATTCCACCATTAAACCTGCACACAAAAACATTTTTTAGTTTGAAAACCTGCGGGGAGGGTGCTGACTGCATTTTCTGTGGTTTTGGGCTTATCAGAAGGTTTTTTAGAAGAGAAAATGACGTGGGAGGTAGGGTTCCGAAGGCAGAACTAGGCAGAAGTTTGAACAGAGGCGGGAGAATTTGAAAAATGGCATGGAGGGATAAGCGGTTTTGGAAAACTAGAAGCAATTTAGCGCATGGAAAAAAGGCGGTAAGCAATTTTTGGGAGGGGGGATGCGATACAGTCCAGAACGCAATGTGTGGCAGGGAAAAACCTCCCATTTCATGTGGGTCACAGGACGTTAACCCCAACATAATTATATATGCAATATGCGTTGGGGACCGTTAGATCTTAGGATGAGAGATCAACGACTGTTGCGCGTTTTGGAGGCGGCGAAAAGGCGGTCAAGTCAGCGGAGTGGAGGACAGGTGGTGTGTGTTTATTGAGTCGCGGGGTTAAGTGGAGAATGGGCTCGGGGCCTTAATAATTTAATGGAAATATGTTAATAATTTACAAGGTTTTTAGAAGGGGCACTGGGCATGGTGGAAGGCGAGGCCCAGTTTTATTATAATAAGGTTCATGAGCCTTTTTATAAGGTTTTACGGGGGTTTATGAATAGAAAGGGCAGAAAGGGATTTGTTTAGGGGAAGGGGCTTATAGATAGGCAGAGGTCAGGATCACATAAGCACAAGGGTATGGGGTTTTAGGGGAGGAAGGGGCTTAGGCCTATATAACACAAGGGCAGGTTTTTAACATAAAACATAGTTTTTATATATAAATAAAAGAGACCCGATAGGCTTAAATTTTGACTTTAAACAATGTAAAAGGGTAATTTTACATTGTCTAATATATATAAGGGAAAATGAGGAATAGGGGTGCCATTTATGAAGGTTTATGAAGGGAAAAAATGGGTTTTTTTCAAAGGAAGAAAGGAGTGAATAAGAGTGTGGGTAGGGGAGTGAAAATGAGATCAATAGGCCCAGAAATGAAGTCTTTTTGGAGCAATAAGGTGAACTTTAGAAGGCAGAGAGGGAAAAATATAGTGAAACAGTTTGATTTAGGATAATGAAAGTAGTGAGATTTCTAAAACTCACAATATTTCACAAATCTTGTTTTTAGAAATCTATGACCATAACTTAGTCCTCTCCAGAACAACAAAAATATTGATGACTAACATGGTGGATTCGCTAGTTATAGTTGTTAGTAATTTTCTCCCCCCACAGAATCCTCTTCTCATATATGAAATTGAAGTCAAATATAGGTCCTCCATCCCATAAAATGTCAAACATTGGCAAGTATTCAAGGAAGAAGAAAAAATAAAGCGTTTTTTGGAGATGGTAGGAGAATTCTTGAATTCGGTTATTGACCAAGAGGACGAGATTGTGGCCGGAGAGAAAAACTCGAGTTCAGAAGAAACCATTGCTGGGCATAAGGTAATCCAACTGAAAGGGAATACTATTTCCAGGGGTCTTGTAACTCTAGAAAGGATTTTCAACACAAATGATTTTCCTTCTGATCCTCGTGGGCCAAAGCTTGATGAATAGGGGGAGGATCATAACATTGGTTCAAAAGAAGATCCAAAGTTCATCAAATTGGCCAAAAGAGTCTCTAAGGAATTCAAACAGAAGTATTTGAATCTCTTCAGAGCTTATAAGGATGTATTTTCCTAGTCGTATCAAGACATGAAAACCTTTGATGTCAATATCATACAACACAAAATTCCTTTGAAGGAAGGATCGAAGCCTCACAAACAAAAATTGATCCGAATCTTGAGGGGAGGCCACTAAGATCTAAAAATTTGAAATGGATCTGAAAATATTTGCAAAATTAGAATGCCAGAAAAAAGAGACAACACACCATAAAGAAACTTGTTTTATTAACACATAGAATAACTGTAGAAGCTACATTGCGGTGGGCATTATCTGTCCTTTTACAAAGTGAGGCTTGCTATTTATAGCCTTTTTTTTGAGTTACAATACCATGGGTAGATACCATAGGTGGATACCATGGGTGGATACCATGGGTCAATACCATGGGTCGATACCACTTACAATACCATGGGTAAATTCCATGTGTGGATGAATACCATGGGTGGATACATACCATGGGTGAATGAATATAAAGGATAGATTTCACTTACAATACCATGGGCGGATAAATACCATGGGTGGATGAATACCATGGGTCGGTGCCATTTACAATACCATGGGTAAATTCCATGGGCGGATGGATAACATGGGTGGATGAATACCATGGGCGGATGCCATTTTCCATTCGGATAAAAAACTAAGACATATTAACCCACTCCTTCTCCCTGCAATAGAAAAATAAGTCAAATAGCTTCTACAGAAAAATATTATTGTGACCCGAAGGTATTCTGAATGGGTGGAAAACCTAGTTTTGGTGAGAAAGAAGAATGGTGAAATCAGATTGTGTGTGGAATTCTGGAACTTAAAAAAAGCCTCCCCAAAAGATAACTACCCACTACCAAAGATGGATCATATTTTGTAGAAGTTAGTAGGGTCTGCTCAGATTTCCACGATGGATGGATTCTCAGGGTATAATCAGGTTGCAGTACACCTAGACGATTAGAAGAAAAACTCATTCACCATGCCCTGAGGAATGCTCATGTACGCCTGGATGCCTTTCAGTATCATAAATGTTGAAGCTACATTTTAAAGGGCCACTAACACTACATTCGTCGGAGATCAATAAAATTTCACAGTAGTCTATCTGGATGATATCACCATATTTTTTAAGACTGATGAAGAGCACATTGAACACTTAAAACGAACTTTTGAGAAGTACAAAAGGTATGGATTATCACTGAACCCCAAGAAGTCTCAATTGTCTTTGCAAGAAGGAAAAATATTGGGACATATAGTGGCAAAAGAGGGAGTCAAAATCAACCCCAAGTTGGTTGAGATTATAAAAAACATCTCACTACCAAGAAACAATATAGAGATCCAAGTTTTTTGGGCAGAATAACTTTTTGAGGCGATTTATACCGAATTTTGTAGAAATAGTCAAATACATCACATATATGTTAAAAAAGAACAATGAGTTCAAGTGGACCACACCTTCTCTAGAATCCATTACCAAGATTAAACAGGCTTTCGTGGAAGCACCGATGCTAGTTGGCCCATATTACCTAAAGCATTTCTTCATATTCACCTTTGCCTCTCCCAATATGATAGTTGCAGTATTGTTGCAAAAGAATGATAATGGACATGAACAACCCATAACATTCTTTAGTTAGGTGCTCATAGAAGAAGAAATAAATACAACATCTTGGAGAAGCAGGCATATGCCTTGGTCAAAGCCCTCAAAGTGTTCAGGATGTACATTCTCCAATCCAACATTACAACCTATGTACCTACTGTTGCTGTGAAATATATTCTGGTATAGGGTGACAATGAAGGGAATAGGGGTAAATGGATAGAAAAAATACATGAGTATGAGATGGAAATCAAGCCCACTAAGTTGATCAAAGGGTAGGGCCTAGTAAAAATCATCTTGAAATCGAACTATCAGTCTTTGGGAATCAATTTATCGATCGAAAATGGCAGGGAAGGCAGTGAAAATGACCCACATTCTAGGATAGAAAACATGACACAAAAAAATCATATCAAATAATCGGTCTCCCCTTGGTACAAAGACATAGTGGTGTATTTTCTGGCATTGAGGTGCCCACCAAGTTTCGACAAGGTGAAATATTGAGCCTTGAGACCGAGATCTCAAACATTGTGGTTGCTAATGGGCAGTTGCATTGGAGAGATCATGTAGGAATCTTGCTATTATGCTTGACAGAATATGAAACTAAGCATGTGATGGATGAATTTGATGATTCCTTTTGTGAAGGAAATTACAGTTGGCGAGCAAAAACTTACAAAATACTCAATTCTGGATTCTTCTGGCCAAAATTGTTCAAGGAAGTTCAGACTTACATCAGGGCATGTGAGAAATGTGAAGTATTCGCAGAGAATCGGAAATTCGCCCCCTTTCCACTCATCGCTATGCACGTGGAGGAACATTTTCGGCAATGGGGATTTGACTTCATTGGTGAAATACATCCCACGTCTAGTAGTCAACATCGGTGGATATTGTCTGCAATTGATTACTTTACAAAGTGGGTAGAGGTTGTGCCTGCCAGGAATTCCACCGATATGGTAGTCATGAAATTATTGGAGGAAAACATACTCTCCAGGTTCGGACGTTCGGAGGAAATAATAACCAACAATGCCCAAGCTTTCAAATCTGCAAAGTTCGTAAACTTCTACAAAAAGTATAATATATTGTTGGGGCATTCAACTACTTATTATCCACAGGGAAATGGGCTGGCCAAATCCTCAAACAAGACCTTAGTAAGGATTTTAAAAAAGACAATAGCATAAAATCAAAAGAACAAGGACTCACAACTGAGATTTGCTCTGTGGGCAAGCCGAGTTACCACCAAGAGATCCATCGGGAAATCCACATATGAGTTGGTATATGGTAAGGCATCAATATTTCCTATATAGTTGGTGTTGCCAGTGGAAATTTTTTTCAAGACAATGAAGAAGAGCCTAAAACTCTAATGAGGAGAATAAATTAGCTGGTGGAGCTCTAGGAAGTTAGGGAACAAGTAAATCACAATATGATCAGTTATCAAGACAAGATGAAGGATTTGTTAGACAGGAAAGCCAAGGAAAGAGGTTTCTAACTAAGCGATCTGGTATTAAGGTGGGATGTAAGGATGGTCGACAAAGGAAAGTACGGAAAATTTGATCCCTTATGATTCAGACCATTCCGGATCACTGAATCAAAGGGGAACAATACCTTCATACTTGAAAATTTGGAAGGTGATATAATGGAGCTGCCAGTTAATGGGAAGTTCCTCAAGTTATATTTCCAATATTAAAAGGTAATCTTGGTTCATTGTAAATACCATCTGATTGTAAATATTTTCTTTCCAATTATGTTCTTCTATTTTTACCATATTATTTAGTAATGTTTTCAATAAAGTGACTCCATTCCCAAGGGAACATAGAATCAAGTCTATAGGTTCTCAACGTGCTGCCCAAAACACATTGTCCCCATATGGAGTTGATGTTTGCATCAAGCCCAAAAAATATACAAGATCATTTTTGTGTGAAGGGAAAAGGTTGGGGTGACATCCGGTCACACACCTAGTAAGAATCAAAAACCCTTTGCAAGGTCGTTGGTTGGTTCATCACACAACACAAGTCTACCAAAAAATCTGCCACACCAATAAGACACAATGCATTCTGATGGGAGAAGGAGCACAACTCCCAACAAAAGGTGAACCCCCAGAACAACACACGTCAGCGTATTCATGCACCAATCAGAGTCATTCCGAGGGAAGGTATCCTCCTACCTCTATGAGGAGCTATCTACCTGCCAAAGTATGTGGTGGGGGCCACCCATGATGGTTAAAGGTAAATGGTAACCTAGGTAAGGAAACAGGGTAAAATTGAATGTGCCACACACCCGCCACATGTCCTCCACCTACCTAGTTCTATCACTCAAATCAACGAGAGACACGTGTCGAATCGCTGATGTCATCCTGAATTCAGGCCTCTAGTTGTCTCCTTTTAGCCTAAAAAGCCATGTTTCTCCCACATAATCTATCCGATCGATGTTTTTACTCCACAAGTTGTTACCAGTCGGGAGCTAGTGAAAACCTTCATTCAAGCCATTTATTATTCTAGCTTGTCCCCTACGTCTCTTTCAGTCACCATGTAATTATCCAGCTCCGTGTCTTTGTATTTTACAGTTCAATATTTTCATATTAAAATGAACAAGTCTGCTCCCGATACCCCACAAACTCGAGAGGTCATGACCACCTCTAGCCCTGAACCTCTCATGGATGCCCAAGCTCAAATCTATGACCCTGCTTATCCTTTTCATATGGAGACAGAGAATCATGACCTAATGGGATACAAATGGAGGGGAGAGGATCAATTTAGGGTAGTTGAATCAGGTTTATATAACTAGATTTCCCCTTTCATCCACCATTTTTCTGAATTCATCTGCTGGCTCTTCGAAGCCTATATTGAAAAAAGGGGTATTTTGTCTCCTCTCAGGGGAAACAAATATTGGAAATTACCCCCCAACTCATCTACAAAGCTCAAGGTTACCATTGTTCCTCTGATGGTCTACATTTCATTGAGGTAACCCTAATGTTCCATTTCACAAAACTTCCCACTGAAAAATGTAAATATATCCTCCAGATGATTATAGTTTCGAAGCTTCCAATCTTGCCTCCCACTAATAAATTTCCTTTGTCCCTATTCTTTGACCCCATTCGACCTATCCTCACAATAATCTCAGGTATGTTTGGGGAGGATGAAATTAGTCGGGTAAACAATTCCTGTCTAGTGTTCTTAGACCAGATGATGCAACCAGATACCCTTCTTGACATTCCCTCATTTTTAGCCTCCACCATAAAAGACGAATTTCAACACCTGCTAACTTCAAGTTGTTTTAGTTATTATTCATTGGTGTTTTATTTGTTCTTATTTGCGCATGCTGAGAAATTTTAAGGTGTAGGTGTTATAGCATCATTTTTCACCTTCATATGATTCATGATTGCTTTTATGGCTTTGGGCACCCATTCCCACAGACTTGAAAAAAATTCACTAAAAAACAGTGTTAAAATCCCCATACGCGGTTATGCCTAGACTTTTCCGCGTGTATACGTGAGTCCACATGTACTTTTCCGCGTATGCCATTAAAATCATTAAAAAAATATATAAAAATTCCCCATTTTCGGGCTGGGTTGATGGTTACTCCAGTAGTTCAACCACCCCAGTACGTGGCCAACTGTTTCCAACTGACTGAAACTACTTTGAGGGAGTATAAAAGCCCCTCATGTGCATGGCCTAAGGGAGAGAGAAATTTAGATATATTATACTTTGTTGGAATCCCATTTTAAGTCTGAATTCCCGTGCCTCCTGCACGGGAATGTTTATACAGGAAACCCTTGTTTCCTGGAGATGTTCATCCATTTATATGCCATCTCGAGTGCACAAGTCTTGAAAGTATCTTAGCGAGGCAAGGGCGGGACGGATCCAAACGACGGTCTGTTCGAAGATCGTGGAAGGATTCAGGTGATCTCTCCACTTTTTATATCTGTACATGCTTTTCGTAATAATGAAGAACCATGTTTTTCCTGAACCTATGTGTTAATGTTTACTTATATGTGTGAAAAGATTATCATTTATGCATTTATTATGGTTTATATAATGTTTCACATGGATTGCACTAACGTTTAGGAGAAGTATATGTTGTACAACTAAGTTTCTGTGCACGTTCTTTCTTGTTTTCCAAGTTAAGGAGGAAGAAGGGTTGCTAGGGGTTTGGACCCCGCGGGATCTACATCGAACGTAGGACTACGGGTGAGTTCTACTATCATTGTTATCTAGTTTTTTGCATTCAAGTATGGTTGCATGTGAGTCCTTCTGAATAGCATGTCCTTCAGCTGTTTTATAGGTTTCCAACAGTTTTAACTTTTATTTCCAGTCCAGTTAACTTTTTCTCAGTCAGACTGAAGTCCTGGTTTCTTGTCCAGGCTTGATCTTTTTTAATTTTCATTATTTACCTTTTCATACGTGGGTTTGTCTGCACACAGACGCGTATACACGCATTTTTTGTTAAAGGGAGTCGCGTATACGCGTGTTTCCTTTAGCACAGTCGCATATGTACGCTTGTTTCAAAACTGGAAAGCGCGTATGCCTGGGGGCAAATTTTGATATTTTTGGTTTTTAGCTTTTCTGGTCTTGTCTGCCTGTAGGGACGTGTTTCCACAATGTTTTTTAATCTCTGGACTGTGTTTAAAGTGTTTGTATGCTATTTCTCTCTCCTTTGTGTGAAGACTCTCTCGGTTGGTGAAATTTTTGGTTGTTATGTTTGCAATTTTGGTTTGAGTACCAAGGTCTTTTCTTGAAGATTCTTGGCTGTTCTACTTAATCAGAACAGAGAGCTCCTGCTCATTTACTCTTTCCTTGTGTGTTGCTGCGCATTTTGATCTCTTACCTATTTGCTGCGTTTGGTTTCTTTGATGTTCAGTAGACTAGTTTTGTTGCAATTTTCGAAGAGTCTTCTTTTGATTCTTTGAAGTTTTTTATTGCAAGTTTATGCTATTGTACTAAGTTGATTTATTGAGTTTCTTGTCTTCCTTTTTGTTCCTATAAAGCCCCGCTGCGAGAGTGGCATGGTTGGATTTGAGCATTTTGTTGAAGTTATACTTGAAATTCGGTGTTTGTTTGACTTAGTTACTGGATAGTTCAATTGGTCTTCTTGAAATCTCTTTTTTATAAACTAAAACTGGCATATAGGTTAGGAAATCCACTTTCTGTTGCATTTTGCATACTAGCCTCCATTCTGATCATTTGCCATAGGGTTGATCCCATCAGGTCATGAGTATTACACCCATTTCACTCGCCGATTATTTAATCATGACTTGGTGGTAGAGCCTTCCTTTACATGGGCTTCCTAGTTAGTTCCTCACTATCACTTGTTGCCCATGCAGCGTTTTATGTAGGCTCGGGAGTCCTCTTTAGTCCCGCCATGACTTATGTGTTGAGGCTTCATTCTTCTTCTTCTTCGCTATCATTTTTCTGGCTATTACCCTAGAGGCTCCCTGGTGTTGTTGAGTTGTACTACTGCATTGCATATTGGCTACTTGTTTATCCTGGCCTTTAGCCGACTTCATTGGGACTCGATGTTTAAGCCAAATTTTTACCTTGACCATCTGTACAAGTTAAAACCATTGCATGCACTTAGCTATCGCGACTTGACACCCTTTACCCATGGATGGAACATACCTCTGAGTATCGCTTACCAGTTTCCGCCACCTTGCATTGAGCATAGGATAGTTCCAATCCCAGGAACTAGTGCATCTGTTCTTTGATACTCATTCTATCCATTGTACTATATCATTATTTTATTCTTTTTTAGGCTTATTATATGAAAAAGACAAAAAAATCAAATATAACAAAAAGAGCGGGAACGGGATGTAACTTCATACTTTTATGGCAGTACAGTGTCAGTTTGTCGCCCTTGAACAAAGCATATACACTTATATATCTTTCCTCCATTTGGGATGGTTTTAGTTTTGACCTAGGTTCAGCCTTTACCTTGTTTCACTTGTCAGTTCTCCCCCGGTTGGTTATCTCTTCCAATCATATGGAGAGTTTGTTCTGCCTCCTGCATAACAGACTTATACAGTGTTACTTTTTACTGCCATGTTCATCATGAGTCCTGCTTTTTTTCAAGGGAAGTCTAACTAGAGTCGGCCATTCTCAAGGTAAGTTCTGACTCATTATTCAATGGCTCCTCGGTCTGGCTAAGATTCATTCATCACACCATGTTTGGTCTTCTGTCAAAGTAGTTTAGAGACAACTCACTGATCTTCACTGCAGTCATTCCCTTATCGATCACTTACACATTGCTCTGAGAGCAATGAAAGTTTCACCTAACTCACTTCATCATTGATAGGTGACCTCGTGCTCAGCATTTGATCATCATCATGGGTCTTTGACTGAGTGGTTTCCCCTGTGTTCGACGTCAGCACACATTATCACACTTGGGATCTATGTGACTTTATTTCATTTGATCTCACAGCTATTTCGCTCCTCATAACTTCTTCTGGTTATCTGTAGGTTTTTCTGAAAACAGCTGACTCAGCATGTCAAACGCATCGGTTTGGTTCCGTCACTCTACTTCATCCGATTCCTTCCAAATCTTGGCTTGCGGGTTACACTCGTGCTGGACTGATGTGGGATGCCTTAATGCCTTCCTTCCAACAGATTTTTTCCCATCGACTTCGACTCATTGCTCTGGGAATAAGGTCTAGAGTCTTTTTGTCAATACCTTAGGGTTTGCAGTCATCAGTGGCAGACTCTTCGCTATCGACAGTGGGGATTCATCATTGCCTCCTGATTGGTAGATTCTTCCAAGTGTTTGACTTCAACTCATTTATTTGCACTTGTTAGATTGTACTGGGGCACCTTGACACTCATTTTCATTATTGGTGGGTTGTCTCACGTTGGTTAACAGTATACATCATTGACTGGTAATCCAACGATTTCTCACATGGTCGACTTCAGCTCATTTATTCTCATTGTGTATAATTGTGCTGTCGAGATTGGTGAAGACCTCGGGTTGCATCAGCATTTCTCGGTTCACTTTTGACAGTCCATTCAGTTTCTGCCAGTGATGCCGTTCACCCTTATATGTTGCAGTTCAGTACAGCAGCATCCTATATGTTGGCTCTCGAGTTGCGTGATTGTACCGTTTATTCCACCCCTTATGATTTGGTACATGGAGATTCAGTTACTTATATGATCATACATCCAGTTTCAGCATCATTGCTCAGCTTTCTATATGTGATACTTGGACATTGATTCAGACTTGTATTTCCAGGCCATGCTCAGATGATTCATTGTGTACTTTCAGTTCAGCTATACTTGTATACATGTTGGATCTATTATGTACTTTCCATATGATGTATTTTGGACTGAGCATGGGTATGCCCACCTCAGCATGAGTTGACTCTCTATTTTATTTCATTGGTTTTTGGTAGGCTGAAATCTGGTGAAGTCCTCTCTTGCCCTTGCGAAGTTCTTTCTATGTGCATAATACATTTCGGCCATCATGTACCCCTTATGACCTCATATATTAGGGGGCATCTGTTATAGCATCATTTTTCACCTTCATATGATTCATTATTGCGTTTATGGCTTTAGGCACCCATTCCCACAGACTTGAACAAAATTCAATAAAAATAAATAAAAATCTCGACATGTTTTATTCTATAATTTTCCATATTTATCACATGTATTTTCAATTTATTATTAAAATCATTAAAAAATATATAAATCTCTATTTTTTTATATCGTGGGGGTTGAGAAAGTTTCTTCCAAAGAGTTCAACCACACTGCCATGTAAATAATCGTTTTCTTAATCGATCAAACTAATTTTTAGGAGACAGGCTCTCATGTGTATAAGTTTTTAAGTAGAGGGAGGGAAATTAAGATAATATACTGTTAACTTTATTTGGGCCTGAATTCCCGTGGTCTCCCATTTCCTAGATTTACAGAAACCCTCGTTTCGAGATGTTCATCCACTACAGCGCTCTCCGGCACTGTAGTCTTGAAAGTACCTTACGGGTGCAAGGGCGGATGGATGATGACTGCCCGGTTCTAAGATCATGGAAGGATTCAGATGATCTCTCCACTTTTACTACTGTACATGTTGTTCATGATAATGAAGAACCATCTTGTTCCTGAACTCGTGCGTTAATGTTTATTTATATGTGTGAAAAGATTATTATTTCAGCACTTATTATGGTTTATATAATATTTCACATGGATTGCACTAAATTTTAGGAGAAGTATATGTTGTACAACTAGGTTTCCGTGCACGTTCTTTCTTGTTTTCCAGGTTGAAGGCAGAAGGAGAGTTGCTGGGGGTTTGGACCCCGCGGGATCTACATCGAACGTAGGACTTCGGGTGAGTTCTGCTATCATTGTTAACTAGTCTTTTGCATTCACATGGTTGTATGGGTCCCTTCCAACAGCATGCCCCGATCTCGTGGAGGTTTGAACGCAACAAACTCTAGGTCTCTGCAGCTTTAATGACGTTTACTGCTTTGGGAATTTAGAGGCTTATAATAAACCTCCACATATCAGGGCATGCTATTCAGAAGGACTTACACACAACCATACTTGAATGCAAAAAACTAGATAACAACGATAATAGAACTCACCCGTAGTCCTACGTTCGATGTAGATCCCACGAGGTCCAAACCCCTAGCAACCCTTCTTCCTCCTTAACCTGGAAAACAAGAAAGAACGTGCACAGAAACCTAGTTGTATAGCATATACTTCTCCTAAACGTTAGTGCAATCCATGTGAAACATTATATAAACCATAATAAATTCTTAAATGATAATATTTTCACACATATAAGTAAACATTAACACATAGGTTCAGGAACAAGATGGTTCTTCATTATTAAGAAAATCATGTACAGATATAAAAAGTGGAGAGATCACCTGAATCCTTCCACGATCTTCGAACAGACCGTCGTCCGGATCCGTCCCGCCCTTGCCTCACTAAGATACTTTCAAGACTTGTGCACTCAAGATGGCATATAAATGGATGAACATCTCCAGGAAACAAGGGTTTCCTGTATAAATCTGGGAAAGTGCAGGAGGCACGGGAATTCAGACTTGAAATGGGATTCCAACAAAGTATAATATCTCTAAATTTCTCTCTCCCTTAGGCCATGCACATGAGGGGCTTTTATAATCCCTCAAATTAGTTTCAGTCAGTTGGAAACAGTTGGCCACGTACTGGGGTGGTTGAACTACTGGAGTAACCATCAACCCAGCTCAAAAATAGGGAATATATATATATATTTTTAATGATTTTAATGGCATACGCGGAAAAGTACATGTGGACTCGCATATACACGCGGAAAATTCTGGGCATAACCGCGTATGGGGATTTTAACACTGTTTTTTAGTGAATTTTGTTCAAGTCTGTGGGAATGGGTGCCCAAAGCCATAAAAGCAATCATGAATCATATGAAGGTGAAAAATGATGCTATAACAGTAGGCCTAGATAAATTCTCTAAGATAGGGACATAACCCAAATCCGTGTTCGACTGGACCACCTATGTTCGTCCAAATTTTGGAGGCGAGGGTTTTTAAAAATTCATATTAGAATTCATGTCTAGAGCCTATGAAATTATACATGGGACGCCCCCACCCAGGATTTTTCTTGAGCAGAAATATTTGCTCCAATTTAGTGAGGAAGATTTTATAGGGGATTGGTATCTATTTGATGATCACATGGAAGTCCGAGTGTATGGCTATGAGCTTCCTCCTTTTCACTTACTAGTATTCATTCCTATGATAATTTTTTCTCTTGATTTTATAAGGAAATCCCTGAGTAGAGACCAAGCACATTTTGAGCCAACAAAGAAAGGCTATATCTTTAAACTACTGAATATAGTAAGTCCTTTCACCATCAACTCATGACATGGTTTCCCTCTGATTAAGGAGCTTCTCCAAAAAATAATGTTTCAGCAAGGGGATGCTTGGAATTATGACCCTAAAGGGGTTATTGCACAAAGAATAAGAAATATCAAAGCCTCAACCTATGAACATGAGACCAAACCTTATTTTGAATGAAAAGCTAACTTTGAATCATGGCCTTTGGATACAGAGATGGAGACCGAGTCCCCAATTGACGACAAATAACCAAAAAGGGTCAGTGCTCAGGAGGATGTGAGAGAGGAGGAGGAAGAGGGACATGTCAACAAGAAACAAAGAACATAGGAACCTAAAGGACATGTTCCTGAACAACCAGACGAAGTGGTTCTTGTATTGGTGGACCGAGGGTCAAATTGACATGGTTTTTAAATCACTCTGGAGGGTCCCCCCTCACCTAAAACATCTCCCTCGTCATAGGTGGTCGTCTCAAGGGAGGTTCCATTAGGAGAAGGTCCTTCAGACACATGAATAGGTAGTAGAGCAGGTTGGTCCTTTGGGGAATAATTCAGGGAAAGTAATCGAAGAGTAAGGGAGTGGGTTAAAGAAGACATGGCTCTGCATATTGACAAGCATCACATCAGGCTTTTGGTAGCCTTAGACATGGAAAAAAACCAAATGGTGTTTTCTGTGCAATATCCTCCATCTCATCCCTTGCCCCTAGGAGCATAGTATCGGTCGCTAGATCTTATTGTTTATCTGTCATCTATTCCTCTACCTAATAAGATGAACCTTCACTCGGAAGTAGGAAAAATGATGTGCAATGAAGTCAGAAGGTATACCCTAACCACGGGTAAGGCTCATACCACATTGGAGAAGACTATTGAAACAATGAAGCAAGAAAGGGAAAATTCTAAGGCCCTCACATTACAGGTTGATGAATACAATAAATTTATCACAAGAAATGGGAAGGCTATTGAAGGGAAGTCTGCTATGGAGGTTGTCCTCAAAAAAGCGGAGCGGGAAATTCAAGAGCTGCTTCGAAGATTAAAGGTACCATTCTCATAACATGTTCAAACCCTGGAGTTGGCTCACATGGAAATATAGAAGGGATTCCTATCCACGAGGTTGATGCAGATGAGCGACAAAATTATAGAGTTGAAAAGACGATTGGCAGAATTTTAGAAACAACAGGATACTCATGTTTGTTTCGTGCCTCTACCCGATGACCCCCATAATCCCGTGGAGTAGCTCACCAGGACTCTAACAGATCTGAGACTCTCCGAAGATTAGGTCAAGACAGTGCAAAGACATCTGAAAGAGCCTCAAGAAGCCTTGGCCTTGAAATAAAAGTAGGTAGCTTCACTTCAGGTTGAAGTTGATTATGTCCCTAAAGAGATGCAGGCATTAAATAAAAAGTTTTTGGACCTAAAGACTCAGCTCAAAGGGAACATGTACCTAGTCAAGGCTAGAAGAATGGTATGGGATGAGATCATTGCAGAGGTTAAAATCCATTGGGAGTATATCACGTTGGTGAACGACAATAGATTCACGGTCCGCAATTACAAAGTCCAACTTAAATCATGCTGACAACTTGGAGTTGAGAATGTGGTAACCGTTAGAAAATATATTCAATTCGTGAATGAGCTCCCAACTAAGGACTTGGGGGACAGTGAGGTGGTCGATTGATTTAGCAAAATTATGGAAATTATGAGGATGATCCAGAAGGAAGACGTTGAGGCCAATGCTGCAAAATGTCTAGTGTTAGTCGCTAAGGGAGTCGAAATGTTTGATGCAGACCTAGGAAAGGTTTTTGAAGCATGATTACCTACTTTTTGGGACCAGGAAGTGCCTTAATACAATGGGATTTTTATGAAAAAAAAATAGTTGAGATGAAGAGTTGGGTGGACCCTATACATGAAAGATAGCCAGGTTAAAAGCTAAGACTGTTGTGGCATGTCTCAAGAAGGATTTTTTACTGTTGGAAAAGGTGAAAAAACTATTCAATACCACTCTAGACTATTCAGAGTTAACTCATCTCTGATCCTTGTACAAGCTATTCACCAAGAATCCTATGCCCTCGATGCTTCTGTGGTATAGGTTTTATGAATTTGTCCATTTACCAATTTCTCCTATCATGCATCCTCCCATAGCAGCTTCACAAAACTCTCCGAGAGCTTCACAACCATCACATCCCACCGCAGATTCTTCTCATTCGGCTTCACTGATGTCACGACACTCCTTGTACTCTTCCGGAGTGCACTGCACCAAATGAAGGTTTCATGATTTGGCCTATATGGGATTTAATTACTTTTTATTACTTTTATCTTTATGGTTAAATTACAATGTCACTCTAGATACTTAATTTGTTTTTACGTTATCCAGTTGCACTCAAAGCATGCTTAATTTTTTCATGATGGATATACTAAAATATTAAGAAAGAATATCTGAGGGAAATCCCTCTCTAGAAACTCTATAAAGGGAGCAATCTGAGAGGGAACAAAGGTTCAAATTTTTGTCTAAAATTTTGGTTCTATCTCTCTATGCATCTGTATGAGAATTTTGGACATGGAATGTATATTTATTGAATCTATTTTTATATAAAAAATCTCATCTCAATTCCATCTTAAACTGGTGTGTAGTATGTATGTCTCTGGACGTGTTTTATTTAAATTTTCTTAACATTTTTCTTCTAAGATTCTATGTGTTATAACAGCTGGAAGTTATTTTCCTTTATTCATGAACTTGTTTTATTTCACAAAAGGATGAGAAACACTCGTGAATAAATGGTATTTGTAATCACTTTAAAGGCACTCCATAGATCTGTTTGTTCCATATTTCCTTCATTTCAATGTCTCTTCTATTTTTAACGTGTTGGATTATTAACAAGTCACGCCCAACATGCTAATGAATTATTCTCCCTATCTTCATCTCAATATTGTCAGCTCGAACCTACACACTCATTCTAGCATGGCCCTATTTAATGTCTTCTCCTCATGCCTTCTTGAAGACTAGAGCATGCCAATTTCAGTCCTTCTCTAATTATAAACAGAAGGCAACACGGTTCCTGAACCGCCATTTGAAAGCCTTTACCAATTAAATGATTTGGCAAGTTATATATGAAATCTTTAAATCCCCTTTTAAGATGTCCTAGGAAATAGACCCTTAATATACCCTGAGACTGTCTCTAGGAGTTATAACACACTTCATTCTATAAATTTTGAATGCATTCATTCTTCTCGATATGGTGCTCCTGCATTTCTAGCGCCTCCTTCTGTTACTGGTGGATGCACCTCTGCACAATTTCCAGACCCTTCTTGATTTGAAAATGTTCCTTCTCACAAATTTCAAAATTATTCTTAAGTATACCATCCTCCTGTGCCAAATGACCCCACGACCCACCCGACCAAGGCCGGAATCGGCCACAAGAACCAGACACCAAGCGTTCTTCTTCATAATTTCTCCTCACATTCATTTTGACTGCAGGGTAGCGACCATAGCAACTACCCACCGAGATGATGGAAACCCCTGACTCAATTATTCTCTAATTATGCTTCTTACAGACAACAATAACTAACGTTGTGTCACCACCAAGCTTAGCTACTATGTTTCCACCCTTCTCGATGCCAACACCTTCCCCAAACTTCCCTCAATACAATTCATCTCCACTATACTGAAAACTCTGGAATTGACATTACACATGCTGCCCAGGATCCTCTACCACGATTGCTGAGCCTTAGCATAAAACACTCGAGCAAAGACTGACCAAATACTAAAGGATAATATCATACCATTGCTCAATTTAAAGGAGATGTTAGTCCACACTTTGATGCAAGATTAATTATGGGTACTCATGATGTTGAAATCCCAATGCTCCACAATAATTTCTCTTCTCTTCGATGTGTACTTCATCCTTTCGCATGCCTTCAAGCCTCGTGTAGATTGACTATTTTGGATCATAGGGATTAAATTATTCTCACCCTCTCCCAAATTTTTCGTGGTTCCTTCGCTAAATCGTCAGCCACTGCAACTGGCACGAGGAGGTGAAGTCTGAGTTCTCATGTTGGGATTCCTCCCGAATCGAAGTACAGGAAGAACATAATGAAAGAAGGCACACTGCAAAAAATCATCAATAAAAAGTATGCCACGAGTCGTGAGGAAGGAACAAGATAATTTAAGGGCGATGGGACATGGGCCGAGGGATAAGGGATAGTGTGAGCTGCAATGTGGCGTCCAGGGTGGCAGAGGAGAAGAGCAACGAGGGAAAGGGAAGGGGAGGGTGAGGGGTAAAGGGTAAGGGGGAGGATGGGGGGATGGGATGAGGAGAATGGTGGAAGGGAAAGAGGGGGGAGAAAAGGGGTTAAACAGGAAAACCAAATTAAACTAAATTGTATCTTTTTACCGAAATTCTTGATCTTACTAGGAGTACACTCCACGGTCAAATTTTTGAACTTCTTAACAATGATTAAGGAACGAATATTGTTTCCTCTATACCATTCACATTACTACTTTCCTCATTCATTTGGAAGGAAAAATTTTCTTGCATGTCTGATTTCTGATTATTACCTCTTAGGATGTGGAAAAATGTAACTCGATCAAAGAGAGGGATCATGCCTTGGGGGTGCTTTATGATTTTGTTTAGAATCATGTTTTGTGGTGCTGAGTTGTATCTCATGTGATTTATTATCAACATGGAGTCCCATAGAATTTTCATTTCCTTGATGCCATTTTTTTGAGCTAGATAAAGCCCAAGGAATAACCCATAAGCCTCAGCTTGGTTATTTCTCTTCATTCCTAGGCTCCAAGCATATATATCTTCTATGGTTCCTTTAGGATTAATGAGAATCCATCGTACTCTTGACACCCCAAGATTACCTTTTGATGCTACATCAAATTGGAGAGTCCATTATTTCAAAGATATAATCCATTCCACTAGCCCCTCTAAAGACAATATGAGGATACAAGGGGGACATAGAGGAGAGAATTTTTCTGAAAGGTGTGGGGCTGGGGTACATACCCAAGGCACGATATGGGCTATTTAAATTTGATCTAGAGAGGGATAAATTTCTGGTCTATTTAGCTCGATACATGACGAGCAAGATTTGATGTCTACAGTATTGGTAGAGGATTGGGTCATTCTGAAGAGCGCTTTGTTCCTTGTTAGCCATATTTTCCAACAAGAATACTTGGGAAGAAAATCCAAATTTATTTGAGGGTCTTTTTGGACTGAAGGGAGCCTAAATAGAAATTGGTCCAAGAGCTAAATAAATGAAGGAGGTCATATGACCATGAAGTCCTAAGGAAAAGAGGTCCCTGAACCACCGACCATACTTCCTTAGCCACCTAAAAATGGAGAAAGAGATGGGGGTTAAACTCTTCTAGATTTTCATAGAGAGGACATCTGGAAGGTTCAATGTGACCACGTTTTTGAAGGTTCTCTATTGTGAGAAATTTTTTTTGAGCTAGTAATCAGCCATTTTTTTTAACCTTGGAATAACATTTGGTTTCTAGATTTTATTCTAGATGGAGGATTTAGGAGGGGCATGGGATTTTAAGAGCAGGTGAGAATATCCTTCTTTTACTATGAAATAGAAATTTTTCCATCCCCACTTGTCTTCGACTAAGAGAGCTATGGGGCCACAACCACTTAAATTATGATGATTTTTTCTCATTGTGGAAGCAAATAAGCCAAGATATTATCTAGTATTGGTAGATGATCGGGTTCATAAAATACTCCGCGATGGGGGTGAGGTTTGAGAAACATGTGGAAAGTGTCTCACATGAGTAAATACAGGTGGAGCAAGGGTGAGGGACGGTATGCCCGGTCCCTTCATCATAACACATGCAGTGGGAGAGGTACTTGATTCACGTTGGCAATCCATGTGAAAAATAACTGTGCATTGTAATTCAGAGGTGGTGAAAGGATAAGGCGAGGGATGATGAGGGGGCCTGACATTCAACTTCTCACTCTGGTTTGGCGCTAGTCTTGGCATTGGCCTTTGGAGAGGAAACATAAATGTCGCAGGAAGGTTTATGAAGGGAGTGGCTTGTGTGTGCTTTCCATGGGAATTTTTTGGTGTGGTGTGTTCAATCAATCCCTACTGCTCAGTTTCTTAGCCATTATCTATGTCTGGGTTGAGGATAGAAAGTTGAAGGGAAGTGAGCTCACTCATTTCCATTTTTCTTGGATTTCGGTGATCTTGTTTTTTCGTGCTAAGAGAGGAAGCTAGAATCTCCACTCCATGAAACCTCGAGGGTGGTGCTAGAAAACTAGTTTCTTTTCCCAATTTTGTGCCCTCTAGCATTGGTGCAATGGTGTTTGGTGGATTGGTGTGTGGTCTCTGTGTGGAGAATTTGGAGGTTGGTCGCTTCCCTGGGGGAAGTTACACTCATGCATCAACGACTTTGTCATCTTTTTTTGTTCTTCTTGTGTTGGTTTTGCCGGTGATGGTATTTGGTTTTCTTGGTGGTGGTGATCTTTACTGGGTAGTGGGAGGTGGCTTTGTGCTTCCCTATGGTGGTGGGAGATGACATTTGGCTCCTTTGCTAGTGTTTGTTTTTTCTATGGTGGGGGATCTGGTCTCTGGACTCTACACATGGCGGGTTCCTCGACCTTGGTGAATTATGAAGCACCCCGGTGCGCTGTGGGAATTATCCCTCCCTTGTCGTCCATGGCCCTGTGGGGGTGGAAAACTCAGAAATAATCATAGCGGCTCCACACTAGGGTGGAAATACTGTGAGGCATGTGTGACTCGCTAGTGTGGGCGTGCATGGGTGGAGTGGAGGAGTTAATCAGGGGGGAATAGCAGAGGTGGGGATTCGAGGGTTCAAAAGCAAATAAATAGGGGGAAAGGATCCCTTGGTGGAAGGGGAATCATGGGTCTGATTGATCTGAGTAAATGAGGGGCAGGTTAACCAACATTTCTTCCTTGAGAACTTTCGTGCACTTATAAATAACTTTGAAGAAAAATTAGAGCGGCGAGAGATTCTATAGTGAAGATCATGCAGAACAGATGGAAACATTGGAACAAATGCACAATTTATAGTGCTAAGTCCGGGAGAGACTAGTAGTTGTTTGGAGAGGGAAAAGTCAACTCACTAAGAAAGTAGAAAAGTTGGAGACTTGGTTGGCGCACTTTAAAGCGAATGTTTAGTGTGACTTCTGTCCTCCACCACCTGAGTCCAAGAACAACCCTAGACAAACCTGCATCCGTCATGTCAGACGACTAGTATGTTATCTAGTGTCAGTATTTACATCCTGTCACCAGTTATCAATGGGATCTTATCATGTCCTTTTAGGGTCTCATAGTAAAAAAAAATGCATTTCATTAGGTCTTCAATGATCTAAAATGGGTGGATGGATTTTTATGCTCTGCAAGCACCTCCCGCTCAATTAAAACAAATTAAAATCTTGCTTATACATGCATGTGCGGAATTGCATTCTTGATTCAGGTGTATGTGTTTTAATTTTTTTAAGGCTTTATGTGTGAGGAATTAAAAAAAAAATTATGCTGATTAAAAGCATGTACATCAACACATAACATCAAACATAATAAAGGAGTTCACCTGTATGTCTTAGGCTACGTCTCATTGAGCCTTCGTCAATTGACTTGGCTCTTTTGGATTAAGATGGAAAATTTATTTTACAAGTTACTACTCAACTCCAATGGTTTTTTGAACTGAACCAATGGGTTTAAAATACCATCATACCCCTGGAATGACTGCTAACTCTCTAGAAATGGACCTAGGCTCCCTTGGGCTTGACCTCTTGTTTCGGTGTCCTTAAGCTTCCCTGAGCTTCTCTATGGCACAAACTCTCTTAGAAGTATTTTCCTATCCATGAATCCTTTTCTACTGTCTCCAACACATATCAATCATCCAAAATAGACTATTCATTTGCTCAAAACGAGCTCTGTCTCCCCACTCTAGGCCTCCATCACCTGGTGGTCCTAGGCTCCCTGAAACTTCCCTGTGGCTTCTTCAGCTCTAGAAGTATCAAAATAGCTCTAAAAATCCCTCCAATGGATTTATAATGTCCAAAATAGTCATAATAGAATATTCACTTGCTGAAATTAGCCTATGGCTGCTCTAGTTACACCTCCAACACCTGGTGGCACCCTGTGGCTCTGGGCTCACTGAAAACTTCCCTGTAACATTTAGGCCTTTATAAGTCTCCAAATGCTTTTGAAAACCCAATAATTGGATTCATAAGGTTCAATATATTCAGAATAGACTATTGGTTTGCTGAGAATGGTCTCTGGCTGATCTGGCTATGCCTCATTCTCTTGGTGGCTCCTGGTAGCCTTGATGGCCCCTGGAACTTCTCTGAAGAAAAATGATGCTTAGAAGTCCTCGGATGGCTCTGAAAACCTCACCAATGGCTCTAAAATGTCCAAGATAGTCATAATAGACTATTGGTGTTAGTATGCATCTTAATTGCAAGTGTACAAAAAAATACCACTTTAGTTGTGCATAACAAACAACCCTAACAGCAAAAGATGACTGCCAATATCTTCAGATCTGAAATTAATTGATCAAGATAAATGCTGCAAAAATCTAGATCTATGCATCAAAAGACATTAAGTAGTAAATAAAACAAGATTTACTCCATGCATCCAATGGACAAGACAAAAATATGTTGAATGAATTTTATATTAAGGGCACCTGTGAGGAAAACATAGAAGGATGTTACCAGTTCTCCTCAATGGGATGGGTTCTTATAAGTCCTCATCACTTCAAATCTAAAATTCCTCTCTCTTGATGGTGTAGAAAACTCAGACAAAAATGGAACTCAAATGGAGCTCACAAGCAAAAGGATAGAAAAATATGACAATGATGGTGGATCAAAGTCAGACCAAAAGTATAGATCCAGAGTGATCTTAGGCAAAAAAAGGTGATGAATGAATGGAAAAACCCTTCTATTTATAACAAAATATTGAGTTAGTCTAGATATTGGTGCATAATTAAAATATTATTAACCAAATCAAGATCCAACTTTTATGGAATATTTTATTATTTTTGTTGGAGGGGAAAGGAATTTGACTTGGGTCAAATCTCTTTATTTGTAAATAATAAATAAATAAATGATTTATTTATCATTTTAAGGATGTGGTTGGGTAATAATTAAGTAAATAATGATTTATTTAACTATTTATGAGTGATTTAGTCAAATTTAACAAGGAATATTATTTAAATAAGGTTTAAATAATTATTCCTAGAAAATAATAAGATAAATAATAATTTATCTAATTAATTTTCGTGTTTTGGGTTAAATATGACCAGGAATATTAATTGAATTGTTGTTTAACTAATTATTCCTTGAGGAAAATCAAACAAATGTGGATTTATTTAATATTTCCTCATGGGATTTCCTGTTTAGACCATAAACAACTTAATAAAGGTGTTTTTACTAAGTTATTTTTCATAGTGAAATCAATTTTAATTAGGGTAAAATTGGTCTTACATGGTGTACTTAGGTCCATCTAAGAGTAATAGGTTAGATGACCAAAAAATGGTGTAACAATTGGTTTGTTGAGAATGGAATCTGGTTGCCCTGGCTAGGCCTCATTCTCCTGGTGGCCCTTGGAACTTCTCTGAAGCAAAATCACACTTAGAAGTCCTCAAATGGTTCTGCAAACCTCATCATTGGATTCTATAATTCTCCAATTAGCTAAGAATGATCCTTCATTCTCTCATAATGGTCAAAAATTGATTCTCCTACTCATGTTCCCAGTTACACCTAGGAAAGCTCCACTAAAAGTGGAGGACTCCACTTAACTGGAGTCAAAACAGTGACTTCTGCCTAAAATTAGGCGCGCTGCCAAACCTCTGCCAGAATTAACAGTTAGCCTTAACTGTTATGGTTAGGGGTGGCCACATGCCAACCCCAATCCTGCAGTTACTGCGACGGTTGGCGGAACTACAGGTTTAAACCCTGGTTGCAAAGGGAAAACTCTGGGTTATCGTTGAGCTGGCATTAGATTGCATGGAGATAATGGTGACCGTTGGCATGTGATAAGTTTAACACAATATACAGGCAAAGTTTTATTATCATAGGTTAAATTTATGTCATATTTGCAATTTTATCGTAACATTGCATGTGACAAGTCCAACAAAACCGCTAGCAGGTTGGGACCACCGGCAGTTCCAACCCCAAACATGAACTGCAACAGATATAAAATATAATCTGCAACCCAATAAGTTAAGAAACAACTTGTAGCACAGATGGTTAAGACTTATGCATGCCTACTGGAGATCGTAGGGTGGAGCCCTGTGGACCTCAACCCAACATTTTACAAGGTAGTTCAAGGGCCACGTGGCGGCCTCAGGGCTAGCCACGTGGAACCTCTTGATTGGCTCCTCCAAACTCCATACCAAATGAAACTGTGACACTTGTCAACATCTAATTGGCCTGGAAGGAATATTCCCTGGAAAATTCTTTTTTGCTGACTGTTCCAATGCCCATTCAACCTTGGTCAACTGTCAAAATTTGTAGTTTACTAGACTTTTCAAAACGCGATAACTTCTTCATACCATGTCAGTTTTTCGAACCGTTCACGGCGCCAGAATCAAGAAGACTATATCTATCCAGTAGATCAAGTTTGGTACACTTTTGAACACTTTGAAATTTGAGCTATCACTTAGGTCTTGATCCAAATATGATTACTCCTCCCCATTGGGAATCTTTTGGACCCCAAAAGACTTGATTACCTGTTCAGTAGATGAGGGTACAACTACCTCACCTTTCCAACCTACATCCACTTTGACTTGTTTGGCTTAATGCATTTGAGCCCAACTTGAAGGTAGTCAACACTTCCCCTCTTTGATGCTTTTGTCCTCCTGTCAAGAATTGTATCTTCTTTGAGCTCATAAATTAATTCTGGTGAGAAATATTCAATAGAAGGTAGCTAAACATCACTTCCTTGATCATTGATCA
The DNA here is from genome assembly GCA_034641835.2 of Pinus albicaulis. Taxonomy (NCBI): domain Eukaryota; kingdom Viridiplantae; phylum Streptophyta; class Pinopsida; order Pinales; family Pinaceae; genus Pinus; species Pinus albicaulis. The sequence continues at coordinate 1,398,711,663 of CM076572.1, forward strand.
AATTTGGCTCATAAAAACGTAAGTTTTCAACATAAAAAGTGAATACATTTGCATATCTACAAAGTAATGTATGTCTTACTGGGTCAAGAAAACAAACCACTTCTTACCAAGCCACTTCCATGGTTATTTTTCTTGCTGAATATCTTCTTCATGTGAATCATCTGGACTCACATTGATGATGAAATATTTGGTTCTATTCTGTCCAGTATTTTTATCCTCTTGCTTCAAATGCTTGGGATGATTGGTTGGATGTAGTGTCCAACATTGGACAATGAGATGTCCCTTCTTTTGGCAATGTTTGCAAATATTTTGCATCTTTTGTTCAAGTTGCCTTCGCTTTTACTGTTTCCTATATGCCTTCATTCTCTTCCAGCATTTTGAAACTTCATGGTTACACAAACCACAATAGGAACAACAACTCTTTCTCCCATTCATTCATGTAGATTTTTCATGCTTAACATAATCATAAACAACTTGAATATGGGAAGAATTATACCTCGAATGCTGCTTTGCATGTTCATATTTTTTACCTTCTTGAGGAGATGACCTTGAAGAGGTTCCAACTCTCTTTTGAAGAACAGCATCAATGTTCATGTCATGATAGCTGTCAGAACTCCCTTGCTCACCATAAGCTGCGTGTCTACAAACATCTGGCTGCAACATAGGCTTCAAACAATTGCATTCATCTTGAATACAAACTTGACAAGTTTTTGGGTTTGAACCTGTAACAAAATTTCTTCTTGGAAATGTCTCAAGTGCCTTTATGGCTGTAGAGTTTTCACCATAAGATTGAACATAGCCTAGACAAAACTTCTTAAGCCTTTCCTCAAACATAATAGGCTCAATCATGCCTTGTGCATGTTTTCCTATACCCTTGCCTTCATAGCCCATTTTTAACATCAATTTGGACCCTATACCTCTAGTGTGTTTTTCAAATAAACCTACACATCTATCTGAAGAGGAAATTGAAGACAAATTTGAGTGATTTAGGTTTGCTTCATGCATGTGTTTAGTTAAGGCCTTTTGGGCATGATGGAGCTGCATTTCCATCTCATGCATTCCTTGAAGAAGTCCTTCTTTCTCTTGCTTCATAGCAACCAATTTCTTATGAAGTATAGTGCTTTCCCTTCCATCTTCATATAGACTTTGCACCATATCCCTCAGGATGTAGAAGTCATGCTTCATCTCTTTATCAAAGAGTCTTGTAAAGGAGGAGGATTTAGAAACCTCACTTGATGAAGTTTTCATCATTATGTAAATGAATTAAAGAAATTCAAAAACAATTTACAAAGCTTCAAAAACAATTGAAAGAGCTTCTTAACAATTTAACTGTAGATTCAAGCTCTTTTCTGCAGCTTGTATCTCTTGTTCAAGTAGCCTCTTTTGAAAACAATCTCTCTTGTGCTTCAAGGGTTGCCTTGAGGTCCTTTGGGTAAGGAGAATTCTTTCATATTTCTTCCTTCTTGTCCTCATCTGGACTTAGCTAGCAATATCTACCCTTCACCTCTGTCAAAATCAAACTTGTAAGCATCAATCAATTTGCAAAGAGTTAAATTCTTTGCACTGTTAAACACCTTTCAAGTCAAATAAGAAAGCAAGAAACCTTGTGCTTTGTCAAGAAAGAAACCTAGTGCTTTGATACCAACCTGATATGAAATAGGTGGATGAATTTCTATGCTATGCAAGCACCTTCCACTCAATTAAAACAAATTAAAATCTTGCTTATACATGCATGTGCGGAATTGCATACTTGAATCAGGTGTATGTGTTCTAACTATTTTAAGGCTTTATGCGTGAGGAATTAAACATTTGTTTATGTTGATTAAACGCATGTACAACAACCATAAATTACAGCAAATTAATCATCAACACATAATAGAAAACATAATAAAGGAGTTCACTCGTATGTCTTTGGTTACGTCTTGTTGAGCCTATGTAAATTGAATTGGCTATTTGGGATTAAGATGGAAAAATTATTTTACAAGTAACTACTCAACTCCAATCATTGTTTGAACTGTAAAAATGGGTTTAGAATACCATCATACCCCTGGATTGACTGAAATATCTCTGAAAATGGACCTAGGCTCCCTTGGGCTTGACCTCTTCTATTGGTGTCTTTAAGCTTCCTTGAGATTCTCTATGGCAAAAACTCTCTTAGAAGTCATTTTGTATCCCTGAAACCTTTTCTAATATCTCCAACACATATCATTCATCCAAAATAGGCTGCTCATTTTCTCCAGCTGAGCTTTGGCTCCCCAATCTAGGCCTCGATCACTTGGTGGCCTTGGGCTCCCTAAAACTTCCTTGTCTTCTTCGGCTCTAGAAGTATCCAAATGGCTCTGAAATCCCTAAAATGGATTTAGAATGTCAAAAATAGTCAGAAATGACTATTCACTTGCTGAAATTGGCCTTTGGCTACTCTGGCTATGCCTCCAACACTTGGTGGCACCCTATGGCTCTCGGCTCACTGAAAACTTCTCTGTAGAATCTAGGACTTCAGAAGTCTTCAAATGATTATGAAAATCCTTCCATTTGATTAAGAAGGTTCAATGTATTCATAATAGACTATTGGTTTGCTGAGAATGGTCTCTGGCTGCTCTGGCTATGCCTCATTCCCCTGTTGGCTCCCAGTGGCCCTTGGAACTTATTTGAAGAAAAATCCTGCTCGAAAGTCCTCAGCTGGCTCTAAAAACCTCACCAATGGCTCTAGAATGTCAAATATAGTCAGAATATACTACTTTTTTTGTTGAGAATGGTCTCTGGCTGCCTTGGCTAGGCCTCATTTTCCTGTTGGCTCTTGGTGGCCCTTGGAACTTCTCTGAAGAAAAATCACGCTCAGAAGTCCTAAAATGGCTCTGCAAACCTCATCATTAGATTCTATAATTCTCCAATTAGCTAAGAATGACCCTTCATTCACTCAGAATGGTCAAAAATTGAGTCTCCTACTTATTTTCCCAATCACACCTAGGAAAGCTCCACTAAAAGTGGAGGACTCCACTTTACTGGAGTCAAAATAGTGACTTCTGCCTAAAATTAGGTGCGCTGCCAAACCTCAACCAGAATTAATGGTTAGAATTAAATGTTATTGTTAGGGGTGGACACATGCCAACCCTAATCCCATGGTTACCGCGACATTTGGTGGAACTACAGGTTTAACCCAAGTTACAAAGGCAGAACTCTGGGTTATTGTTGAGTTGGCATTAAACTATAGGGAGATAGCAGTGACCGTTGGCATGTGATAAGTTTAAAAAAATCTAAAAGAGGATTGTTTACTGTCGAAGGCTATGTTTATGTCACGGTTGTAATGTTATCATAACATTTCCATGTGAAAATTCCAACAAAACCACTGGCGGGTTGGGACCGTTGGTGGTTCCAACCCCAAACATGAATTGAAACACATATCAAATATAATCCGCAGCCCAATAAGTTAATAAACAACTTGTAGTGTAGAATTTGGAGACTTATGCATGCCTACCAGAGGTCGCAAAGTCGAGCCCTGTTGACCTCAACCCAAAATTTTACAAGGTAGTTCAAGGGCCACATGGCAGCCTCAGGGTTGGCCACATGGCACCCCTTGATTGTCTCCTCCAAAATCTGTACCAAATGAAACTACGACACTTGTCAAAATCTAATTAGCATAGAAGAAATATTCTAGGGAATATTCTAAGGAATATTCCAGGAATATTCCCTATAATATTTTTTTTTTTTTTCTGACCGTTCCAATGCCCATTCAGCCCTGGTCAATTGTCGAAATTTGCAGTTTAGTGGAATTTTCAAAATGCGATAACTTCTTCATACGGTGTCAGTTTTTTGAACCGTTCGTGGCGCTGAAATTAGGAAGAAAAGATCTATCCAGTCACTCAGGTTTGGTACACTTTTGAACACTTTGAAATTTGAGCTATAACTTAGGTCTTGATCCAAATCTGATCATGCAAGAAACAATTTGGTCACTAGGTATTAGGTTTAGGACTATTTTACACTCCTTCCAAAATTTTTAAATTGCTGGTCCATGTCATCACTCAGCTGAGTATATCATTATTCAAATATTTTCATCATCATTTCAGCCATCTCCATCATGATCTCATTCATTTCAAAGTCTCCATTAGGTTTTTAGGGTTTCAAGGTCACCAAACTGTCATTCATGCATAAGATTTGGAAATTGGAGGAGTGGTAATAGCCAAGTTTCTTCAATAAATTTTGATTTCAAAAATGTAATTTTATGTTTCTATATGTATAAGTACTTCATGTTCTTAAAAGTTTCAGTTCAAGGTTTCAAAAATATTCAATGTTCCAAATAAACCACAAAAGTTTCAAGGATACAAATTCCAAAGGTTACAAAGTTCAAAAGAATGAACGTCATGCTTGAAAAAGACATTTGGTGCCCATCATCATTCAAGGGAGTCATTCCATGTTTATAAAAATCCCAAAAAGAGAGAAGCTCATTTCATTTGAACTATTTTTCCTTCTTAGCATCGAGCTTTCATTCATCATTTCTCATTTCCTCGCAATTTTAGGGCCAAATATTTTAAAAAAATCAAGTTTTGCCTCTAGTCGCTGCACTTTTCCTTTTGGCGTTGCGCTTTTCCTTCACACGATGCACTTTTCCTTCTAGCGCTACGCTTTTTGCAGAGGTGCTATGCTTTGTCTTAAAAGGCTTCTATAGAGTTGTAGAAGGTATCCAAGCTTAAAAAAAGCTTTCACAAGGGTAAAACAAGTAAGTTGAAGCACTCCACACCCTCTTTCACTTAGTTTGTTCATTCTTGTGGTGGAAAACTTGCCAATTTCTTCCTATGATTTTCTTGAAGACTATGTTTTTCTAATTTTAAAACCCTCTTATCCCTCTCCTACCATATCATAACCTCCTACACACCTAAATACATCCATAAAACCCTAAGTTCCTCTCATTTTGATTCCCTAAAACCTATCCCCAAACCATATCCCTACTTGCTGCATTTTTTGGGCAGCCAAGAGTATAGGCCTATGTAAAAATTCCCTAGCCCTATTCCCTCATCCTTTTAATCTCCGTCTACTTCCCTAAGGTCCCTAACATCCCTACCCATCTCCCTAAATTTTCCTCTTCTGACCCCCCTTCCCTAAATCTCTCATTTTATCCCTTTACTCCCTTCCCTGTTTTGCCTTCCTATCATCTACGGTTTCATCATGGAAGTTGATTCATCACCATCCAAGAAAATAAAATACAAAAAAGGGGGAAAGATATTGAGACTTGAACCCTCCAACTGTAATGAAATCACCTCCTCACCATTCATCATAAAGTGCTTTGAAGATGTCAAATTTTTAGGGTTTTGTCAAAGAGTGGAGGAGTTAGGTTTTCATGAGCAACTCACAGGTATGTTTGCCACCACTTTGAAAGGAGAAAAGACCATCATTGTAGGGGTTGATTTAAAATTACCAGTAGATACCATATCTCATGCTACAGGGACACCAAACCATGGTGAGTATTGGTTCAAAGGCATGAAGCTAGACCTTGAGCAGTACAAACCCTACTTGAAATCAAAGTACAAAGGAAACCCTAATTAGTCAAAATGATAAGGGTAAATTGGAAATACTTGTTGATAAATCCATGATAGCATAACATATCTTATTTGGAATCTCTGGAGAAATTTTGAGGAAATTTGGAGAAAATTTGTGAAATTTGAAAAAATCTTTGAAGGCACATTTTCTATAAATCTCCTATTTAGTCATCTTTTTGTAGAACATATTGTGGCCAAACGAAGATGAATTTTTTGAAACTGGAGGAGGTTGTTTTTCCTAAGATATCAAAGTACAATAACCTACTTCATAATTTACACAGTTATTACAGAAGGAGAGATCCATTCACATATTCACAGCCTATGTTTCTGACTATGAAATGTCCTGTTTGAGTCACATTTTTGCAGAGAATATTGTGGACAATCAGAGAAGCATCTTGGGAAATTGGAGGAGATTTTTGTTCCAAATATGAAAAATAACAAAAAATTCCTCCATTTTTCAAAATATTTCATGGTTAGTGAGATATCTCTCCATATTTGAGGCCTATTTCTCTAGAAAACCCAGAAATTTGGCAAATTTTTGGCACAATCACCTTGCAAAAAGTGTAGCGTGGGCCACGCTACGCTTTTTATGGAGAGCTGAAAATGACACAAAATATACATGGTTGGATAGTCTATGACTCCTACATCAACTTTGGACACATGGCAGCCCAAGTCATTAGCTTTTACAAGGAGAAAATGTTGAAAACGCACGTAAAAAAACACCTTTCTGCCTTGTTTTTTGAGGCCATGATAGGCTTTTTGACTAGTCTTGGGAGAATGAGTTTTTGAAGGCCTTCCCATGGGTAATTTTAAAAATATCAAGATTTTATGAAAACTAGATAGATAGGTCTATTTTAATGTTATCTCATATTTCAATTGTGACTTCAGGAAGGTGCCTAACAATGACCTCCAACAGGGCGCTGCGCTTTTTGCAATTTTCTGAGATTTTAATTAAATTTTCACTGTGTAATTTTTGACAATTCCTAGTTTGAATTTTGTAAAAGTAAATAGGTGAATGTGGTTGAATATAAAATTCAAAATGTAAATGTAAATGGTAAAAATGGAGTTGAATTGGTGCTTTATCCTCCATTGATTTCTTTGAGCATATGTCTCTTAATGGTTAGATAAAGGAGGAATTTGTTGTGTAACCTCTCTAGTGTGTAGCAGACTTCAGATAGATGCATGCATTTGACTTTCTTGCTAGAAAATTAGACCTCCAAGGGAGGATTTTGAGCTCAGTGGCTATATGAGTCCCATTTTAATAAGTTTCAAAGGTTGGATGCTATGGAATTTAGCTTAGAACACTAGTGTATTTTGTGATTTTGGGAGGAATTGATAGACATAATATGCAACTATTGTGGTGGGATTCATGTGGTATGTGTTTTAACAGTGTTTATTATTTTTCTATCATATGTTTGAATGTATTTTACCTTCCATCTTCATTTCCATGTCTTATTTTATTTATTTCTAAGTTTTATAAGAAGAATTCATTGATTCAACGCTCTGTTTTGGAGAAGCTTTCACATTCATGTTCATTTTCTTCTAATATAAATCAATTCCTGATGTTCATGCTCATTTTGAAACCCTATAAATATAAAATATTCACCAATATACCTTTAAAGTGCTAAAGTGTGTGCCTACCTTGCCCCATTACATCTTTGCAAATCTGATTTTCAGAGCCGTGCCCTGGTTTTTCCTAGACCTAATTCACCATCCAACACAAACCTTCAAAATCAAATCAAAACCCTAAAATACATACTTAGCCTAATATATTTCATGATCCAATAAATTTGTTTGTGATATCATTGAGAGAGCCCTCTCATCCTAGTAGGTCTAGCTACTAGGCCAAAGTGGTTTATGCTTACCTTTGTTGGTATCCTTCTCAACATTCACAGAACTGGTGGAGTGCTAACGTCTTGGTGTTGTTGCCAGGGAGCGAGGTGATAGATATTACCTAGGAAAGAATGATAAATATCAGACTTGGTTGCTGATGATGTACAGTGATCATTGATCAGACACAAGAAGATTGTGCATATTTCACCTGGCAACTCCAGTGTCGAAGAATACAAAGGTTCATAATTTTCATAGCGAATACACTTTTCAAGAACCGGTAGTTTGAAGAACTTATTGGTGACTTCATTGTTGTCAAAATGGATTCAACTTCTTGAAGGTATGCTCCTATGAATCAAGCTCATATTCCTGGTTTTCGGAACTGTATTCCTTGTATATATTAGAAAACAGGGTTGCCAAAGTTTAAAGGTCAGGATGGAGAAGATGCTAGTTTTCATTTGGTCAAATTTCATTTTCATATTCACAGGCAAAAGATTGAGTTTCCTGAAGATTGTCTGATGAAAATGTTCATGGCTACCTTGGAGGAAAAAGTGAGATCATGGTATGAAGGTCTACCATCTGCTAGTTTATATTTTGTGAAGGATTTTCATTCAGTTTTATTTCAACATTATCAAAGCTCTAGTTCTTCCTTGTCAATGATTGATAGTTGTTGTGAGATTTCTAAAAATTTAATTGAGTTTATTGAAAATTTTTATGGGGATGAAGAGTGTCTAGATGATGAGATCATAGAAGCCCTTTATGATTTTTTCTCCCAACAAGAAATAGTAGCTTCCTCCTTGGATGAAAAAGTTTGGGAAAAAAAAATAGAAATGCCTATTCCTGATCTTGAAAATGGAAATCATCAAGCCAATGTTAACTGCTATAAAACTCAAGTTTCTCCTCTGTCTGAAGATGAAATAGATCAGCTCCTGAAAATTCATGTTACAACCCAAGATAATGTAGGTTTGCAATGTTCACATAGTCTAGAATGTGTTAGTCAAACTTCTTCCATTATTGAAAATAAAAATATTATTTTAAATGATGACAGTCATGAGACTGATGAAACTATACAGTAAGTTGTTTTGAGTAAGCCAATTTTTGATGATGATTTCCTGCAAAGAGATCAACTAATAAGGAATTTTTCTTTCACGAAGAGGATGAGGTTGTCATGTTTAACAATCTTGAAGAATGTTTTATGTTCAAATATGAGTTAGACTATGAATTTAAGGAGAATTAGCCTAAGATATACAACATGCAAGAGATAGAGTCAGAGTGGCCCATGGTTGAGGAATTTACAGCCAACACTCAGATAGCAGAAGGTCATACTTCCATATGGCTTCCTATGGATCAATAACCAAGTGTACTTATAGATCAAAATGAAGGGTGTGCTTGTGTTTTTGTTGGATCTCAGGACAAGGTAAAATTTCAAGTTATTGAAGATCCTTACATTGATTTTCTGTAGTCAATAGGGGTGATATATTTTATTGAATTTATGAATCATGAAGACATTTTCAGTGGACACTTAGAGATGCCTATTTTTTTGTTTTTTCTACCTACTCGAGGAAACTGCCAGCATGATTCAAGTAAGTAACCATATGATGGATTAGTTACACTGCAAGGATCACTTCACATGATTGTGCATATGCCTTCAGCAAGCAGGTGGTTGTCATCAGGATTTGAATTCCTCAACTCTTGGTGATATGCTTCCATCAATAAGTTTTGTAAGTTTTTATTTGAGTCAGAGTCAGTCAGTTTATCATGTTAATTTTTTAGTATTCAGTTTGGTTTTCACTTTTGAATCCATGCCCAATGGTAAGGCTACTTGGTCTATGGTGTTCTTGACACCTCCAAGGAGCTGCCATCCCCAGTTGGAGCCAATGTTAGTGTCAATCTTTACATTTTGTCACCAGCGATGAATTGGCTCTTATCATGTCCTCTTAGGGTCTCATAGTCAATTTTTATTCATTTCATTAGGTCTTCAAGCCAAAATTTGGTCACAGGGTATTAGGTTTAGGACTCTTTTCCACTCCTTCCAAAAACTTTAAATTGTCAGTCCATGTCATCACTCAACTGAGTATATACTTATTCAAATATTTTCATCATCATTTCAGTCATATCCATCATTATATCATTCATTTTAGAGTCTCCATTAGGTTATTAGGGTTTCAAGGTCACCAAAATTTCATTTCATGCATAAAATATGGAAATTTGAGGAGTGGTAATAGCCAAGTTTCTTCAATAAATTTTGATTTCGAAAATGTTATTTTATGTTTCTGTATGTAATAAGTAATTCATGTTATTAAAAGGTGCAGTTAAAGGTTTAAAAAAGATTCAATGTTCCAAATAAGCCACAAAATTTTCAAGAAAAATTCCAAAGGTTAGAAAGTTCAAAATAATGAAATTCATGCTTGAAAAATACATGTGGGGCCCATCATCACTCAAAGGGAGTCATTCCATGTTTATAAAAAGCCCAAAAATACACAAGATCATTTCATTTGCACTCTTTTTCCTTCTTAGAATAGAGCTATCATTCATCATTTATCATTTCCTCACAAGTTTAGGGCCATACATTTAAAAAAAAATGAGTTTTGCCTCTAGTCACTGCGCTTTTCCTTCCGCCGATGTGCTTTTCCTTCTAGTGCTATGCTTTTTCTTCACACACCATGTTTTTCCTTCTAGAGCTAATCTTTTTGCAGAGGTGCTACACTTTGTATTAAAAGGATTATATAGATTTGTATAAGGTCTCCAAGCTCAGCACAAGCTTTCACAAGGGTAAAACAATTAAGTTGAAGCACTCCACACCCTCTTTCACTCAGTTTCTTCATTCCTATGGTGGCAAACTTGCCAATTTATTCCTACGCTACGCTTTTATTGAAGACTATGTTTTTCTAATTTTCAAACCCTCTTATCCTTCTCCTACCATACCATAATCTCCTATACACCTAATTACATCCCTAAAACCCTAAGTCCCTCTCCGTTTCATTCCCTAAAACCTATCCCGAAACCCTATCCGCACTAGTTGCATTTTTTGGGCAGCCAGGAGTATAGGCTTGTGTAAAAATTACCTAGACCTATTCCCTCATCCTTTTAATCTCCATTCACTTCCCTAAGGTCCCTAAAATCCCTTCCCATCTCCCTAAATTTTCCTACTCCTATCCCCCTTCCATAACTCTCTCATTTTATCCCTTTACTCCCTTCCTTGTTTTTCCTTCCTATCCTCTAATGTTTCATCATGGAAGTTGATTCATCACCACCAGAGAAAATAAAATACAAAAATGGGGGAAAGATATTTAGGTTTGAACCCTCCAACTGTATTGAAATCACCTCCTCACCATTCATCATAAAGTGCTTTGAAGATGTCAATTGTTTATGGTTTTGTCAAAGAGTGGAGGAGGTAGGTTTTCATGAGCAACTCACAGATATGTTTTACACCACTTTAAAAGGATAAAACGCCATCATTGTAGGGTTTGATTTAATATTATCAGTAGATACCATATCTCATTCTACAGAGATGAAACCATGGTGAGTATTGGTTCAAAGGCATGAACCTAGACCTTGAGCAGTTCAAACCTTACTTGAAATCAAAGTACAAAGGAAACCCTAATTAGTCAAAAGGAGAAGTGTAAGTTGTACCTACTTTTTGATACATCCATGATAGCATAACACATATTATTTTGCATCTCTTGAGAAATTTTGAGGAAATCTGGAGAAAATTTGGGAAATTTGAAAAAGTATTTGAAGGCAAATTTTCCGGAAATGTCTTATTTAGACATCTTTTTGCAGAACATATTGTGGCCAAAAAAAGATGAATTTTGGGAAACTGGAGGAGTTTGTTGTTCATAAGATATCAAAGTAAAATAACCTACTTCATAGTTTACATAGGTATTACAGAATCAGAGTTACATTAACATATTCAGAGCCTATTTTTCTGACTATGCAATGTCCGGTTTAAGTCACATTTTTGCAGAGAAGATTGTGGACAATCGAAGAAGGATCTTGGGAACATGGAGTAGGTTTTTGTTCCGAAAATTCCAAATAACAAACAAATCTCTCAAATTTTCAAAATATTTCATGGTTAGTGAGATATTGCTCCATTTTTTGAGGTCTATGTTTCTTGAAAACCCAAAAATTTGGCAATTTTTGGTAGAGTCACCTTGCAAAAAGCGTAGCGTGGGCCACACTACGCTTTTTCTAGAGAGCTCCAAATGGCAAAAAATCTACATGTTTGGATATATTATGACTCCTACATCAAATTTGGACACCTCGAAGCCCAATTCATCAGCTTTTACAGGGATACAATGTCAAAAACCACCTAAAAACGCCTTTCTGCCTTGTTTTTTGATGCCACACTATGCTTTTTGACCAGTCTTGGGAGAATGAGTTTTTGAAGGCCTTCCCATGGGTAATTTTCAAAAATTCAAGATTTTCTAGAAAATAGACATATATTTCTAGTTTACTATTCTCTCCTATTTCAAATTTGACTTCAGGAAGGTGCCTAAAATTGGCCTCCAACAAGGCGATGCGCTTTTTGCAATTTTTTGAGATTTTAATTAAATGTTCAATGTGTAATTTTCGACAATTCCTAGTTTGAATTTTGTAAAAGTCAAAAGGTGAATGTGGATGAATTTAAAAGTCAAAATATAAATGTGAATGGTAAAAATGGAGTTGAATAGGTGTCTTAACCTCCATTTATTTCTTTGAGGATATATATGTCTCTTAATGGTTAGATAAAAGAGGACTTTTTTGGGTAACCTCCCTAATCTGTAGCATAATTCAAATAGATGCATGCATTTTAATTTTTTGCTAGAAAATTTGACCTCCAAGGGAGGATTTCTACCTCAGTAACTATATGAGGACCATTGTAATCAGTTTCAATGGTTGGATGCTGTGGAATTTAGCTTGGGACACTAGTGCATTTTGTGATTTTGGCAAGAACTAATAGACAAAATTTGTAGCTATTGTGGTGGGATTCATGTGGTGTGTGTTTTAACATTTTTTTTCTTCTTTTATCATATGTTTGAATGTATTGTAACTTCCATCTTCATTTCCATGTATTATGTGATTGATTTCTAAGTTTGATAAGATGAATTCATTGATTCAATGCTCTATTTTGGAGAAACTTTCACATTCATGTTCATTTTCTTCTGATATAAATGAATTCATGATGTTCACGGTCATTTTAAAAACCTATCAGTATAAAATATTCACCAAGATACCTCTCAAGTGCTAAAGTGTGTGCCTACCTTGCCCCATTACATCTCTGCAAATCTAATTTTTAGAGCTCTAACCTAGTTTTTCCTACACCTAATTCACCATCCAGTATTGTTGGGTATGTGTTATATTCTTTCCATGACTAAGCATGCACCGGGGGGGGGGGTTAAGAGGGGGGGGCGATAGCACCCCCTTTGCGTTGGGTGCAACGGGGGGGTCACAGGGGGGGCGGTAGCCCCCCCTGTCGTGGTCCAGGGAAACGCCCCGACGAAAATTTTTGGTCCTTAATTTCCGGTGGGTAGTCCGTGTCCATGGTTTTGTGCATGGTTTTGCACATGGTTTTGGGGTACGATGGTTTTCGGCCCCTGGTATTTTTGTAGATCTGGTCAAGGGAACTACGGTTATGTTCTAATCCAGGGTTTATGGATTGGGGTTTATGTATTCTTCGGCATGTATATATATGTGTTGTAACACTAAAAGGAATATAATGAAAAATCAAGCTGGTCGTCCCGATTTGGGATCCAGGGGAAAATCTCTGTGTTTATCTGTTTTATGTTTTATGCTCTCGCTATTGTTTATTTTCTGTTAGAAGATTCGTGTGTAGATAATTTCTGTTCAGGGTTAAAACCTACATTTGGTATCAGAGCTGTTTCGGCTTCAAGGGGACGCCTTTGCTGCTGAGGGTTTTTTGCTTGGGCCTGAGGTAGACCCTATTCAGTGGGAGATCTGCAGGATCGATTCTTGCTGTGAAAGAAGATGGCGAGCGGCGGGAAGATAGAGATCGAGAAATTTAATGGTCAGAGTTTTGAGTTGTGGAAGCTCAAGATGGAGGATCTTCTGGTGGATAAAGATCAGTGGATCGCGGTAGATCCAGGTACTAAACCAACGGCAATGTCAGATGAAGACTGGAAGAAACTGGATCGGAAGGCTAAGAGCACAATACGGTTGTGTGTCTCAGATTCAGTATTGTTGAATGTATCTGGGGAAGCTATGGCGAAGACCTTGTGGGAAAAGCTAGGGACTTTGTACCAATCTAAGTCTCTGGTGAATAAATTGTTCCTGCGGAAAAAGCTGTATAACCTGAGGATGAAGGATGGAGACTCGGTGACAGAGCATTTGAACACCTTCAATACTGTGGTAAGTCAGTTGTCATCTGTTGATATTAAAATCTCAGATGAAGATAAGTGCATCAGCTTGTTGTGTTCTCTACCAGATTCATGGGACAGTCTGGTTATTGCAATAGGTAGCAATACAACTACCTTGAATTTTGATGACATTGTCTTAGCCTTGCTGTCGGAGGAAATGAGACGGAGAAATATGGAGGGTCAGAATGGAGATGCCTTATCTGTACGAGGAAGGTCCCAGAACAGAAACAAGAACAAGGTTTCGAGTGGGAGATCTAAATCTAGAGGGAGATCTAAATCTCCTGGAAAGTTTGTAAAGGTGTGCTGGAAATGCGGAAAGGAAGGGCACTACAAAAAGGATTGCAGATCTAAAGCTCCTGAGAAAGGAAAGGGATCTGAAGATGCTCCTTCTGCAGAGGAAAAAACCACCTCGAATTAAGGTGGGGATGTGTATTGGCTTCTTCTTCAAATACACATGTAGATCATGAGTCATGGTTGATTGACTCAGGTGCATCCTTTCACTTCACTCCCCATAGGGAGTGGTTCTGCGAGTATGAGAAATATGATGGTGATGTCTTCTTAGGGGATGATAGGAAGGCCAAAATCATCGGACGTGGAAAGGTCAAGCTGAAGCTGCAAGGTGGAAGGATTAGAACACTTCCTGGTGTTCTGCATATTCCTGCATTGGCCAGAAATCTGATTTCTATAAGCAAGATGGATGATGCAGGTGTAAAAACAGTGTTCGAGAAAGATTCTTGCAAGATGGTTCGGGGAGCACTGGTATTAATGCGGGGAGTTCGGACTGGAACTCTGTACAAGCTACAAGGTAGCACTGTTATTGATGGGTGTAATAGTTCTATGGTTCCTGAAAGTGGGATGGAAAGCCTAGCTGTCTCTGGAGAAAAGACCATGCTATGGCATCAAAGGCTTGGACATATTGGAGAGAAGGGCCTTCGGATACTGCATAGAGATGGTGTGGTAGAAGGTATGTCTAATTGTTCTCTGGATTTCGATTTCTGTGAACATTGTGTATATGGGAAGCAGAATCGGGTGAGTTTTCCTTCTGGTGCTAAGAGGGCAAACAAGATATTAGAACTTGTGCACAGTGATGTGTTTGGGCCTGTGTCAGTTCCATCACTGGGAAAGTCCGTGTACTATGTTTCATTCATAGATGACTTCTCAAGGAATACATGGATATATTTCTTGAGGAAGAAATCTGAAGTCTTTGACAAATTTAAAGAATTTAAGGCTCTGGTGGAAAACCAGACAGAGAAGAAGATAAAGGCGTTGAGGACAGATAATGGTGGGAGTTCTGCAAGAAGGAATTTGAAGAGTTCTGTAAGAAGTGTGGTATAGCACGGCAGAAGACTACTCCATACACACCTCAACAAAATGGAGTTGCAGAAAGAATGAACAGAACGCTGATGGAAAAGGCAAGAAGCATGCTCAGTGGTACCGGGTTAGGACAAGAATTATGGGCAGAGGCAGTGGAGACTGCATGTTACTTAGTTAACAGATCACCTTCATCAGCGTTGGAGGATAAGACCCCACATGAGGTATGGACTGGTAAGAAACCCTCTCTTTCACATCTAAGAGTATTTGGATGTGATGCATATGTACATGTTCCAAAGGAGAAAAGGACCAAGTTGGATAATAAATCTGAAAGGTGCATCTTTATTGGGTATAAGGATGGTTTAAAGGGTTACAAGCTTTGGAACCCAGAAACAAGGAAGGTTGTGTACAGCCGAGATGTGGTGTTTAGAGAAGTGAAAGATGTTGGTAAACATGAAGTCCTACCAAAGGAACCTGAGAAGATAGAGTTTGAGCTAAAGGAGGATGAATCAGACTCTACAACAGAAGAAGACTCAGAAGATGAAGAGCCACAAACTCCAGCTTTGAGAAGATCAGTTCGGAAAAGAAGGCAACCAGAAAGGTATAGTCCATCTGCTTTCTGTTCAGGTTTTGCCTTAACTATAACTGATGATGAACCCAGAACTGTCAGGGAGGCAGTAGATTCAGAGGATGGAAAACTCTGGAAGGAGGCCATGGTTGATGAAATGGAATCCTTGCACAAAAATGATGCATGGGATCTGGTGGAGTTGCCGACTGGAAGGAAGCCCATTGGGAGCAAATGGGTGTTTAAGAAGAAGATGAATGTAGAAGGCAAGGTGGAGAAATAAAAAGCTCGGTTGGTAGTGAAAGGTTATTCCCAGGTGCCGGGAATTGATTTTGGTGATATTTTTTCTCCTGTTGCCAAAGTTACTTCTATTAGATTACTTTTATCTGTTGCTGCTGCATTTGATTTTGAGATAGAACATATGGATGTGAAGACAACATTTCTTCACGGGGATCTAGAAGAAGAGATCTACATGAAGCAACCTGAAGGATTTATGGTGAAGGGTAAGAAAGAACTGGTATGTAGGTTGAAGAAGTCTCTGTATGGGTTAAAACAGTCACCAAGGATGTGGTATCAGAAATTTGATACCTATATACGGGGACTTGGCTTCACCAGAAGCAAGGAAGATCACTATGTTTATTTTAAATTAATTGGTGACCGTGTTATTTATTTGGTCTTGTATGTGGATGATATGTTGTTGATTGGAAATGACAAAGAAATTATCAAAGATTTGAAGACACAACTGTTCTCCAAATTCGACATGAAGGATCTTGGTGCTGCAAACTATATTTTGGGCATGGAAATTAAGAGAGATCGGGCAAAGAGGAAGCTCTGGTTAAACCAGTGGAAGTATGTTGAGACTATATTGGAGAGGTTCAATATGCAAGATAGTAAACCGGTGAATGTTCCTATTCCTGTAGGTGTAAAGCTGTCTGCTGAACAGTGTCCCAAGACACAAGAAGAAGAGGAGAATATGTCCCATGTTCCATATGCAAGTGTAGTGGGTAGCCTGATGTATGCAATGGTCTATACTAGACCAGACATTGCACATGCAGTGGGAGTATTGAGCAGGTTTATGTCAAACCCAGGGAAGGAGCATTGGACAACAGTGAAGCGGGTTTTCAGATATTTACGTGGCACTAGTGATTATGGCTTGTGCTACCAGGGAAGACTAGGATTGGAAAGAATGTTGGACATTTGTGGTTTTGTTGATGCAGACTGGGCTAGAGATCTGGACCAAAGAAGATCTACAAGTGGGTATGTGTTTAGCCTATTTGGAGGCGCAGTTAGTTGGATGAGTAAAAGACAGTCTATAGTGGCTCTTTCAACTACAGAGGAAGAATACATAGCATCCACTCATGCAAGCAAGGAAGCAATTTGGTTGCAGAGATTGTATTCAAGTATGGGGTTGGTACAAAAATCTATAAGGATAGACTGTGATAGCCAAAGTGCAATTTTCTTGGCTAAGAACCCTGCTTATCATTCAAAGACAAAGCACGTTGATGTTCAATATCACTTTGTTAGAGATATGGTTGAGGCTAAAAGGGTGTTGCTGGTAAAGGTGGAAACTTTGAAGAATGTTGCAGATTCATTGACAAAGTCTATGAGCACTCAGAAGTTCTCTTGGTGTAGAGAAACAATGGGTGTTGAAGAAATTGGCCAATGACTAAGCTCTCATGTGGCCCCCTGTGGAAAGAAAACAACAAGTGGGAGAATGTTGGGTATGTTGGGTATGTGTTATATTCCTTAATTTCCGGTGGGTAGTCCGCGTCCATGGTTTTGTGCATGGTTTTGCACATGGTTTTTGGGTACGATGGTTTTCGGCCCCTGGTGTTTTTGTAGATCCGGTCAAGGGAACTATGGTTATGTTCTAATCCAGGGTTAATGGATTGGGGTTTATGTATGCTTCGACATGTATATATATGTGTTGTAACACTAAAAGGAATATAATGAAAAATCAAGCTGGTTGTCCCGATTTGGGATCCAGAGGAAAATCTCTGTGGTTATCTGTTTTATGTTTTATGCTCTCGCTATTGTTTATTTTCTGTTAGAAGATTCGTGTGTAGATAATTTCTGTTCAGGGTTAAAACCTACAAGTACAAACCTTCAAAATCAATTCAAAACCCTAAACTACATACCTATCCTAATATATTTAATGATCCATTAAAATTGGCTGTGATATCATTGAGAGCCCTCTTAGCCTAGTAGGGCTAGCTACTCGGTCAAAGTGGTATGTGGTTACCTTTGTTGGTCTCCTTCTCAGCCTTTGGAGAACTGGTGTAGTGATAACATCTTGGTGTCATTGATGGGGAGCGAGATGACATATATTCCCCGAGAAAGAATGAATAAGATCAGATCTGATTGCTGATGGTGTACAGTGACTAGGCACAAGAAGGCTATGCATCTTTTACTTGGCGACTCTAGTGTCGAATAATCCAAAGGTTCATAATTTTCGTGGCGACTCCACTTTTCAAGAACCAATAGTATGAAGAAATTCTTGGTGTCTTCATTGTTGTAAAAATGGATTCAACTGCTCGAAGGTATGCTCCTATGAATCGAGCTCATATTCCTGGTTTTCTGAACTGTATTCCCTGTATAGATTGGAAAAAAGGGTTGCCAAAGTTTAAGGGTCAAGATGGAGAAGATGATAGTTTGCATTTGGTAAAATTTAATTTTCATATTCACAGACTAAAGACTGAGTTTCCTGAAGATTTTTTTATGAAAATTTTCATGGCTACCTTGGAGGAAAAAGCGAGATCATGGTGTGAAGGTCTACCACCAACTAGTTTATATTCTCTGAAGTATTTTTATTCAGTTTTCTTTCAACATTATCAAAGCTCTAATTCTTCCTTGTCAATGATTGATAGTTGTTGTGAAATTTCTGAAAATTTCATTGAGTTTCTTGAAAATTTGTATGGGCATGAAGAGTGTCTAGATGATGAAATCATAGATCCCTTTATGATTTTTCCTCCCAACAAGAAATAATAGCTTCCTCCTTGGTTGAAACGGGCTGGGACAAAAAAAGAGAAATTCATATTCCCGATCTCAAAAATGGAAATCATCAAGCCAATGTTAACTTCTATAAAACTCAAGTTTCTCCTCTGTCTGAAGAAGAAATAGATCAGCTCCTGAAAAGTCATGTTACAACCCAACATAATGTAGGTTTGCAATGTTCAAATAGTCAAGAATGTGTTAGTGAAAATTCTTCCATTATTGAAAATGAAAATCTAGTTTTAAATGATGACAATAATGAGACTAATGAAACTATACAGGAATTTGTTGTGAGCAAGCCAATTTGTAATTATGATTTCTTGCAAAGAGATCAGCTAATAAGTAATGTTTTCTTTCATGAAGAGGATGAGGCTTTCATGTTTAACAATCTTGAAGAATATTTTATGTTTAAAGATGAGTTATACTATGAGTGGAAGGAGAATGAGCCTAAGATAGACAACATGAAAGAGATAGAGTCAAAGTTTCCCATGCTTAAGGAATTTACAGCCAACACTCAGATAGCAGAAGGTCATAATTCCCTATACCTTCTTATGGATCAAAAGCCAAGTGTACTTATAGATCAGAATGAAGGGTGTGCTTGTGTTTTCGCTGGATCTCAAGACAAGGTAACATTTCAAGTTATTGAAGATCCTTACATTGATTTGCTGCAATCAATAGGGATGATAGATTTTCTTGAATTTATGAATCATGAGGACATTTTCAGTGGACACTTGGAGTTGCCCATTTTTTGTTTTTTTTGGGTACTCGAGGAAATTTCTAGCATGATTCAAGTAAGTAGCCATCTTCTGGATTGGTTACACTGGAAGGATAACTTCACATGATTGTACATATGCCTTCAGCTAGTAGGTGGTTGTAATCGGGATTTGAATCCCTCAAGTCTCAGTGATATGCTGCCATCAATAAGTTTTGTAAGTTTTTATTTGAGTAAGAGTCAGTTAGTTCATTATGTTAAGTTTCCAGTATTCAGTTTGGTTTTTCACTTTTGACTCCATGCACAATGGTAAGGCTAGTTGGTCTACGGTGTTCTTGACACCTCCAAGGATCTTCCATCCCCAGTTGGAGACAATGTTAGTTTCATTATTTACATCTTATCACCAATGATCAATGGGCTCTTTTCATGTCCTATTAGGGTCTCATAGTCAATTTTTTTTCATTTCATTAAGTATTCAAGACAAAATTTGGTCACTGTGTATTAGGTTTAGGACTATTTTCTACTCCCAAAATTTTTAAATTTCTGGTCCATGTCATCACTCAACTGAGCATATCATTATTCAGAGATTTTCATCATCATTTTAGTCATCTCCATCATGATCTCATTCGTTTCAGAGTCTCCATTAGGTTAGTAGGGTTTCAAGGTCACCAAGATGTCATTTCATGCATAAGATCCGACAATTGGAGGAGTGGTAATAGGCAAGTTTCTTCAATAATTTTTTATTTCAAAAATGTGATTTTATGTTTCTATATGTAATAAGTACTTCATGTTTGATGGGTCAATTTATTGTTGTAAACTAACACAAGTATTTATTATCAATCCAGGTTAGTGGAACTTAGAAGCATCCCCAAAGTATATGGGTTTCAATTGTGATCAATTTAGAAGATGATTTATTAATGATTAGGGAAATGAATATTACAAATACAAATCTAACTAAAACAATTTCTAAATTTAGATGTGTAATTAGAAGCAGAAGAATCTCCTAACTTAAGAGATTGGTTTGTCCTTCTCTAACAAGATTACCATATGAATTAGAAATAAAAAACTACTTAACTAAACAATATATTGATATACATGAAGTAATAATTGAAGAGGCTCTTCACTGAAGAGGTTTTGATTTTCCTTCATCATAAATTCATTCATTAGTAATTCTATTGTTAAAAATAGGAATTTAGGAAAGCAAGAAAGATGAACTCTAGTTTCTACTTTCTTGATCAGATAGAAGAAGTATTTAACTTAAACACTGTGTTGACTCTTCATATGCAGAATAGAAACAAGAATAAGATTCATCAACAACCATGTAAAAACATATAAAAGCATGTAAAAGCATGTAAAGATGAATTCTAACTGAAGATATTGATTATATAGAAAGAATGTATAACTTAGACATTTGTTTGTCCTTTCCTATGCAAGTTAAGAATGAACATTAGATTCATTAATACTCAGAAATAATCAACATAAAAAAATTAAACATAAGCAAGCTAATTCAGAAATTGTAGCTACAAAATAAACTAAGAAGTGTACTTAGCTCGGTGTGGGGGCCCTTCACCCTTGCCTCACACACTAAAGGTGAATTAAGATACTTAAAACTTTAATCAATCAACCAGCATATAACAACAACAAATATGATAGAACAAATCTTCAATTATGTCTCCAAGTCTCAGAAATAATATTAAGTCATACATGTTCTATAAACATCTATATATCAAGCCTTCAAAGTTTGAGGCTTAAATAGATAAAGTATCTAACAAACTCATCTAAAATAGCTCAAATAGTCATAACTATCCTTATCTTATCAAATCAAGTAGAATTCATCCATCAGATCCAGCAAATTTAGAAAGTCCCACAAAATAAGAGTTTTGACCTCGTTTCTAGGGATCCTCCATAAAGGCTGGTCCTGTTTGACCACCTTTGACTGGGCCTATTAAAGCTTGGTCTGAATGTGCCAACATATGTAATCTTATTCTTAGTTCCTGATCTTTCTAGAAACATATCCAACTTGAGCCCAAGTATACTGCACATATGCAAACCATAAGGCCATTACTAGAATTTTGGATGCTGTCCAAAAATGCACTTAAATTTCGATTTTTACAAAACATATAATAATTGAAAAACATAATTTAAATACCTGTATATGCATCTTTTGGTCAATATAATGTGGATAATATGGTGAATAGATGGATAATATGGAAAAATAAGATGTATTTCATAAACAAAAGCGATAAAAAACTAGGGCCAACATCTCCCCCAAACTGATGATCAAGCATGTCCTCATGCTTGCGTTTTCCTCTTTGACCTTATGAGCTTAGACGTTGATCCCATTCTTGATCTTGAAACTTTATGTTGTGTTGTGTGTAGAAGAGAATCCATGTGTTTGTGGTTGTTCTTCCCTGTAGATGGAGGTATTAACCGTTTGTTTCTCATATTTGGCCTTCCAGGAATTTTTCTCCTGAAGCCACCTGAATGCCTGTGTATAGAGAAGAGTGTTTTTCGTTTTTAACTTGCCCATTTCTTCACTTATCTTCTCATTTTCTTTAAATAATTTCTCATTATCTGTCTTATAGGTTTCATTTTCCTCCTTTAGGTGCCTCTCCATGATTTTTCTTATCTCCAAGCTATCAGTTAATTCTCTAACTCTGGAAAGGTTTTGATCTTCCTCCTTGGTATTTTTAGAAACTGAAGTACTTTCAACCTCATTATTTTTCAAAATAGGAATATCTGTCTACAGGTGTTATAGCATCATTTTTCACCCTCATGTGATTCATGATTGTCTTTATGGCCTTGGGTACCCATTCACACAGACTTGAACAAAATTCATAAAAAACAATGTTAAAAATCCCATACGTGGGTATGCCCAGACTTTTCCGCATGTATACGCGAGTCCACATGTACTTTTCCGTGTATGCCATTAAAATCATTAAAAAATATATAAAAATTCCCTATTTTCGGGCTGGGTTGATGGTTACTCCAGTAGTTTAACCACCCCAGCACGTGGCCAACTGTTTCCAACTGATTGAAATTACTTTGAGGGAGTATAAAAGCCCCTCATGTGTATGGCCTAAGGGAGAGAGAAATTTTATAGATATTATACTCTGTTGGAATCCCAATTCAAGTATGAATTCCTATGCCTCCTGCACTTTCCCAGATTTTTACAAGAAACCCTTGTTTCCTGGAGATGTTCATCCATTTATATGTCATCTCGTGTGCACAAGTCTTGAAAGTATCTTAGCGAGGCAAGGGCGGGACAGATCTGGACGACGGTCTGTTCGAAGATCATGGAAGGATTGAGGTGATCTCTCCACTTTTTATCACTGTACATGCTATTCATAATGAAGAAGAACCATCTTGTTCCCGAAGTCACGTGTTAATATCTGCTTGTATATGTGAAAAGATTATTATTTAAGCATTTATTATTGTTTATATGATGTTTCACATGGATTTCACTGACATTTAGGGTAAATATATGCTGTACAACTAGATTTCCATGCACATTTCTTCTTGGTTTTCAGGTAAAGGAGGAAGAAGGGTTGTTGGGGGTTTGGACCCCGCGGGATCTACATCAAACGTAGGATTACGGGTGAGTTCTACTATCGATGTTATCTAGTTTTTATCATACAAGTGTGGTTATGTGAGTCCTTCTTGAATAGCATGCCCTGATCTGTGGAGGTTTTGACCCAACAAACCTCTAGGGTGTTTTTCCCCGAAACAGAACTGGCGACTCCACTGGGGATCGCATTCTTGTGATTCCACTATTGGGTGGTTTCAGCTATTTGAAAGGTTTCCAACAGTTTTAACTATTATTTCCAGTCCAGTTAACTTTTTCCCAGTCAAACTAAAGACCTGGTTCTTTATCCAGACTTGATCTTTTTTATTTTTCATTATTTACCTTTCTATACGCGAGTTTGTCTATACACAGATGCATATACACACAGTTTGTTTCAAAGGAAGTCACGTATACGCGGGTTTCCTTTGACATAGTCGCGTATGCACGCTTGTTTCAAAACTGTCAAGTAGCGTATGCCTGGGAAAATTTTGAAATTTTTGATTTCTTAACTTTTTAGTCTTGTCTGCCTGTGGAGACTTGTTCCTGCAGTGTCTTTAGAGTCCTTGGATTGGGTTGATAGTGGTCATTGGTATTTTCTCTCTCTTGTTTGCTTGAATACTGGCTTATTTGGATAAATCTTGTTTTTAGTGCTTGCATTTCTGGTTCGAGTACCAATATCTCTTCCTGGGGATTCTTGGCTGTTCTGCTTCATCAGGACAGAGAGCTTCTGCTCATTTAATCTTTCCTAGCTTTGAGTCTTGCTTTGCGCTTCGATTTTTACCTATTTTTGGTTGGTTTTCTTGAGTTCATTTGACTAGGTCTTGTTGCAATTTTTGAAGAGTCTTTCTTGGTTCTTTGAAGTTTTTTTGCTGCAAGGTTGTACCATTCTTCTGGGATGAGTTACTGAGTTTCTTGTCTTCTTTTGCTCATATAAATCTTGCTACTAAGTAGCCCTATAAGATTTGGAGCGTTTTTGGAGTTTTTGCTTGAAATTCAGAGTTGTTTTGGCTTGGGATTTGATAGTTTTCTTGGTCTCTTGGAGCTCTTCTTTTTATAAAATTCAAAAGCTCAAAAAACATTTTGTTTTGTCATTTGCTTTTGTTTTGCATTTTTTTTTTCATTTTGTTACATCTGTTGAAGCTTGGTTGAAATTTCTTGCCTTTGGTTTTTGACTTGATTTTGGAAAGGAATTGTCATTGATTTCTTCCTCTTGTTTTCAAGCGTATTTTGGTGTCTTCATATTGAGAGTTTCTACTTTTGGGAACTAGTTTTGTGGACAACCAAAAAGTGATAAAACTGAAAGATCTTTGGGAAATTTCTCTCTGCTTTAGTAGATTTTGCATCTTAGAATTTGCATGCTCTTAGTTATTTTCATCAAGTTCACTTAAGCATTTAGTCTTTTTCATAATTTTTGCGAGTGTGAAGTTTGTTATCTGAAAAGAAAAAAAAAATTAATCTCGTAGAACCCATGTAGAAATTTCTTTTCATCGAAAGGAAATTACTGCATTTGCATGTAGTTTGGTTTTCATTAATTTCTTTTATGCGTCACAAAACACCACGAGTTTCATTTCCATATCCCTTTGACTTATATAACAGCCGATTAAAATAAGCGCTATAATTTAAAACAACTAGCAAGTTTTTATTAAGTGTCATACACCAACTACCTAGGTTGTAGGGCCTTGGATTAGGTGAGTGGAGAGTTAAATCTCCAAGGCCGCTCAAACTAAAACATAGAAGTTTATTAATTGAGCGAAATCCAACTCCGTTAGGTGGAATGGGAAAGATCTCCTCCAGAGAGTCAAGCACGTGGGGAAGTGAAGGCCGAGAAGAGAGATACCCCCTCTCTGATTTGCTGGATCTTGCCTCAAGACCATTCTGCCCGGCTTCTGACACGGATTGGTGCCCATAGTTGCCATTCCTAGGTTCCACATAGGTGACAGCAGGGGGGAATACCCGTGGTACCTGAGGCAGACGTCGTATCACTTCCAACAATACTTCTGGGGGGTGCCCTTGCGAATCTTGCGTACTTGTGCCGGCAAAGGTTGTTGTTAGGAGGTCGGCGTAACTGTTTCTGTTACCTTCGCTAGTAGGCCTGGGCCGTAATTATCCCAGACTACTTTCGGGAGGTCCTACTCTTCGCTTTCTTGTATTTTTGTGTCTGGTCCTAATCACTTGGAGCGGAAATACTTGAAGGTTGTTTGCTTGATTGTATCTCAGGGATTTTTTGTAGTGAGTGCTCTTTGCTCCTAGCTTGCCTAGCTTTATACTTTTTTGAGTCTAATTAAAATTTGTTAAAGTGGCTGATCAAGCGCCTCGTCGATCAAGGAGAATCTGGGGGTTATCTCCTGAGAGTGCAGAGCCTTCTTCAAGAAGGCGTAGGAGTAACATAGCAGGTGTATATCACCCTGTGGCGTCTGATGCAGTGGAGAGAGATCCTCCACAAGGGTCTAAAGGTTTTGTAATTGGCTCTGGTATTGGTTCTGGGAGGAGCATTCTGCTCACCTCGAGAGTCTTATTTCCGTAGGAAGAAGAAGTACAAGTAGAGGAAGTATTGTTGGAAATGTTGTCATTGATGGCAAAGGAGCACAAAGGAGCAGCACCTGAACCAAAAATAAGGCAAAGGAGATGACAAAGGAGGAGCACTTGAAACATCAGCCAAGGAGCAGAGAAAGCATAAGAAGAGGTAGCAATGCAGCAAAAGAAGCAAGATAGATAAGGAACTGAGGTCGCAGACAAAGGCAGAGGCAGAAGTCGAGTAGAAGAAGAAGCAAAAAGAAGAAGCAGGGCAGCAAAGAGAAACAGAGACAGGACCATTTGGAGAAGTAAGGAGCAACATTAGACAAGAAGAAGAGATAGAAACAAAAATATAGTAGAGACAGGCAAAGGAGATAGCAAAGGAGACAGGCAGAGGCAGTGGAAGAAAATATAAAGGAGACAGGCTAAAAGTGTAACAGTCGAATACAGAGGCAGAGCGACAGGAGCAGCAACATTGATGGCAAAGGAGGCAGCGTTGAAGCAACAAATATAATAGAGGCAGCAAAGAAGCAAGTAAAGGTAGAGGAAACGAATATAACAGAGGCACCTATCTGGCAGAGGAAACAAATATAACAGAGGCACCTATCTGGCAGTGCCGTTATCACAGTAACAGCCGCAGAGGTAGAGGCAGAGGCAGAGTGACAGAAGCTGTTATTGCAGAGAATATAAAGGAGACATAACCAAGCGTTACACATGAGAATATTTTGAGTGTTTTATATATATACATATAGTCGAACCAGAGTTGAAATATATATATATATATATATATATATATATATATATATATATATATATATATATATATATATATATATATATATATATATATATATATATATATATATATATATATATATATATATATAACTGAAATTGCAGATAGCGAAACTTCGCATCGGAGGCGAATATATATATATATATATATATATATATGTCATTGAAATACGATGAAATGTTATATATATATGTATAATTGAATCATGGAGGACGGAACCCGAGCGCAGAAACCTGGAGGAAACTGGAACCATGAGCGGGGAGACGGAAACCTGACCGGAAACTAAACTCACAGCGGTTTTACAAAATAAGATTTCCCCATTCCGCACCGCTTTTGGTACGCAGGCGGTATTGCTGGGACGAGCAGCGATTCCATTGATCAAACATCACGTGGCATAGGCGGTATTGAAAGACCCTTGTTAAACTGCGCCTTCGCATGTTATAAATCGTACCAAGATGCTTAGCGGAATGCATATAAACCGTCGATCTGGTGGGCCGACATCTAATGGTGTATGCATTCGTTTAATTGTATGGTGGGCTCGGGGCGGAAATATATATATAAACTATTGAGTTCTGTTAACACATAGATATATATATAATGGAGTATGTAAAGCATGGGCCCAGCTGAGGATGACGTCATTTATTCCGAGGGGGTCCCCCTCCGCTATCGGCCCAAGTATGCTACCCCCACGGAACTCTGTTAACGCTGTGATAATATATAAGTTGGAGATATGTGTAATGCATTCCGAGGGGGTCTCCTTCCCTTATCTGCCCGAGTCTGCTACCCCCGCGGAATTAAGGAATGGTTCAATTTATAATACGAGCGCTGTGATATGATTGGTATATATATATATATATATATATATATATATATATATGTGATAAGGCGCATGAGTCTATAATTCCGGAGGCCTCGTATATTGGTTCAAGAGTTAGTCATCAACCCCCGTGGAATCTGAAAGGAATGGTTAATATATCCAAAGGTTTGGATATAGTTCAAGACTGTTTTATATACATTGATATGTTACAGTACGCATAAAGAAAATCGAAACATATATGTAATAATATTGGGTTTATTACAAAAGCCTAAATATTGGGTTTATTACAAGAGCATGCGGGAACAAAAGAACTAGAGACAGCAGCAGAAATATGGAACAAAAGAAAAATTGAACTGAAATTATAATGTGAACTTCAAACAATTATGCTTAAAATCATGTATGAACAGAGAATGTTGACAGGTCGCCCGAGAACAGAAATGGTAATGCACACAAGTCCAGTGAACAGATAAATAAATACAGAGATGAACCAAGATATATAACAGCCACTCGACAGCAGTAGAAAAGGACAAAATCCAGCAAGCCAAGAGACAAAATGAATGAGCTGGAGTTCTCATTTAAATTTGAATGTAAATTTTTTATTTAAATTTATATTGTTGTGATGCATTGGCAAGTCTCCAGAAGAGAGCAAATATCCCACTGTCATATTAAAATAAGCACCTACAGTTACATTTTTCTGAGTGAGCTGAAAAGAGATGAGAAGGCAGAAGGCAAAGAGACATGGCTGTCCATTTCGAATTCCCAGTGGAATACAAATAGCCATGAAGCTATTTTTGTATAAAACAGGGTAATATCCAAGGGGAGAGAGGTTGACGAAAAAGGAGTGAGAGAAGAAGAGAGTATGCAGCAGAATTAAAGAGAGTTGAAGAAAATAAGCAAGCTGCAAGAAGAATGTGAATAAGGAGGAGTTGAGCAAAGAAGAAGAAGGGGTTGAGCAGAGATGATGCAGGTCTGATATAAGAGTTGATGAACAGCAGAGAAGAAGGTACAAAACAGAGCTGATATCCAAGGTAAATCAGCAAGTGTTTTTCTTTTGAAAGAGTAAGGAAGTTGGAGCTTCCTATCAAGTTGTAGCTTGATAGATGTCAGTTGTAGCTGACTGAGGTAGGAGCCTCCTGTAGTTTGGTGCCTGCAGAAAATAGATGGGAGTTGGTGCTTCCACATCAAGTTGTAGCTTGATAAAATGTCAGTTATATTGAGGCGGGGTAGGAAACCTCACAGCCAGGTTGTTTACTGCGAGAAAATAGACAGAATTGGGCTTCCTTGCAAGTTGTAACTTGCGAATTGAGGTGGAGCCTCCTGTGTAGGTTGGTCCCTGCAGAAAATCAGTGGTGAGAGGGATTTGGAGCTTGCCTTTGCATCGCAACAATAATAAGATGTGGTTTTCTCCCTTTATGGGTTTCCACGTATATCTAGTGTCTATGTGCATGATGTCTATGTGTTGATATGATATATCTATTTTGCTAATACTTGCTGCTAACATACTAAGACTGCTGCTACATTATCTAATCTTCTTATTAATTGCTGGTCATAAATAAAGATTGCTTACACATTATGTTGATCATGAAATGAAGGTGTTAATAAAGTAAAATAAGTTTTAAAGGAAAAGTTTTAAAAGTCCATGAATGTGTTAAACTGATTCACCCCCCCCCCCCCCCTCTCAGTTTAACTAAGAGTTTAACAAGTATCTCAACCCTCTGAGTCACTTCCATCTCCTCTTCCTCTTGATTATCCGTTTGTTGTTGAGTACATCAGATGTGAGTCTGCAAGACCAGAAGATCCTCCGTATTATTCATACCTTTCGATGGCCATGACTGGGAATGCAGCTTCTACTGTGAGTGCTGCAGGCATTCAGACTCTTGCTTCAGTTGAAGGAGGAGGCACTATTGCTATATCTTCGATTACTTATAGTACTGCTGTGTTTGTCTCTGGTTTCACCCAAGCACATGCTTCTCAATCTGGTCCCTTTTGTTTTGGAATGCCCACTAGTGGGATCCTCCTTTTTCCTTTTCCGCTGCTGCAGCTGTATCTACACCCATGTCTTCCATGGCTAGTGGATCAGCTTCTTTCCAAGGGTTCCCCTTTGGAACTGGGCATGTTCCTAGTTCAAATCCTTCTTTAGGGTCTTTTCCATTTACTTCTCAGACTTAGAGTTTTAACCCTTGGTCTGGAGGTCAGAATTCAACTACTTTTACAGGTTGGAACCCTGTATTTACTACAGCGGGGGCAGGGAATCAGTTTTACGCTGGTCACCAAGGGAATGCTTCTTTCCCTTCGTCGAGTGCTTATTAGAATTTTTCCCCTCTTTCTAATGCCTGGAACCCCTATCAGGGGCTTTCCTCTTCATTCAATACTTCGGGGCGGGAACTGGTCCGGTATTTGGTAACTCTACGTTGGAGGGGGTCCTTCTCAAAATGTTGGGTCATTTGGCCCAACCTTTTCTACGAGTTCTTTTTGGAAACCTGGTGCCTCATCAAATCCAGGGTATTCTTTTCAGAATGTAGGGAATTCATCCCATCAAGGATGGAATCCTCGTTTACCTTTTCTGGCAACGTTAAATTTTCCAGATCTGTCGAAATTGACGAATGATCCGATCCGATACAGTCCGGGGTGGCCTCTAGTTCCGACCAAACTACCTTCAGACATTCAAAAGTTTGAAGGCAAGAATGGAGAGGACCTAGCTGACCATATCACCACCTGCCATTTATGGTGCTCTTCTAACTCCCTGATCGACGATTCGATTAGGTTGAGATTGTTTCAATGCACCTTAATTGGAAACACTGCCAAATGGTATATTGAGTTAACTGGGGGTAGTTTTTCTACATTTGGAGATCTGGCTGTTACATTTCTAAATCATTTCCAGTTTCCCGTCTATTATGACGCTGGGACTGAACTCCTAGCTAATTTTAACCAGGACGAAGCAACCCACATTTCTGACCATATTCAGGAATGGCGGAGAAGGAAGAGGCTTATTAAAGCTCATATTATAGGAGAATTCCTTTTGGAATGGTTTCTGAAATCTCTACAGTCAGACATTTCTAAGGACGTATCCCTCTCTGGGGTATTTTCTGAGGAGCAAGCCATTTTTAGGGCCCAACAGCTTGAATTGATATATTCTCAGTCTGGAGTCCTTCATAAATATTTGCCTAATTCTCCTCGCTCCAAATTAGATTTATCCAAGACTAAGCCTGGTCCTCATGGTGATGGACTTATTGGGTCGATCAATAGTGGTGCAGCTAACCTGCTTACTCAGTTGTAGCAGTTGTCTATACAATCTGCTCCTTCTGGTCAGGCTGTGCCTGCTGAGTCATCGCCTTCCCAGTATTTGTCGGTAAATGCTGTCCAAACTTTTGACCCCAAAGGAAATCAACAATCCAAAGGGAAGAAGAAGAGATGGAATAATAAGAAAAAGGGAAAGAATGGGAAGGGTAATGCAAATAAAACCAACGAGCATGTTGGTGAGGGTCCAAAGGATAAAAATAAAGTGAAGTTTCCATTCAAGTTATGTGTTGGAGACCATCTTACTCACCTTTGCCCTAAAATTTAGGATGCACAGCGCTTGTTAGCTCAGCAGGGTTCTTCTAGTTCCCAGGCTGTGTTGACAAACCCTTTTCCCCAAGGGCAACAACTAGTTGTTGGCACGAATCAAAATACTGGGGCTTCCTCTGGGGGCACCCAGGAAGGGGAAATTCCATCAAACATATACATGATGAGTGCTCACGTGGATATCGCTACGATATCCCATGATTATGGCGAAGAAGAGTCTTCGAAAGCTAAGGGTGCTCCCGATGCTACCGAGCCGCTTCATATTACGAGGCCTACTGTTGAGCCTATACCTCGGATTCCAAAATCATCTACCAAGCGTATGATGATTAATCCAAATGCTAGGGCTGCCCAGAACTACTCTATTGTGGAAGATCTGGCGCAGAGTCCTTGTGCCATGTCGGCTCTTGAGGTGCTCCAGTCTTGTCCTTCTCAGCACAGTGCTCTGCTCACTGCTATTGGGGCTGTTGATCCAAAGAACTCTCTTATGATTACATTTGATATGTATAATTTTAAAAAGAGACTCCCCCATCATATGGATTTTCATATCAAATTGTCGTATCGAAAATGCAATATTTTTCGAACGGTCGTTGATGAGGGTGCTTCCACATGTGTGATGTCGTTTCTACAAGATTAGGTTGAACCCGAACAAGTGTGTTTTCGTGGTTACATCCGGTCGGTTATTGGGATTCATGTGTCTAGGGAAGGGATTAGGGTAGATCCCTTCAAGGTTGAGGCAATAATTCGGTTGCCTCCCCCGTCATCTATTCGTCAACTTCAAAGTCTACAAGGAAAGGCTAATTTTCTTTAGAGATTTGTCGTAAATTATGCTGAAGTTACCAAGGGATTTATGAGATTGTTGAAGAAGGGAGTTCCATTTTTTTGGGATGACTTCGCTCAACGCTCATTCGATACTTTGAAAAAAGCATTGACCTCTGCTCCTTTATTGAGTCCACCTGATTATAGCAGGGATTTCCTTTTGTATCTTGCAGCAGTAGAATCTACCATTGGTATGGTTCTGGTTCAGGAAGATGATGCTCTGGTAGAGCATATTATATATTATCTTAGTCGAGGATTGGTAGGACCTAAACTCTGGTATACTCTGATAGAAAAGTTAGCTTTAGCAGTTGTTCATGCTGTGAAACGACTCCGACATTACATTCTTCTACGAAAAACTTATGTTTTGGCAGCAGCCAATCCATTTCAGTTTGTTCTTAGTAGGCGAGTGATTGGGGGCAAATACAATAGATGGATTGTGATTTTGTAGGAATTTTATCTTGAGTTTATGTCTGCCAAGTCCAAGAAATCATTGGTTTTCACAGAATTGATCTCCGAGTTGCCTTGTGGGGATGAGATAGTCTATGATGAATCCTTTCTGAATGAACATTTGTTTCTTATCTCTCCACAGGATCCTTGGTATGGAGATATAATTGTGTATCGCCAGACTGCGAAGTTTCCCTCTACTTTTTCGAAAGATGAGTGTCGTAAGTTGCGTCACTTGGCTAAGAATTACTTGATCATTGGTGATGCTTTATACCGTCGAGGGGTTGATTCAATCCTAAGATGTTGCTTAACTCTCGAAGAAGCTGAGGCTGTGCTGAATGATTGCCACAGTGGAGCTTGTCGTGGTCATTTATCTGGGCTTGCTACAGCCCAAAAGATCTTGCGTGCTGGGTAATTTTGGCCTTCGATTTTCAAAGATTGTATGGAGTCGGTCAAAAAGTGTCATCCGTACCAAGTTTATACTCGAAAAATGGGCGCTCATCCAGCTTCGATTTTTCCAGTCATTAATGTCGGTCCCTTTACAAAGTGGGGTATTGATTATACTACTTGTAACCCGCCTTCGGCTAAAGGTCACAAGTACATTATTGTAGTAGTAGACTACTTTACGAAGTGGGTCGAGGCTATGCCTACTTTTGGGAATGATGGTGAGACTGCAGCTCTTTTTCTTTTCAACTAGGTTATTGCTCGTTTTCGTATTCCTAGAGAGATTGTCACTGATCATGGCAGTCATTTTCAGAATAGCATGATGGCTGAGTTGCTCTAAAATTAGGTTTCCGGCAGGAGCATTCATCTCTGTATTATCCTCAAGCCAATGGACAAGTGGAAGCCGTGAATAAATATTTGAAGACAATTCTTCAAAGGACAATCAATAAAGCTTGATCCAACTGGCATATCATGCTATATCCTGCGCTTTGGGCATACAGGACGTCAGTGAAAACTGCAATTGGCTTTACTCTGTTTCAGCTAGTTTACAGGTTGGAATCCGTATTTCACATTGAATGTGAGATTCCTTCTCTTAAGTTAGCTATTGAACTTCTTCCTGACAGTTCTAGTCTTGAGGAATGTCTCCTTCATTTGGAACATCTTGATGAGCAACGTCGGGATGCCGCCACGATGAATTAAGCACATAGAAACAGAGTTAAAATTCAGTACGATAAGGCGGTCAAACCTAGGGTTTTTTCGGAAGGTGACCTTGTTTTGGTCTATGCCCAAGAAAAAGATGCCCTGGGGGTACGAAATTTTAAGTCTATGTGGTATGGCCCCTTCATCGTTAAAAAAGTCCTTAAAAATGAGCATATACCTTGGTTGATTTTGAAGGAAACAAGTTGTCGAAGCCCAGAAATGGGCTCTATTTGAAAAAGTATTATGCCTAGGCTTCGTCCTGACATTTTGATTTTTGTATATAGTAGTTTTACTTTGTACATATCTGGTTGTTTTTCGATGTTTGATGGGATGGTGATGTTTTTGATCTGCTTTGGCAGGTTGTGTCGGATGTCATGAGTCAGTTTGGTTTCGTCGATGGTGCTAATCGACACACCCAGAACTTGGCTTCTGCGGCTTGGGTGCTTCATCATCCATCCGGTCAGCTGTTAGTATCAAGAGGAGTTTGCATTGGTCCTGCTTCCAATAATATAGCAAAATACACTACAGTTATTTATCTACTCTCGAAGGCAATATCTTTGGGTGTTGATTCGTTGGTAGTTTTCTTGGACTCCCAGCTGGTGGTATCATAGTTGAACAATACTTATCGGGTTCGAGATCCATTTTTACTTCGGTTGTTCTTGAGGGTACGTTTGTTACAAAGATTATTTCAATTTTTAACTTTCATTCATATTCATCAAGCTGACAATTGGATGGCAGACTCATTAGCTAATCAAGCAATTGATTGGCATATTAATCATTCCATACAATAACATTTAATCATCAAAAGCATCATACATTTTTATACATTTGTCACATCACATCAAATTTCCGTATATATATCATCAGAGTGTTTCAAAAAACTATACAAAATTTGGATCCATAAGTCATACAAAAATTTGGGCTTATGCCCGATCATGTTCAAATCTTAAAAAATATACAGTCATATGGTAAATCATATCTATCTACTCCTGTGGTCCCTGCCCAGAAGTTGTGTTCCTATAGAACATGATCGCGGTGGCGACTCGACGGAATAACCGTACCCAGTCACGAGGTACTCCTACCACCCGTCTCTAGATGGCTTCAGGTAGATCTTCCACTGCAGCCATAGGTACTTGGCGGTTTAACCCCTCCAAGTTCCTCTGTATAGCCTGGAGGGTCCTGTTTGGATCTACTGTATCCGCCTCGCCTCTGCAACGCTTATGTCATGGGTAACCCTCAGGTCGGACTGGTCCAATATCTGTATCATGATCATTTTAAAATTGTAGGTCATTTTGAATCCAATCAAAAACATGTTTGTTTTCCACATTTTTTCATATATATTGAAAAAATACAAAAAATTATAGAAGTCAAAAATTTCAAACTTACCGACTGTACCCCATGCCGCGCTAGGTGGAATGACGAGGTCTGGATCGCCTCGGAAATCCATCCCGGCATAGGGATAGTCCTCCATAGCGATGATTTTTTCTCCCCACCATTGGAAGAACTCATCATCCCAAGTGGTTCGGGGAACTTCGCTTCCCCCCAATCTCTTCATCAAATCAGCCCATCGGGCTATTCTTGGGTCTCTCGGGCTGCTGATAGAAGAGATCACTTTGGGTCTCAGCCCAGGAACCTTCTCGAAGAAGAATGTCATCAAGATTGTGCCATATCCAAAATGTTTTGTCTTTACTTTTCGGATATAAGTCAATTGTTACTTCATGTTCATCAATAGAGCTGTGCACCAATCATATAAATGAGTTAAGCATTCCACTGCTATACTCATTTGAGTCCTGGATGCCTGGTGTAGGGAAGCAGATCCCACTACCCTGCCAATGGTAAAAAGGAGAATTTTCATGTGCAAGTCTCTTAAATCTTTGATAGAAATTTGAGTTCCAACTTTCTTGGAACCCTCTACGCAGTAGACGTGGACGTAATCTTCCACGGCTAGCCCCCCCAAAGGCTTACCATGCAAGTCTACTGGCTCCCCCCTCCGGGAGAGTCCAGTAATAAAATAGATATCTTCCACCTCGATGCGTATGGGCATTTGATCTATTATGGAGCAGTTTTCTTTCGGTTCCCAATAATTCACAAGCATTTCGAGCAACCGGACATTACTCTTCATATTTGGCATTTTGAAAAACTTGAGCAATCCACAATTTCGGAGAATATTGAGTGATACTTGGTCCTGCATGACTTCATTGTTAATGGCACTATGTTCACACTCTCTCCAAGATATAGTCATCCTACAAAAATTCAATAATTCGTTCATTAGCTACGCATTTTTTCATTTTGGGTTGCGCATATGCGACTTTCTTTGTTCACAGTCCCGTATATACGCGACTTGGTCATTATAAACCCACGTATGCACAAACCCGTGATTTTAAACAAATGGTTCTACGGTGAAAATCCCTAATTTTTAACTTATGAATGGAAAAAATGGATAACAAGGATGGTTTAAGAGCTTACCTGACAAATTTGGTGAAGTTTGACGGTCGATTGCTCCTGTTTTAACGAAAGAGGCTTTTTATCCAGAGCACTTTTTCCCAAATCAGTAATGTAACAATGAACCAAATATGAGGTAACTTGTGTATTTATGCCCAAAATTGAAAATTTTTTGCAAAAATTTGTTATGCTTATTTTTTCAATCTATCGTAAGCTGCATAACCCGGATGCTTGGAAGTGCCCAAAT
This sequence comes from Pinus albicaulis, assembly GCA_034641835.2. Lineage (NCBI taxonomy): Eukaryota > Viridiplantae > Streptophyta > Pinopsida > Pinales > Pinaceae > Pinus > Pinus albicaulis. Next base: position 1,398,747,307 of record CM076572.1, read on the forward strand.
TGGTATATTTTCAGGTACATGTTGACGAAGTTGAGATTTTTCCCAGTTTTTGATCCATGGCTGCTGACCCGTCATGGTAGGTATATGATCTTCACTGGCATATAGGTTAGGGAATCCACTTTCCGTTTCATTTTTCATACTAGCCTCCATTCTGATCACTTGCCATAGGGTCGATCCCATCAGGTCATGAGTATTACAACCATTTCACTCGTCAATTATTTAATCATGACTTGGTGGTAGAGCCTTCCTTTACATGGTTTCCTAGTTAGTTCTTCACTATCACTTGTTGCCCATGCTGCGTTTTATGTAGGCTCGGGAGTCCTCTTTAGTCCCGCCATGACTTATGTGTTGAAGCTTCATTCTTCTTCTTCCTCACTATCATTTTTCTGGCTATTACCCTAGAGGCTCCCTGGTGTTGTTGAGTTGTATTATTGCATTGCATATTGGCTACTTGTTTATCCTGGCCTTTAGCCGGCTTCATTTGGACTCGATGTTTAAGCCAACTTTTGACCTTGTCTATCTGTACAAGTTAACCATTGCATGCACTTAGCTATCGCGACTTGACACCCTTTTACCCATGGATGGAACATTCCTCTGAGTATCTCTTACTAGTTTCCGCCACCTTACATTGAGCATAGGATCATTCCAATCCCAGGAACTAGTGCATATGTTTCCTTATACTCGTTCTATCCATTGTACCATAGCATTCTTTTATTCCTTTTCAGGCTTATTATATGAAAAAGACAAAAAAAATCAAATATAACAAAAAGAGCGGGAACGGGATGTATCTTCGTTGTTCTGATGGTAGTACAGAGTCAGTTTGTCGCCCTTGAACAAAGCACATTTACTTATATATATCTCCTACATTTGGGATGGTTTTAGTTTTGACCTAGGTTTAGCCTTTACCATGTTTCACTTGTCAGCTCTCCCCCGGTTGGTTATCTCTTCCAATCATATGGAGAGTTTGTTCTGCCTCCTGCATAACAGACTTATACAGTGTCACTTTTTACTGCCATGGTCATCACGAGTCGTGCTTTTGTTCAAGGGAAGTCTAACCTGAGTCGGCCATTTTGCGGTGTCTCTTGACTCATTATTCAGTCGACCTTCCCGGTCTTGTCAGTATCATGTTCTATCACATCAGATGTTTTGGTCTTCTGCTCGTGCTGGTTTGAGAAGGTCCCCATTGACTTCTTGCCGGCGGGTTTGTCTCTTATCGACTACGACACATTGCTCTGAGAGCAAACCTAGAGCCGCACCTTGGGCCTATTTCCGTCATTGATAGGTGACCTCGTGCTCAGCATTTGATCATCATCATGGGTCTTTGACTGAGTGGTTTCCCCTGTGTTCGACGTCAGCACACATTATCACACTTGGGATTCGTGCGGTACCTTGATTTCCATTTGACCCTATCGGTGGATTTCTCGCCTCTGTGTCAGCTTTCATTATTGGTTGGTTCAGAGGGTTTCTTCCGTGCGCTAGCTTCATCTTGTGCATGTCGGAAACGTACTTCGGTTTTGGTTCCATCACTCTACTTCGTCCGATTCCTTCCAAATCTTGGCCTGCGGGTTACACTCGCGTTGGACTGATGTGGGATGCCTTAATGCCTTCCTTCCAGCAGATCTTTTCCCATCGACTCCGACTCATTGCTCTGGGAATAAGGTCTAGAGTCTTTTTTTCAGTACCTTAGGGTTTGCAGTCATCAGTGGCAGACTCTTCGCTATCGACAGTGGGGATTCATCATTGCCTCCTGATTGGTAGATTCTCTCAAGTGTTCGACTTCAACTCATTCATTCACACTTGTTAGATTGTACTGGGGCACCTTGACACTCATTTTCATTATTGGTGGGTTGTCTCGCGTTGGTTAACGGTATACATCATTGACCGGTAATCCAACGATTTCTCACATGGTTGACTTCAGCTCATTTATTCCCATCGTGTAGAATTGTGCCATAGTGATCGGTGAAGACCTCGGGTTGCATCAACATTTCTCGATTCACTTTTGACAGTCCATTCAGTTTCTGCCAGTGATGTCGTTCACCCTTATATGTTGCAGTGTCAGTACAGCAGCATCTTATATGTTGGCTCCTGAGTTGCGTGATTGTACCATTTATTCCACCTCTTATGATTTGGTACTTGGAGATTCAGTTACTTATATGATCAGACATCCAGTTTCAGCATCATTGATCAACTTTCTATATGTGATACTTAGACATTGATTCTGACTTGTACTTCCGGGCCATGCTCAGATGATTCATTGTGTACTTTCAGTTCAGCTATACTTGTATACATTTTGGATCTATTCTGTACTTTCAATATGATGTATTTTTGACTGAGCATGGGTATGCCTGCCTCAGCATGAGTTGACTCTCTGTTTTCTTTCATTGGTTTTTGGCAGGATGAAATCTGGTGAAGTCCTCTCTTGTCCTTGCGAAGTTCTTTCTATGTGAATAATACATTTTGGCCATCATGTACCCCTTATGACCTCATATATTAGGGGGCATCTGTTATAGCATCATTTTTCACTCTCATGTGATTCATGATTGTCTCTATGGCCTTAGGCACCCATTCCCACAGACTTGAACAAAATTCATAAAAAACAGTGTTAAAAATCCCATATGCGAGTATGCCTAGACTTTTCCGCGTGTATACGTGAGTCCACATGTACTTTTCCACGTATGCCATTAAAATCATTAAAAAATATATAAAAATTCCCTATTTTTGGGCTGGGTTGATGGTTACTCCAGTAGTTTAACCACCCCAGCACGTGGCCAACTGTTTCCAACTGATTGAAACTACTTTGAGGGAGTATAAAATCCCCTCATGTGTATGGCCTAAGAGAGAGAGAAATTTTATAGATATTATACTCTGTTGGAATCCCAATTCAAGTCTGAATTCCCGTGCCTCCTGTACTTTCCTAGATTTTTACAGGAAACCCTTGTTTCCTGGAGATGTTCATCCATTTATATGTCATCTCGTGTGCAAAAGTCTTGAAAGTATCTTAGCGAGGCAAGGGCGGGACAGATCTGGATGACGGTCTGTTCGAAGATCGTGGAAGGATTCAGGTGATGTCTCCACTTTTTATCACTGTACATGCCGTTCATAATGAATAAGAACCATCTTGTTCCCGAAGTCACGTGTTAATATCTTCTTGTATATGTGAAAATATTATTATTTAAGCATTTATTATTGTTTATATGATGTTTCACATGGATTTCATTGAAATTTAGGGTAAATATATGTTGTACAACTAGATTTCCATGCATGTTTCTTCTTGGTTTTCAGGTAAAGGAGGAAGAAGGGTTGCTGGGGGTTTGGACCCCGCGGGATCTACATCAAACGTAGGATTACGGGTGAGTTCTACTATCGATGTTATCTAGTTTTTAGCATACAAGTGTGGTTGTGTGAGTCCTTCTTGAATAGCATGCCCTGATATGTGGAGGTTTTGACCCAACAAAACTCTAGGGTGTTTTTCCCCGAAACAATAGGATTTTCAGAGACTTCTTGTTGCATCCTCTCAAGGAGTTCGTTTGCTTGTTTTTTTAAAGGATATGTTTCTATGACTTGTACTTCTGGTTCTGCTGATTTCTTCTGTTTATGTCTCCTGGAAATGGTAAAAAATGATGTTTCTTTCTCTATCATAATTGTCTCCTACTGCTTATTTGACCTTGCTTTAGGATAAATAGGTGAATGCACAATATTTAATTTTTCCTGTATTGGTTTAAGTGTATTTTCAGTGACTTGTTCTACAAACTCATTTTCAACCAAGAAATTTTCCCAAACCATTCCCTTAACTTTCAACTGGTAATCCACAAGGATTTTTATGAGCCCTTTTAATATTGGAAAATCATATAGCAGAAGAAGACATTCATTAATGTCAGGCAAAAGGATTTACATGGCTGGAAGACATTACAAAATCTGGAAATTATTTAAAAATCTCTAAGGTCTGAGGAAAATCAAATTTGAACTAGTCCTAAATTCTATTTGCACGCATAATCCTTCATGAAGAGTGCCTTCTGCACACTTTTTTTCCTAATATGCATGCAATCTTGAGAGTGGCGAAATGTCACTGTCCGGGACCACACAAAGAAAAGGACAAGTCATTCCTTACTTGAAGCCACCTAAGGACAACCACCAACACTTCCTTAGACACCAAGTGAGCACACAATGGAATATTTGGAGCACACAAAGGAATCATACCCCTCTCTTGGGTCACCATTCACAATGTACCAAGAGAGGGAAGGAGGATTTGAAATCTCATATATAAGGCCACTATGAGATAAAGCATTGGTGAACACATTGTTATGCTAGGCAGAATTTCCCAAGCAATACTAGCAGTGTGTGAGCCAGAGCTGAAGATAGAGGGGACTCAATTATTGGCCATCCAAAAATTTCAGTCCAACACAATAGAGAGAGAGGGAGTCTACACCGAGGCAAGCTTGGAATAAAAACATCCTTGCATTGGGACCTAGAACCATTGTCTAGGGGCCCTTTGGAAAGAGGGTAAAGTGTCACTCTTATTACTACCAGCGCTCAATAAGAGGGGCCTAGAGCCACCATTTGCATTATTATTGTCATTTGACTCTTTTTAGAGCTTCTGTTTATTTGTTTTAGTTTATATATGCATGCTTTTTCTCTATCTAGTATGTTTATGATTCTAGCTTGTTCCACTAACTTGCTTGACTCCACTTCTTATTCTACATGTTACCAATAACTTAATGGGATAAATAAATCCCTTTAAGTTGGTGTGATTTCATACATATGTGTACCAAACACACTACGACAGGATTGGAGACTCCACTAATGTTTATTACCAAGTTTATGTGGTAGTGCCTTTTTTGCAGAGACCTCCGTCTATGCTATGGAGTGGAGCTGAATTTCCCCTTATTTCTCTTGTAGTCCCTAGTTCATCCCAAGTGACAGATTGAAGCAGAACAACTCCAAAATTTTTTCTTGCAAGAATTTGGACGCGTTTTCTCCTCACAGATGCGCGATGCGCACATTCAGAGCTGACCCGCATGTAGACAACACGCCTGTCTCAGCCTTTTGCGCGCAAATTATAGAATAAGAATTTTCTCCCTTGTTTCTATTTTTTCTTGCTTGTAAAGTGTTTTCCAACCCCTAATACACCTGCCAGCATTGGTTGTGGTACCCCATAGCTTGTTAAAGCTCACTCTTAGCTTCTTTTTGTAGGCTTAGTGTCAATTTTACTTCAAGTTGATTTTTGAAAATTTCACACATAGTTTAAGTGGGGGGGAAAAATAACTTGCATTCCGAAAAATTTTTATGTTTTGAAAATTTTGGTACTTACACACCTAGATAAATAGCCCAAGTAAGTGGCCCAAGACCATGCATGCATAGCTATTTTTATTTTTTCTAGTGTAAAAGTTTTAGTTTAGTTCAATTTTTTCACTAGGAATTGTGGGACTAGGATTGAATTGTTTATAAAAGAGCAAGTAATATTTGTTACCTTTGCACCCTTTGGTGATCCTAGGTAAGCATATGAGTGCTCCCTATTCACAATTCTCCATCTCCCTATAGTTGATCACATGGATTAACTTGGAAAAATAGAAAGTGGCCCATTATCCGCACATGTTTTTCGTTTGAGCCAGGAACAATACAACATAGTTTAAATATGAAATTTTGTAAAGGATCATTGATATCCACATGTTCAAACTATGTGCTTGTCCACTTTGTGCTCACACACACTCACCCACAAAGCGAAGCAAAGACACCTAAAAATAACTTAACCAAACTCACTAAATTCTCCCCATAGGGGCCACAAAAGAATTTATAGCTTAAGTTAGGATCAAAGGGGTAGGCATCCAATAAGCCGCCTTGATAATAATTCATCGTGAAACATAGAATTTATCTATTTAGGGAGCTTCAAATCCACCTATTAGCCCATGGCAAAGAAAAACTGAGCGCGAAAAAGACTCGTTTCAGAGGGGGTTAGGCTTAGGGGCAGTGCATGCGGTATCAATTGGGGTTACCTGACCCGACTGATACTCAGTACTCTTAGCTGACTACCAAGAAGCCCAAGACTCAAACGATCACATGGGATAGTGGTTCTTAGTGGCCAAAAACTAGGGCATCATTTTCCCTATAGTTGACGGTGCAGGCAAGCGCCAGACCCTCTACCCTTACCTTGGTGGATTCTATTCGGTTGTGTTATCACTCCAGTAAATTCTTAAGTTGTGGGATTTTGGCTTTGAGTCAAAGAATACTAGAGGTAACCAAAAACCCACTTCAAAATCTAGGATCTAGCCTTCCTAGGGTTCAGAGAGGGCTCTCTCTTTAAAGTTTAACTTTGTTTTAATTTGTGAATATTAGGCTAGCTATGAAAGTGCAGATTTGGTTTGGTTTTGTTGGATTTGGTGGGAAAATTTCACTTGGAGGGTAGATAGAGGGAAATCTACTTGTCCATTGGGCTATGGAGTCTAATTCAAGCTAACAGAACTAGGATCAAGGCCTAAAAGGTCAAATGTCTGCAAGGCAAGATATATAACCCTTGGAGATCTTGGAAAATTGGTTTTTGAGATGGTATGATCGGGATAAAGGGCACTTAAGAATCCAATAAATACGGAAAAGGGAAGTACTAGATAGAGGTCAAATGGGAGATGGAGCAATTAAGTGTTCCCTACATCAGAAATTAGAAAAAAACAAAGAAATGATAACTAGTTAAAAATAGGGTGCTATTAACATGTCCTATAGTAATACTCCTAGTTATACATTCAGATTTAGAATTAAAACATAGATGTATGCATGTAACAAAAGAATATAATAATGAAAAGTTTAAGAGAGTACTTCACTCCAGATTAGATTATCATAGGGATCTTGAAGTATGATTCCAAATAGGTGATCTAGTCTACTACTCATATTCGAAATCCAAAGCCTTCAAGTCAACAAAATATCTATAGTAATCTCCAGCAATTTTATTCCACACCAAAATACTTCAAAAGAGTGAAGTAATTATACATAATGTTTGAAAAAATATCCTAGATTACTTCTAGGAATTAATTTAGGAAAATAAAATATCTTACAACAATAATAGTGACAACTGCTCAACAAATCAGCAAGCTATCCTATTTTATTCAAAATAAATAGAAACTGTTTTTAAGATAAGAAGCAACTGGATGCTTATGTGTCCTCTTTGATAGCTTTTTAGATATTTTTTAGAATCCAACTTGCCTTCACTAATAATCTTTCTCACTGATACTCTTTCACTTCAGATACTCTTTAACCTTCAATCAAATTGCTTTACTGCTGTAAAATCTGTTTTGACAGTGAAATCAACAAACATATTTATTCTTTCATTTTCTTGTCTTTCTTTCTTCATAGAAAATCAGTCAATGCTTGCCACTCCTCATTTTTAGGAATTCGAATATTTTTGAGTTTCCTAAAATTCTCATCAGCCTAATCGTACCTAGAAAATGTGGGCTTGATGACAAATAAGTGCTTGATCTCATACTGCAAATAAAACAAATCTTCAAAACTTTTTAACAATACGTTTCCTGTGGGAATTCTTTGACTTGTTGGTTTATCACCTACTCCTTGGCATGTTCTCTTATCTTCTTGTCATAATCATTTTGAGGCATTAACTTACCATTAATAACCATGATCTCAGGAAGTCCCTTTTGCCTTAAATTGGTGAATTTAACCATGAATCTGGTTATAACAGTATTCATTCCTTCACATTTCTCTTTAGGCTGCCTCATCAAATTTATTTTGGTGGTGATTTTTATAATTTCCAAGATATTTGCTGTCCTGTCATTGATTTTTATCTCTTCCAGTTCCTGTCTATTCTTGCTGTTGAGGAAATTTATTAATATTACAACATGTTTTGGTTTATCAGCTAAATCAGCTTGTGTCTTTTGGATCTCTACTTGGGCTGCCAATAGTAACTCTCTCTGCTCAAAAATTACTTGAATTGAAGGCAAAACATCATGAATGGCTTCAATTACATTATTCCATAGGTAATTTTTAATATATGATATCTGATCCTTGAGAGTTAATTATTTTTGGAGTTTCTTTACTTCTTCACTCAATCTATGGGCATTTTGTTCATGTATTTTAGCATCTATTTGAGTCGATTTGTTTGCTTCTCAAGATTTTCAATTATATTTATCAATATATTGATTTCATTGGTCTTTAAGGACATCTCCTCCACTTCTTTTACTAGTTGACTGCTTTCATCTATAGGTGGAAACACTGTTATAGAGGATTCATTTATTGAAGTTGTTGAAGAAGCCATTGGTATTGGAGTGGCCAGTGGCTCTTTGGGTGCCAAATTTTCTCCTAAAGTTGAAGACACTGCTGCAGTGATGATTGGGATGAATGTGGGAATCACTGGTTCTTTAACTATCTCCTTTTCTTGGACAAATTGGTCCATTTGTACATCCATTTCCTTAATTTGAGGTGTCAGTTGAAGTATCAAAGTCATCATTTCATATTTTTCCTTTTGATCTTGTAAAACTTACTTTTTCTGAGGATGCTCACCTTGAGGAAGCTTGAGCTGTTTCCTTAAGGTAGCTATGTCCTCATTTTTCTTTTTAACCAATGCTTCTGCTGCTTTGATGTTTGTAGGATCATATCCTACCTGTAATACTAAATCTTCTAAGGCCTTTCTCCTTAGATCCTTTGCATATAATGAAGCTTTATCCATCTTCATTTGATCTTGCATATTAGAGATGGTATTTTGAAGCTTATGAGCACTCATAGCTTTTGTTGTGACTGTGGAATACAAAATATCTGAGGTTTGCCTATGAAACTCAATCTGATCCAACTCATGGATTTTGTCTGTAGCTACCTCCATATCAAGTTTTTTATAGCTAGCCACTATCTTTAGCACTGGTATTGTGGGTTGTAATACTAACATAATCAATATTTTAGTTGAATAATCAAATGCTGATAGGAATAGGTTTTGATTACCTGGCTTTTGCTTTAAGAATTGAGAATATATTTTAGTTTTGATTTCCTCATTCTTCAATTTAATTTGCTTGTATTTCTCCTTAATATCTAAATATTTTTCCTCAGCTGAATGTGAGGAAGAAGCCTCCATAATTTGTTTCCTTTCCATCATCTGTGTCTCTTCATTATTTAGTTTTTCTTCATTCTGATTTGGCTCAGTGATGATTACAGTGGCTACATTGGTCTCTGGCTGTTCAATGTTGGTATTCAAGGTCTCTGTTTCTTCAACATCTATTGTTACTTTACCTTTAGCTGCTCTATCCAGTTTTGGCCTCTTGTTTTAAATGATTTTTAACTTTCTTTCTGTTGTAGTCTCTATAGTATAAGTTCCTTCTTCTCTGATTCTCTTAGTGGATTTCTTTGGCTGTTTGGCAATTTCCAAAGTGTAGCTAGTATTCCTTTGGTTTACTATCTCTGTTAAAGTGTTTTCAACCCACTCAATTTGATTAGAAAACTTCTCTATTTGTGGTTTTAACTCATGGATAAAGGGTGTCAATTTAAATTTTACCCTTAGTTTGCTTAAGATCCCTTATGGATCATAATTCCACGACAAGATTTCTTCTAATTTATATTACAGTAGTTGACTTGCTGCTTCCTTTTTTGCATCTCTGTGATTACATATAAAAGGCCCAATTTGATTTTTGAGTTTGAATTGGTTCTTCTTTTTGGCTGCCATGAAATTTATTAAATCTGAATTTAGGATCTGCCTAATGTACTCTAAGGCAAAGATCCTCATTGATGGATGCTTAGGTAACTTGTAAGGCAACAAGTTAGAACAAAAAACTATGATTTCAGTGAATTTCTCATGCAAATACCAATCACCTACTTTGCTTTGTTCTGATAACTCCAATATTTTCTTCATTTCCTCACTGATTCTAGGCTGCTCTGTTTTTGTCAAGATGTTGGTCACTGGATGTACAAACAACACTGCAAACTCTGAATAATTGAATTATGTGCCTTATTTTCTGAGTATAGATGTCCAAAAGATAATTGATAGAGGTTTTCCTTCTATATCCAAATTTTGAATTGAAATTGGAAAGCTCTTTGATTTGAATAATAGAAACAAGTGGAAAAGATAGGAGGTATATCTAAATAATCCTTCCAGTTGTAAATTAGTCCATTGATAATGAATACTATCAGCAGCGAAACCAACATAGTCAAATATAACTGAAGGTGGATGACCTGGAGAAAATATGGACAAAAATCCCAAGATAGACTCATTAGTGTGCTCATCAGTGAAATACCCAAGTATGAAGGAAAGCATGGAGATTACATGCCTTGAACCTTCAGGGAACTTGGCAATTGAATATGGAGGGTTTAACTTGGGAATTTCAACATGCAGGGGAATAAAAGTCTGAAAAATCATAAACCTTTTAGGAAATTCTAAGCCAATGTGTAGCTTAGTGAGGGCTTCAATAGACAAAGGGACTGCTTGGGGGTCCGGTTGAAGCTGCAACATTTGGTTTATTGACTCTACAGTAATGGTAAATAGGACCTCTTTATTTGAATTCACCATAGCTCTTTCTTCAGGAATGTAGTACTGGTGGCATAATCTGATAATTTCTTGACAAGGGTGAGTTAGGGGGACTACATATTTGGGCAGATTAGATTCCCAAATATGAACTTATTCATGATCATATAAAGATTTTTCAAGACACCAATTGTGGATATCTAATAGATTGAATTCAACTATGGGATCAGCTATTTTGTAGTCAATATCAATTAGGGGAATATGCTCAATATAAACAACTTGGGGTTGTAATGGATTGACTACAATTGCAGTATTTGGAGTCATGGCAGGAGTAGGTTTAGGAGTCTTACAACCTTCAGGCTTGTTTACACTCTTTTTCTTAGGCATCTTGATTGGCTTATGCAAGTTTAAACTATTTGTAGAGGCAATTTTATTATAACAGAGGCTTGATTAGGAAATTTTTAGCAAAAAAGAATGTATTTTTCAATTTTATGCTCAATTATGTTTCTCAAATGAAGTTCTGAGGCTAAAAACTGGTTTAAAACAGAAAACATGCGTTTTCTGAGTTTTTTGACTGAAAAATGGGCTAAAACTCTGTTTGAAAAAGGATTTACAGAAGGTTAGGGCACCTGCAGAGGATTTATGGCCTTTTAAATCTTGAAATTGATCAATAGACTATGAAAAAATGATAAATTTCCTTGAAATTACTGCGCAGCAGAAAACTAGGGTTTCTAGAAAAAATTTGTGAGAGTTTGGCCTGTTTTTGGGACTTTTTGACAACTGGATTTAATTAATTTCTTAATTTAAACTGTCTTGCTTTCTTTGAAAATGTTTTTCCATCTTGATTGTAGGTTGAATTCTGAGAAAAATACCTAGTATGCTGCAGGTGTAGTTTTTTGGAGAGTTTTCAGATGTTCTTTGTTGAATTGAAGGCTTCAGTAGTTTTTTTGAAGTACTGCGCAACTACTCAGTAGTCTTAAAATGATTACTAGGCAAAGGTTTGCAAGCTTTAGGCGTAAATATGGCAGAAAATGGTTTGAACAGGTTTTCTTTACAGTCAGGAAAGCTTTGCAGAAGGTTAAACACGCAATATAGAATAAAATGTATGTTTTTCAAATGTTTAACAAAAATACTGGTTACATTAATTAGCATTAAATGCCAGTCGCGATTAGGCGGGAAAGTGGTTTCCGGAATTCAATGAATGAAAAACTAGTGGCTATCGCATGGAATTTTAGTGGTAAATGGTTTTAAACAAAACCCACGTGATCCAATTAGGAGAGGCCACATGGAGGGGAAGGGTCGACGGGAAACCGCCTATTTCGCATGGCTTTTGCATTGGGGCGGTCTTGCATTTTTTCTATACGATATCGGATATCAACCATTGGATTTGATAAATGAACACAAATGGTCAGGATTTTTTCGTGAATTGCATCGAAATGGAAGGGTGGGACCGAGTTTAATTTTATGCAGAAGACAGGTTAATATGTGGTGGGGGCTTATGATAGGTTTAAAATTTTTATAATATGGCCAAGGGGTAAATGATATAAAACATATATGATATGTTTTAAGGATGGTATATGTGGATTTAATCATTTCTTATTTAAAACATTTTTTAATTGTTTTTAATAAAACATAAGCGGGTGGGTTTATATATTGTATTTATATAGTTTTCAACCTTTTTCAATAGTTTAAAAACTATAGGGCGGGATATTTGAAATAACGATAGTTTTAGACCAAAGGTCTTTTAATGTGGGGTTTTTATATTTGCGCACATGGATAATAGACTTTGGTCTTAAACATTATAATAGTGGGTTTTTGGGGAATTTCAAATATAAGGGAATTAATAACTAGGAGAGGGTATTTCTTAGGGATTTAATAAAAGATGTTAAAGGTTAATATGAAAGGGTAGTGTAAAACAAAATACACATTATCTCTAAGTATAGTACAAAATCAAGCATTGCTTATCTTTATATTTCTTTCACTAATACTTAGGATAAATGTGACTTTGTGGGTTTTTATGAATGCTTATGAAGAGATGAAGTTAATTATTCTAGGGTTTACAATTTTACTAAGAAATAATGTGTTCTTACTTAGGAAAAAGGGGTTTTAATGTATGAATGAAGGGTAAATGATGATAAATGAGGATTTAATATAAGAACTCAATATTTTTAACTAACCAGTCATAGAGCCTTGGGTTTGGTCCCAACAAAAGTCAGAGAAATGCTCTGGGCCTGTCTGACTGATAGCTTAGAATACTGAATGCTCATGGGGGAGGGGAAATTAGTGATTTTACCCAATGATGTATTATTTACATGATTTTTCCACTGCTTTCTACCTACCCAGCTTTTATTTCTAAAATTTTTTCTTCATTTTGCAGGTGCATTTAGGCTTGCAACCTTAAAAAATTTTCTTTCAAAGAATAAAACTATCTAGATCTACCTTATTTCATTCGAGGGTTCATATTAAACTGTTGAGCTCCTCATTATTCTCTACCTATCTATTGATTTGTCAAGTTTATACTTTTTGAAAAACCTTTATTCTCTATCTAAAACATGAAATTAAAAACATGAAAAGTTAAGATTAAACTATTTAACTGATCATGGATTATGGAATTTATTGACAATCTGTACATAATCATTATTCTTGCAGTAAAATTAAAAGTAGTGGCATTTGGACTTGCTCACTTTCAGGTCTTATGTCTTTTCTTTTGGGGTTTATAGTTTCTAAGTCCTTTGATCTTTCTTTTAGGACTTTTACCCTCTTTTTGATTTTTTATTATTTTTCATTTTTTCAAAATATGGGAAAACAACTTGCAGAAAGAAAGGTATGTACATATTTACAAGACTTATCAAAGTCAATTCAAAATTTTATGAACCCTATTATTATAGGACCCTAGTAGTGGCTCCACATGGGGATGACATTTCCTGGTGAAATATCAAGAACCCTGAGACTAGTAGCCTTTGAAATTTGACTGTGATGATCCTGTAAATGTCTTCTGATATCTGAAGCTTATTCATGTTTATGATATTTAATTTTCAAAGCTTAGGGCCTTCACTTCGGGCTTCAAATTTGCTAAGGAAACATCCAATCCAATCTAAAATTTGCAATGTATATGTACAATGATCAAACTGAATAAAAACTAACTATTTGTTAACTCAGGTGAGTAGTATTGCTTCAACATTGTGCCATTAACTGGTCCTTCTTGCAGATCTATTCCATCCAATTCTTTCAGAAAGAAAGCATTATTATCTCTATATCCATAAATTACATAAGGTCCTTTCCATAGAAAATCAAATTTTCCATGTTTTCCTTTATCTTCTCTTCTAGAATCCCATTTTAAAACTTTATCTCCTATGAAAATATCATCCTATTTATTCTTTTTATCATAGATTTTCTTGATCTTATCCTGAATGAATTGAGATTTGAAATAAACTTCTTCCCTTATTTGTTGCAAGTGAATAGTTTGATTTATCCTTCTTTGGATGTCATTTGTTTCAACCTGTAATTCTTGGATAATTTTCATCACTGGTACACCTAGGGGGGAAGTAAAAATGACATCCATTCCATAAACTAGTTGGTAAGGTGAAGTACCAATGGATTTCTTAGTAGTAAGTCTATCTGCCCATAAGGCATTGACTAACTTCTTATGTCAAGTCTTTTTATTGTCTTCAAGTAATTGTTTGATGATATTTACAAGGCTTTTGTTTGAGGATTCAACTAGGCCATTATCTTGGGGGTAATATGCAATAGAGTGGCCTAGGGTAATATGGTATTTGTGGAAAAAGTCAATCATTTTCTTGGATTTGAATGCTGCTGCATTGTCAGTAATTATCTTTTGAGGGCACCCAAATCTTGAAAGGATGTTGTTTTCTAGGAAGTAAATAATGACAATATTTGTGGATTGTTTGGAGGGTATGGCTTCAATCCACTTGGTAAAATAACTGGCTGTCAAAATCCACTTATGTTGGCCTAAAGAGTGGGGGTGAATTTCACCAATGAAATCTAAACCCCATTGTTGAAATGGCATTTCAGTTGAAATTGGCTTTAAAGGGAGGAGTAATAATTTCTACTTACCCTAAAAAATTTGGCACTTATGACATGAAATAACATATTTTTTGACATCAACAAACAAGGTAGGCCAGTAAAAACCAATTCTCAGGATCATGTCTGCAGTAGTTTTCCAGTGTAAATGCCCTCCACAGTCACCTGCATGAAATTATTCAAGTATTTTGTCAGCTTCTTCCTTTAGTAAATAATTTAATAAAATCCCAGTATGATCTCTCCAAAAAAGTACATTATCTAAGATACAAAATCTTACTACTTTGAGTTTTAAAAATCTAGCTTTGGTTCTTAACAATCCATGAGGAGCTTGTAAGTTTTAGAGTAAAAATATGATATTTGTATACCATGGTGAGTGTGAAAAGGCTTCACCGATCGATGGAGTCGCCATCTCTTCCTAATCATCTACTCGAGCAATAAAATTTATTTCTAGGGCATTACAATTGGATTCAGCCATAAGTCTGGCTAACCCTTGACCTTTAATGAGCTTGGTGGGTTTTATCTCTATGTCATATTCCAAGATAGTGGCAATCCAATTACCTCTTCTTCCATCAGGACCATCCTGAATAAGAATGTCTTTAACTATATAATTTGGGACATAGGTAATAATGTGTGAGTAGAGAATATAAACTCTGAAGTCTTTAATGGCCTTAACTAAGGCTAGGGCTTGTTTTTCCATAATTTTATACTTCAAACGGGTATATCTAAGGGCCTTACTAAAAAAATCTATGGGTTGTTCAAATCCTTGGTCATTTTTCTGCAGTAAAATTGCAGCAATGGTGTGTTTTGAAGAAAATGAAAAAATCACGAAATCTTTCTTAAAATTAGGACTTATTAGGACTGGAGTTTTGGTTAAGGCTTGTTTAATAGAGTCAAATGATTTTTTAGCCTCAACAGTACATATAAGAACTAAATCATTTTTGAGCATGTTATTTAGTTCTCTAATGACCTCAGCTAAATTAGATATGAATCTTCTTAAAAAATTTATCTTACCTAAAAAAGCTTGTAATTCTTTGATGTTTCTTGGTGGGCTAATGTTTAGAATTGCTTCTATCCTAGTAGGGTCTATCCTTATCCCTTCTTTTGAGATTATATCTCCAAGTAACTTACCTTCTTCTAATCCAAATAGACTTTTCTTAGGATTTAAAGAGATGCCATATTTTCTACATTTAATAAAAACTTGTCTCAAATGATCCAAGTGTTCATTATCTGTTTTGGAAAACACAGTAATGTCATATAAGTAAATTACTAAGAAATCATGTATTTCCTTTGCAAAGGCTATTTCCATAGCCCTTTGAAAACTTGCTCCTATATTCATTAGACCAAAAGGCATTTTTACATACATAAAAGTACTCAAAGGAGTAGTAAATGTTGTTTTAGCTTGGTTGTCTTCTTGAACTAGGATCTGGTTGTATCCTGAAAAACCATCTAACAATGAAATCCTTGAAGAACCTACTACCCTTTGTAATATGTGGTCCATTTTTGGTAAAGGGTAATTACCCTTTAAGGATACTTTGTTAAGATTTCTAAAGTCAACACACAATATAATTTCTCCTATTTTCTTTCTTGTAGGAACTAGGTTTGAAACCCAATCAGAATATCTGATTGGTGCAATAATCTAGGCATCATACATTATTTTAACCTCTTTTTCAATCAAAGGTAATATGACAGGGTTAATCCTTCTCAAATTTTGTTTGAATGGATTTTGATCTTCTTTTATTGGAATTTTATGTTGGATTATGTTTGTATCATAAGATTTTAAATCTTCATAACTCCAAGCAAACACATCTTGATATTCCTTTAAAAGCTCAATATATTTATCCTTTTCTTGTTAAGGTAAAATTTTGGACAGTTTGATTATTTTTGGTTTTAACTCTGTACCAATGTTACATTCTTCTATGTCAGATCTTACTGGCTCCATTTTTGGTTTTCTAGCTACATCATTGGAGTCAAAAAGATCTTCTAAGGGGGTTAAACCTTTAGGTAAAAAATTATACTTAAGATTCACTATATCTGATTCATCTTCAATAATATCTTCAATCTCTATTTTCTCTAAGCTATCTATATCAACTTGAATAAATCTAGTGGGTTTATCAAACTTTATTTTATTTACATCTAATTCATTTAAATCTATTTCACAATCAAAATCATGATTTATTGTACAATCTGTATCTATAATACAATTCTGAAATTCTCCTTCATTGTTCATAAGCTTGTAAATCTATTCATCCTGAGAAAAAAATTGCCAATACTTAAGGTTATCTGGAATTATTGGCCTATGTTTGACTTCAACAGTATATCTGTGATTAGGTTGGAATGGTAAATTGCATGTACTAGCAAAATTTTCAAGACAATGAGCTTGTATATTTTGTTTTCTAGGTGTTGATCATGTCAACTTCCTATTAAATTTTGGGCAAGAAATCCTCTTGAAACCTTAGGAACACCCTTTGTTCGACCTGAAAAAGTCATTTTTCGCCTATTGTTTCCCTCCTTAAAACCAAAATGCATTTAAAATAGGTGAAAACCCCGGCCAGCCCCCTCGTCCAGCTCCCTTGACCTTTTCCTCTCACATGACCCAGCTCCGAGACGAGGAGCTAGTCCAATAGGCGCTTATCAAATATATATCAGGAACATTTTAACCCGTCGATCTGTACAGATCAAACGTTCATCCATATCCATCGTGCTCATGGCCCACTCCATTCATCATTCAAACCACCCGTCTACCGTTCGATCGAACCATAAAGTCAGTGGTCCGCGGCTCACCCGCCCTTGTGGTCTGCACGCCCGCAAACACTATTCACTACTCGTCGGTTTTTCATCGCACTGATTTTCGGAGGCGGGCGATATTTATCAATCTGGAGCGATTCCATACATTGTTTGCCATGTGTCTCAGCGTACGGCTCAAAAACAGCTCCCCATCGCGCGTTATTGTTCGGCATTTGATGCGGCGTGATATTCATATCCACCGTTCGATTTGGGGCTCTTCATCCAACGACGATCGCTCCTCAAAGCTGCACGAAAGTTAACACGGGAAAACCGTACCCCTGGCCCACGGTCCATCGCCCTCCAACGCATCCTCACCCATCGATCTCCTCCTGAGATATGACGGTCCTGATCACTTACCTCTCCGCCAGTCGACCCCATACCTCCACGTCACCCGTTCCACATGTGCTCATCACACGCCCATCCCTTATACATATTCCATTCTGAATCCTATTTCTAAGGTTTTACGTCTAATCTTCTGCATTCCACCAACCTTCACCAATGCATTTATCCACCCAGTCCATTCACCATCGTTCCACTGCATTTTCATCGTCACCCCACATTCTTCCACTGTTTCATCATGCCGCGTTGCTACACAGTTATCGCCACTGCATCCATCCTCCCCGTGCATGGTTTTCCTAATGAGTTTGCGGGTTTTTTAGGGTCATAGCGGTGGAAAACAACCATGATTTACAGTCTCTGTTGCTGTAATAGAGAATACATCAAAGTACTATTTTTTGGAGGTTGTAATTATGGAGGAAGGCTCGGCAAGGTATGTCGATGGGACTTCCATTAAAGAAACAGGGTTCAAATCTGTCCAACCCTCTAGAGTCATTTAAAGCACAGATTGGGCAGATGAAGATATTAATGGAGCAGTAGAGCAATATCAGTGAATGATCGAGGAATTCAATGATTCGACTTTGAAGATCTTAAACCGTAATTCACTTTTTGGAAGGCAAAGGGTACCATTCGCAGAGAACAATACTCTAAAGATTTCTTTTCAACACCATTTTCTTTCAGGAAAGGACGGAATGTCTATGTGATGTTACTTTTTTGCCGTGTTCTTGAAGAGACTTCTACCCAGTGCATTTATTTCAGTAAGCAGTCCACAGGGTACAAACAACATTACAAAGTCATCGAGCAGTATGGTCACTCACGTTACAACCATCCTATCTTTATGAAGCAAATTAAATGTTCATCACCTACTCCCTTTTCGGGCTTTCTTGTTCTCCTATAAAGCTCCCGAAGAAGAGATTATTTAGGGTTCTAGATTTTATCAGAAAATTATGCAGTGAACGGATTTTTGTATACATTTTGTTGAACTCTTGTATGAAGGCTGAGAGCCCGTAGGGTCTCAGTGAGGAGGAGTTCCATCTGTTAAGAGGATTCTGGTCTTTGGTATTTCACAGTGTGTAACTTTCTCTCTTATGTGTTATTTTAATAGATCATTTCATTTCATCGATCTCTCCTGTATCATGTTTTGGAATGCGAGTGGCTCACTGATTTTTGGTATGGATTTATCCTAGTTGATACCCATGCTTGGATTAGTCAAGCGCTTTAAATATGGCTCATGCATGATATTCTGTTCCACTATTCATCCAAATTGTATTTTTGCTATATTAGTTGCTTTGGGAGGGTGCTTTTAAAACGCTATTGTCATGTATGGATTCTTAGATTGGTAATCCCATCACATGGTAATATTGTGTATCTAGATATCAGCTCAATGACAACTAATATTCTCTCAATATTTCATTCACTACATACACCTTCTGATAATTTATTTCTATGAGGTATTTCTGAATTGGCCCTCTTTACAGTAAGCTGTCTCTGAATTGTCTGTTGCTTTTATATTGGAGTTTTGCATGTTGCCTCTGCATTATTTCTTTATCTATGTCACCTTCTGAAGGTCTTGGTCCCATTCGGATTAATATTCCTTGTTTTTCAGGAAATAACATGAGAGCTTTTATTGATAACTTCCTCTGTTATACCATATGCTCCTTGCTAATATTAAGATGTCCTAGGCACTGGTCTATCACAACTCTAGGTTGTCTCTAGGAATGAGAACATATTTTTGGCGTCGTTTCCGGGGAACGAAGTTGAGAAATTTTAAATCCCTGGGCCTCGACAAAATCTAATTCACTCTTCAAGCAGGTGAGTATGGAGAGTTGAGAGTTTTAGATCCCTCACCTTGGCGACTCCACATTTGTTTATCTGATAAATCCATTTCCAATCCTAGCTCCTCATAAGCCACACCTTAGGTCAGATACATCTCAGCCAAAGACACCTCCATTGTTTGACCCAGAGAAGATCATACATAGAAGAAATTGGAGGGAAAGAAAATCATCTCACTCTGAAATCCCTGAATTGTCTATTGAAGACTTTCCATCCTCTTCTTCTCAAGAAGCTCAAGTGCCAAATCCCGACTCCACTGTGGGAGATACCGATTATTACTCAGATAGTCCACCCCGAGGAGGTGTCAGAAATAAAGATTATTCTCACCCTACTCCTGAGGTTGAAGAGGTTAAAGAAATCACTGGAGTATCTGCTGTTAACAGACCATTATTCCCCTCAATGCCTCAGGCTGCTATTCATTATATTCCTATTTTTGTTCATACTCCACTTCCACCTCCTCCTCTTCCTCCATTTACACATCAGATTGTTGCTCTACCTCCACCTCCTCCAATGGCCAATGTTCCAGGCTTTTTGTTGAATAAATATGCTCCTCTGGCACTACCCCAAGTGTTGAATGATATGCCTCAAGATTATTTGAAGATTTTACCCCGATTCAATGGGGAAAACGAGATTGATGCTCAAAAACATCTTAAGGTCTTCTGTGCTTTTGCAGAGAATTTTAATGTGGAACATTTAGATGTGGTCTTAAGGCTGTTTTTCCAATCTCTTTATGGCGAAGCTCAAAAATGGTTTAAGACTCTGGTAGGTCGTTCTATTACCACTTGGGAAATAATGGAAGATACTTTTCTTAGAAAATGGGGAGAGAAGAAAGACCATGGACATTGTCTTACTGAGTTCAATACACTCAAGAAGAGACATAATGAAGGGGTGTTAGAATTTATCCAGAGATTTAATAAATTGTATTTGAGTCTTCCTGCGGATATGAAACCTCATCAAAACGCTGCTAAAGTTGTTTTTGTAGCAGCTTTTGATTCAGAATTTGGTTTCTCTCTCAGAGAAAGAAAGCCTGCTACTCTGGATGATGCTCAGACAGATGCACTAGAGTTGGAAGAAAACTTTGCCTCCACTGGAAAATCAAAGGAAAATCTGAACAAGATACTAGAAGAAGGGGCAAAGAGGAGGTATCTACTTCTTATCAAGACAAAGACTCAGCTAATGATAGAATTGAAGAAATGAGAAAAATGATTAAGAACCTTTCTAGTAAACTGGTCAAGCTTGAATTGGAGGCCAAGAATTCATCTTCCAAGAATTTCCACAATGCTCAAAACAGAGGTTACAATCCTCGGTATAGGAAACCACCCCTGCAAATATTACCAAGGGAAGCAAAGAAACAATAGGATAAAGTACCACACCCATTATACTTGGAAGGTCCAGTAGATGATTCTACTGAAGTCACTGCCTGTGGACTAGAGGATGCAAATATTGCCTTTTCAAATAGTGATGGAGAAGAATACCCTTTGCAAGGAAGCGATGGAACCGAGTTCTCATTGCAAGAAGAAGAGAAGGCCAAATGCACAGAAGACGCAGAAATTGATCATTATTGTAAAAAATTTGCTGATTTCATGCAAGCACAGTTCAATAGAAGATATGATCTCAGATCTTCTAGGAAGAGGACTCGCACTCAAGATCGAGAAGAAGAGCTACCCCAGAAAGAAGCACCTGCTCAGAAGGAATCAACAATACAGAAAGTCACAGACAAAGGTAAGGGCCCTCTAAAAAAACCTTTGCAGTCTAATGATCAGATTCCTTCCCCTTCAAAAGTAGTCATTCCCCCTAATACTAAGTCTGTGTCAAAAGAAGTCAAACCCTCAGCTGAAAATAAAGAGTCAAAAGAGGTTGTAATAGAGAATTCCTCTCTTGTTTTCAGTCTGCAAAAGGAACTTGAGAAAGTCAAAATCCCAGTTCCCCTAACTGAACTATTGAAGCAACCTGCATATCAATCTCAAGTCACCTCTTTCATGCTCCCTCCAGAAGCACCTCTCACTCTATATAGTCTCAACCTTCAAGAGGAAAGACCCATGGTTGTTTTTGGCCCGCATGTTGAGGAATTAGATGCTTCTACTCCTCCTTTCTATGTGTCTCTAGTGATTCATGAGCTGTTATTACATAATTGTATGTTAGATTCTGGAGCTTCCCATAATCTAATACCTCTATCAGTCATGGAACAACTAGGATTACAAATCACCCGCCCATATAAGGACCTCTACTCATTTGATTCCAAAAGAGTTAAATGTCTAGGGATGATCAAATATTTGGTGGTCAATCTAGCCCAACTCCCAGCAAAAAGTGTGGTGATGGACATCGTGGTGGCTGACATCCTAGCTCGCTTCGGTATGTTAGTGTCAAGGTCCTGGGGAACAAAAATTGGTGGGTCAATCAAGTTGGATTTAACATATGCCACTATCCCAATTTTTGGTGGCCAAGAGAGGAGATTGTACAGGGAGACTAGATTTGTCAAGATGGTGACAAAGGCTGATAACTCTGTTAATTCACCGGTCTACAGTAAAGAAGGAGATTTCTCATGCTTGATGCTGGAAGAAGATCAAGATTATGCTCATGAGCCATCCTTCTGCCAGATCAAGACTGAGCAGCCCTCAGAGAGCAATGAAACAGGAATCTGGACACTTCATTTTGATGGAGCAAATTCAAGAGAAGGTAATGGAGCTAGAATATTATTGATTTCTCCTACAGGAAAATGAGTTCCATTGTCTTTCAAGCTAGAATATGAAGCTACTAATAATGTGGCTGAATATGAAGCACTTTTTTTAGGATTGCAGACAACCAGGAACATGAATATACAAAGTTTAAAAGTTCTGGGAGATTCAGAACTGGTAGTTAGACAAGTCAGAAATCAGTGTCAGAACAAACATCCTCGGCTAAGGGCTTATAGGAATGAAGTTTGGGACATGGTAGAGAATTTTTTCTTGGAATTCAATATCCAGTTCATGCCCCGAGAACAAAATAGGATGGCTAATTACCTTGCTGTGGCTTCTAGTACATTTTGTCCTCCTCAGAACCCACTCTTAAGATATGAAATTGAGGTACGTTATCGACCATCAATCCCAGATAATATCAAACATTGGTAGGTATTTGAGGATGAGGAACAGATGAAGAGATTCCTGGAAACAGTCAGAGAATTCTCCAATATGGAGATTGATGCTGATGAAGAAGGAGAGACTGAGGACGTTTCAGAAAGAAATTGGGAGGAGAAAATGGCAGGTAATAAAGTATTGCAATTGAAGGGAAAAATTATACCTAGAGGGTTGGTGCCCCTAGAAAGGTTATTTGACAAGAATGATGTCCCCCTACAGCCAAGCAAAGTGGTAGAAGAAAATCAAGTAGAAGACCTGAATTTTGGTACTGATGCTGACCCCAAAATTGTAAAATTGTCCAAGAAGATCCTAGAATAATATAAAAAGCTATATCAGAAATTATTTCAGTCTTACAAAGATGTGTTGCATGGTCCTATTAGGACTTGAAAATTTTTGATATCAATATTATGCAGCACAAAATTCCACTAAAGGGGGATGCAAAGCCTCATAAGCAGAAGCTCAGACAAATTTATCCCCTGTTGCTTCCCTCTATTGAGAAGGAAATTAAGAAGTTGTTAAAGGCCAAAATAATTGTGCCATTGAGGTACTCTGAATGGGTGGAAAACCTAGTCCCTGTCCGAAAGAAGAATGGAGAAATAAGGCTGTGTGTGGATTTCCAAAATTTAAATAGAGCATCTTTGAAGGATAACTATCCACTACCTAAGATGGATCACATCCTGCAAAAAGTGGTTGGAGCTTTCAGAATGTCAATGATGGATGGATTCTCTGGTTATAATCAGGTGGCTGTACTACCAGAAGATCAAAAGAAGACTGCTTTCACCACACCATGGGGTACATTTATGTATTCCAGGATGCCTTTTCGGTTGATTAACGCAGGGGCCACTTTTCAAAGGGCCATGGACATCGCTTTTGTTGGGGAGCAGGATAAATTTTTGGTAGTCTACCTCGATGATATCACTATATTTTCAAAGAATGATACTGAGCACATTGAGCATTTGCGTAGAACCTTTGAGAAATGCAGAAGGTATGGTCTTTCTCTAAACCCTCAGAAGTCTTTATTTTCATTTGAAGAGGGTAAAATTTTGGGACACATTGTGACTAAAGATGGGGTGAAGATAGATCCTAAGAGGGTAGAGGTTATAAATGGTATTCCTCTTCCCAGAAATAAAAAATAAGTTCAGGTTTTCCTTGGCCGTATAAACTTTTTGAGGAGGTTCATCCCTAACTATGCTGAGATAGTTAGGTATATAACAGACATGCTAAAGAAGAATAATGAGGTAAAATGGTCACAAGAATCACGAGAGGCCTTTTCCAGGATTAAAAATGCATTTTCTGAAGCCCCTGTGCTAGCTGGGCCAGATTATTCCAAACCTTTTATGATCTTTTCCTTTGCATCACCTCATACAGTGGCTGGAGTTTTATTTCAGAAAAATGAGGATGGGTATGAGCAGCCCATTGCCTTTTTCAGTCAGGTGCTTCGTGATGCAGAACTGAAATACAACATATTAGAAAAGAAAGCATATGCCCTGGTGAAGTCCCTCAAATCATTTCGCATGTATATCCTATAGTCCCATATCACTGCATTTGTGCCTACAGCTGCTGTAAAAGATATTCTTATCCAAGGCGATAGTGAAGGAAAAAGGGGGAAGTGGATTGCTAAAATACAGGAGTATGAATTAGACATCCACCCTACTAAGCTGATCAAAGGACAAGGGCTAGCCAAGATCTTATCTGAGTCAAACTATTAGGCTTTGGGCATAAATTTGTCCATAATAGCAAGTGAGGAATCTGAGGAGAAAGAAGTGCGACAGGGAATTGGGGTAGCTACTCGGGAAATACATGTAAAGTACCTTACCAGTCAGTGGTACAAAGAGATAGTAGAATATCTCCTCACACTCAGCTACCCTCCAAGCTGTGTTAAAGCTAAATACAGATTGCTGAGATTGAAATCATAGAAGTACATAGTTTCCAATGGTCGGCTATATTGGCATGATCCCGCAGGCATCCTACTCCTGTGTCTCACAGAAGATGAGGTAGAAAGTATTATAGCTGAATTTCATGGAGGAATCTGTGGGGGTCATTACAGCTGGAGGACCACTGCTCACAAAATCTTGAAGGCTGGTTTTTATTGGCCCAAGCTCCTTGGAGATGTTTTTTCTTGGGTTAGAGCTTGTGATAAATGTCAGAAATTTTCTGAAAGACATAAACTGGCACCTCTGCCCATGATTCCCGTCCACGTGGTTGAACCATTTCGACAATGGGGAATTGATTTTATAGGTGAGATACATCCTCCATCAAGTGGTCAACATAAGTGGATTTTAACGGCCACTGATTATTTCACCAAATGGGTGGAAGCCATACTTGTGAGGAATGCAACAGATACTGTGATAATAAAATTCATGGAGGGAAACATCATATCCAGGTTTGGCTGCGCTGCCAGAGTAGTGACTGATAATGCCTAGGCTTTCAAGTCTGCAAAGTTTGTGAGTTTATGTCAGTAGTATAACATCATACTAAGTCACTCTACAGATTATTATCCACAGGGAAATGGCTTGGCAGAGTCCTCCAATAAAACCTTGGTAAGGGCACTGAAGAAGGCTATAAGTGAAAATCAGAAAAATTGGGATTCCCAACTGAAGTTTGCTCTGTGGGCCAATAGAATTAACAACAAGAGAGAAACTGGGAGATCCCCATATGAATTAGTATATGGGAGGGCAGCAGTATTCCCTATCCAGTTAGCCCTACCAGTAGCCCGATTTATGCAAGAAAGTCAAGAGGAGCCTGATGATATGACTAGGAGATTAAATTAGCTGGTATAACTGGAGGAAACACGGAGCCAGGTAAATCAAAGGCTGAAAAAGTATCAAGACAAGATGAAACACCTTTTTGATTAGCATGATAAGGATAGGAATCTGCAGATTGGTGATTTAGTTCTCAGGTGGGATGTCCGGAGGGCTGAAAAAGGAAAACACAATAAATTCGACCCACTCTGGTTCGATCCTTTTAAAATTGTGGAACAAGGGGGCAACAACACTTTCAGGTTGGAGAATTTACAGGGAGATTTGCTCGATGCCCCTGTATATGGTCAATTTCTCAAGCCCTACTTTCAGTTCTGATTCAGGCAGAAACTGCCTGGTGTATTATATTGTATGATTAGTTTTCTGTTTTCATCTTTGTTTGAATAATGTGGGAGTTGTGATGAATTATAAAAAGAAAAGTAGAAATGCTGAAGATCAGAGGTTGCACAGAAGATTATCAGGTGGTCTGAAAAGTTCTCGACACGCTCAGGGATGAACGTGCCATCCCCAGATGGAGCCAATGTTGATCATGTCAACTTCCTATTAAATTTTGGGCAAGAAATCCTCTTTAAACCTTAGGAACACCCTTTGTTCGGCCTGAAAAAGTCATTTTTCACCTATCGCTTCCCTCCTTAAAACCAAAATGCATTTAAAATAGGTGAAAAGCCCGGCTAGCACCCTCGTCCAACTCCCTTGACCTTTTCCTCTCACATGACCCAGCTCCGAGACCAGGAGCTAGTCCAATAGGCGCTTATCAAATATATATCGGGCACATTTTAACCTGTTGATCTGTACAGAACGGACAGCATTCATCCATCTCCATTGTGCTCGTGGCCCATTCCATTCATCGTTCAAACCACCCATCTACCGTTCGGTCAACCCGTAAAGTCAGTGGTCCGCGGCTTACCCACCCTTGTGGTCCCCACGCCTGCAAACACTATTCACTACCCGCCGGTTTTTCATTGCACTGCTTTTCGGAGGCGGGCGATATTTCTCAATCTGGAGCGATTCCATACATTGTTTGTTGCGTGTCTCACCGTATGGCTCAAAAATAGATCCCCATAGCGCGTTATTGTTCGACATTTGACGCGGCCCGATATTCATATCCACCGTTCGATCTGGGGCTCTTCATCCAACGACGATCGCTCCTCGAAGCTGCGCGAAAGTTAACATGGGCAAACCATACCCTTGGCCGACGGTCCATCATCCTCCGACGCATCCTCACCCGTTGATCTCCTCCTGAGATATGATGGTCCTGATCACTTACCTCTCTGCTAGTCGACCCCGTACCTCCATGTCACCCATTGCACGTGTGCTCATCACACGCCCATCCCATATACATATTCCATTCTGAAGCATATTTCTAAGGTTTTATGTCTAATCTTCTGCATTCCGCCAACCTTCACCAATTCATTTATCCACCCAGTCCATTCACCATCGTTCCACTGCATTTTCGTCGTCACCCCACATTCTTCCACTGTTTCATCATGTCACGTTGTTACATAGTTATCGCCACTGAATCCATCCTCCCCGTGCATGGTTTTCCTAATGATTTTGCGGGTTTTGCAGGGTCACAGTGGCGGAAAACAGCCATGATTTACAATCTTTGTTGCTGTAATAGAGAATACATCAAAGTACTATTTTTCGGAGGCTGTAATTATGGAGGAAGGCCCGGGAAGGTATGTCGACGAGACTTCCATTAAAGAAGTAGGGTTCAAATCTGTCCAACCCTCCAGAGTCATTTAAAGCACAGATTGGGCAGATGAAGATATTAATGGAGCAGTATAGCAATATCAGTGAATGATCGAGGAATTCAATGATTTGGCTTTGAAGATCTTAAACTGTAATTCACTATTTGGAAGGCAGAGGGTACCATTCGCAGAGAACAATACTCTAAAGCTTTCTTTTCAACACCATTTTCTTTCAGGAAAGGACGAAATGTCTATGTGATGTTACTTTTTTGTCATGTTCCTGAAGAGACTTCTACCCAGTGCATTTATTTCAGTAAGCAGGCCACAGGGTAAAAACAACATTACAAAGTCATCAACCAGTATGGTCGCTCACGTTACAACCATCCTATCTTTATGAAGCAAATTAAATGTTCATCACCTACTCCCTTTTCGGGCTTTCTTGTTCTCTTATAAAGCTCCCGAAGAAGAGATGATTTAGGGTTCCAGATTTTATTAGAAAATTATGCAGTGAACGGATTTTTGTATACATTTTGTCAAACTCTTGTATGAAGGCTGAGAGCCCGTAGGGTCTCAGTGAGGAGGATTTCCATCTGTTAAGAGGATTCTGGTCTTTGGTATTTCACAGTGTGTAACTTTCTCTCTTATGTGTTATTTTAATAGATCATTTCATTTCATCCATCTCTCCTGTATCATGTTTTGGAATGTGAGTGGCTCACTGATTTTTGGTATGGATTTATCCTAGTTGATACCCATGCTTGGATTAGTCAAGTGCTTTAAATATGGCTCATGCACGATATTTTGTTCCACTATTCATCTAAATCGTATTTCTGCTATATTAGTTGCTTTGGGAGGGTGTTTTTAAAATGCTATTGTCATGTATGTATTCTTAGATTGGTAAGCCCATCACATGGTAATATTGTGTATCTGGATATCAGCTCAATGACAACTAATATTTTTTCAATATTTCATTCACTACATACACCGTCTGATAATTTATTTCTGTGAGGTATTTCTGAATTGGCCCTCTTTACAGTAAGTTGTCTCTGAATTGTCTGTTTCTTTTATATTGGAGTTTTGCATGTTGCCTCTACATTATTCCTTTATCTGTGTCACCTTCTGAAGGTCTTGGTCCCATTCAGATTAATATTCCTTGTTTTTTAGGAAATAGCATGAGAGCTTTTATTGATAACTTCCTCTGTTATACCATATGCTCCTTGCTAATATTAAGATGTCCTAGGCACTGGTCTATCACAACTCTAGGCTGTCTCTAGGAATGACAACACTAGGTATAACAACAAACTTACATTCCAATAAATCATCAGTTAAATCTATGACAGTGTCTCTATATCTGCTTAGTTTAGGATTGTAAATACAATAAACTCCATTTACTTTTTTTATGATTAAACCCGAATCTCCCATGATTAAATTTTTTTTCCTCCTGAGTTTCTAATGATTTGGAGTCCTAGGATGAGGGCTTTATACTCAGCCATATTATTTGTGCATTTAAAATTCAGCCTGAAAGAATGACCTTTAGAATGATTAGGCTCCATATTTATTATCCAGACTCCTGCTCCTACTCCTAATTTATTCACTGAACCATAAAATTCTAAATGCCATTGATATTCATGAAAAATGATATCGTTGTTTGGTAATCTCTTTTTATCTACTAGGTCAGTTTGGATTTCATTTGTTTCAAAGTTACATAGGATAAAAGAATCAAGGTCAGTTGGTGTTGAGTAAATTGGGTAGTTTATAGATCTTTCAACACTACTGACGATTTATTTCATTAATGTTTCCCTATATAACTTCTTAGGCTGGCCAAAAACTGATATAGTAGCATAAAACATGTCCAATTGTAGAGATCCCTGCAACTTTTCTCCCCATGAGTGAGAAAGTAGCATACCATATTTTAGTCGGATATAAGCTGCTACAATGTCCATTAATATACTCTTGTCAGGGTATTGAACTGGTGTTATACACAAATCCTTAATTAAACCTAAGCATTTAACTTTACTTGAATCAAAAGAAAGCAAATATTTGTATGGCCTTGTAATTTCTAGATTCAGAGTTTCCATGATGGCTTTGGGCATTAGATTATGGGAAGCTCCTAAATCTAGCATTGTGTTATGTAGAATTTGATCATGAATGGTGAGACTGATATAAAATGGAGGAACTGCACTATCTGTATGTTTTCCATTTACATCTGGGCCAAAAATCAACTTTGGTTGATCATCATTTAGATTTATGGAGTCTTATCCATCATTCATATTTGATGTTTCAGTTATGGTTGATTTATACAAGTCATTTTTTACCAATTCAGTCAAAGGAATCGGTATTTTAAGTTTTTCAATTTCTGATTGTATGTTGAATGCAGGTTGAGTTTTACTAATTTGAATCAGTTCTTCTTTGGTAACTGTAGTTTGCGTTGGTTTGTCTTGCTTTTCTACAGTTTTTTTTTTCAATTTCAATTGTTTTAGGATTCTCTGTTTGTGTTTCTTATGTTTTACTACTTCTAACTTTCTTTTCAGGGATTTTTTGTGAAGCAGTACATGTTCTTTCTGACTTAGGAGTTTCAGCAGATGCTTTTGAAGTAATAGCTTTTGGGTCTATTGTTTTAGGATCAGCAGAAGGTTTTTTGGGATCTAAATTTGTTGTTTTTACAGAATTAGAAGCTTTAGCAACAATAGATTTATGTGAATCTTTTGCAGTTTGAGCAACTTCATCATTAACATCAACAATTTTAGGGCCTGATGCTTTCTTAGGACTAGAAATGTTTTGGGAAGAATTTGAGTTTTTCTTATTTTCCCTTGGGAGAATTTGCAAAACTTTTGTTTTAGGGGCTTCTACTATTTTCTGATTCTGAGTTTGGGAAGTTTTCTTGGTAGAAGACTCATTTTTTTCTTGTTAGTCATCAGTATTTTTACTTATTATTGATGACTAATTTCCTTAGCTAAGTTTTCTAGAAGCTGATCTCCAAACTGTCAAATCTGTCATCTAGAAAACACCCCAAAACAATTTTTGTCCTCCTACCCCTTCCTGTCAGCCTATGATGAGAAAAAACCCCAATTGTCAAGTCTTATCTGGTTTCAGCAAAGTAACCCTGTCTATAGCTATCATAGCTGTAAATTATTTACTATCATTTAACCTTGTTTCTCATGCCATTCACTATCCAAAGCTTGACAAAGTGTCTGCTACTCTTTCCCTGGTCATCTTGTCATTTGAAAATATGATCATGCCTAAGAAAACACTCAGAATTTGTCAACATTATCCCTAAGTTAGATAGTGGTGTTTAGGAAGTTTTTCTTTGGCTAAGATATCCTAGGCCAAAAAGCCTCTGTATACTACCAGTCAAACTTGAATTAGTTCCTATTCTAAAAAACAAACATTTTTCTACACATAGGTCGCACACCACTAAGAGGTCACTTTGTCTCATTCTAGAAGAAGTTCAACAAAGATCCAAACCAGGAAAAGAGAAGTTTTGTTGCTATCTGAAGAAATCTGCTTGGATCAGGCATAATCTCCATGAAACACCAAAGGAGCTTTCCAAGGTTCCAAAGCATCTATTTTTACATCTCTGTAGGGGTGTAATTAAATGATGATCAATATACAAAGGAGGGCAAAAAGGGAAAGTTCAAGTAGGTTCCCCTTGTTTAAAATATTTGCCATCAATGATTAGATGAAGAGCTATAAAGTGAGAGCAGCAAGAGTACATGTTATAAATCCAAAATCTTCCTGAAGAACAGAGATTACTCATCAATTCAAAATGAATAGCAAGGACTAAGTAATGATGATCAGCAGTGCTGCATAATCTTTCCAAAGGTCATCATCATGTAGGACATAAGAAGACAACTGCTTCTTATGTTACCTTGAACCTGGGATGTGAACATCAGTCAAAGGAAATCTCAATATACCTCTAAAAACATATTCAAGGGAAAAGACAGTTTAATGATACCTATCAGCAGACACTCTCCATACATTCTTCAAACAAATATACAGAGCAAGACACAATGATTGAAAGTAGATTGAGACCCTGTGTTAAAGAGAACCTCCTTAATGAAAAGCGGATGGTTAGAAAGCACAATGACAGAACCTCCTTCAAAGAGAAGAGGGTTAGAAACACAGTGGTAACCTCCTTCAATGATAAGTAGAGAGTTAAAAGATACATTGTTGTGGCCTCCTTCACAAAAAAACAGAGGGCCAACATGTTCTTAAGTGACTTCAGAAGCTATTGTGCGCCACCTCCTCCAAGGGTGAAAATAGGATGTATAGCAGGACTAAATTTATGTTTAAAGAAAGTTTTATTTTGGAAAGACTGGTTGAGGAATAATAATGGAGCAAGTGAAAGTTTATAGGTTGAAAGGTCTGTGTTACATCAAAAGCAAGCAGTGACATAATGGTGCTAAAAAACTCTTTTTTTCTGTTTACAAAAGCCTCCTTCAAAGTATAATCCGAGGCTAGAGTTTTGACTAAAAGAAGCCCCATCTGAATGGCCAAGGAGGTGGACCAAGCTCTGTTTAAATTTACCTCTGCAACTGATATAAAAAGACAGTCCACCTAGATCATTAATAAAAGAAGGCATTCTTGTTTTTTAGGCAGTTTTATTATGGTCTATCAAAAGTACTCCCTCCAAGTGATAGATAAAGGAAGAGCGCCAAAGGTTTCTTCCCAGCTCATTTAAAGATAGTGGGCACATTATTAAGTTGCAGTGATTCTCTTCTGGATAAATAGAGGATCTACACACAGTCAAAAGAAACTGTTGATACAAAGCGCCTAACAATAACAGTGGCCTCCTTCAAAAAAGGCAGAGGATCAACTCTCCAAATGTTTACACTATGAACCAGCTCATTCAAAGGGTTAAAAGGGTGATGTAACCATGATGCACTTCGGTCAAAGGGTGCCTCCATCAAATGATCAGAGACAGAGTCTTGGGAGACACGAGCATTTTATATTATGAGGTGTTTTCAATCAGAAGATAAGCTCAAATTTTAAGTTTGAAAGACCACCTTCGAAAGGGCAATATGGCACAATGTCTTATAAAGATAATTTTTTGTTTTAGAGGCCTCCTTTGTGTAAACAAGAAGAAGGAGAAAAAACTGGGAACCAGCTGTCATGATTTAAAGGCCTCATCTCTTCATAAAACAATGGACACATAGTGTTTTCAAAATGCTGTAGTGGGAATGTTTTTATTGGCCCCTTTCAGGTGATGTATTGGGTCACTGTTTTCCCTTAATGATCTTTTCAAAGCTGAAAAATTAGAGGATTTTGCATTGTGGTTTTGAGAGGCTGCAATAGTAATTTTTGTGATAACTTCTTGTTGACAAATCAAAGAAAAACACAGTTTCAGGACCTCATTCTCTTCATGAAACAATGGATACATAGTGTTTTCGAAAGAATGCAGCTGAGTTTTTAAGGGTGACCTCTTGAATGATATAACCTTGGTAATTGATAAAAGGCCCCATAGGGAAACTATTTAGGTTGAAAGGGCCTCCACAGGAGAATTATGGAGAAAGAAAGCTTTGAAGGAGGTGAAACAGTTGTTAAAAAGGGCAATTTTAAAGCGCAGGAGAACACAACCACTATTCAAAAAAATTTCATTCAAATCACAAAAAGAGATAAGTTCGAAATCAATAAAATAAGTTTTGAAAGAAAAACCTTATGAGTATAAAGGGCATGAAGCCAAAGTTCCTTCTCACTTTGCAAATTGAGCC
The DNA here is from genome assembly GCA_034641835.2 of Pinus albicaulis. Lineage (NCBI taxonomy): Eukaryota > Viridiplantae > Streptophyta > Pinopsida > Pinales > Pinaceae > Pinus > Pinus albicaulis. The sequence goes on from CM076572.1 coordinate 1,398,780,010, forward strand.
ACTGAGGAAAAAACAAGTATTGAGTGATTTTGAATCATTTTTTGAGCTTGGTTTTCTGTGCAGCACGCCTGTATAATCGTGCGGCGTGCCTATAGGCATCTGACAGAAGGATTGACACATAGGCATGGTGCGCCTATAGCATTGCACATCATTCCTGTGCCGGCGTTCAACAGGCGCCTAGGGCCGACCCGACAACATCAGCGCGACACGTTTATGCCCGTTCAGTCCTGACTGGCCCACTAACCACCTTTGAACACCAGTCTCCAGCCAGGGCCAACGCTGCAAGAAACTCTCCAAGATGCCAAGATCAATTTACTCATCCCCAAACATGGCAAAAAATTATTTTGTCAAAGGTATTTACAGCTCTTGGCTCGTTTCTGATTTAAAGGAATAGTGATTAAAGGGAGAGGGAGTCTATCTTCATAAGTAAAAAATTTGTTTACACATTTGTGAAAAGGAACACAGTCAGATAAGTAGTCTTATTTTCATCAAGAAAGACTTATTTGCTAGCTAAAGATTACACAATCTATAGAGAAAAACTGGGATTATTTTGAAGACCTATACTCAGTGAAAAAAAATGATATTGTTGTTGACAAAACAAACTAACCTCCATCCAAAAGAGATTGCTTGCTAAAAAACATCACAGAGAAACAGTGATTGGGGATAAGTTTTTGTTATCAGTGTTAAAAGGGCCCTTTTTTGTTGGATAAGGAACAGAGCTTAGTTTAAACAGAGAGACCCATCATTTCAGGTCAGTAGCTTGTACTACATAAAACAGAGAATCACTGTTTTCAAAAACTGATACCTTGTGAAAAGTATTAAACTTATTTTTCAAGTACATAAAAGAAGAATGAGTTGTTTTGAAAGCTTCTCACTCAGTGATAGGGAGACTACCTTTTGTTTTATAGAAGCAATGATCATCAAAGAGGGGCAGTTTGTTCAAAGGGAGAGCACAATGTTTTTCAAAGAATGTATTCGTTTCTTTGAGAGAAAAGAAGATAATGATTGGGTGAAAAAACTTGTATAAGTTCACAAGGTGTTTTTTCAATCTCTTAAAACAGTGATTACTCAAGGAAGAAACATAGTGGTTTTCAGGGGTGCCCTCTTTGATTAAAAATAGAGAAAAACAGTGAAAAGGAAGGAAGAGTTTTATTGTCAAAAACAAAGGGAGCTTGTCTTTAAAAACCAAAAATAGATCTCATTAAAGGCCTTTTTTCTCACAACAAAGTTCATAAGAAGGGAGCTTGTTTTCACTTAACAAAAACTTGTTGGCCAACTAAGAACAAGCTCAATCTTGCAAGGAGGAAAAGGTGTGTTGATTAAGGACCTATTTCAGTGATCATTTGAACAGTTTGCCTTCGTGAGTTAGTGAAGGGTATCAGAAGAAAAAATGTCTCCAAAGAAGGACAACAGGAGTGGTTATCACAATAGGTATGAGCCTATTACAACTCAAGAAGTGAATGAATCTCCTTCAGTACTCTACAATTTTCATGAAGTAGGGTGCTTGGAATTTTGCCAAAAAGTCCAAGAAATAAAAAGTCACCTTCCTTTAACACATTTGTTTGCTTTGAGGCTGCAAGGGAAGCATGTCCATCTAGTAGGTTTGGATTTCAAACTCTCTCCTAGGGCTATCTCCAAAGCTACTAAGATCCCCTATATAGGAGAAAAGTGGTTCAAGCAAACATACCTAGATCTGAATCACTACAAACCCTTTCTAAAACTAGACCATTAGGATGCTTGCCAAGCTATTTTCCCTTTTTCTCACTTGTTGACCAGCTATGCCCCCCTCATGAAAATCATCATGAAGTATTTCACATGTGAAGGAAGGTTTTCCCGCATTTATGCCTATCACATCAGGCTTCTTATGAAGTTCACAAGAACTCAATTGTTGAACCAAACTTTCTTCCTGTATAGAAGCATTGACAAGATGGCCTCTACTGTCCAAAAGAAGCCCTCCGCTCAACAACAAGCTTGTCTATTTCATCATTCCCTTATCAAGATCATCATCCTCCATCAACTTGAGAAAAAGGGAGTGTCTTGGGACTCTTTCATCTCCCATCCCGATTTTTCCATTTCCTCTTCATCTCATGTGCCTTCCTCACCATCCACTCATCATTTTTATCCTTCTTCCAGTAAATCCACTCTTAAATGACAGAAATCTCCTATGATTGAGAGTGAAGAAGAGAAGAGGCAAACTAGTAGTGAAGAAGGGAAAAGTGACAAAAGGCAAACTAGTGATGATGAGAGTCAAAGTAAAGACTCTAAGCATGACAGTGGGGAAGAAGGAAATGATGAGGAGCATGAACAAATTGATGCTGAGCATAGTAGTCATGAAGAGGAACATGATGGCAGCCAACACAACAGTAAGCATGAGGGTGATGAGGGGCAAAGCAGTGAAGGAAAAGAACACAACAGTCATGAAGAAAGCAGGGACAAAGATGAGCATAGCAATCCTCAAGATGACAAACAAAGTGACAGCCAAAACAGTTATGATGGCAAGAAAACACCAAACAGTGAACATTCTGAAGAGGGCAACATGGAGAAAAAAGACCAAATCAGTGACCATGAGCATAGCAGTGGTGAAGACAAACAAGGAAATCTTCAAGCAGAAGAAAACGGTGACAAAGATGAAGTTGGAGCAGATGATTATGGAGGTGGCAAGGTAAAATACCAAGTTAAGCAAGTACAAGTAGATAAACCTCCTCTCTCTTCTCCTCCACACAGCCAAGAGCATGTGCTAGCTACCTCTTCTAGGCAAGGGGCCATGACTCTTCCTCCAAAAGTGGCAAAGCCTAGAAACACTAGATCAGCAAAGAAGAAGATCACTCCAGCAGTGACTAGCAATGTCACAAGAGCGCTAAGAAGTAGAGGTAAACTCCCTAAAAAGAGAATTGTTGAATTTCCAAAGAGGAAGAGGACCAAGAAGTCTATCCAAGGCAAGGGGAAAGAAAAAGAGGAGAGTAGTCATGAAAAGGAAAGGGAGTTTGATATCATACAGATAGACAGTGATGATAGTGATAATGAAGCTAGAATCCTTGAGGCTCTTCTGCAAAACAGAGAAGACCAAATTCATGACCTACAAGCTGATCTATAAATCTCAAAGGACTTCATACATGTTCTACAGATGCAAAACAAACAAATGAGTGGTCAAATGGCAGTTTTTGAGGCCCAGGCTTTCAAATACCAAAGGGAAGCCTCCAAATCACAAACCAAGCTTGAAGAGCTTATGCGAGAATTTGATAATACTAAAGAAGAAGAGCAGCCAATGAGAAAGAGGCCTAGGACTATGGGACTCAAGAAAGCTTTGGAGAAAAAGAAGGAAGAAGAGGTAGCCCTTGTTCGATCTTATCCTCTTACTAAATTGCTCACCCAAGAAATAGAAAATAATAGAGAACCATGGCTTGAAAGGGCCAACAAGAATTTGGAGGATAAGTTAGAGAAAACTAACAAAGACTTGAGTCTACAAAAGAAAATGACCAGGCACTACAAGAAGTTGAACCAATTTGCCCGAAAAAAGCTCAAAATTGCTCAAGAAAGGCTCAAGGCTTCCCGAAAGAGGCACCTAGTAGAAAAAGTGGATAAAGGCACAAAATCACTTGAAATATTGGCCTCATATTACTTACCTATTTCTAAGAACCCATGAGGGGCTTGCTCGCCAAAATTGAGCAAATTTCGACATAATCTTGTTTTTTGACATTTTTGGGCTTAATTGCAGAAATTTATGGGCGCCGCCATTTTTGTTTGGAGAATCCTCAGCTGTTGAGAGTGGTATCATTAGATGAATTAAATTCAAGGGCATCTACTCAAAAAATTTCAGATCCAAACGATACGTTTTGATCCCCCAAAGAGGTGAAAAACAGTGATTTTTTGACTTTCTGCCTCACATATCAGCAAGGGCTACTTTTCTGGTTTTTTTTCACTCAGTTCTATTTTTGACAAACTTCCGAGCATCATTTTGGATAAAATAAAGTAGTTCCGGAAAGTAGACATCCAGGGATTTCCAACGAGCCATCACAGGCCTTGTTTCGACATCAAGAAGTCCCTCAAAAGTGGTCTGCAATATAGGAAATTTTCTGCTGCTACGTTCCTGTAGCATTTTGGCAAAAAGACAGTTTTCTGAAGTGCCTTATCCAAATGTGCGGTAGGCATTTTTTAGCCATTGTCAGTAATGAAAAGTCAATATTTTTTCCTTTTTTAACATTTTATAGATATTTTGAAGATATTTTGTGCCTTGGGCTTTGCAAAGCCTCAAGGACAAAATCAGATATTTGTTATTAGCCTATGAGCTTCTAGTCATTTTTGTGAAGCTTATCTTCTCATTCTCCTATATAACTCATGGAGAATCATTGTAATATTGTTGGTTGAAGAGTTGATAAAAAATATGGAATTTGAAGAGTTTAAGAACTTGACTAAGCTTAGAGCAATATATGTTATGAGTTTTGATGATCAGACTTGTTTTATGGAGTGAATAGCTTGACTTGCTTGCCTTGATGATGGAGAGGATCTATGTGCAGGATTCCATGGCTTGATAAATGGTATTGTTCTTCTTTTCAGTTATGTTTTCTTAGTTTTTCACATATGTATCCATGCTTCTTGCTTACTTTAGGTCAGTAAACCTTGCTTATAATCAAAGGATTCGCTAGAATCTAAATTAAGCTATTGAAGTTCAAACAATTCTTGATCATCCTGAGTTAGGAAAATAGTATTATTGTCATAAATTCCCATTAGATTAATAGTATCCTCCTCATCATCATTATTATTCTGAGAACTTTCAGCATAGTTCTCTTGGAATGGTGGCCTAATTGTTTTGTCTGGGGATATTTCTTTTGTTTTTCCAGAATTTATGTTTTTTCTAAAATTGGGATTTCTAATTTGTCGTTGGTTATCCCACTAAGGTCTTCTCTCCATATTATCTAGTCTATCAATCACTCTTTCTAAATTTTTAGCTATAACATCCATTTTTTGTGTTTGAATTAGCATTTTATTCTTTAATAGTCACTCTTCTTTCATTTCTAAGTCTATCTTTTCTGGATAGAATGTTGACTTCTACACTAACTACATCAGTTTGCATTTTTTCTAAGGTGTCTGCATCTCTTTCCCTTAATTGGTAAGCCATATCTGTATCAAATCCATCAGATAATTTTAGCAGAACTGAATAAGGAGTAGGTTTAAGATTTGCAGGGATATAATTATAGACACTATTATATCTGGTGCAGTAATCTTGGATTGACTCATTTGGAGCTCTTTTCAAAGAATCAAATTCAGACAAAATTTGGAGGGGATTATTTTTCTTTTCCCATTTATTTGAAAACAAAGTGAAAAAGACAGCTAAATCAGTTACACTACCAGTAGCTAAATCTTTAAACCACTTCTTAACTGCTCCTGTTAAAGTTTGAGCAAACAGTCTGATTTGAACATCTGAATCATCAATTTCATAAATTTCAAAGAAGTTTGTCATCTTAGCAATGTGTTGTTGAGCAGTATATTAAGTAGTGCCATCAAACAGTGGTATTTTATTTGATAGTCTTGTGGCATGTCATGAAGCTACTGTGGTAGGACAAGGGGAGCATATCTAGCAGCCATAGCTTGAAGCTTAGCTTGACTAGGAGGTAAGGTATAACTGCTTGGAGCTGTACTAGAAATGATAGTGGATGAACTATAGATTGTATTTGAAGTGCTGGGAAATGAGGATGATGTATTTAAGAAATAAAAAGGTAAATTAATGGATATAGTGGATGAAGTGATTGGTGGAAATAACACTCTAGGTTGTAGAGGTATTTTAGGGATAAATGGATCTGTAGATGGGCTGGTGGTAGAATTTATGAATGATGTAACAACATAAAGTGATGAATCTCTGGCTGGAATTATTGTGGTGTGTAATTGAGAAACAGGAAGTCTATTTGCATAAGTCAATAAATGAGCTAATTCAATAGCTTCATCAATATCCTTTAGAATAGTAACATTAATTTCTTCAGCTTTGGTTTGATATTCAACTTTCTTAGATTTAGAACTTACTGCAATAGATTTCTATTTTACATTCAAAAATGAAATAAAAGCAGGGTCTAAAAAAGTATTTTTAAAATAATTTTTAGATTTACCTCTAAATAAGGAATGCTCAAATTTCAAATCAGAATAAATGTCTTGCAAACTTACTAATTCACTTGGTAATTAATTGACTCTTATTAATGAGATTTCAACCTCTAAGTTTTCTGTTTGTTTTTTCTTTTTACCAATTTGGTCTGGGTTATCTACTATAACAACAGGCTTAGGATCCGGGTTAGACCTGGTATAATAGACTTTCCTAGAAGCCAAAATTACAATTTTTCAATACCCACAACCTATAAAAATAATCTTAAAGTAAAAGGATGATTTAAATGATTCCTTTAAGACTAATTTTATGCCTGAGGACTGGTTATTTTCCCCAGTATGGTCACCAATAATGTTATCACTCTAGTAAATTCTTAAGTTGTGGGATTTTGGTTTTTAGTGAAAGAATACTAGAGGTAACCACAAACCTACTTCAAACTCTAGGATCTAGCCTTCCTAGGGTTCAGAGAGGGCTCTCTCTTTAAAGTTTAACTTTGTTTTAATTTGTGAATATTAGGCTAGCTATGAAAGTGCATATTTGGTTTGGTTTTGTTTTATTTGGTGGGAAAATTTCACTTGCAGGGTAGATAGAGGGAAATATTCTTGTCCATTGGGCTATGGAGTCTAAGTCAAGCTAATAGAACTGGGATCAAGGCCTAAAAGGTCAAATGTCTACAGGGCAAGATATATAACCCTTGGAGATCTTGGAAAATTGGTTTTTGAGATGGTATGATCAGGATAAAGGGCACTTAAGAATCCTTAAATATGGAAAAGGGAAGTAGTAGATAGAGGTCAAATGGGAGAGGGAGAAATTAAGGGTTCCCTACACCAGAAATCAGAAGAAAACAAAGAAATGATAACTAGTTAAAAATAAGGTGCTATTAACATATCCTGTAGTAATACTCCTAGTCATACATTCAGATTTAGAATTAAAACACAAATGTATGCATGTAACAAAAGAAAATAACAATGACAGGTTTAAGAGAGTACTTCACTCCAGATTATCTTATCATAGGGATCCTAAAGTATGATGCCAAATAGGTGATCTAGTTTGCTACTCAAAATCGAAATCCAAAGCCTTCAAGTTAACAAAATATATATAGTAATCTCCAAAAAATTTATTCCACACCAAAATACTTCAAAAGAGTGAAGTACTTAGACATAATGTTTGACAAAATATCCTAGATGACTTCTAGGAATTAACTTAGGAAAATAAAATATCTTACAACAATAATAGTGACAGTTGCTCAACAAATCAGCAAGTTGTCCTATTTTATTCAAAATAAATAGAAATTGTTTTTAAGATAAGAAGAAGATGGCTGCTTATGTGTCCTCTTTGCTGGATTTTTAGATATTTTTCAGAATCTAATTTTCCTTCACTGATACTCTTTCACTTGGGATACTCTTTAACTTTCAGTAAAACTGCTTTACTGGTGTAAAATCTGTTTTGACAGTGAACTCAACAAACAGATTTCTTCTTTCATTTGCTTGTCTTTCTTTCTTCATAGCAAATCAGTCAATGCTTGCCACTCCTCATTTTTAGGAATTCGAATATTTTTGAGTTTCCTAAGATTCTCATCAGCCTCAGTGTACCTAGCAAATGTGTGCTTGATGAAAAATAAGTGCTTGATCTCATACTGCAAATAAAAAAAATCTTCAAAACCTTTTAGCAATACTTTTCCTGTGGGAATGCCTTGACCTGTTGGCTTGTTTACCTGCTCCTTAGCATGTTCTCTTATCTTCTTGTCATAATAATTTTGAGGCATTAAATTATCATTAATAACCACGATATTAGGAAGTCCCTTTTTCCTTAAATTGGTGAATTTAACCATGAATCTGGTTATAGCAGTATTCATTCCTTCACATTTCTCTTCAAGCTACCTCATCAAATTTCTTTTGGTGGTGACTTTTATAATTTCCAAGATAGTTTATGTCCTGTCATTGATTTTTAGCTCTTCCAGTTCCTGTCTATTCTTGTTGTTGAGGAAATTTATTAATCTTACAACTTGTGCTGGTTTATCAACTAAATCAGCTTGTGTCTTTTGGATCTCTGCTTGGGCTGCCAATAGTAACTCTCTTTGCTAAAAAATTACCTGAATTGAAGGCCAAACATCATGGATGGCTTCAATTACATTATTCCATAGGTAATTTTTAATATATGATATCTGATCCTTGAGAGTTAATTCTTTTTGGAGCTTCTTTACCTCTTCACTCAATCTATGGGCATTTGTTCATGTATTCTAGCATCTATTTGAGTTGATTTGTTTTTCTTCTCAAGATTTCAATTATCTTTGGCAATCTGTTGATTTCATTGGTCTTCAAGGACATCTCCTCCATTTCTTTTACTAGTTGACTGCTTTCATTTTTAGGTGGAAACACTGTTGTAGAGGATTCATTTACTAAAGTTGTTGAAGAAGTCATTGGTACTGTAGTGGCCAGTGGTGCTTTGGGTGCCAAATTTTCTCCTAAAGTTGAAGGCACTACTGCAGTGATGATTGGGATGACTGTGGGAATCAATGGTTCTTTAAATGTCTCCTTTTCTTGGACAAGTTGGTCCATTTGTACTTCCATTTCCTTAATTTGAGCTGTCAGTTGAAGTATCAAGCTCATCATTTTAACTTTTTCCTTTTAATATTGTAAAAATTCCTTTGTCTGAGGATGCTTACCTTGAGGAAGCTTGAGCTATTTCCTCAAGGTGGCTATGTCCTCATTTTTATTTTTAACCAATGCTTCTGTTTCTTTGATGGTATGATCGGGATAAAGGGCACTTAAGAATCCTTAAATCTGGAAAAGGGGAGTAGTAGATAGAGGTCAAATGGGAGAGGGAGAAATTAAGGGTTCCCTACACCAGAAATCAGAAGAAAACAAAGAAATGATAACTAGTTAAAAATAAGGTGCTATTAACATATCCTGTAGTAATACTCCTAGTCATACATTCAGATTTAGAATTAAAACACAAATGTATGCATGTAACAAAAGAAAATAACAATGACAGGTTTAAGAGAGTACTTCACTCCAGATTAGCTTATCATAGGGATCCTGAAGTATGATGCCAAATAGGTGATTTAGTTTGCTACTCAAAATCGAAATCCAAAGCCTTCAAGTTAACAAAATATATATAGTAATCTCCAACAATTTTATTCCACACCAAAATACTTCAAAAGAGTGAAGTACTTAGACATAATGTTTGACAAAATATCCTAGATGACTTCTAGGAATTAACTTAGGAAAATAAAATATCTTACAACAATAATAGTGACAGTTGCTCAACAAATAAGCAAGCTGTCCTATTTTATTCAAAATAAGTAGAAACTGTTTTTAAGATAAGAAGAAGATGGCTGCTTATGTGTCCTCTTTGCTGGCTTTTTAGATATTTTTCAGAATCTAATTTGCCTTCACTGATACTCTTTCACTTGGGATACTCTTTAACTTTCAGTAAAACTGCTTTACTGGTGTAAAATCTGTTTTGACAGTGAACTCAACAAACAAATTTCTTCTTTCATTTGCTTGTCTTTCTTTCTTCATAGAAAATCAGTCAATGCTTGCCACTCCTCATTTTTAGGAATTCGAATATTTTTGAGTTTCCTAAGATTCTCATCAGCCTCAGTGTACCTAGCAAATGTGGGCTTGATGAAAAATAAGTGCTTGATCTCATACTGCAAATAAAAAAAATCTTCAAAACCTTTTAGCAATTCCTTTCTTGTGGGAATGCCTTGACCTGTTGGCTTGTTCACCTGCTCCTTAGCATGTTCTCTTATCTTCTTGTCATAATAATTTTGAGGCATTAAATTATCATTAATAACCACGATATCAAGAAGTCCCTTTTTCCTTAAATTGGTGAATTTAACCATGAATCTTGTTATAGCAGTATTCATTCCTTCACACTTCTCTTCAAGCTGCCTCATCAAATTTCTTTTGGTGGTGACTTTTATAATTTCCAAGATAGTTGATGTCCTGTCATTGATTTTTAGCTCTTCCAGTTCCTATCTATTCTTGTTGTTGAGGAAATATATTAATCTTACAACTTGTGCTGGTTTATCAACTAAATCAGCTTGTGTCTTTTGGATCTCTGCTTGGGCTGCCAATAGTAACTCTCTTTGCTAAACAATTACCTGAATTGAAGGCCAAACATCATGGATGGCTTCAATTACATTATTCCATAGGTAATTTTTAATATATGATATCTGATCCTTGAGAGTTAATTCTTTTTGGAGCTTCTTTACCTCTTCACTCAATCTATGGGCATTTGTTCATGTATTCTAGCATCTGTTTCAGTTGATTTTTTTGTCTTCTCAAGATTTCAATTATATTTGGAAATCTATTGATTTCATTGGTCTTCAAGGACATCTCCTCCATTTCTTTTACTAGTTGACTGCTTTCATTTTTAGGTGGAAACACTGTTGTAGAGGATTCATTTACTAAAGTTGTTGAAGAAGTCACTCGTACTGTAGTGGCCAGTGGCACTTTGGGTGCCAAATTTTCTCCTAAAGTTGAAGGCACTACTGCAGTGATGATTGGGATGACTGTGGGAATCAATGGTTCTTTAAATGTCTCCTTTTCTTGGACAAGTTGGTCCATTTGTACTTCCATTTCCTTAATTTGAGCTGTCAGTTGAAGTATCAAGCTCATCATTTTAACTTTTTCCTTTTAATCTTGTAAAAATTCCTTTGTCTGAGGATGCTTACCTTGAGGAAGCTTGAGCTATTTCCTCAAGATAGCTATGTCCTCATTTTTCTTTTTAACCTATGCTTCTGTTGCTTTGATGTTTGTAGGATCATATCCTACCTATAATACTAAATCTTCTAAGGCCTTTATCCTTAGATCCTTTGCATATAATGAAGCTTTATCCATCTTCATTTGATCATGCATATTAGAAATGGTATTTTGAAGCTTATGAGCACTCATAGCTTTTGTTGTGATTGTGGAATACAACATCTCTAAGGTTTTCCTATGAAACTCAATCTGATCCAACTCATGGATTTTGTCTGTAGCTACCTCCATATCAAGTTTTTTATAGTCAGCCACTGTCTTTGGCACTGGTATTGTGGGCTGTAATACTGAAATAACCAATTTTTTAGTTGAATAATCAAATGTTGATAGGAATATGTTTTGTTTACCTGGATTTTTCTTTAAGAACTGAGAATATTTTTAGTTTTGATTTCCTCATTCTTCAATTTGATTTGCTTGTATTTCTCCTTAATATCTAAATATTTTTCCTTAGCTGAATGTGAGGAAGAAGCGTCCATACTTTGTTGCCTTTCCATCATCTGTGTCTCTTCATTATTCAGTTTTTCTTCATTCTAATTTGGCTCATTGATGATTACAATGGCTACATTGGTCTCTGGTTGTTCAGTGTTGGTATTCAAGGTCTCTATTTCTTCAACATCTATTGTTACTTTACCTTTGGCCGTTGTATCCAGTTTTGGCCTCATGTTGTAAATGATTTCAAACTTTCTTTCTGTTGTAGTCTCTACAGTATAAGCTCCTTCTTCTCTGATTCTCTTAGTGGATGTATCTGGCTGTTTGGAAATTTCCAAAGTGTGACTAGTATTCCTTTGGTTTACTGCCTCTATTAAAGTGTTTTCAACCCACTCAATTTGATTAGCAAAATTCTCTATTTTTGGCTTTAACTCATGGATAAAGGGTGTCAATTTACATTTTACCCTTAGTTTACTTAAGATCCCTTGTGGATGATAATTCCATAGGAAGCTTTCTTCTCATTTATATTCCAGTAGTTGATTTGCTGCTTCCTTTTCTGCATCTTTGCAATTACATATAAAAGGCCCAATTTGATTTTTGAGTTTGAATTGGTTCTTCTTTTTGGCTGCCATGAAATTAATTGAATCTGAAATTAGGATTTTCCTAATGTACTCTAAGGCAAATATCCTCATTGATGGATGCTTAGGTAACTTGTAAGGCAACAAGTTAGAACCAAAAACTCTGATTTCAATGAATTTCTCATACAAATACCAATCACCTACTTTTCTTTGTTCTAATAACTGCAATATTTTCTTCATTTCCTCACTGATTCTAGGCTACTCTATTTTTGTCAAGATGGTGGTCACTGGATGTACAAACAACTCTGCAAACTCCGACTAATTGAATTTTGTGCCTTCTTTTCTGAGTATAGATGTCCAAAAGATAACTGATAGAGGTTTTCCTTCTATATCCAACTTTTGAAGTGAAATTGGAAATCTCTCTGATTGGAAGAATAGAAACAAGTGGAAAAGATAGGAGGTATATCTGAATACTCCTTCCAGCTGTAAATTAGTCAATTGATAGTGAATACTATCAGCAACGAAACCAACATAGTCAAATATAACTGAAGGTGGTTGACCTGGAGAAAAGGTGGACAAAAATCCCAAGATAGACTCATCAGTGTGCTCATCAGTGAAATACCCAAGTATGAAGGAAAGCATGGAGATTACATGCCTTGAACCTTCAGGGAACTTGGCAGTTGAATATGGAGGGTTTAACTTGGGAATTTCAACATGCAGGGGCATAAAAGTCTGAAAAATCATAAACCTTTTAGGAAAGTCTAAGCCAATGTATAGCCTAGTGAGGGCTTCAATAGACAAAGGGATTGCTTGGGGGTCTGGTTGAAGCTGCAACATTTGGTTTATTGACTCTACAGTAATGGTAAATAGGACATCTTTATTTGCATTCACCATAGCTCCTTCTTCAGGAATGTAGTACTGGTGGCATAATCTAAAGATTTTTCAAAACACCAATTGTGGATATCTAATAGATTAAATTCAACTATGGGATCAACTATTTTGTAGTCAATATCAGCTAGGGGAATATGCTCAATATCAAGAATTGGGGGTTGTAATGGATTAACTACAATTGCAGTATTTGGAGTCATGGTAGGAGTAGTTTTAGGAGTCTTAGAACCTTCAGGCTTGTTTACACTCTATTTTTTAGGCATCTTGATTGGCTTATGCAAGTTTAAACTATTTTCAGAGGCAATTTTACTATAACAAAGGTTTGATTGGGAAATTTTTAGCAAAATAGAATGTCTTTTTGGATTTTATGCTCAATTAGGTTTCTCAAATGAATTTCTGAGGCTAAAAACTAGTTTAAAACAAAAAACGAGGGTTTTCTAAGTTTTTTGATAGAAAAATGGGCTAGAAATCTGTTTGAAAAATGATTTACAGAAGGCTAGGGCACCTGCAGAGGATTTCTGGCCTTTTAAAGCTTGAAATTGATCATTAGACTGTGAAAAAATGATAAATTTCCTTGAAAATACCGCGCAGTAGACAACTAGGGTTTCTGGAAAAAAATTTCCAGAGTTTGGCTTATTTTTGGAAATTTTTGACAACTGGATTTAATCAATTTCTTAATTTAAACTGTCTTCCTTTCTTCGAAAATGTTTTTCCAACTTGATTGCAGGTTGAATTCTAAGAAAAATACCTAGTATGCTGCAGGTATAGTTTTCTTGAGAGGTTTCTGAGGTTCTTTGTTGAATTGAAGGCTTCAGTAGTTTGTTTGGAGCACTACGCAACTACTCAGTAGTCTTCAAAGTATTACTGGGTAAAGGTTTGCAAGATTTAGGCATAAAATGGTTTGAATAGGTTTTCTTTACAGTCGAGAAAGCTTCAAAGAAGGTAAAACACGCAATATAGAATAAAATGTGTGTTTTTCAAAGGTTTAACAAACATATGGTTGCATTAATCAACATTGAATGCTAATCAAGATCAGGCGGGAAAGTGATTTGGGAATTCAACGAATGAAAAACCAGTGGTTATCACACGGAGTTTTAGTGGTAAATGGTTTTAAACAAAACCCACGTGATCTAATTAGGAGAGGCCACGTGGAGGGGAAGGGTCGACGAGAAACCACCCATTTCGCATGGCTTTTGCATTGGGGTGGTATCGGATATCGGATATTTTCTATGTGATATCGGATATCAACCGTTAGATTTGAGAAATGGACGCGAATGGTTAGGATTTGTTCAGGAATTGCATTGAAATGGAAGGGTGGGACCGGGTCTAATTATATGCAGCAGATGGGTTAATATGTGGCAGGGGCTTATGATAGGTTTAAAAATTTTATAATATGGCCAAGGGGTAAATGATATAAAACATATATGATATGTTTTAAGGATGGTATATGCGGGTTTAATAATTTTTTATTTAAAACATTTGTTAAATGTTTTTAATAAAACATAAGCGGGCCGGTTTATATATTGTATTTATATAGTTTTCAACCTTTTTCAATAGTTTAAAAACTATAGGGCGAGATATTTGAAATAACTATAGTTTTAGACCAAAGGGCTTCTAATTTGGGGTTTTTATATTTACACACATGGATAATAGACTTTGGTCTTAAACATTATAATAGTGGGTTTTTGGGGTATTTCAAATATAAGGGAATTAATAACTAGAGAGGGTATTTCTTAGGGATTTAATAAAATATGTTAAAGGTTAATATGAAAGAGTAGTGTAAAAAAAAATACATGTTATCTCTAAGTATAGTACAAAATCAAGCATTGCTTATCTTTATATTTCTTTCACTAATTCTTAGGATAAATGTGATTTTGTGGGTTTTTATGAATGCTTATGAAGGGATGAAGTTAATTATTCTAGGATTTACAATTTTACTAAGCAAGAATGTGTGCTTACTTAGGAAAAAGGGGTTTTAATGTATGAATGAAGGGTAAATGATGATAAATGAGGATTTAATATAAGAAATCAATTTTTTTAACTAACTAGTCATAAAGCTTTAGGTCCGGTCCCAACAAAAGTCAGAGAAATTCTCTGAGCCTGTTTGACTGATAGCTTAGAATACTGAATGCTCATGGGGGAGGGGAAATTAGTGATTTTTCCCGATGATGTATTATTTACATGATTTTTCCACTGCTTTCTACCTACCCAAATTTTATTTCTAACATTTTTTCTTCATTTTGTAGGTGCATTTAAGCTTGCAACCTTAAAACATTTTCTTTCAAAGCATAAAAATATCTAGATCTACCTTATTTCATCTGAGGGCTCAGATTAAACTGTTGAGCTCTTCATTATTCTCTACCTATCTACTGATTTGTCAAGTTTAAAGTTTTTGACAAATCTTTATTCTCTATCTAAAACATGAAATTAAAAACATGAAAAGTTAAGATTAAATTGTTTAACTGATCATGGATTATGGCATTTATTGACACTCTGCACATAATCATTATTATTGTAGTAAAAGTAAAATTAGTGGTGTTTGGACTTTCTCACTTTCAAGTCTTATTTCTTTTCTTTTGGGGTTTATATTTTCTAAGTCCTTTGATCTTTCTTTTAGGACTTTTACCCTCTTTTTGATTTTTTATTATTTTTCATTTTTTCAAAATATGGGAAAACAACTTGCAGATTGCGAGGCAAGTACATATTTACAAGACTTATCAAAGTCAATTCAAAATTTTATGAACCCTATTATTATAGGACCCTAACAAGCTGATTGGGGGCGTCACCAGCTCTTATGGGACATTGCACCAACACTCACAAGAAATCTTCTCAAGGCCCAATTACATTTGAGTGTGTGAGGCCGAATAGGTCTCCTAGGATTTTGTGTATCTTACAAAAACAAGCAAAAACCACTTTGTTGCTTGCTTGATCACATAGATTAACATAAAGGCAAAATTTATTTTATTTTCGCTTTGTTTTATGTATGTGGCCATAATTTTTCTTTGATCATAGACTCTATCCTCTCAAATTTTTCCAAAACAAGACCTAGTCGACACCAGGACAAACCCAACGGGACCTCGTCGATCTAGGCCTCTTTTGGACCTCCCCCCATTATCAGGAGGGGTTCTAGGTCTTTCGCCATTCAGGCGTCAAAGAAGAAACACTGCCACCATTATCGGTTCGTCCTTCATTGGGGCAGCCATAGTTGGGAACCCTGGTCGGTCTCCCAACACCACACCACATGCCACTCCTCCTAGGACCCTTGGGGGCAGAGGAGTGCGTCCCATTCAGGAAGCCAATCGAATGCACATCAGGGTATGTCGCAGACCAATCGTCTTACTAACTAGAAATTTGTGTTTTCACACATTTCAATGGCGTTAACCTCCCAGTCACCTTTCTTAGCTTCGTTGAATCTACCTGATTTAACCAAGCTAAAAAATGACCCCATCGCACAGGATCCTACATGGCCTCCCATGCCCATAAAGCTCCCTTCGGATATTCCAAAATTCGAAGGCAGGCAAGCGGAAAATCCAGGTAATCATATCATGACCTTTCACCTGTGTTACTCATCGAATAGTATCATTGACGACACCATTCGATTGAGATTATTTCAATGCACTCTTACAGGAGTAGCTGCGAAGTGGTACGTGGAGCAACCCCCTGATTCACATGGAACCTTTAGCACCCTCGCTACCGCTTTCCTAACATATTTTCAGTTACCCATTCACCATGATTTCAGAATGGAATTACTAACGCATTTTAGACAAACCCCCTTCATCCATATCTCGGACCATCTCCATGAATGGAGGTGGCATCGTAGTTTATGTAAAGCTAAACTCGATGACCGGGTTCAATTAGATTTGTTTCTGAAAACTCTTATGGTGGAGATTTCAAAGGATGTGGCACAACAAAATACCATGTCCGAAGAGGACGTAATCAGCAAAGCCCAGAATCTTGAGCTGATTTATATGCAGTCAGGATACATTTACAACATCCTACTTAATGCCCCGCGCTTGCAAGCTTATCAAGAAGTGTCAGGCGCATCGAACTCTGCAAACGGGCTAATTTGGGTCAATGACCCAAGGTTACCTAGGCAGAAATAGTCAAAACCCAGGTTACACGTATATTTCTACCCAGAACATACCTCAACCCGATTTTCAAAGTCATCATATGCCTCAGAAAAATTTGACCAATAGGGCGCAAGCGTATCACCAGGGAGGACCTTATCCTCCAGCTCATGGGAACCAGTACGCAGAGAGAAACACTGATGAAAGAGCTCCCCTCCAACAGCCAGGTGCAAATTAGGGACTGTGTTATGCTCAGTCCCCAGCACACGACCCACTTATTCAGACCAATGCATAGGTGAACTTTGTGCAGCCGTTCCAAAACCAACCACACCAATATAGCCAGGAGAAATACCCTCCTAACATGGTAAAGAAAAAATAAAAAAACAAGCCAAAAGGGAATCCTAGATAGGGGGACAACAACCCAGCAACGTCCATCGCAATCTCAGGCTATAGGAAACTCCAACAGGAATTAGAGCCAGGAGCCAAGCAATGGCCAATCTCAGAGCAAAAGGCCACCTCTTTGAACAAACCATTCTTGTTCGATATGTGGTGAGTACGACCACTATACTCACCACTGTCTCGATCTCCCTGAGATGAAGAAGCTACAGAGTAATCGAGGACAAGGAGGATCTTCCCAGCAAACAGCTGTGATGCAAGAACCTTTCCCCCACCAAGGAATAGTCAATGCTCAACAAAAAAACTCAGATGACTCCAGGAAAAGAAGCCAGGAAATCTACATGACTGGAGAAGAGATGTTTTTCCAAACACGGAATCGCAATTACGACACCCTACTAGACACCAATACGTCAGGGGAAAGTAGCAGTGTACCGACTGCACCTTTAACCATTTCAAAGATGCCTATAGAACCATCTCCAAAGATGGTGAAGGGACCTAATAGGCGAGTAGGAAACCACTCCAAAGCAACCCATAATTATAGCATCGTGGATGATTTAGCACAATCCTCTGCTGCCATGTCAGCTTTGGAAGTATTGTAGTCATGCCCAAAACAACGGAAAGCCCTACTTTCCATGTTACGCGCTATCGACCCTACCAATATGCACCTAATGGATTTTGAATTAGACAAAGCCACCCCTAGGCTTCCTCCCATGGTCACCTTCCAGATACCAGTGTCAGTAAAAAATATCACTATTCACCGATGTGTCAAAGTTGAGGGTGCATCCACATGCATCATGTCAAAAAACCCTCGGTCATCACACTTAGAGCATACGATGGTCGTCCTTCGACCCCCCTTCAGCCTCTACCAAAATGTCTTGGTCTGTTTAGCCATAAAGACAGTCCACATAGACATTGAAGTCTTCGACACTCACTTGGACTACAATATACTCCTTGGGTGGAGTTACATGCACACCATGTCTGCCATAGCCTCCTCTGTCTTCTGTGTTATGATGTTCCCCCATGAGGACCGCATCATTACTGTAGACCAATTGACGCACAACGAGAAGCGACCCCTAAAAAACAGTGATGTAATTCTACCCTATGTAGGTACATCCTTGGATGCGCTTTCACGGTACCAAGAATATGACCCCGGCCAATTGAAACCGTCGTCCGTTCTAGGGTCATTCCTACGAGATCCTCCCATAATCCCTGAGTCATCGCTCGATTTCATAGGGGCTCTGATGTGCGTGATGTCCAAATCAAGCGCCGAAGTTAGTCAGGACATGAACATAAGCAGTAATGGCACCGAGTCATCAGCCACGACAACCTCTCTAGCCTATGCCACTTCCAAAACCCCTTTCCTCTACCCCCCAGCTGGTCTCATCTCCTAGCAGGTTTTGGTAACACTGGCATTACCAAAAATATCATTGGCAATCCAATTTTGGTACCTAGTTCCTCCTGCAGGATTAGGAGCCACCCCTGCCACAGGCTTGAAGCCCCTCAGTCCCGAGGAGCCCCCACTCATCCAAGAAACGGTCGAAACCACCCCTGCAAAGGAAATTCCCATGCAAAACCGGTGATCATGTCTAAGAAAACTGACAAGAGAGGATATAAGATGGAGACTCGCGCCTTACAACCAGTCTGCACCATATGCGACGCAATGGGCCACACCCATATCTTTCCAGAGCTAGATGAATTAAAACCACTCCTTGGCTCTAAGACAAACATCGCAATGTCGCGTTCCCCTAAAAAAAGAACCCACCACCAAAGGTAAAGGAAAAGTGTTGTGTACCAATCATGCATGCGCTCTCTGCAGCAACTACGGACACTATACCCATCATTCCCCAGAGCTCCCGTGATATAGGGACGACTTACACGCCATCAAGTGATCCTATCAAGAGAATCCCTCCACCTAGGCATCTAGAAATGAACCTCGTACCATCCTGTACCTGTTGAAGATTACAACAATAAATAGTGAAGGAGGCATCCCGAAACATCATTCCTGATCCTATTTGGAAAGTGATCACCTAAACTAGGTGGGGGCCACACAAGTGATTTTTGTCGAAAAGTCTATTTTTAGACATATGGATCATATTCTATGAGTTGCGGGATGATATTTGTGGATGGTTGGTCAAGTTGGAAAAAATAGATGGATTTCTATTTTTAGACATATTGGGCGGAATCTATTTTTAGATTGCAAGTCTAAAAATAGATATGTCGAATATTATTAGCTCTTAATAATATTTGAACTATAAACATTATCTTATTCTCTTGGAGCACTTCAGTTAAGTGCACAGATGTGGCACAGGAGCTGACAGAAGGAATTACACTATTCCTGAGGGTTATGTGGATCTATTGCATGGATACTTCAGTTAGAACTCATGTGACAGAGTTTGGTGGAGTTGATTGAGGAAGTTAATGGAGTTGTGTTCAGTTTAACTAATCTAAACATAGTTGAGCTATTTGTATCTAGTTTAACTGATAGATACAATTAGTGAGAGTGGTGTGAATTAATTCACTAATTATAAACTCATAAATCAACTAAAGAATACATCAGTTAACTGCAGTGCATGGAAAGTTTCAGTGGAGACCAGTGCAGAGATAAGAGAAAGGGAAAGTGCGACTATAAGTTGTGACTATAAGTGATGCATGGTTTGCATCCAACACTCAGTAGAGATGCCTATAAAGACTGCATGAGCAAGGCTGGGGTAATTCAATTCTCATCAAGAGGCATTCTTCAGCAGGGATTGCGTAGTGGAGGCTGGCTATCAAGTGGCAGAGATTGGAGCATGTGTTTTGCTAGATCTAGTTTGATTAGTGTGTAGCAATTGGAGATTTTATTGAGAGCTTGTGAGGAGCTTTGTATGATTGTTACATGATCTCTATGACATATATAATATACAGATAGTTAGGGGTTTTCAGCTTTAAGCTTTCCCATTACATACTGTGTTCATATGTGTGAATTTTTATGGTTTTAATGTGTGCATGCAATTGATTTTATTTCTGCATGTAATGATCAATGGTAGAAGAGATTCTGTATTGTGCATGAAGTTAAAATAGTGTGTGATCAGGAGAATATCGGTGGATAACATATTAGTTATTATAATTTCTACAGTACTTACAGGAGGAACGAAGGTCACCAGAAAGACAACCATTTGTCCCTCCTCCCCCCAAACCATCATACACCAACCAGGAACAAGGGAACCTGGGTGCCTCATCCTCTTGAGTTATCAGGCGCATTGATTACCGCAGACAGCTTGATCAAGTATTTGACCCAAGGTCACCTAGGCAGCAATAATTTATATTTGGGGAGTGACCATGCGCATTGATTCTGCAAACGGCTTGATCAGGTATTTGACCCAAGATCTCCTAGGCAGCAGTAACACCCATGATACTCAAAGAGTTACCAGGTAGGTAGATTCTGGAAAACGACTTGATCAGGTATTTGACCCAAGATCTCCTAGGCAGCAGTAACACCCATGGTACTTAGGGAGTTACCAGGTAGGTAGATTCTACAGATGGCTTGATCGGGTATTTAACCCAAGATCACCTAGGAAGCAGTAATACCATGCACATTGATTCTGTAGATAGCTTGATCAAGTATTTTTCCCAAGATCACCTAGGCAACAGTAGAACCATGCACGTCGATTCTTTAGACGGTTCGATTGGGTCTTTGGCCCAAGGACACATAGGTAGCAGTAATCAATACCCTGGATACTCATACGATTCTACTTAGAATGTATCACAACCTAGCTATCATGAAAGTCACCCCGACACTCATATACCAACCAGGGACAAGGGAACCGATATCCCCCATTCCTCGCACAAAACTTACCAATGGCACAACGTAATGCGATGGTCAATCTAGTGCAACCCTTCCTAGGCTCATCAGCAACCATACAACCAGGAGAATTTTGAAAATCCTCCAAATGCTGCAAAAAGAAGCCGAGGAACAAAAAAAAGGGAGATCCTAGATAGGGGGTAGTAACTGGAAATGCCCCCCCTGATCTTAGTCTAGGGGCAACCGCAACTGAAATCAAAACTAGGATCCAAGTAACCGTTAGCCATCGTATTTTTACATGTTAGTGATGACTATATCTACACTGAAGTTTTCTAGAACCGATTCTTATGTCAATATGTCATCCGTAAAACCCTCCAAAACTTTTTTGCCCTTCTACCTTTCCCTTCTACCTTTCTAGCCGCCATGTCAAAATCAAACCTCATCGTCATTTCCCTATCTAGCTTCAGCCTTATTGGTCTGCCCATCAGCTTTAAAAGGCAAATCCACATCTGTTTCAAGAGTCTCCCTTATGTTAGGAAGTGGCGCTTTAAGACATTTCACCCTTGGAAATCATCAAAAAGCCAAAAAGCCTCCATCTACAACAGACCTACCATGACCGACCTCTTACTTTGCAAAATAATTCGACAAGCAGCCCTAAGTCGCGCCACTCATATCCCCTAGATCTCAGCACTGCATAAACCCCAATCTCAAGCTGACTATTAGGTTTTTCACAGTGTTCTATGGTTTCTACAAAGGAAGGAAATATAACTTCATCTCAGGATTAAATGCTTGATCTACAGTTAAAGGAACAACTGCTTCTAAATGTATTATGAGCCTGAGATGAAGCTGCAAAACAAAAGTCACTCATCAGGACCTTACAGCTCTTTCCAGCATGAAAATCACAGTAAGAAAGGGTCACCACTGTCTCAGAAAACTGGCAAATGGTCATGGCCCAGAACCTCCTTCATTTACAAGCAGAGGGTTAGGGCGCCTCCTTCATCCACAAGCAGAGGGCGCTGGCCAGTATTGACTTAGATGATGCAAAGATCCAGGTTTGACTTAAACTCAAAACAAATGAAAAACAATATCTCCAGGTTTTATGAATTTGAGTAATGGTCATAAACAGGAACAGAGTTTGGAATATGCTAGGAAAAAGAGTCTGGTCTGATAAAGGAAGTCATCTGAAGCTTTCAAATCATGAGAATTGTTGAATGAAGAAAGGCATGTCATTGGTGAAAATTCCAAATCATAAGTACCCTGCTTATCCACAAGATCAAATGGAATAAATGCTGTTAACCAATGCCATTACACAGGCAGAAGGAAAGTTCTTGTTTTCTCAAAAGACACTGACCTCCATAATTACAGAGATTATCCTTCAAATGGTTTGTCATAAGATGACCAAAACACATGATAAATATCTCGGTCATCCCTAGAACGATGTGAGAGAAACGGTGTCAACGTGATTAGGGTTTCATACGAAACACGGTAATGTGCTTGCGAGTAAAGATGCTAAGATTGATGTTATTCAATGGTTTACCACCCACATTCAGAGAAAAGGCTGTGTCAAACATAGTGGTCAAAAAGCCTTCGGATACCTTGCACGATGAAGAGCCTCCTCCATGCATGAGTAGATGGCCAAAGCATTGCAAGTTGCTGAAGCTGATTGATATAAAATACAATGGAAGGATACAAAGAAATTGAATAAAAGTCATTGCACAGGTAAGTGTCACTGTTTATGAGGCAAAGGTATTGTTTTCCCTTTTCAAAGAACTGCCTGTCAGACAGTACCTGTAGTGGAAAAGAGAAAATATTGAACATATTGTATGCTATTGATGCCAAAAGGAGCAGTTGCTTCAAGATGGTTAAAGGCAACAAATCCCTTCTGAGTAAACAGAGAAGTCTGTAGTGTAGAAGCTTGGCCATCAAAAGATGGCACTTACGATCTGGGGGCTTGTAAACCACCTAAGAACGAGAGATTACTATCAACTGATGCAAAACGGCTGAAATATATGGTTCACAGTTTTGTATCATTTAGAAGGGCAGAGATATCATCAAGTCCAAATAGGACCGGCAAAGTTTAAATACTTGCAGTGATAAAGAAATTAAGAACGCAAATAAAGACATCAACTCTCAAAGCAAGGAAATGCCACTGTTTGAAAGAAAGACTTCACTGTGTTCAAAAGATAGCCGTGGGTTCTTTATTTATGTATTTCAAATAAACAATGAAAGTATCCGTTGAAGGTGTGTTAAAAGAGTGGAATAGGGGAGTATGAAGGTCATTGTCGAAATTAAAAACCAAACTTCGCAGCCCCCGAGTATCAAAGCATTTTTTAGCAATTTGAAGTTTTTCTGCACCGGTTAAGGCCGCGCGACGTGCCTAGATTTGTGCGCGACGTGCCTGGGTGGAAATTTACACAGGGTCCTTTGTCGGCGCGACGTGCCTGTACGCTGGCGCGACGCGCCTGTACAAGGCCGCCCGACCACCCGACAGGCCGACCCGACAGCTTTCTATTTACGCGACGTGTTTTCTTCAAAGGGTGCCGCGCAAGTGTCGAAGGTTTTCAGCATTTCTTCAGCTTCCAAAACGGGTGTTTCACCAAAATTCAAGGTATTTTCACATAGATTCCCCCTCAATTTCAAAATTTTGCTGACTGAAATTCCAAAAGGAAGCACCTAAAGGCAGAGGAAAATTGTTATGAAAAACACAGTTTATATTTTTAAACAGAGTTGTTTTACATCCAAAGTAAGGGCTAAATTGTTATTCAAAGAACACATACAGAGAAAGAGAGGATTTGAGATTAAGGGTCGGCTTGTGTCATCTTCAAATCAATCGAAGGGCAGAAGTTTTCCTGTAAAAAGCAGTGTTTTGATTAAAAGGAGATTTTCGTTGCAGAAATACAGACCTAATTCTGATGAGGAACCTTTCACACTGTCATCCAAACATTTCCACACTACTAAAACAGTGAAGTGCACTCAGTGAGGGGGTTTTGACATTTTTATTGTTTTGAAAGAGAAAACTCTGGTAATCTCTGTCTAAAAGCTTGATAGTCTTCTAAAGCTCTGTCATTTTACCCCAGCCCTGTGTTTTTACTGTCTAGACATGTGTATGGTGATTTGCTTGAGATGAAAAATAGTGGAAAGTGGGCACACCGGTACAGAACAGAATTGTTAAATGTTTGAAAGCATCCTTGAACAAGGAGTTTTTGTGTATGGGTTGACATCTAAAATTTCAAAAAACAGAGTAATCATTGGCATTTTCTCACAGCACACTACTTAAGAAGATTGCCTTTCATTCACTGTATTCTCCCACTGTGAATTTGTTAAACAAAGAGTTTCCAAAGGTGAACAGCATATTGAAGGACAGAGGTTGTTGGTGGTTAAATGTAAACATTGGAGGCAGAAGTACACAGGTGATGGTTGATCCTTTAACTTCACAAGAAAAAGTGTCCTTCATAAAGCACTGTGTATTGTTTTTTCATCTAACCTAGGTCTACCCTCTTTTTCACCATATTATCATTTTGAAAAGCTGATTGACAAAGAGACTCTAAGGATGAACAGTACACTGAGGAGCAGAGTTCGTTGATGGGATTCTAACTTTGGAGGCAGAGGTACAAAAGTAGTGTGTAATTTCTTAAAACTTCACAAATGAAAAGGGCCACTTTCGAAAGGGCAGAGTTGTTGGTGATTGCATTTAACATTGAGACAGAGGTACAGGTGTAGTGTTGACTTTTGAAATTCACAAGTAAAGAGGTGGTTTTCCCTAAAAGCACTATGCATTGATTTTACACCTAAACTAGGTCTGCCTTTTCCTTGCACTGTATTGTATCATTCTAAAGATTTGTTGACAGAGAGTTTCCAAAGGTGACAGCACATTAAAGGGGCAGAGTTTGTTGATGAGAAGTTAAACATTGGAGGAAGAGGTACTAAGGAGCAGGGTTTTAATATTGAAGATTGGTCTTATAGATGCAAAATGCAAGGGTTGGTTGATCTCTAACAAACTCACCAGGAGGAGTGATTGCTTAACACTACATACATGAAATTTATACAGCATATTGTCTCATCTTTATTGATGGTTTCCTATTAAGAATTTTACATGGCTGAAGTGCATCCAGAGTTGAAGGACTGTTTTTAAGAAGTACAGAGGTGGTTTATTCAAGGAAACATTGTTACATTTTATTCAAAACCACAGTGTCCATATCTGTCCAAACAGTCTAGTGGCCAGTTTCAATCCAGCAGAGCATTGTTCATACAGTAAAGGTAGTTTGCCTCTTCCAAAGTTTGGTCAAAGTCAGAATGCCTCCAAAGCGAGATCACAAGAGCGGTCCACATAAGAGATATGAGCCTATCTCCATAGAAGAAATCAATGCTCACCCATCAGTGATTTTCAATTTCCATGAAGTAGGCTGTCTTGATTTCTGCCAGAGGATAGAAGAAGTCAAGAGTTTCTCGCCACTTACACATTTGTGCGCTTTGAGATTCAAGGACAAACACTTCCAGTTAGCGGGTCTTGATTTCAAAATCTCCCCAAGGTATGTATCCAAGGCTACCAAGATCCCGTATCATGGTGAAAAGTGGTTTAAACAAGCTCATCTTGATCTAGAGGATTATAAACCTTTTATCAAGCCTGAACATAGGGAAACCATCACTGCTATTTTTCCTTTTTCCTATCTTCTTGACAGTTATGCTCCGCTGATGAAAGCCATAATGAGGTATTTCACTTGTGAAGGGAGGTTTAACCAAATTTATGCCTATCATGTCCGCTTGTTGATGCATTTTACCAGAAGTAGGCAGCTAAACCTTCCATACTTTTTGTCCAAAAGCATAGAGAAAATGGCTTCTACTGTCCAAAAGAAAGCTCCACCTCAGCAAATCCCTTCTCTCCTTCATCATTCCTTGATCAAGATTATCTTCTTACACCAGCTGGAGAAAAAAGGGGTTTCATGGGATTCATTCATTAGCCATGTATATTTCGCCACTGTCCCTCCTGTTCATGTGTCTCCTACTCAGCCTGTCCATCGCCCAGTGCCTATGTCTAGTAGGCCTGCACCTAAAAAACTCAAAATGACCACTGGACAGCCAAGTCTACAAGGAGAAGGAGAAGGCAGTGAACCACAAGGAGAAGGAGAAGGCAGTGAACCACAGGGAGAAAAAGAAGGCAATGAACAGCAACAGTTGGAGGTTGATGAACAGCAGCAGGTACAGGAAGAAGGACAGCAGCAGACATAAGTTGAGGAGCAGCAAGTTGGGCAGACAATTGAAGCACCTTTTGAGCCACAAACTGGACAGGATGTTGAGGAAGGACAGCAAGCTGAAGCTGCCACCTTGACAGTGACCAAAACTGTTCCTAGAAAGAGGAAATTGCCCAAAAAGACAACTTCTAGCTTGCCAAGGAGAAAAAGCGCCAGATTAGCCTTCAAAGGAAAAAACATAGTTGGAGAAAGTGCCAAGCATGGAGGTAAATCAGCTGTCATCCCTATCCCAAGCGATGACAGTGATAACGAGGCCCGCATCCTTGAAAAGCTCCTCATTCACAAAGAGGGGCAAATTGAGGTGTTACAAGAAGATCTTCAAAGGGCGAGGAATTTCAACCATTTCTTGGAGGTTGAAAACAAACAAATGAAGTTTCATGCAGCTATCCATGAGGCAAGGGCGATCAAGTATAAGAAAGAGGCAGAAAAGGCGCAAGTAAGAATTGAAGAGCTTATTGGCGAGTTTGATGATGAAGAGGAGGAAGACCAGCCTAGGCGGAAGAGGCCTAGGACCATCGGGCTTAGAAGAGCCTTGGAGAAACAGAGAGCAGAAGAACAAGCTCATTTCGAAGCTTTTCCTCTCACTGCCCTCCTTGAGCAGGAAATTGAGGAAAACAAGGAAGCATGGCTTGAGAGGGCTAACCAGCATTTGGAAACAAAGCTTGAGAAGGAAAACAGGGATCTTGAGCTACAAAGAAAGAGGACTCTTCACTTTCAGATGCTAAATCAGTTTGCCAGGCGAAAATTAAAGGTAGCGCAAGAGAAATTGAAGAAGTTGAAGGAGAGGCGCCTAGCACGGAAGGAAGCAAAAAGCATATCAGCCCTTGATATTTTGGCTTCAGCTTCGGAGCATGTTTCTATGGACCCTTGAGGGTCATGCATGCCAATTTTGGGCATGTTTCGGCAACTTTTTGTTTTTTGGCATTTTTTGGGTTTTTGGCCAAAAACTCATAAATTCGCCATTTCAGTTTGATGAGTTGTCAAGGGAGGAGGATGATACCAATGGATGCCATAATTCCATGAGCAGGTCTCCAGCGATTTTCAGGGCATTTGAAGATCATTAGCCCCCTCAAATTGGCGAAAAACAGCCTCATTTTGCACATTCTGCCCGCCATATCAGCAGCCTGCTATTTTCTGGGTTTTTGCACACAGGTACAGTTTTGAGGGACTTTCAGAGATCAGATTGAGGTGATTCCACTTGCGCCAGAAAGCAGACACAGAGAGATTTCCAACGAGCCATCATGAGCCTCATTTTGACATCGGGAAGGCTGCCATTTGCATCCAGCAAGTCAGGGGACCTTTTTCAGGCATAAATATGAAGTATTTTTGTAATTTTTGAACTCCAAAAATCTGCTTTTCCCAAATGTGCGTTAAGCTATTTTTATCATTGGGAAATCATGTAAAATCAATATAATTTCCATTTTTAGCAGTTTTTTAGATATTTTATGGAATATTTTGTGCCTTGGGCTTTGCAAAGCCTCAAGGACAAGTTTAGATATTTTGACTTGGCCAATGGGATAGCTAGTTGCTCCATGAGGTTTTCCTCCCTCAAGCCTATTTATTCCATGGTTCTCATTGTAAATCGGAGGCTGAACTTGAGAGAAGAATTAATGCATTGGTCATATGAGCTTTGAAGAATACACTTGAGTTATGATTTTTGGACTGCCTCTTGGATGCTTTTGAGGAATGATGAAGGATTGTTGATGGATTCCTTGACATGGTAGAATGGTATAGTGCTTCTTAATGTGTTTTTTCTTCTAGTTTTTCACTCACACTACATATTTCTTGCTACTATAGATCAGTAAAGATTGATTTTGAGATATGCCCATGGAGGCACCTCAAAATCCCTGATTCTTCATAGCTTGATGTTTTCTTCTCCCTTAGTTATGCTAAAGAATTCTTAACTGCTCTTTAGTAACTTAAGGTATTGTTGCTAAGTTTTATTCATAAGTTCTATGTATCTTGAGTAGGATGTATGGTTTGCCCTACCTACCTACAAGCTGCCCATAGTTCTGTCCATAAAGCTTTCTCTTTGACTGATTTGTTGATCATCTTGTTGAACCAAGGAGGCCTAGTCCCGATCTAGCCCTTTGCCTAAAACTATGAAAAATTATTTGTCCAAGTGCCCAATGACTTAGAGACTATGTTTAGGCGTTCCGGCGTAGTTTATGAGTTGTTAGTTTGTCTTATGTGTTTTCCCCAAAGTCTGATAGCCATTTCCCGAAGTTAGAGGGTCTTATACCTCTATGTATGGCTAGAATGTTTGATTTCTATGTCTTAATTAGCTCATAGTTGCATTTAGCATGATTAATGGCTTGCTATAACATGTTTATGTCTGCTATAAACTAGTTACACTTGAAATCCCTTGTCTTTCACCAACTTATTGTCCATTTAATCCATTTTTCCCAGAGATCCCTTCTACCGTGAATCAAATCGGCCCTACAGTAGCTTTACATCATCACTTCATAGCTTCCTTGATCTGTTTGACCCCATAGCCCAATTTATCTACATCTTGTTATCCAGTTTATGTATTTGATCAGTTTCATCCCTCACAAACTTAAAAAACCAAAAAACCAAAAACATACTTCATAACTAGCCTAATATCAGAACATCGCAAGTAAACACACCGACATCTTTTACACTTATAAAGAGAGCCCTCTCTGAGTCCAGGAAGGCTAGGTCCTTGGGCTCCAAAGCTTGGTTTGATGTTACATCGTCATTTGGCTAGCCAATCGGCCAAATCACGGGACCCTAACATAATGGCGATCACGGTGGGACTTACTGAATACATGACAGTCTAGCGAACTCTTATAGACTCTTTATTCCTTCAATCCTAAACTCAGACCATCAGCCTTTAGAATCATTTAGTGTAAACTCTCTATTTCACCATCTTAGCAAAGTGATGAATCAAGTTTATAACACTCTTACATCCTAGGCTGCACATAAAACTCAGAAAAAACCACAAAAAACTCCCTTAGATTGGTTTTTGATAGTATTGGTGGTGGACCATACAAATATACCTCAAAACAACTAAAAATCCACCTGGCGACTCCACTAGCCTCTAGTAGGCCTTACTACCTTGCTAATTTCTAGAATACCATCTGATTTTTCCACCTCATCGCCACCCTAACATAATGGCGATCACGGTGGGACTTTGAGTCAAAACATCCTAGGTATCCCTTAGGAACTCTCAAAATCTCAGTCAAACTTAGAAGAGTAGAATCTAGTTGTCTCACCATCCTAGCAAAATGATGAGTCAGTTATAGGAAATTATTTCAAACCTCAGGACTACATAAAACTCAGAAAAAACCACAAAAAACTCCCTTAGATTGGTTTTTGATAGTATTGGTGGTGGACCATACAAATATACCTCAAAACAACTAAAAATCCACCTGGCGACTCCACTAGCCTCCAGTAGGCCTTACTACCTTCCTAAATTTTAGAATACCATCTGATTTTGCCACCTCATCGCCACCCTAACATAATGGCGATCACGGTGGGACTTACTGAGTTCATGACAGTCTAGCGAACTCTTATAGACTCTTTAGTCCTTCAATCCTAAACTCAGACCATCAGCCTTTAGAATCATTTAGTGTAAACTCTCTGTTTCACCATCTTAGCAAAGTGATGAATCAGGTTCATAACACTCTTACATCCTAGGCTGCACATAAAACTCAGAAAAAACCACAAAAAACTCCCTTAGATTGGTTTTTGACAGTATTGGTGGTGGACCATACATATATACCTCAAAAACAACTAAAAATCCACCTGGCGACTCCACTAAACTCTAGTAAGCCTTACTATTTTACTAAGCTCCAGGCTACTATCCAATAAACCTACCCCATCGCTCACTAACATAGCGGGAGATGGTAAGACACTGAGTACATAATAGTCCAGCAAAATCTTATAGACTTTTTGGTCTTTTAGGTACCATAAACAAGCAAGCAGTCCATAGACTCATTTTTTAGAGTAAACTCTTTTTGTTCTCATCACCCTAGCAAAGTGTTGAAACAAGTCTAGGATACTTTAACAAACAATAGGCTGCACATAAAATTCAGAAAATCCAAAAAAAATTCTCAGATTAGTCTTGGTGGTGGACCATAGCTATCTTCACAAAAACAACCCAGTTCCACCTGGCGACTCCACTAATCCATCCCGTTACTTTGACCATCCTTCACCTTAGTAAAATCTTAGAAAACCCACTCATCCAGAACATTCACCAATATCATTCTCTCCAAGCTCTGGATCTAAAATCTGGCTTCCCGAAGAATCAATACCAGATCCCATCCAGACCCTAATCCCCCTATCATAGTAGATGACCCAGAGAAGATTCTGTGGCAAGCTTCTGAAACTGATCATCTAGCTACTGATAAATCCATCCGTAGAACAAGATCTGTACCTAAAACTCGCAATATCCTTCTAGATTCACCTTTTGAACTAGAGTCATCACAAACTCTTCCCAGAAGAAAATCATATAGTAAGATAAACTTTGACGATCTTGAACCCCTAGACCCACCACAGAGTCCTATTAGAGAAGCTTCACCTACCACTCCTCCTGATTTCCAGCTTCTTTATCAGTTTGGTTCCTATCATCCCAGATCTGCTCAAAACCAGATCACTAGTCCGAGTTCATCCGCCACACCTGGTCAAACCACCACTGTTCAAACCCCTTCATTTCATCCTACCAGTCCTCATCTTGCACAACATCCATCAGCTCCAGTCATGGCAGCCTGGTACGCACCTTTGGTGTTACCACCACCCTTGGCTCCTCTCCCAAACAAATATCAAGACAAAATCCCACACTTTACTGGAGAAGACACCACCACACCTCAACAGCATATAAGTAGAATGAATGATGCTTATGAATACCTAGAGGTGCAAGACGAGACTGTCAGAATGAGAATATTTGCCCAAAGTATTGGTGGTGAACCTAAAGCATGGTTCAAAAGCTTAGCTCCAAACAGTATCCATAATATCCCCGAACTACATCAAGTTTTCAGAAACAGGTGGGAAATCCGAAGGAACCCCATTCAAATCCTGTCAGAATATAACAATCTAAAACGGGAAAATGGAGAAAGTGTCCAAGCTTACTGTACTAGGTTCAACAGTGTATATAACTCCCTCCCACCTCATTTCAAACCTCCACTTGGTTTAGCTTTGGCAAAATTTCCTGAGGGTTTTGATCCGGACATGACATATCATCTGAGAGATAAGGATCCCCCTACCTTGGAGGAAATGCAACAAATAGCTATAAAAGCAGATGCTAACTTAGCTGAAAAAAGAGCTAGAACTAGATCAGAAAGAAAAGTCACATATAGAGATGAGGTCTCCACTTCATCACCTTCCCTAGATCCCCGAATAGATGACTTAGTCAAATCCATGGCTAAAATGTGGGAAAAAATCAATGAAAAAGCTCCTGTTAGGGACAGCCAACCAAACCCTCCAATCAGAAACCGAAACCAAAACTTTAGGAGGGAGCAGCCCCAAAACAGACCAAGGGATAATGACCAACAGATTAGGCCACCATTCAATGAAAACTATGTGGAAGAAGATGATAGGGATACAGAACCTCTTGATGAAAGTCATCTAAACCTCATAGGTTATGATTGTGAGAGTGAGGTGTACCTCACAGAAGAAGAACAAGCCTTCTTTTTGCCTGATCAAGATGAGGCCAATTATGAAGATCTTGACGACCCTGCCATAGATTTTCAAAATGCCATTATAGAAGCTCACAGGCAATATGACCTTAGAAGTAAAAGAAACCAAGATAATGTCAAGAAAGATAACTCAGATACTGCTAAAGTCCCTAATACCATCCTCAAGAAAGCAGTAGACAATGACAAAATCCAGGTTGAAAAGACTGACCAAAGCAAAGCTAAAATTACCCATACTAGTCCTCTCTCAGGTACTCCTGATACTTCTACAAAGGTCACCAAAACAACTATGGCCAACAAAATCCCTAAACAAAGCCAACAAGCTCAGAACATAGACAAGGTCTTAGCTGAAAAAGCTGAAACAAACATATCTAAACTTCAAGTGCCTTTCAGCTTTGAAGGCGAAATCGCTAAGATCAAAATCACCATGCCTCTTACTGAACTCATTGCCCAAAACTCTTATAAATCCCAAGTACTAAAGGTCTTAAATCTAGGGAATGATGCAAACACTGTTAATCTCACTGATGACATTCCTGAGGTATTGTTTGGTCCAAAGGTAGAGGGAAAATTCCAAGAAGGAGTTACTCTTCCATTTTACATTAGCCTAAACATCCACGACCAAATCCTCCACAATGACATGCTGGACTCCGGCGCCTCTCATAATCTTATGCCAAAGGTAGTAATGGAAAGATTAGGCTTGGAAGTCACAAGACCATACAAAGACTTGTATTCATTTGATTCAAGCAGAGTCCAATGCCTGGGTTTGATCAAAGACCTTTGTTTTAGTCTAGCCCAAATACCCGCTAAACATCTAATCATGGATATAGTGGTGGCAGACATTCCTCCCAAGTATGGGATGCTTCTATCTAGATCTTGGGGAGCCAAACTCCAAGGGAATATCCAACTGGACATGTCATATGCCACCATTCCCGTGTTTGGTCAGAACAGGATACTCTACCGCGAATCACACATGAAATATATGATTAGCAGCCAAGATAGGCCAGATAACATTCCAATGTGTTCCTTGCGCTCCGACTTAAACTCTTTCATTATGCACATTGATGTAAACATGGAGGAAGAGTCAGAAGAAACCAATATAGACTTAGATCAACCACATCAGTTGTCCCTGGTGCCTTATGATGAACTGGACACTCAAAACTACCATGATCATGAACAGCTGTGTCTTGAGGAAAGTAAGTTTCCCCTCTCCAAAGTAGGACTAGAGCAAGAAGCCCAAACCCTCATGTACTATCAAGCAAATTTCTCTAGCTTTAATAAAACACCAGCAGTAACTTGTGGAAATTTGTTTCGGGTAAAAGTTTTAGAAGACCTACACATCATAAACCTATTTGGAACCCGGGAGCAAGGGAGTTTAATGTTTCTACCACACCTCAAAGATTCACCATCATGTGACCCTCCTACTGCAAATGAAACCTTGACCATAACTTCAGTAGCTCGACATCTTGAGAAAATGCCAGATGAACTCCTTATGAGCAAGGATGACAGTTATAATCCCAGCATACCTGAACTACTGAAATTGGCTCATATTTTGTCCTTTCATGAAGAACTTAGAAATGCTAAAATCAGGAATCTCATGCAAAATACTAATTTCTACAGAAAAAACAAGGGAAAACATTATATCACTACCTCTTCCTCAAAGAACAACCTTAACAAAATCAAACACCACAAACTGAAACAAACTGAAATGATCAAGGATAAAACTAGTGGCCATAGAATCTGCTTTGATTTTAGAAATAATAATGCATCTCCATATAACAAAAATCATGTTTTTTCTACCCAAGATCATGATTCACCAATTAAAAATGCTTTTAATCATGTTTTCTTGCAAGACCATCTTTCAGATCATAATCATAAGATTCCTTTGCCAAGTAGACAACTTAAAGATTTTTTCCAGTTTGCGGGAGGTATATCTGATTTCAAGTTCAAAATTGCAAAGCCACCCAATATCAAAAATCTGTTTGTAAAGGCCATGTTCCCAGTTTTAAATTTCTGTGTTTTTGCATACCTTGATGATGTCACTATCTATTTTAAGAATTACCAAGAGTACATACATTACCTGAAGAAAGCATACAGTAAGGAAAGGAGTGGAAATCAGATATTCAAAGAGGTACAGAGGGAGGATACTGGACTGTTTAGAGATTCTTGCATGAATCCCTATGTTATGTTAGAGAGAGAAAATTTCCCAATTTTTTCTTTTTAGGAGTTGAGTGGGCCAAGGGTGAGAGGAGATCCTTACGAGATGAATTTTTTTTTTGATTTTTTTTGATCATTGTACATACCATGGTTTGAAATGTGGAAAAAATAGAAAAGTCAAAAACAGTAAAAAGCAGAAAAGAGGGCAAGTGAAGATAGAACAAAGGCCCCATGTTCCAAAAAATAGTCTTTCGGAAAGCGAGCAAGTCTAAATGCCGCTACTAGTGCTTCAATGTCTTGTTCAGCTATCTAGCCTAATCATAGTTGAGCATGTTTAAATTTATTTGCTGATAAGTTAGTGAGTGCCAAGATAGTCAACATTGTGTAAGATTGACTTATCACAGAGCTTAGATTAGGGAGAGATTCTGGTTCCACATGCTTAAAACAGAACCAAAGAGAGAAGCGAGGGATGAAAAACACATTGTACATCTTAGCCCCGCTTCTCTAGTTTCCTTTTTATTGCAGAATAACATTTGTGTGCGGCTTGTCTTTTATGCCGCAAATGCATGACAAATCAGACTGCTTAATCCTGATTTGATCATTTTTAAATTTCATGTTGTAGATTAGAGAATGAAATCCTGTCAAACTGCTTAATCTTGACAGTCGATCTAGTTTTAGGTAGAGAAATGAAGGAGTTCATCGGCTTAATCTGAACTCCCGGCAGATATAAGAGTAGAAATAGATAGGTTCATTTTGCAAAAAGAAAAATATGCATTGTCAAAAGGCTGCTAGTTCAAATGCGCCAAAGAGAAGAAAAAAATGTTAGGAAAGATAGTGGGGTAGGTAGAAGTATCATTGATGTTAACCATGCTGTCACTTTTCAGAAATAACATCAAGAGAAGGGTAAATTTTGCGCCAATGGATAAGGCACTGGTCTTCATAAGCCAAAAAATCTGAATTCTGGACACCTCCTGACGAGGAGCTGCCCTCCCCAAATGGAGCCACTGTTAGCCACCGGTATTTTTACATGTTAGTGATGACTATATCTACAACTGAGTTTTCTAGAAACTGATTTCCTTATGTCAATATGTCATCCAGAAAACCCTCCCAAAACTTTTTTGCCCTTCTACCTTTTCAGTTCGCCCATGTCAAAATCAAAACCTCATCGTCATTAGCCTATCTAGCTTCAGCCTTCTTGATCTGCCCATCAGCTTTAAAAGGAAAATTCACATCTGTTTCAAGAGTATCCCCTATGTTAGGAAGTGGCGCTTTAAGACATTTCACCCTTGGCAATCATCAAAAAGCCAAAAAAGCCTCCATCTGTAACAGACCTACCATGACTGACCTCTTACTTTGCAAATGAAATTGAAAAACAGCCCTAAGTCGTGCCACTCATATCCCCTAGATCTCAGCACTGCATAAACCCCAATCTCAAGCTGACTATTAGGTTTTTCACAATGTTCTATGGTTTCTACAAAGGCAGGA
Organism: Pinus albicaulis; assembly: GCA_034641835.2. Lineage (NCBI taxonomy): Eukaryota > Viridiplantae > Streptophyta > Pinopsida > Pinales > Pinaceae > Pinus > Pinus albicaulis. Next base: position 1,398,815,548 of record CM076572.1, read on the forward strand.
AATATAACTTCATCTCAGGATTAAATGCTTGATCTACAGTTAGAGGAACAACTGCTTCTAAATGTATTATGAGCCTGAGATGAAGCTGCAAAACAAAAGTCACTCATCAGGACCTTACAGCTCTTTCCAGCATGAAAATCACAGTAAGAAAGGGTCACCACTGTCTCAGCAAACTGGTAAATTTTCAAGGCCCAGAACCTCCTTCATTTACAAGCAGAGGGTTAGGGCGCCTCCTTCATCCACAAGCAGAGGGCGCTGGCCAATATTGACTTGGAAGATTGCAAAGGTCCAGGTTTGCTTTGTATTGAACAGTGAAACATATGTCCAGGTTTTATGAATTTGAGTGATGGTCATAACAGGAACAAAGTTTGAAATATGCTAGGAAAAAGAGTCTGGTCTGATAAAGGAGGTCATCTGAAGCTTTCAAATCATGGAAATTGTTGAAATGAAGAAAGGTATGTCATTGGTAAAAATTCCAATCATAAGTACCCTGCTTATCCACAAGATCAAATAGAACAGATGCTGACAACAAATGCCATTACCCAGGCAGAAAGAAAGTTCTTGGTTTCTCAGAATGCACTAACCTCCATAAGTCACAAAGATGATTTGACAAGTAATCTGTCATGAGATGACCAAGCCAAATGATAAATATCTCAGTCACCCTTAGAACAGTGTCACTGTGGCTAGGTTTTCTTCTGAATTACAGTGATACTTGCAAGTAGTGATGCCAAGATTGATGTTGTTCAAGTGGTTTACTTACCACCACATTCAGAGAAAGGCTGTGTCAAACATAGTGGTCAAAAAGCCTTCGGATACCTTACCTGATGAAGAGCCTCCTCCATGCATGAGTAGATGGACAAAGCCATTGCAAGTTGCTGAAGCTGATTGATATAAAATACAATGGAAGGATACAAAGAAATTGAATAAAGGTCATTGCACAGGTAAGTGTTACTGTTTATGAGGCAAAGGTATTGTTTTCCCTTTTCAAAGAACTGTCTGTCAGACAGTACCTGTAGTGGAAAAGAGAAAATATTGAACATATTGTATGCTATTGATGCCAAAAGGAGCAGTTTCTTCAAGATGGTTAAAGGCAAGAAATCCCTTCTGAGTAAACAGAGAAGTCTAGTGTGAAAACATGCCATCAAAAGATGGCACTTACATTCCAGAGGGAAACCTGTAAACCACCTAAGAACAGAGATTACTATCACTGTAAAACAGCTCGATAACAAACACAGTTTTATATCATTTAGAAGGGCAGAGATATCATCAAGTCCAAATAGGACCGGCAAAGTTTAAATACTTACAGTGATAAAGAAATCAAGAACGCAAATAAAGACATCAACTCTCAAAGCAAGGAAATGCCACTGTTTGAAAGAAAGACTTCACTGTGTTCAAAAGATAGCCGTGGGTTCTTTATTTATGTATTTCAAATAAACAATGAAAGTATCCATTGAAGGTGTCTTAAAAGAGTGGAATAGGGGAGTACGAGGGTCATTGTCGAAATTCAAAACCAAACTTCGCAACCCCCGAGTATCAAAGCGTTTTTTTGAGCAATTTGAAGTTTTTCTGCACCGGTTAAGGCCGCGCGACATGCCTGGATCTGTGCGCGACGTGCCTGGGCGTCAATTTACACAGGGCCCTTTGTCGGCGCGACGTGCCTGTACGTTGGCGCGACGCGCCTGTACAAGGCCGCCCGACCACCCGACAGGCCGACCCGACAAGCACCTTTTGCGCGACGTGTTTTCTTCAAAGGGTGCCGCGCAAGTGTTGAAGGTTTTCAGCATTTCTTCAGCTTTTAAAACCGGTGTTTTCACCAAAAATCAAGGTATTTTCGCATCATTCCCCCTCGACTTCAAAAGTTTGCTGACTGAAATTCCAAAAGGAGGCACCTAAAAGGCAGAGGAAAATTGTTATGAAGAAACATATTTTATATTTTTAAACAGAGTTGTTTTACATCCAAAGTAAGGGCTAAATTGTTATTCAAAGAACACATACAGAGAAAGACTGGGTTTGAGATTAAGGGTCAGCTTGTGTCATCTTCAAATCAATCAAAGGGCAGAAGTTTTCCTGTAAAAAGCAGTGTTTTGATTAAAGGGAGATTTTCGTTGCAGAAATACAGACCTAATTCTGATGAAGAACCTTTCACACTGTCATCCAAACATTTCCACACTACTAAAACAGTGAAGTGCACTCAGTGAGGGGGTTTTGACATTTTTATTGTTTTGAAAGAGAAAACTCTGGTAATCTCTGTCTAAAAGCTTGATAGTCTTCTAAAGCTCTGTCATTTTACCCCAGCCCTGTGTTTTTACTGTCTAGACATGTGTATGGTGATTTGCTTGAGATGCAAAATAGTGGAAAGTGGGCACACCGGTACAGAACAGAATTGTTAAATGTTTGAAAGCCTCCTTGAACAAGGAGTTTTTGTGTATGGGTTGACATCTAAAATTTCAAAAAACAGAGTAATCATTGGCATTTTCTCACAGCACACTACTTAAGCAGATTGCCTTTCATTCACTGTATTCTCCCACTGTGAATTTGTTAAACAAAGAGTTTCCAAAGGTGAACAGCATATTGAAGGACAGAGGTTGTTGGTGGTTAAATGTAAACATTGGAGGCAGAAGTACACAGGTGATGGTTGATCCTTTAACTTCACAAGAAAAAGTGTCCTTCATAAAGCACGTGTATTGTTTTTTCATCTAACACAGTCTGCCCTCTTTTTCACCATATTATCATTTTGAAAAGGCTGATTGTAGAAAGAGACTCTAAGGATGAACGGTACGCGAGGAGCGAGTTCGTTGATAGGATTCTAACTTTGGAGGCAGAGGTACAAAAGTAGTGTGTAATTTCTTAAAACTTCACAAATGAAAAGGGCCACTTTCTAAAGGGCAGAGTTGTTGGTGATTGCATTTAACATTGAGACAGAGGTACAGGTGTAGTGTTGACTTTTGAAATTCACAAGTAAAGAGGTGGTTTTCCCTAAAAGCACTATGCATTGATTTTACACCTAAACTAGGTCTGCCTTTTCCTTGCACTGTAGTGTATCATTCTGAAGATTTGTTGACAGAGAGTTTCCAAAGGTGACAGCACATTAAAGGGGCAGAGTTTGTTGATGAGAAGTTAAACATTGGAGGTAGAGGTACTAAGGAGCAGGGTTTTAATATTGAAGATTGGTCTTATAGATGCAAAATGCAAGGGTTGGTTGATCTCTAACAAACTCACCAGGACGAGTGATTGCTTAACACTACATACAGGAAATTTATATATCATATTGTCTCATCTTTATTGATGGTTTCCTATTAAGAATTTTACATGGCTGAAGTGCATCCAGAGTTGAAGGACTGTTTTTAAGAAGTACAGAGGTGGTTTATTCAAGGAAACATTGTTACATTTTATTCAAAACCACAGTGTCCATATCTGTCCAAACAGTCTAGTGGCCAGTTTCAATCCAGCAGAGCATTGTTCATACAGTAAAGGTAGTTTGCCTCTTCCAAAGTTTGGTCAAAGTCAGAATGCCTCCAAAGCGAGATCACAAGAGCGGTCCACATAAGAGATATGAGCCTATCTCCATAGAAGAAATCAATGCCCACCCATCAATGCTTTTCAATTTCCATGAAGTAGGTTGTCTTGATTTCTGCCAGAGGATAGAAGAAGTCAAGAGTTTCTCGCCACTTACACATTTGTGCGCTTTGAGATTCAAGGACAAACACTTCCAGTTAGCGGGTCTTGATTTCAAAATCTCCCCAAGGTATGTATCCAAGGCTACCAAGATCGAGTATCATGGTGAAAAGTGGTATAAACATCTTAAATTACGGACTATCCATCTCTTTCACATCGGCTTTGAACATGGGGGAAACCATCAACTGCTATTTTCCCTTCTCCTATCTTCTTGTGATTATATATCGCTGATAGAAAGCCATAATGAGATATTTCACTTGTGAAGGGAGGTTTAGCTTGATTTATGCCTATCATGTACGCTTGTTGATGCATTTTACCGAACGGTGACTAAACCTTCCATACTTTTTGTCCAAAAGCATTGAGAAAATGGCTTCTACTGTCCAAAAGAAAGCTCCACCTCAGCAAATCCCTTCTCTCTTTCATCATTCCTTGATCAAGATTATCTTCTTACACTAGCTGGAGAAAAAAGGGGTTTCATGGGATTCATTCATTAGCCATGCAAATTTCGCCACTGTCCCTCCTGTTCATGTGTCTCCTACTCAGCCTGTCCATCGCCCGGTGCCTTTGTCTAGTAGGCCTACCCCTAAAAAACTCAAGATGACCACTGGGCAGCCAAGTCAACAGGGAGAAGGAGAGGGCAGTGAACCACAGGGAGGAAAAGAAGGCAGTGAACAGCAGCAGCTAGAGATTGAGGGAAAGCAGCAAGTATAGGAAGAGGGACAGCAGCTAGAAGGCAGTGAACAACAGCAGTTGGAAATCAGTGGACAACAGCAGTTGGAAATTAGTGGACAACAGCAGTTGGAGGTTGATGAACAACAACAGACAGTAGTTGAGGAGCAGCAAGTTGGGCAAACAATTGAAGCACCTTTTGAGCCACAAACTGGACAAGATGTTGAGGAAGGACAGCAAGCTGAAGCTGCCTCCTTGAAAGTGACCAAAACTGTTCCTAGAAAGAGGAAATTGCCCAAAAAGACAACTTCTAGCTTGCCAAGGAGAAAAAGCGCTAGATTGGCATTCAAAGGCAAAAGCATAGTTGGAGAAAGTGCCAAGCATGGAGGTAAATCAGCTGTCATCCCTATCCCAAGCGATGACAGTGATAATGAGGCCCGCATCCTTGAAAACCTCCTCATTCACAAAGAAGGGAAAATTGAGGTGTTACAAGAAGATCTTCAAAGGGCGAGGAATTTCAACCACTTCTTGGAGGTTGAAAACAAACAAATGAAGTATCATGCAGCCATTCATGAGGCAAGGGCGATTAAGTATAAGAAAGAGGCAGAAAAGGCGCAAGTAAGAATTGAAGAGCTTATTGGCGAGTTTGATGATGAAGAGGAGGAAGACCAGCCTAGGCGGAAGAGGCCTAGAACCATCGGGCTTAGAAGAGCCTTGGAGAAACAGAGAGCAGAAGAACAAGCTCATTTCGAAGCCTTTCCTCTCACTGCCCTCCTTGAGCAGGAAATTGAGGAAAACAAAGAAGCATGGCTTGAGAGAGCTAACCAACATTTGGAAACAAAGCTTGAGAGGGCGAACAGGGATCTTGAGCTACAAAGAAAGAGGACTCTTCATTTTCAGAAGCTAAATCAGTTTGCCAGGCGAAAATTAAAGGTAGCACAAGAGAAATTGAAGAAGTTGAAGGGGAAGCGCCTAGCACGGAAGGAAGGGAAAAGCATATCATCCCTTGATATTTTGGCCTCAGCTTCGGAGCATGTTGCTATGGACCCTTGAGGGTCATGCATGCCAATTTTGGGCCTATTTCGGCAACTTTTTGTTTTTTGGCATTTTTTGGGTTTTTGGCCGAAAACTCATAATTTCGCCATTTCAGTTTGATGAGTTTTCAAGGGAGGAGGATGATACCAATGGATGCCATAATTCCATGAGCAGGTCTCCAGTGATTTTCAGGGCATTTGAAGATCATTCGCCCCTCCAAATTGGCGAAAAACAGCCTCATTTTGCACATTCTGCCCGCCATATCAGCAGCCTGCTATTTTCTGGGTTTTTGCGCACAGGGACAGTTTTGAGGGACTTTCAGAGATCAGATTGAGGTGATTCCACTTGCGCCGGAAAGCAGACACAGAGAGATTTCCAACGAGCCATCATGAGCCTCATTTCAACATCAGGAAGGTTGCCATTTGCATCCAGCAAGTCAGGGGACCTTTTTCAGGCATAAATATGAAGTATTTTTGTAATTTTTGAACTCCAAAAATCTGCTTTTCCCAAATGTGCGTTAAGCTATTTTTATCATTCGGAAATCATGTAAAGTCAATATAATTTCCGTTTTTAGCATTTTTTTAGATATTTTATGGGATATTTTGTGCCTTGGGCTCTGCAAAGCCTCAAGGACAAGTTTAGATATTTTGACTTGGCCAATGGGATAGCTAGTTGCTCCATGGGGTTTTCCTCCCTCAAGCCTATTTATTCCATGGTTCTCATTGTAAATCAGAGGCTGAAATTGAGAGAAGAATGAATACATTGGTCATATGAGCTTTGAAGAATACACTTGAGTTATGATTTTTGGACTGCCTCTTGGATGCTTTTGAGGAATGATGAAGGATTGTTGATGGATTCCTTGACATGGTAGAATGGTATAGTGCTTCTTAATGTATTTTGTCTTCTAGTTTTTCATTCACACTACATATTTCTTGTTGCTATAGATCAGTAAAGATTGATTTTGAGATATGCCCATGGAGGCACCTCAAAATCCCTGAATCTTCATAGCTTGATGTTTTCTTCTCCCTTAGTTATGCTAAAGAATTCTTAGCTGCTCTTTAGTAACTTAAGGTATTGTTGCTAAGTTTTATTCATAAGTTCTATGTATGTTGAGTAGGATGTATGGTTTGCCCTACCTACCTATCAGCTGCCCATAGTTCTGTCCATAAAAATTTCTCTTTGACTGATTTGTTGATCATCTTGTTGAACCAAGGAGGCCTAGTCCCGATCTAGCCCTTTGCCTAAAACTATGAAAGCTTGTTTGTCAAAGTGCCCAATGACTTAGAGACTATGTTTAGGCGTTCCGGCATAGTTTTATGAGTTGTTAGTTTGTCTTATGTGTTTTCCCCAAAGTCTGATAGCCATTTCCCGAAGTTAGAGGTTCTTATACCTCTATGTATGGCTGGAATGTTTGATTTCTATGTATTAATTAGCTCATAGTTGCATTTAGCATGATTAATGGCTTGCTATAACATGTTTATGTCTGCTATAAACTAGTTACACTTGAAATCCCTTGTCTTTCACCAACTTGTTGTCCACTTAATCCATTTTGCCCAGAGATCCCTTCTATCGTGAATCAAATCGGCCCTACAGCAGCTTTACATCATCACTTCATAGCTTCCTTGACCTGTTTGACCCCATAGCCCAATTTATCTACATCTTGTTATCCAGTTTATGTATTTGATCAGTTTCATCCCTCACAAACTTAAAAACTAAAAAAAACAAAAACACACTTCATAACTAGCCTAATATCAGAACATCGCAAGTAAACACACCGACATCTTTTACACTTATAGAGAGAGCCCTCTCTGAGTCCAGGAAGGCTAGGTCCTCGGGCTCCAAAGCTTGGTTTGATGTTACATCGTCATTTGGCTAGCCAATCGGCCAAATCACGGGACCCTAACAGTAACAACTCCCAAGGGAAAACTGAAGCTTAGAGTATCTGATCACCAAACCGAAAGCAACACCGTGATCAACACTCCATAACAAACAGAGGCGATGCCACACATTCGCACTCCTGAAAAAATAAATTTTTAGCACAGGCATGTATACCCTCTCTCATCTTCTTTTTTAGAACTCACAACTTTCAATAATATTTTCTAAAGAAGATGATTTCACTTGAGGTAGTTGTTTTTGCAGGAAAAGCTCACAAACCATCCATAATGCCATCTACTGAAAGTTCTAGAGTAGGTATCGTTCTACCCCTAGCATGGTAGAGTCCTCATCAACTCTGCATATCCTGACATCATTTCTCCATCAGAAATCAACCATAGGGTCCTCATATCCAACCGTTTTTATCATCACCTCACCCTGCACATGATAAACATCCTCATTGGTCGATAGAGCCTCCCCTCCATAGCGCTTGTCACCCATAGTAGACCATATATCACAAAAAAATTGACACTACGGACATACCACTTTAGTCCAGGAAGCACCTCATGCCCATCCATTCATCATGTATAAGGTCAAGTGTACCATACAAAATAAAATCTCCTTCCCGGACGATCAGGTTGTACAAGAAGATAAAAAGCGCACCATCGCGCCTCGCATTTTTCCCACCATACCTCCACTAGCATAATCCCATCTGTGATACTTTTTTCATCCGCTTCATCAACCCCACACATGAGACCAACCAATGGGACCCCTGCCCCCAGAAAAAAAAACCTTCCTCACAACCTCAGTGAGTGAACACTTTCATGTTTTGGGGTACCCGTCTCTGTGTTTTGTACAAACCAAACCCCATTATTTTATTCTTTTGGTAAGTGTACAAATACTGCAAATGGTGCACTTCATCCTTCACCCTGTCATTCATCTTTTTCTCCCATGGCAGTAGTCCTTGAACACCCTTGGTCAGAGTATTACACCCCTAGTCACAAGCCATCATGACATTCATAGCCAGTTTATAGCCACCCTGGCTGTCCTACCAACTCCAGGGATTTCCCCATCAGATATAACTATGACTACCGCCATGCTGCTTAGTATAATCCAACCTCAGGCCACTGAATCCCCATCATCAGTTTTCAGTCATCCCTTGCCAACATGCCTATGTTAAAACCATCACATTCAGGTCCCTGACCCCTTATGTCAGCGACCCCTCATTCGGTTGAGGCTTCCTTTTTTTCGACTTCAACACCTCTTTTCCAAAAAGGAAGCAATACCTTGGATCACCCTTCTCCATACAAGGGGCATCCTCGGGTGGAACTATGGGAGAAATCATTTCCCACAGATGTCATCGATCCTCCTGAAATATGACTACGACCAAAGCTTTCATGTCAATATGGTATCATACCTTACAACCATTTCACTTTGATCAAATTCGTCGAAGACCCATGCTTCCATAAGTGTCTCTGTCAACAATGCTTACACGGGAAGGTCCCAACCAACACCTATGAGTACAATGCACAACTATATGCCATACCAATTTTACACATATGGGTACCATATTCCACCTATTGTAAAAGAAAAAATTCCCCTGAGGGCAACAACAATCATCGTCAACAACCACCAATATCACTACCTTAGTAGTGACACAGACAAAACATATATCTGTCAATTTTGTTTAACTAGCCACAACATTACGAGCATGGGACATCCCTGCCTCATAGAAAAATTGTATATGTATTGTAAATTGTATTTGCATATAGGGATCCCTTAGGACATGGTAATTCTTGGAAATGGTGCAGGGTGTTTTCAATTCCAAGCTTCATGCATCTCTCTCTCTCTCTCTATGCACGATACAGAAAAGAAACTATAATGTATTTCGGCTATACAGTGCTTCCTAGACCTCACACATTAGGGGGAAACTGTTAACACTGGAAAATCATACAACAGAAGATGACATTAATTAATGTCAGGAAAAAGGATTTACAGGGCTGGAAGATATTACAGAATCTAGAAATTATTTAAAATTCTCTAAGGTTTGAGGAAAATCAAATTTGAACTAGTCCTAAATGCTATTTACACGCATAATCATTCATGAAGAGCGCCTTTTGCATGCTTTTTTTCTTGATATGTGCGCAATCCTGAGAGTGGTGAAATGTCACTGTTTGGGATCACACAAAGAGAAGGACAAGTCATTCCTTACTTGAAGCCGCCTAAGGACAACCACCAACGCCTCCTTAGACACCAAGTGAGCACACAATGGAATATTTGGAGCACACAAAGGAATCATACCCCTCTCTTAGGTCACGATCCACAATGTACCAAGAGAGGGAAGGAGGATTTAAAATCTCTTATATAAGGCCACCATAGGATGAATAATTGGTGAACACATTTTTATGTTGGCCATAATTGCCCAAGAAATACCAGCAGTGTGTGAGATGGAGCTGAAGATAGAGGGGACTCAATTGTTGTCCATCCAACAAGTTCAACCCAACACAGTAGAGAGAGAGAGAGACTACACTGAGGTAGGCTTGGGATAAAAAAATCCTTGCATCAAGACCTAGAACCATTGTCTAGGGGCCCTTTGGCAAGAGGGTAAATTTTCACTCTTATTACTATCAGTGTTCAATAAGAGGGGCCTAAAGCCACCATTTGCATTATTGTTTGCGTTTGACTCTTTTCAGAGCTTATATTTATTTGTTTTAGTTTTAGTTTAGTTTTAGTTTATATATGCATGCTTTTTCTCTATCTAGTATGCTTATGATTCTAGCTTGTTCCACTAACTTGCTTGACTCCACTTCTTTTTCTGCCTGTTACTAATAACTTAATGGGGTAAACCACACCCCTTAAGTTGGTGTGATTTTGTACATACATGCACCAAATACATTACAAAAATCCCCTGATGAATAATTTGACCCTCGTTGGGTTTGGTCTCTGATTTTATACTCTCAATCATTTTAATCAAATTTTTGTAAAAGAAATAGGGCATATTGATCCTTATATCTCCTTTGCTATGTTTTAGTAACCTAACATGATAAAGGTGTAGTACACTATATCTGTTTTCACAGGTGAAGAACTTATAAATTATCAAAACTAGCTCTGCCCAAGGTTCATTTAACCACTCCCTTGGGATCCCCTTTAACCTATCAAATAACCCTTCCTGTTTTTATCCAAGAAGAATTTCCAACCCTTGTCTTTGAAATGTAATCCCTTGTGGTATAATTCACCTGAAGATGGCAATTCTAAAGATTCATAAATATATTCTGGAGTCAAAGGGATATGTAGGTTGCCCACCATGGTTTCATCCTGTTTGTAATTGTTTATAAACTCTCTTGTGACATCCTCATTGTGTCCCTTGAATTTTTGAAGAAAGCCTATTAAACTTGACTAATAGAGTTTCTCAATTGTTTCCCTACTCCATTGTTCAATGTGGAAGTATTTGGGTTTTGTTCTTGAAGCCATCTTGTCTGAAAACCATTTGATGTACCCATCTATTGTCATTAATTTCATCTTTGTAAACAAAAATTCAAGTACTAGATGTAATCACAGTAGTAGGCTTACCTCTTGTTTTACTGCCCTTGTCAATCAATCCTCTGTTTTCCTTTTGAAAAATGTGAGCTTTCTACTTCAAATAACACAAGAATTGATAGAGAGGTTTTAAGAAAACATAAAAATTCATATTTATATTATCCTACTCTCCATTTAATTCTCTGTCCTCTTTAAAAAAACAATCCTCTGCCTTTGCTGTGTAAAAACATTGACTGTGTAAAAAAAATTATTATTTCTTATACAACAGTGTCTTTCACTCTTCAATTTCATACAATTTTTTTTTCAAAACATAGTATGATTTTTATAATTCAAATGCACTATGTATACAAGAGATTTTCTCATCCATTTCATCAAAAAATTCACGATAAATTCACTGTTTTTCTTCAAACATTCTCCATACTCTGTCTCCTGCTATGTAAAAATACAAAACATGTCTAACTGTGTCTTCTAACTCAATTTTTCTCCACAAGTTCTGTTTCGAATCCTTTTTCTGAGTGTGATAATAAAATAAATCTATTACACAACTAAATTAAAACAATCTCATTGTGCAATTCGAACTAGAATTATTCATTCTTTGTTTTCCATTTATTTCAAAATAGAAGACTGCATGTGAGGACGTGTTCAAGCTTACCTGTCTTTGCAATGATCCTTGTGATCTTTTGTTGTGATCCTCGTGATCCTCCTTATAATTTAACTTAGGTCTCCATTTGTTTCAATCAGTGCCAATCTCATTAAAATCCTTACTCATTTACTCACTTAATCAACAAAAAGATTTGGCTGTTGACTGATGGCAGAGTATTTATGAATGGTGTCACAAACAAAATATAACGCAATGAAAGGTTTTAAAAATCGAAATGAATGACTCCTTTAATAACTCTCAGTTCGTTTTAACAATCTTGAGATCTATTCATGCAACCTTTTGTTTTTTTAAACAACCAAATCCACATTTACTTCTTACCTTCTCCTTCACGGGATTTTGCCTCCTGATAGCACAGTTGCTTGACAAGTTTTCCGGATTTGTTGGCTTTGAAACTCTAGTTAACTCCCTTATCACTCTGTTCCTATTCTCTGCTATATTTTCTGCCTTCTTCTCTACATTTTATCTCTTCTATTTCTCACGGCTTCTTCACTGTCTTCTCTCCAGTCCTGTGTTTTGTTTTGTTTTCACAGAGTTGTAAACATGAATACGTGATTTGACTACATGTTCTTCCTCTCTTACTGAGGCTTTGGAAGGCGATGATGGTGAAAACGTAGCGTAACTATCTTAGCAATGGCCATTTCAGGTCTTAGCAATGGTGGAAATGGTCTCATATGTTTTACACAGTGTTGTGTTATGGCGTTTGAAATTAATTTGACCGTTCACTAACCATCGCTTGACCGGTTCATGCGTGTCTTTTCCTTGACTGTCATGCTGGCTTTGGTGTACATTTTTTCCTTTGTTTTATTCATTATGAAACTCCTTTCACGTTTTGTTTTTATGACCATGTCTGCTTCCATATTTTGCATCATCTCCATTTTCATATGCGCCATCATACTTCATCACCATATGCTATCTCGTCGTTCCTCCACTGCTGCATGTATTACAGTCTCATCATAGCATAACATACATCATCATTGTCATGCATTTGGTTTATCACCACATCATACTTTAGGTTAGTTGCATTCATTTGTTTGTATTATGATTTCACACTTTTGTCCATTACCTTAGCTCGTCACCTTTTAGGATTGCGTTGTTTTTGCATTGTTTTGACATTTGAAATAGTTGCGCTTATCATATGACTTTTGAACTTTGGGTTTTTCTCTTTTATTTAATTTTTAAAAATTGACCAATGTAAATGGTCCCATTTTTAAAATTAAATATTTATAATGTTACTAACCTTTGTTTGTTGTATTGTAGGTCTTCCAAGGGTTTAATGTTAACCTTTTGCTTATGATTCTCTTATTTAGTAAATAGGGTAAGGTATGGTATGGATAGACTATGTAATGTTTTATTGAGTAGTTAGGATAGAAATATGAATATCGATAGAATAGGGCTAAAAATTATAAATGATAGAATGTAGATGAAAGTATAGGTGATAAAATGTAAATGAAATGTACGTAATGTAGATGAAATGTGGGTGATGTAGATGAAATGCAGTTAATAAAAATGCATAACCAATACTAAATTAGCTTTACAATTCTAGAATATTTTCGAAAAAAATTGAAAATTTAAGAGTGATTTTTACTTACTGTACTTGTATTCCCTCAAACCATTTGATGTTCATGATGGTCAACATTGTGTTTATTGTTACAACGACTCATGTAGACTATGTAAAGCTTTTATTTATTCTTTGCATTTGATTTTATTTGAAATAATGTTGTTCAGGTTCCTTCTGTAGGTTAAACTTTGACATTTTAGGTCCCTTGTGATATGATTGTCATTTGATTTTAGCTCAGGTCCCTTCTAACATTTTGTATTTTCAGGTCCCTTCTGGCGTATTTGCAATAATGTTTGAAAATTTCTTCTATCGTAATGATACAGGTTCCTTTCTGAATAATTTTCTCAATAACAATTCAGTTCCCTTTTGTATATGTCAAATGATGTACCCGGTTCCTTTGTAATTGTAGTTCATATTCCATCTTCAATTCAATTGCTGAAAACTATTTTCATTTTTTTTTTATTACACACCTTCCCCCAAGCTAATGATTTGACTTTTCCTCAAGTCTGTGATGTCTTGGAAGGCATATCTGCAAAAAAAATCTTGAGTAAAGTAAAATTAAAAACAAAATAGAATTCATGTTGGAAAAACAAGTTGGTTTTCCGTCATGAATTCGAGTTTGTATTGTGCCAGTTTCTTGGATTTTCACAACCAAACTCTTTTATTATTTTATGCTACCCCATTAGTTCCAGATCTTAATCCATCGAATTTTTTCTCAGAAAATCCTCTTTATTTATAGGCTTATTGTAAATTTTAAGCCTATGTACATTGGCGACAAACGAAACAGATGCTTCATCAATTTTTTTTATCTTGATAGCTCCATTGTCAAATATTTCTTCAATCTCATATGGCCCAAGCCAATGTTTCATAATTTTTTCTTTGAAATCTTTGAACTTGGAGTTGAACAAGAGTGCCTAATCTCTTTTCTGAAACACTTTATTTTTTATGAATCGATCATGCCATTTGATCATTTTTTCTTTAACAAGAGATGTGTGTTCCACTTCTTGCTATCGTATTTCATCCAGTTGATTTAATTCCATAATTCTGCGTTGTTGTGCTTTGGACAATTCCATCCCTAATTTTGCTGCCATCTTGTATTTATATATTTGAAATTCCATGGGTAATAGGACTTCTTTTCCATACACTAAGTGATATGGACTGAACCCAGTTGTGTTTTTCCAAGTTATTCTAGATGCCCATAGTGCATCTCTCAACTTCTCTGACCAGTCCTTTCTGTTCATTTTTATAGTCTTTGTCATGATGTTCTCTAGGAATTTGTTTTTTGATTCCACTTTTCCGTTTTCCTGTGAATGGTACGGTGTTGATTTTTGATGTTTGATCTTGTATTTCTTTGTAATATCTTGAACAAGTTTTGATGTGAATTGTGTGACTTGTTCAGTTAATATCTATCTCGGAAATCCATATCTTACAAATATCTCTTCAAACAGAAAAGACACAACAATATATTATGTTGCCTGTGATATTGCCTTTTCTTCCACCCATTTAGTTACATAATATGTACATAAAAGGATCTACTTCTTTCCATTGGATGGAGGGTTGATTGGTCCCACAAAATCTAAAGCCCACCGTTCAAATGGTTTAATCAGTACTTGTGTCTTTAATGGCATTTCATTTGATGTGACTGGTCTACCAATTCTTTAGAAGCTCTCACATCTTTTCACATAGGCCCTACAGTCTTTGAAGATTGATGGCCAGTAGTAGCCAAGTTTCAGAACTTTTTATGCTGTCCTTTATCTGAAAAATGACTACCACATGGTTCGTCATGACATGCTTTCAAAATTTCAATAATCTCATCTTCTCTTACACATTTTCTAATTATTAAGTCAATGCCAGTATAAAATAGATCTCCATTAACCCAGCTATATATAGCACTTTCTCTTATTATTCTTCCTTTATGTTTTTTTGTGTAATGAGATGGTAGGATGCCAAATGATAAATAGTTAGCTATATTTACAAACCATGGAGTTCTGACATTTATAGCAAATAGATGTTCATCGGGAAAATTATCTTATACTGGATTTGGATCACCAGGTGAATGTACTATTGATAGAAAGTCTGCATCTTGATTATATTTTCCTGGTCGATCTTGTACTGTAATGTTAAATTCTTGCATTAATAACAGTCACCTAGTTATTCTACCATTTTTTATTGATTGTTCATTAAATATTTTATGGCAGAATGATCCATGTGAATATAAAATTGATAACCTGTTATATAATGTTGAAATTTATTCACTGCATGTACTACAACTAACATTTCTTTTTCCATAACAGTGTAATTCAATTCTGCCGGTGTAAAGTTTTTTTCTGATGAAATATATGACATAATTGAATTTATTCTATTTTTTCGAAGTGATGCTCCAATAGAAATGTTAGATGCATCAGTTGAAATGTGAAATGGCAAAGACCAATTAGGTCCTTGAATAATGCGTGCAATTGATAATTTTTCTTTTAATTTTTCAAATGCATTTTGACAGTTATTTGTTCATTGGAATTCGACATCATTTGCAAGTAACTTGAATAATGGAAGAGCTATTTTACTCAAATTTTCAATAAATCTGTTGGAAAAACACTGAGAGGGGGGGTGAATCAGTATTTAGTACAGACAACAAAACTTTGATTTTTCTTTCTTAAAAACCCATACGCTACTTTCCTGATGCCAACCCACGTATATAAGAGGATATCCTTTACAGAACTCGCGTATATCCAGTGATTTAATTATGCATTTAATTCTTGACTTAGATCATTGCATTAATCATTCATCAGATATTTAGACAATAGTAAACAGGTGCAGAAAGAACAGAATAATCATCACACATAAGCAACACACATGGACACCAGGATTTTTAGGTGGAAACCCAATTCGGGAGAAAACCACCGCTGCCGTCATCTTAGTGTTCAATCTTTATTATTAAGAAAACTTCTTACAACATGTACTGGTGCTGACTCATACCAGTACGCAGGCACCCACCTGCAGAAGGCTACAACCTTCTCTTGTTTACTAGCCTCTCCTGGAAGGGAGCTACAACCCCCTGCTTTCGTTTACTAGCCTCACCTGGAAGGGAGCTACTACCCCTTGATATTAACACCAGCCTCTACTAGTAGAAAGATTTTACTTTCAGACTGAAGGCTTCAACCCTCAGAACCACTGTAGACCACGTTTCATCTATTTTCAAACTGGATCAAACAGCTTCAACACAATCCTTCACTTATCAGCAAACATCCTTTTCCCATTGCATCAAATAGAACAGTGAAACCACTGTAACCAGAATATCAGAGATAGCCCAGACTTTAGAATAGATATACAGAAACTCAATCAACTTTGAGCAATAATCAGTTCAAATTACATACGCGCTTTTCTTTAAACAGACCCGCGTATATACGCGCTTTTAATAAAGACAACTCGCGTATACATCTGTGCACTTTTTAGAAAAACCCTAACAGTCCATACGCTCCTTTGTTTGAACAGATCCGCGTATATACGCGCTTTTCATGAAACGAACGTATGTATAGATTTATAAAAGATAAACTTTGCAGAACCGACCAGATCTATGGACTTACCCAGATTTCTTCAATATCTTCAATAGATTTGCGCCAGGTCTTCATTACTTCTTTTCAGGTCATCCTAGAGATTCATCATTTTCTGATCTACAATTTTTGAACCTTCATCATATTCACAGGTGCATCATATATTCAGATCTATCGATTAAGAACAGAGTTCAACCATGCAGATAAACTTTAGAGTGAAGTATTCATTAAAACCCAGACACATGCACACCCTTTGCACAATGATTTTCTTCTCCTTATATAGATTTAGCTTTTTTCAATACCATGAGCCAAAACCACACAACATCCAATGGTTTTCCTGGATGGGATCACATAGACAATCCAACGCTCAATAAAATGGGTCAATACCATGGTAGTAACCCCTGGTTTTACAAATTTAGAGCGCAATTGGGCATACGCGACTTGGCACGTACATTTCCGCGTGCATACGCTACTTCTCTTAGACAAACCCGCGTATGCCTTGAGACACACAATTTTCATCATTGTTCTAGCACATACTGAAATTCCTTTCATCATTACATCTGAGTTGCTCTATAGACACATCACATCACATTAGATTTACATCATTACCAAGTCCATCAAGTCAAGAATAACTTCATCAAGTAGGTTGCCATCAAAGACAACACTCTGCAACATATTGTAAATTATCTTAGTTCATCAATTAAGTTGCCATCAAGGAAAACACATGCCAAAAATCTCCCCCTTTGGACTTGATGGCAACCACGATGGTGTTGGATCACCACATCAGATAGATACCATGACAATATCCCCTTATTGAAACGCGAAACACCATGTCATTCTCCCCATTTGACATCAAGGGAAAAGGGCGGATCAAAACCATCCTCATGAGAAAGAACAACGTTGTAGATCTGATGTGCACTGAAGTTACCATGCTCCCCCTGAGTTCATGCTGAAACTTCAAATATATTTTTCAATGAAGTACATGACTCTATGACCTTCTTATCACCAAAGACTCATACTTACATCAAAGATCCAACCAAGTGGATTTACATATGAGACACAAGTACCCAACCAAGTGGGTTTACAGATTTGGACAAGTCCTGACATGACTGAATATAAGAATTTACATCAAAGGTCTCAACATGACCGTTACATCAAATTACAAATATGACTTTCTATGACCAAAATCAAAAGGGACTTCAAGAAGGTGATCATATTTTAGAATCATAATGCCAACAATGCATAATACTCAGCAAGGCTAATGCTCCCCCAGAACCTGTACATCAGTTTAATCCTTCATCTCCCCCTTTGCTTGTGCATCCTGAACACTTTCAACAGAAGATCATCAAGGCATCTTCACCTAATATCAGAGAATGAGACAGAAATATAAGAGATAAAGCTTCACCAGAGATACCATACAGCATCAGAGATATCAAACAGTACTGCAGATGTGCTGAAAAATGCTGACCCCAAACAAAATTTGTCAGCAACTAACCATACGCAGCTTTCTGTGGATAAACTCGCGTATATACGCGACTGTATTTCAGGAAACCCGCGTATCCAATTTAATCTTCTAAATTTAATCAGATCTTCTCTTTTGAGAGGCAGAGACAACACCCAGCGTCTGTCTGAGATATTCGAACGCTTCCCTGGGCAGAGGTTTGGTAAATATATTAGCAACTTGTTCTTTAGAGGGAACATACTCCAACTTCACCTTTTGTTCAAGCACTTGTTCACGTAAGAAGTGATACTTGATGGGAATGTGCTTGGTCTTTGAATGCATAACAGGATTCTTTGAGATACTAATGGCACTTGTATTATCACACATAATGGAGATAGGAGTTGTACATTTGATTTGAAAATCTTGCAAGGTTTGCATCATCCATAGGAGTTGAGTGCAACAAGATGCGACAGCTACATACTCTGCTTCAGCTGTTGATAAGGCAATAGAATTTTTCTTCTTGCTGAACCAAGATACTAACCGGGGCCCCATGTAGAATGCACCACCACTAGTGCTTTTCCGATCATCAACACTTCCAGCCCAATCTGCATCAGTGTAAGCATGAAGAGTAAGATCAACATTATTTGGATACCATAGACCAAAGTCTTGAGTTCCTTGAAGATATTTGAATATTCTTTTAACAGCCTGAAGATGAGACTCTTTTGGATTAGCTTGGAATCGTCCAACAATCCCAACATCATGCATAATGTCTGGTCTAGTCCCAGTGAGATAAAGTAGACTTCCTATCATTGATCTGTAATCTGGTTGATTCACTGGAGGAGAATCATCATGAGAACTGAGATTGCATCCGGTTATCATTGGTGTACTTACAGGTTTGCATTCTTCCATGCCATACTTCTTCAGAATTTGCTTAAGATATTTTGCTTGTGAAAGGAATATACCATCTGCAGTTTGATGCACTTGTAAGCCAAGAAAGAATGTTATTTCTCCAAGTAAGGACATTTCAAATTCTTGCTGCATGACAGAAGCAAATTTTTGACTCAAAGATTCTTCATTACTCCCAAAAATGATATCATCAACATATACAACCACAATCAATAGTTTATCATTTTCAACTTTTGTGTATAAGTTGCTATCAGCAGATCCCTTTGAAAATCCTTGTTGATGAAGATATTTTTCAAGACGATAATACCATGCCCTTGGAGCTTGTTTGAGACCATATAGAGCCTTTTTAAGTCTACAAACAAGATTTTTATCATTTACCAAAATGAATCCTTCTGGTTGTTCTATATAAACTTCTTCTTCTAGATCACCATTGAGAAATGCAGATTTAACATTCATTTGATAAACTTTGATTTGTTGAAAACTTGAAAAAGCAAGAAACATTCTTATGGCTTCAAGTCTAGCTACAGGAGCAAAAGTTTCTTCAAAGTCTATTCCTTCTTGTTGAGTATACCCCTTGCAAACCAGTCTAGCTTTGTTTCTTATAACATCCCCATTCTCATTTAACTTGTTCTTGAATATCCATTTAGTTCCAATGACATTTTTATCATGTTGTCTTGGTACCAATTCCCAAGTGTGATTCTTTTCAATTTGATCAAGCTCTTCATTCATGGCTTGAATCCAAAATTCATCTTTGCTAGCTTGATTGACATTGTGAGGTTCAATCGTGGATAGAAATTCCAGATAGCTAGAATATCCCACAAGAGTCCTCCTTGTTTGTACACTTGATTCCTTGTCTCCCAAGATTTGAGTTTCAGGATGATTCTTTTGAACATATCTGGATGGATTTTTTCTAGATAGATCATCTTCTGGTACTTCATTGGATCCATTGTCTATATCATTTCTATTTGATGTAGAAGGACAAAAGTCACCATCATCTTCTGCTGCTATGTATTTTTCTTCTTTAGTAGCTGCAGGAAACTCATCAATAACAACATCAATACATTCAACAATATTTTGAAGCCTTTTATTGTAACATTTGTATGCTCTGCTTGTAGATGAGTAACCAAGAAATATTCTTTCATCAGATCTGGGTTCAAACTTACCAAGCTTTTCATCATTATTTTTGATAAAAATTTACTTCAAACTCTAAAATGCTTCATAGAGGGAGAATTACCATACTAGAGTTCATATGGAGTTTTGTCACTATTTACCCGAACATGTGCCTTGTTAAGAATATTTGCTGCTGTGTGAGCTGCTTCTCCCCAAAAAGTGTCAGGTGTTCCGGAATCATCAAGCATATCTCTAGCCATTTGTTGAATTGTTCTATTCATTCTTTCTGCTACGCCATTTTGTTATGGAGTGCCTGCTATAGAAAACTGTCTTTTTATGCCATGTTGTTCACAAAATTCAAAGAATTCATTTGATGTATATTCTCCTCCTCGATCAGATCTAAGACACTTGATTTTTAGATCTAATTCATTTTCAACCAATGCTTTGAAGGTCTGAAATTTTTCAAATGCTTCATCTTTGTGTTTAATAAACCCTATTCAACACATTATAGAGAAATCATCAATAAATAAGATATAGTATTCTTCACCACGTGGTGACTTTTTCCTCATAGGTCCACATATGTCAGTATGAACGAGTTCAAGAGGCCTTCTTGATGAGCCTTCCTTGGCATTAAATTGTACTCTGGTCTGTTTATCGAATTGGCAAGATTTGCATATGATACTCTCTAGTAGAGTAATATTGGGAAGACCACAAACAGCTTTAAGTCTGCTTGATTTTTTGATTTGAGAGAAGCTCAGATGCCCCAGCCTTTTATGCCATAGCCAATTTTCTGAATATTTGCTCAAGTAACATTGATCTTTGCTGTTCTTCAATACATACAGGTTGTTTGGAGTTCTTTTTCCTTTTATAATTGTTTTACCTGTATCAAGATCACGTACCACACATTCTTTTGAACTAAAGACAACCTTAGTTCCTTGATCACACATTTGACTCACACTTAACAGGTTATGTCTTAATCCATCCACATACATGACATTATTAGATTTCATATTTTCTTTTAGAAAAACAGACCCTTTTCCCTTAATGACAGCAGGTGTATCATTTCCAAAAGTAACATTCTTTTCCTTTTCTAGGGCATTATATGCATGAAGTTTGTTTTTGTCACCTGTCATATGTTTTGAGCATCTGCTATCAATATACCATTGGTTTTCTTCACCTTCTGCAAATAAAGCTATGCCACAATTTTCAACCTGTATTTCCTTCTTTTTCCACACTTTGGAGCTTGAAGGAACATGTTCTTTTGGATGGACTTTGCTCTTGCATTCAGATTCTTCATGGCCAAAGTTATTGCAATAAGCACATTCAACTTCATTTTGAAGAGGAGAAAGTTTGTTATAGGTATTCTTATTTGGTTCAGTATCCAAACTTTTATTTCTTGCTTCTCTTGCCATGATGGTTTTATACGCAACACATTGAGCAGCTTTATGACCAAAATTGTGACATGTAAAACATTGTCCATTGAAGTAGAAATTTCTGCGATCATGAAATCCTCTATTTGGATTTACCTATTGGTTGGAGCTTCTTTGAAAGTTATTCTTGTTAGTGTTCCTTGAATTGAGATGATCCTGCTTTACCTGTAAAGATTCCTTACTTCCTTGTTGAGTGGCAGAATATTGTAAACCAGTTATTGCTGCCTTTAGATAGTTCGGTGTTGAAGCCTGAGAGGATTCTCCAATATATCCAAGACCTATTTTTATGAGAGGTGAACATTGTACCTTGATAATTTCATCTAAGGTTTCCGATCCTTTAGCAAATCTGAGATTCAGAGTCTTTACTTTCTCCAATTCTTTTCTTAGACTTACCACTTCACATTATGCTTTCTCCCTATGTTTCTTTTCTTCTTCAATCTGATTTTTCAGCGTCTCTATGATTATCTTATTTTCTTCTAAGTATATTTTGAGTTGATTGTTTTCCTCAAGAAAATCATTATCCTCTAGAGCATCCACAAAAGTATCCTTGTCTTCTCTTGATTTTTGTTCAAATGCCATGAGAAGTCTAAGATCTTGTTCACATTCTTCCTCACTATCAGATAACCCATCACTGTCTTCATTAGTGTAATAAATTTTCTTAGTGCTAGATTGGTTTTTATTCCTTCTTGCTACTTCTTTAGCAGATGTTTATTTATAAGGACATTTTGCAGCATAATGACCAACTCTTCCACAATCAAAAAATTTGAAAGCAAGCTTACCTTTGAATCTTCCAGTTCCTGGTTGGAGTCTTCTCACAAAATTTGCCTCATCTTCTTCTGAGATATATCTTGAACCTTCTGCCTTTTGAACTTCTTTCCATTTTGTAGAAGCTTTAAAAACAGCTTCTTTGACTTCAGATGGTCCTCCTCTCCTCATTTCATATGCAGTCAGTATGCCATGAAGTTGCACCACAGTAAGAGTTTGAAGATCCTGTTTTTCTTCAAGAGCAGAGACTTTTGATTCAAATTTCGCCATTAGAGATCTTAAGATTTTCTCAACCAAAGTAGATTCGGTTATTTTTTCTCCCAGATTTATCATATGATTTACAACATCATCAACATGTAAAAAGAAACTGGCAATATTCTCATCACTATGCATTCTTGAGTTTTCATATTCAATTATGAGAGATTGAAGTTTTGCACTTTTTACCTTTGCATCACCTTCATAACTTAGAATGATTTTGTCCCATATTTCCTTTGCTGTATTCAGCTGCATGAATTTGACAAATTCTGCTTCAGTTAGACTTCCTGTTATAGCATTGAGCGCTTTTGCATTTGATTCATAATTCTTCCTTTCAGTTAGATCTGTTGGTGTAGCAGCTGGATATTGATATCCTTTTTCAACAATGGCCCATATATCCGCTCCCATAGACTGAAGATAGAATCTCATCCTTATTTTCTAGAAGATTAAATTACTTCCGTTGAAGAGCGGAGGCTTGATAGATGTTGTTCCCTCCTGATTGCTCATCTTGCTTGATCTTCCTTCTAGCGATTAAGCCTTTTCAGAAGGACCCGCTCTGATACCAATTGTTGGAAAAATACTGAGAGGGGGGGTGAATCAGTATTTAGTGCAGACAATAAAACTTTGATTTTTCTTTCTTAAAAACCCATACACTACTTTCCTGATGCCAACCTGCGTATATACGCGGATATCCTTTACATAACTCGCGTATATCCAGTGATTTAATTATGCATTTAATTCTTGACTCAGATCATTGCATTAATCATTCATCAGATATTTAGACAACAGTAAACAAGTGTAGAAAGAACAGAATAATCATCACACATAAGTAGCACACATGGACACCAGGATTTTTAGGTGGAAACCCAATTCGGGAGAAAACCACCACTGCCGTCGTCTTAGTCTTCAATATTTATTATTAAGAAAACTTCTTACAACATGTACTGGTGTAGACTCATACCAGTACGCAAGCACCCACCTGCAGAAGGCTACAACCTTCTCTCGTTTACCAGCCTCTCCTGGAAGGGAGCAACAACCCCCTGCTCTCATTTACCAGCCTCACCTGGAAGGGAGCTACTACCCCCTGATATTAACACCGGCCTCTACTGGCAGAAATTTTCTACTTTCATACTGAAGGCTTCAACGCTCAGAACCACTATAGACCATGTTTCATCAATTTTCAAACTGGATCAAACAGCGTCAACACAATCCTTCACTTATCAGCAAACATCCTTTTCCCATTGCATCAAACAGAACAGTGAAACCACTGTAACCAGAATATCAGAGATAGCCTAGACTTCAGAATAGATATACAGAAACTTAATCAGCTTTGAGCAATCATCAGTTCAAATTACATACGCGATTTTCTTTAAATAGACCCGTGTATATACGCGCTTTTAATAAAGACAACCCGCGTATACATCTGTGCACTTTTCAGAAAAACCCTAATATTCCATACGCGCCTTTGTTTGAACAGATCCACGTATATACCCGCTTTTCATGAAACGAACCTACGTATAGATTTATAAAAGATAAACTTTGCAGAACCGACCAGATCTATGGACTTACCCAGATTTCTTCAATATCTTTAATAGATTTGCACCAGGTCTTCATTACTTCTTTTCAAGTCATCCTAGAGATTCATCATTTCCTGATCTACAGTTTTTGAACCTTCATCATATTCACATGTGCATCATAGAATCAGATCTATCGATTAAGAATAGAGTTCAACCATGCAGATAAACTTCAGAGTGAAGTATTCATTAAAACCCAGACACATGCACACCCTTTGCACAATGATTTTCTTCTCCTTATATAGATTTAGCTTTTGTCAATACCATGAGCCAAAACCACACAACATCCAATGGTTTTCCTGGACGGGATCACATAGACAATCCAACACTCAATACAATGGGTAAATACCATGGTAGTAACCCCTGGTTTTACAAATTTAGAGCGCAATTGAGCATACACGACTTGGCACATACATTTCCGCGTGCATACGCTACTTTTCCTAGACAAACCCGCGTATGCCTTGAGACACACACTTTTCATCATTGTTCTAGCACATACTGAAATTCCTTTCATCATTACATCTGAGTTGCTCTGTAGACACATCACATCACATCAGATTTACATCATTACCAAGTCCATCAAGTCAAGAATAACTTCATCAAGTAGGTTGCCATCAAAGACAACACTCTGCAACATATTGTCAATTATCTTAGTTCATCAATTAAGTTTCCATGAAGGACAACACATGCTAACAAAATCTCCTATAGTAGCCTGCATAACCCAGGAAACTCCTAACTTATTTTTGTGTTGTAGGTGGTATTAAATTCTCAATGACTTGAATTTTTGCTGGATCCACCTTAATTCCTGAAGAGGAAAAATGGTGTCCCAACACTATGCCCTTAGTTAATATCATCAAACATTTTTCATTACTGAGTGACATATTTGTCTTGATGCATCTTTTTAACACTTTTTCAAGATTTTGTTAGAAATCATCATATGTAGTACCATACATAGTGAAATCATTCATGTAAAATTCTACACACTCATGGATCAAATCAGCAAAGATTGCAAGAATTCCTCTCTGAAAGGTAGCTGGATCATTACATAAAACGAAGGGTAATACATTGTATGCATATGTTCCCCATTGGCATGTGAACGTTGTCTTATATTGATCTTCTAATGCTACATTTATCTGATTATATCCACTAAATCCATCCAAAAATGAAAAGAAATTATTTCCAGCTAATGAATCTATCACTTGATCAATAAATGGTAAATGAAAATGATCTTTTAATGTAGCTTTATTGAGTTCTTTTTAATTCACACAAATTATACATTTCCCATTTTTCTTAGGTACTATAACTAAGGGTGAAACCTATTGACTATCTAAAACAGGATAGATAAATCTGACTTGTAACAGTTTCTGTAATTCTTCTTTCACTATTTCCTTCATTATGGGGTTCATCCGTCTTTGTGGTTTCCTTATAGGTTTAATTTGATCATCAGTGTAAATGTGTTAGGTCCCTATATTACTAGTATAGTCCCTTATTGTTATTAGTGTAACCCCCTTATTATTATTATTGTACCCTTGTAACCCCCATTTTGTTATTATTGTGCCCCTAAATTATTATTGTTAGGTCGGCTAGGATTACATTGTGGCCCACTAGGATTACATTATGGCCACATGGACTCCTATATATAAAAAGGAGGTTTTGTAAATTGTATCATCCAAGAATTGTTCATTTATGTAATGTATTGGAGGTTGCCCCCTCGAAGTGGCTTATTTCTAAGGCGTTGATATCTTTCTTCTTCTATTTTTGGAGCTGGTTACTCAACATTTGGTATCAGAGCTTTGGATTCTAGGGTTTCGCTGCTCCAAACAGGTCATCGTGGAATTTTCGCTATAAATTTGTTTCTACGAAGTTTCAGAAGCTGAAATTTTTAGGGTGCGAAGCCGAAATCATGAGGAATATTTCCTAAAAATTTCAGAGCTTGGTTCATAATATTTTTGGATATATCATCTGTGGAAGTTAGGTCTTTTTTCAGGCTCCTAAACAGGTCATCGTGGAATTTTTTCTATAACTATTTTTCTATGAAGGTTCAGAATCTGAAATTCCTATGGTGCAAAGCTAAAATCCTGAGGAAATTCGTCAAAAAATTTCAGAGCTTTTTGCGCAAAATTCTTGGAGATATGATCTGTGGAAGGTAGTGCCTTTTCAAGCTCCTGAATTTCATCTCAAATAGGTGATCGTGGGAAAAATTAAATAACTCTCTCTCTGGGCATCGGATTGGAGTTCCGTAAAAATTGATCACAAGTAAACGGACTGTAGTTTCTTGGCTATCAATTTCAGAGACAAAGGAAGAAACAGTGACACGTGGCAAGACGTACAAGTTCACTCTACTAAACCAGTCCAGAATTAGGTCATTGTGGGAGATTGGACACAAATTTGTCTTGGAGAATCCAAATCAGGTCAGACCCATGGCATTCAAAATATAATTCATATGGCTACGTTGATAATGAAATTCAAATATTGAAGTGCTTCAATCATAGATATTATCCAATTTCAATATCGAGCTCCTCAAAAGCAAGAAAAAGGTGTGTATATTTTTTTTCTTTCCAAATTTCATAAGTCTTCTTTGAAGAATCAATTTGAATTGATTCCAAGGGCATATTGTAGAATATATAGCAGTATTGGGTTCTAAAATATGCCCAGAAAAAATAATTCAACACCCATTAAGCCTTCAGAAGGCTCTACTATGACTCATGAAGATGAAGAATTGCAACATGATCTATCAAAATTACAAGAGCAAGTGCAACAAATTTCACTCTCGCAAAGAGCGACAAAAAATGAAATGGAAGTTTTGAAGCAAGGCGTGGAAGTGAAGATGGACGGTTTGAAGAAAGGCATGGAAGCTAAGATGGATGGCGTGGAAGCTAAGATGGATGGTATGGAAGCTGGCATGGAAGCTAAGATGGATGACATGAAAGACAACATGGAAAACATGAAGAATGATCTCAAAGCAGACATCGAAGGTTTGACAAAGTTGATAAAAGAAATGTTTCCTAATGGTGAAAATATAGTAGAAGAAGCTCATGATGAGAAAAAAATAAATGTTAATCGTGATTTCATAAACTCTAATGTTTGCGGAAAGAACCACCATATTCCAAAAATGGATATGAGGAAGTTTGATGGAAAGGATCATGTAACATGGATACTGCAGATGGAGCAATATTTTGATCTCCATAACGTGCAAAACACACAAAAGGTATGCATTGCAGCTTTACATTTAGAACAAAATACATTTGTATGGTATCGATGGCTTTGCTCCCGTAAAAAAATTGTCACTTGGTCAATTTTTACACAAGAAATGATAGCACATTATGAGGATACAAAGAGCAACACCTTCTTTAGCCAATTGATAAATCTCAAACAAAAGGGTTTAGTGGGGCAACACATTGAGGACTTCCAAAAATTGAATATAAGGGTAACTGATATTCCAGAGGAACACAAGATCGATCTTTTCATAGGCACTTTAAAGGATAACATCCAACATGAAGTTTGTGTTTTGGAACTAGATTCATTGGAGAAGGCATTCAGGTTGGCAAGAAAAGTTGAATGTAAAATAATGGCGACAAGGAAGCCTACCACTCAATTCTATAAAGAAGGAAGTGTTGCTACACCTAGATTTCCATAGCCTACAAGGTTGACACCACAATAATTGGAAGAAAAAAGAGCAAAAGGGATTTGCTATAGTTGTGATATAAAATACACTAAAGGTCATAAGTGTGCTGAGAAGAAATTATTTTACATAGATTGTGAAGAGGAAGAAGAAAATGAACAAGAAGAGGATATACACCAGGAACCAGCCCCAGAAGAGGAAGAAATGAATCAAACCATATCGTGTAATGCACTGGCAGGAATTACCACTCCTCAAACTCTCAAGATAAAAGGACAAATCAAGAAGAGAAAGGTAATAGTGTTGATTGATTCAGGTAGCACCCATAATTTTATTCATTGTAAGGTAGCCAAGAAATTAAATTGTTTCCTATACCCAGCACCAGAATGTCAAGTGATGGTTGCAAATGGAGGAACTATAAATTGCTCTGGAAAATGCCATAATATCAAGCTAACCATGGGGGAATATGTATTGACTAGTTCAATGCTTTCCATTCCTATGGGAGGTGTTGATGTTGTACTAGGAGTACAATGGTTACAATCTTTGGGGACGGTAGCTTTTAATTTTCAAGAACTTTTCTTGAAATTTTTTTCAGAAGGAATGGAAGTCAAATTAAGGGGTATTGTAGGGAAGCCGAGAAAGGTAACAAGCTCTAATGTGATGAAAAAGCTTCTAAAGAAAGAACAACGAGGCGTAATTGCACAATTATGCTCACTAGAAGTTCCAACATCAAAACCATCTATTTCTGCAGATCTCCAACAAGTCTTCGACAATCATTCCAAGGTGTTTGAAACTCCCAAAGGACTCCCACCTATTCGCGATCATGATCATGCTATTCATCTGATTCCAGGAAGTGTTCCTCCAAACATCAGGCCTTATAGATATCCTTATGTCCAAAAGAGCGAAATTGAACGTATGATTGCAGAAATGTTAGAGGCGGGTATAATTCAACCTAGTCAAAGTTCTTTCTCCACTCCTAAGGATGGATCATGGCAAATGTGTCCGGATTATAGGGAGCTCAATAAGCTCACCATTAAAGATAAATTTCCCATTCCTGTGATTGATGAATTATTGGATGAATTACATGGAGCAATTTATTTTACCAAGTTGGATCTTCATTCAGGATATCATCAAATTAGAATGAAGATTGAAGATATTCCAAAAACAACATTTCGAACTCACGAGGGTCATTATGAATTTTTGGTCATGCCTTTTGGCCTTACCAATGCACCTTCTACATTTCAAGGGTTGATGAATTCCATTTTCAAGCCCTTCCTTAGAAAATTTGTGCTCGTATTTTTTGATGATATACTAATCTATAGCGGGTCTTGGAAGGATCATGTTGAACATGTGGACAGGGTTCTCAAAGTATTACAGGAGAAACAATTATATGCAAAAACATCCAAATATTTCTTTGGAGTACAAGAGGTGGAATATCTGGGTCATATTGTATCTCACGAGGGTGTTAAAGTAGACCCTAACAAAATTAAATCCATTAAGGAATGGAAAGTCCTGACAACCATAAAGCAGTTGCGAGGATTTCTCGGGTTAACAGGGTATTATCGCAAGTTTGTTAAGAATTATGGGAGAATAGCAGCACCTCTAACAACATTATTGAAGAAAGATGCATTTTCATGGACTCCTCAAGCAACTAAGGCCTTTGAACATCTTAAAGAGGCAATGTGCCTAGCACCGGTCTTAGCTACGCCAGACTTCACAAAACCTTTATTGTGGAATGTGATGCCTCAGGAAATGGAATTGGTGCAGTTTTAATGCAGGAAGGAAGACCCATTGCTTTTGAAAGTCGTCCAATCAAAGGAAAGTATTTACAGAAACCTATTTATGAGAAGAAAATGTTAGCAATACTACATGCACTAAAGAAATGGCGAACTTACCTAATGGGAAGACACTTCAAGGTAAAAACTGATCATGATAGTCTTAAACACTTTTGGAACAAAGACTATCTTCAGAAGAGCAGCAAAAATGGGTCACAAAGATGTTGGGTTATGACTTTGAAATAATCTACAAAAAAGGGAAGCTAAATGTTGTTGCAGATGCACTCAAGAAAGAATGAAGAGGTGGAAGCATTGCTTTGTGCCATTTCTATTATCCAACCAGATTGGATAACCGAAGCAAGAGATGAATGGAAGAAGGACGAAGAAGTGTGGACACTCATTCAAAAGTTGCAGCAAGATCCTAGTACATATGATACATTTAATTGGAAAAATGATTCCTTATGGTACAAAGATCGCTTATATCTTTGTAAGAATTCCCAACTAAAACAAAAGATTCTTTTGGAATTGCACACTTCTCCTTTAGGAGGACACTCAGGATTTTTAAAAACTTACCACAGGTGAAGAAATAATTTTTTGGGGATGGCCTTAAATCTGATATTCAAAAGTTTGTGGCGGAATGTTTGGTTTGCCAGCAGAATAAAGTGGAAACAATTAAGACCCCGTGACTTCTACAACCTTTATCCATTCCAAGTCAACGTTGGGAGGAGATTTCAATGGATTTTATCACAGGTTTACCTAAGTCCGAAGGAAAGAGTGTCATCATGGTGGTAGTTGATAGACTTACCAAGTATGCACACTTTGTGCATTATCTCATCCATTTAAAGCAAGTACAGTTGCTACTACATTTATGGATAGAATTCAAAAGCTACATGGAAGCCCAAGGGTTACTGTGAGCGACAGAGATCCCATTTTTACTGGAAATTTTTGGACGGAGTTATTTTCTTGTTTGGGTACTCAATTAGCTCATAGCTCATCTTATCATCCTCAATCTGATGGTCAAATAGAGATAGTAAATAAATGTTTGGAATGATATCTTTGTTGTTTTTTATCTGATAAACAAACACAATGGGTCAAGTGGTTACCTCTCGATGAATGGTGGTATAACACTTCCTTCCATACTGCAGAAAAAATGACCCCATTTATGGCACTTTATGGATATCATCCACCATCCATCACATCATATTTAGGGGAAAATTCAAAGGTTCAAGCAGTGGAAGATCACATCGAGCATCAA
This sequence comes from Pinus albicaulis, assembly GCA_034641835.2. Lineage (NCBI taxonomy): Eukaryota > Viridiplantae > Streptophyta > Pinopsida > Pinales > Pinaceae > Pinus > Pinus albicaulis. The sequence continues at coordinate 1,398,846,233 of CM076572.1, forward strand.
CAAGAAGTTCTCCAACTCTTAAAGGATAACCTGAATTTGGCACAAAATCAACAGGTAGATCAACATCGCAGCGAGAGAAGTTTTGTTGTAGGAGATTGGGTATTTTTACAGCTACAACCATACAAACAAATGTCCCTCAAGCAAGCTAAGAAGGATAATAAATTATCGCCAAAGTACTATGGTCCTTACAAGGTGTTGCAAAAGATGGGTACTATGGCATACAAATTGGAGCTTCCTGCTTCTTCACGAGTACATCCAGTTTTCCATGTTTCATGCTTAAAGAAGGTTATAGGTGAAAATCTTCCAGTTCAAACAATATTGCCAGAACTTGATGAGGAAGGAAAATCATATTGGAACCTGAAGCGGTCATGGAAACAAGAACTCGACAGCTACGGAATCGATCAATTTCAGAGTATCTCATCAAGTGGAAGAACTTACCCACTGAAGATTCTACATGGGAGGATGAGAATTTTATACAGAAGCACCCAGAGCTACTCAAGTGTTGAGGACAACACTTTTTTGAAGGAGAGGCGCATGTTAGGTCCCTATATTACTAGTATAGTCCCTTATTGTTATTAGTGTAACCCCCTTATTATTATTATTGTACCCTTGTAACCCCCATTTTGTTATTATTGTGCCCCTAAATTATTATTGTTAGGTCAGCTACGATTACATTGTGGCCCACTAGGATTACATTATGGTCACATGAACTCCTATATATAGAAAGGAGGTTTTGTAAATTATATCATCCAAGAATTGTTCATTTATGTAATGTATTGGAGGTTGCCCCCTCGAAGTTACTTATTTCTAAGGCGTTGATATCTCTTTTCTTCTATTTTTGGAGCTGGTTACTCAACAAAATGTGATGGATAAATTTTTTTGGATGAATTTCGGGCATGTCTTTGTAATCCCAGGAAAACTCTTTTGAATATTTTTGCAACAAAGTTATTATCTTTTCCTCCTCAGATGACTATAAATTATTATCAATATTCAAATGTCTCTCAAGACGGATTTCAATGATTTTTCTATTTGAATTGGTAATTTAATTTACAGGAAAAATGCTTTCAAATGTATTTTGCAATGGCTGTATAGTGAAATTTTCCTTAAAACATTCATTTAAAAGATAAATAACAACTTCATATTGAGTTACTCTAAGCTGATCTGAAATATTTGGTTCTAGGATGAATAGATCTAATTAGTCCTCATTTTCTTCCTCCTCTCTAAAATTATAAACTTGATTAAGACTGAGAACAGATTGAAGTTCTTGTGGTTCCTCTCCATCAAGCCATGATAATAAAGATGGAGACTGAGCGGGAGGATATAATGTAACATGCTTTATTTCATATCCATGTGTATTAATCATATTTCTTGACCTACATCCAATGTAAGCATCTGTAGTGGCTAACCATGGTGAGCCTAAAATTAAGGGATGCCCTCCTAAATTTGTTTTTGTCTGCAAAATCAAGAATTCTACAAGATACTCCCATGAATCTAGTGAGACAATGATATCTTCTAATATATCTTCTGGGACAACTTTAGATCTGTCTGCAAGTTCTAAAACTGTAGTAGTAGGTTTAATGTTGTTCAGATTCAAATATTTCATAGTCTCCATAGTCATAACATTAATAGCTACTCCCAAGTCTATTAAAGTATTTGGTATTGAAAATTTGTTAATCTAAATGGTAACCATGGAAATTCCTAGATCAACATATTTTTCAATGACTGTATTTGTAGACATGAGACTTGATAGAATTCCAATTACCTAGATTGTAGGTGGATCCTTCTTTCTTCTACCAGATTTATTAATGCATAATTCCTTTATTGTTTTTTCATATATCAGAATGCCTTTAATTGCCTACAACAAAGGAATTTTAACATATGTGCTCTTAAATTCATCCAGAAAATTAAATTGAGGCAGAGATATTGGAATATTCTGTTGTATCAATCGCTCTGGATATGGTGGAGTTTGTGTCATAATATATTTACCTTTCTGAATTTTATTTTCTGGCTGAGATTGTTGACTTTGCTCTCCTTGTTCAATTATTGGAGGAGAATCGTTTTGTAACATCTTCCCAGACCTTAGGTGGAAATATTCTACGAGAATAATTGAATACATATGATAATATGTTGCCTCTTCCACATGATATGCTGGTCTATCCACCTTTTTACTTGGATTAGCTACTGGCTGAGCGGGCAGTTGTATTAGTCTAGGAGGTGGTTGGTTAGTGGGAAGTTGAAGCTATTGTGGTTGAGTTAGCATTGGTTGGTTTTGAGATGGATATGGCATTGGTTGTGGTTGTTGGAATTGTTGATATTTAGGAAATGGTTGTGGAGGGTATGGTTGTTGATTTTGATACTGATGGGGATACATATGTTGTGGTGGTTGGTTTCCATAACCATATCCCCTCCAACCTTGCACATGTTGGTTTTGATATTGTTGTGGTGGCCAAGCTTGCCATGGCATTGGTGTATTCCATGTATTTTGAGGAAATTTAAAATTTTGGGGGTTTTGAGGGAATTATTGAGGCATCCTTGGTTTCCAAGGTCTCCTTGGTGCCATATAGTAGAGAGAATCTACTCCTTGCACTTCTTCTCCTTGCAATTCTTTTAATTTGGGACAATTTTATGTTGCATGATTTTTTGTGCAAATTCCACACACTTGTATACCTTGCAAAGGACATTCCCTGAGTGTATGTTTTTGCCGACACTTTGGATAGAAAATTGCTAATATTTCATCTTGCTCCTTTTTCTTTTTCTTAGCTTTCAAAGCATCTACTTGTGTTCCCAAAGTGCTTAAGAGATTTGTTTTGAAATTTTCTAACAACCTTCCTATCTCTGATCTTGTTACTGCACTTGCTGCAAATTTGGAAGCTTTTGATGAAATATCTCTCTTTCCACTCTTTGTTCTTCCCCTTGAGTATTTTTGACATAATTCAGCAATTTCTTCAAATGGTAAATTGGAATTATCTCCTTTTCCCATTACATCAAGAATTTATAAATTCTCATCTCTAATACCCTTAAGAAAAATAGTGCAAATGGTAGCAGGACTAAGAGAATGATGTTTGAATTTCTATAAATTGTAAAGGAATCTTTCCAAATATTCTTCCAAACTGTCGTCTTCTTGTTGCATCATCCTAAAAATATCTTCTTTCAAGTCTCTAGCCCTGCAGTAAGCTTGATACCTTTCAAGAATTATTTTCTTCATATCTTCCCAATAAGATATTGTATGTTCTCCTAATCCCATGAACCATTTCAAAGTAGCAGGAAAAAGTTGAAGCTTGTGTGTGTCATCAATATATACATAAGTTCTACACAAGATATCAAAATCAAACATGAATGCATCAGGATCTTCTGTTGACATTCAATAGAAGTTAGGAAATACATAAGGTGGAATGTTTTTCATTTTTATTTCTTCTCCTAATATTTCTCTTGCATCTAAAATAGAAAAGCCAAAAGTAGTTTCCTGATCATTGTTAATTTCTTGCTCATTTTCTTGTGTTATTCTATTTTGATTTTCCCTTCTTGCTTCTTCCTCTATTTTTCTAAGTGCTTCAGCTCTTCTATCTTTCTCTGCCTTTTGTTTCTTCCTCAATTCTTCTTTCTTCCTCTCATTTTCTTCTCCATTCCCTTTGTTGTATTTCATATTCAAGTCTCTGTTCAGGAGTCATGTTTAGTCTAGTTGATCCTTCTTCTTCTTCAGCCATTTCTTGCTCAGAGATATGTAGGGTTTCAAGATGTGGTTGAATTTTTATTTTTCCACTACTTTGATTTCTTCAAGGATAGGTTACTCTAGTTGTTCAACAATTGGTTTTCTTGTGTCTTTTTGTTTCCATACAGAAGGAGGTTCTTTAGGTGATTGCTTTTTCTTTACCTCTAAGGATAACAAGATTTGTCTTTCAACTAAAGTTAATATTTGTCCTTCTCTCAGTTTTTCCTCTAACTCTTCTATAGTAGGTCTTCCAGGAACCGGTGTTGTTAGTCCCATGGATGAATGAGCTGTTGGGGGGTTTTGTTTCACAAATCTACCCTTTTGATCTCTATCTCTAGGCATAAGAAAACATTACTTAAAAGAAAAACTATTTTTTTGTTGTTTTTGGTGATTTTATATTTTTCTTTTATCTTTTTTATCTTCCTATTTTGACCGTTTCGAAATATGCTTCCATGGCAATGACACCAAAATGTTGGGTCAATTTACTGTTGTAAACTAATGCAAGTATTTATTATCAATCTAGGTTAGTGGAACTTAGAAGCATCCCAAAAGCATATGGGTTTTAGTTGTGATCAATTTATAATATGGTTTATTAATGATTAGGAAAATGCATATTACAAATATAAATCTAACTAAAACAATTTCTAAATCCAGATGTATAATTAGAAGCAGAAGAATCTCATAACTTAAGAGATTGGTTTGTCCTTCTCTAACAAGATTACCTTAGGATTATAAATAAAAAACTACTTAAATAAAAAATAGATTGAGATACATGAAGTAATAATTGAAGAGGCTCTTCATTGAAGAGGGCCTGATTTTCCTTCATCATACGTTCATTCATCATTAATGCTATTGTTAAAAACAGTAATTCAGGAAAGCAGGAAAGATGAATTCTAGTTTCTAGTTTCTTGATCAGATAGAAGAATTATTTAACTTAAACACTTTATTGACTCTTCATATGAAAAATAGAAACAAGATTAAGATTCATCGACAACCATGTAAAAGCATATAAAAGCATGTAAAAGCATGTAAAGATGAATTCTAACTGAAGATCTTGATTAGATAGAAAGAATGTCTAACTTAGACATTTATTTTTCCTTTCATATGCAAGTTAAGAATGATCATTAGATTCATCAATACTCAGAAGTAACCAGCATAAAAAAATTAAACATAAGCAAGGTAATTCAAAAATTGCAGCTACAGAATAAACTAAGAAGTGTACTTAGCTCGGTGTGGGGGCCCTCCACCCTTGCCTCGCATAATGAAGGTGAATTAAGATACTTAAAACTTAAATCAATCAAATAGCATATAAAAAAAAATATGATAGAACAGATCTTCAATTATGTCTCCAAGTCTCAGAAATAATATTAAGTCATACAAGTTCTACAAACATCTATATATCAAGCCTTCAAAGTTTGAGGCTTAAATAGATAAAGTATCTAAAAAAATCATCTAAAATAGCTCAAATAGTCATAACTATCCTTATCTTATCAAATCAAGTCAAATTCATCCATCAGATCCAGCAAAATCTAGAAAATCCCACAAAATAAGAGTTTTGACCTAGTTTCTAGGGATCCTCCATAAAGATTGGTCCTGTTTGACCGACTTTGACCAATCCTATTAAAGATTGGTATGAATGTGCCAACATGTGTACTCTTATCCTTAGTTCCTGAGCTTTCTAAAAACATATCCAGCTCAAGCGCAAGTGTCCTGCACATATGCAAACCATAAGGCCATTACAAGAATTTCGGATGCTGTCCAAAAATTCACTTAAATTTCAATTTTTACAAAAACATCTAATAATTGAAAAACATAAATTAAATACCTATATATGCATCTTTTGGTCAATATAAGGTGGATAATATGGTGAATATATGGATAATATGTCAAAATAAGATGTATTTCATAAACAAAAGAGATAAAAAATGATGTCCAACAATGTTCTTAAAAGTTGTAGTTCAAGGTTTAAAAAAGATTAAATGTTCCAAATAAGCCACAAAAGTTTCAAGGTTACAAATTCCAAAGGTTACAAAGTTCAAAAGAATGAAATTCATGCTTGAAAAAGGCATGTGGGGCCCATCATCACTCAAAGGGAGTCATTCCATCTTTATAAAAATCCCAAAAAGACAAAAGCTCATTTCATTTGCACTCTTTTTCCTTCTTAGCATTGAGATCTCATTCATCATTTATCATTTCCTCACTAGTTTAGGGTCATAAATTTTCAAAAAATCGAGTTTTGCTTCTAGTCATTGCAATTTTCCTTGTGGCATTGCGCTTTTCCTTCTGGCGCTGTGCTTTTCCTTCACATGCCGCGCTTTTCCTTCTAGCGTTGCACTTTTTGTAGAGGTGCTACAATTTGTCTTAAAAGTATTCTATAGAGTTGTATAAGGTCTCTAAGCTTAGAAAAATTTGTCAAAAGGGTAAAACAAGTAACTTGAAGCACTCCACACCCTCTTTCACTTAGTTTCTTCATTCCTATGGTGACAAACTTACCAATTTCTTCCTACGCTACCCTTTTCTTGAAGACTATGTTTTTATAATTTGCAAACCCTAGTATCCCTCTCCTGACATACCCTAACCTCCTACACACCTAAATACATACCTAAAACCCTAAGTCCCTCTCATTTTCATTCCCTAAAACCTATCCCCAAACCCTATCTCTACTCGCTATGTGTTTTTGGAAGGCAAGAGTATAGGCTTGTGTAAAAATTACCTAGCCCTATTCCCTCATAATTTTAATCTCCCTCCACTTCCCTAAGGTCCCTAACATCCCTGCCCATCTCCCTAAATTTTCCTACTCCCATACCCCTTCCCTATCTCTCTCATTTTATCCCTTTACTCCCTTCCCTGTTTTTCCTTCCTATCATCTAGGGTTTCATCATGGAAGTTGATTCATCACCATCAAAGAAAAGAAAATACAACAAAGAGGCAAAGATATTGAGGTTTGAGCTCTCCAACTGTAATGAAATCACCTCCTCAGCATTCATCGTAAAGTGCTTTGAAGAAGTCAATTGTTTAAGGTTTTTTGAAAGAGTGGAGGAGGTAGGTTTTCAAGAGCAAATCACAAATATGTTTTCCACCACTTTGAAAGGAGAAATGCCCATCATTGCAGGGGTTGATTTCATTTTCTCAGTAGATACCATCAAGAAAAATTTTAAGGATGGAAGTTTATCTTAAAGTTTAGAAACTTTGGCGAATCTTACTAGTCCCTAATATCCAAATTTTAAATTGTTTGTTGATAATTTTGTAAAAATGTTTTGATTTATAAATATTTTATATTATACAATATATAATATTGGTGATTTTTAAGGTAAAATAATTGTATACAATAAAATTTGGGCGAATTCATTTTTAGAAAAACAAAAATTGGAGAATATTTTTTTTTGGAAAAACATGGAATATTAGCCCACCTGAAAATATTATCTCCTAAAATTTTCCCTGGATACCATATCTCATGCTACAGGGATACCGAACCATGGTGAGTATTGGTTCAAAGGCATGAACCTACACCTTGAGCAGTACAAACCCTACTTGAAATCACAGTATAAAGGGAACCCTAATTAGTCAAAAGGAGAAGGGCATGTTGGAACTACTTTTTGATACATGCATGATAGAATAAAACACCTTATTTGGCATATTTGGAGCAATTTTGAGGAAAGTTGGAGAAAATTTGGTAAATTTGAAAAAATCTTTGAAGGCACATTTTCCAGAAATGTTTTGTTTAGTCATCTTTTTTCAGAACATATTGTGGCCAGCAAAAGATGCATTTTTTGAAACTGGAGGAGGTTATTTTTCCTAATATATCAAAGTAAACTAACCTACTTCAGATTTTACACAGGTATTACAGAATGAGAGATCCATTCATACCTTGACAACCTATTTTACTGACTTTGCAATGTCGTGTTTAAGTCACCCTGTTGCAGAGAATATTGTGGAAAATCAGAGAAGCATCTTGGGAACTAGAGGAGGTTTTGGTTCCTAACATGCCAAATGAAAAAAAACTTGCTCATTTTTTCAAAATAGTTCATGGTTAGTGAGACATCGCTCCAACTTGGATGCCTAGTTTTCCAGAAAACCCAAAATGTTAGGTCCCTATATTACTAGTATAGTCCCTTATTGTTGTTAGTGTAACCCTGTTATTGCTATTATTGTACCCCTATAACTCCCATATTGTTATTATTGTGCCCTTAAATTATGATTATTAGGTCGGCTAGGATTAAATTGTGGCCCCACCAGGATTACATTGTGGCCCCATGGACTCCTATATATAGAAAGGAGGTTTTGTAATTTGAATCATCGAATAATTGTTCATTTATGTAATGTATTGGAGGTTTCCCCCTAGAAGTGGATTATTTCTAAGGCGTTGATATCTATTTTCTTCTATTTTTGGAGCTGGTTTCACAACATTTGGTATAAGAGCTTTGGATTCTAGGGTTTCGTTGCTCCAAACAGGTCATCGTGGCATTTTCGCTATAACGTTTTTTTCTACGAAGGTTCAGAAGCTGAAATGTTTAGGGTGCGAAGCTGAAATCCGAAGGAACATCGTAGCAAAATTTCAGAGCTCCATTCGCAACATTTTAGGACATATGATCTGTGGAAGGTAGGGCTTTGTGCAAGCTCTTGAATTTCACTTAAATAGGTCATCGTGGAATTTTCGCTATAACATTTTTGCTACGAAGGTTCAAAAGTGGAAATTTTTAGAGTGCAAATCTGAGATCCTGAGGAACATCTTCAAAAAATTTCAAATCTTGGTTCGTAATATGTTCAGAGATATGATCTATGGAAATTAGGTCTTTTTTAGGTTCCCTAATTTCATCTCAAAGAGGTGATCGTGGGAAAATCTTCATAACTATCTCTCTGAGCATCAGATTGGAATTCTGTAAAAAGTGGTTGGAAGTACACGGACTGTAGTTTCATGTCTATAAATTTTTGAACCAAAAGAGAAAACAGTGACACATGGCAAGTCGTAAAAGTTTGCTCTACTAAATTAGTCCATAATTAGGTCATTGTGGGACATTGGACATAACATTGTCGTGAAGAATCCAAATCAAGTCAGACTTGTGGCATTTGAAAGAAGATTAAGAGGAATACTATTGGACCAAATTTCAGATATTGAGGATCTACAATTATATAGATAATTCAATTTCAATATAGATCTATGTAAAAGCAAGTAAAAGGTGTGTATTTTTTTCCAAATTGCATAAGTCTTGTTTGAAGAATCAAGTCGAATTGATTCCAAGGGAATATGGTAGAATATATATCAGTATTGGTTTCTAAAATGGCCACTAAAAATAATTCAACACCCATTAAGCCTTTAGAAGGCTCTAATATGACTCATGAAGATGAATAATGGCAACATGACATATCAAAATTACAAGAGCAAGTACAACAAATTTCGCTCTTGCAAAGAGCAGCAAAAATGACATGGAAGTTTTGAAGAAAGGTGTGGAAAATAAGATGGATGGTTTGAAGAAAGGCTTAGATGGCATGGAAGTTGGCATGGAATCTAAGATGGATGGAATGGAATCTAAGATCAATGAAAAAATGGAAAACATGAAGAATGATCTAAAAGCAGACATCGAAGGTTTGACAAAGTTGATACAAGAAATGTTTCCTAATGGTGAAAAGATAGTAGAGGAAACTCATGATGAGAAAAAAATAAGTGTTAATCGTGATTTCATAAACTCTAATGTTGGCAGGAAGAACCACCATATTCAAAAAATGGATATGAGGAATTTTGATGGAAAGGATCCTGTAACATGGATACTACAGATGGAGCAATATTTTGATCTCCATAATGTGCAAAAAACACAAAAGGTACGTACTGCAACTTTACATTTAGAAAAAAATACATTTGTATGGTATCGATGGCTTTGCTTCCATAAAAAAATTGTCTCTTGGTCAATTTTTATGAAGGAAATGATAGCACATTATGAGGATACAAAGAGAAACACCTTCTTTAGCCAATTGATAAATCTCAAACAAAAGGGTTTAGTGGGGGAGCACATTGAGGACTTCCAAAAATTGAATATAAGGGTAACTAATATTCCAAAGGAACACATGATTGATCTCTTCATAGGCACTTTAAAGGATAACATCCAACATGAAGTTCGCGTTTTGGAACCTGATTCATTGGAGAAGGCATTCAGGTTGGCAAGAAAAGGTGAATGTAAAATTATGGTGACAAGGAAGCCTACCACTCAATTCTATAAAGAAGGAAGTGTTGCTACGCCTAGATTTCCACAACCTACAAGGTTGACACCACAAAAATTGGAAGAAAAATGAGCAAAAGGGCTTTGCTACAGTTGTGATAGAAAATACACTAAAGGTCATAAGTGTGCTGAGAAGAAATTATTTTACATAGATTGTGAAGAGGAAGAAGAAAATGAACAAGAAGAGGATATAAACCAGGAACCAACCCTAGAAGAGGAAGAAATGAGTCCGACCATATCGTGTAATGCATTGGTAGGAATTACCACTCCTCAAACTCTCAAGATAGAAGGACATATCAAGAAGAAAAATTTAATAGTGTTGATTGATTCAGGTAGCACCCATAATTTTATTCATTGTAAGGTAGCCAAGGAATTAAATTGTTTCCTATACCCAGCACCAGAATGTCAAGTGATGGTTGCAAATGGAGGAACTATAAATTTCTTTGGAAAATGCCATAATATCAAGCTAACCATAGGGGAATATGTATTGACTAGTCCAATGCTTTCCATTCCTATGGGAGTTGCTGATGTTGTACTAGGAGTACAATGGTTACAATCTTTGGGGATGGTAGCTTTTAATTTTCAAGAACTTTCTTGAAATTTTTTTCAGAAAGAAAGGAAGTCGAATTACGGGGTATTGCGGGGAAGCTGGGAAAGATAATAAGCTCTAATGTCATGACAAAGCTTTTAAAGAAAGAACAACGAGGCGTAATTGCACAATTATGCTCACTAGAAGTTCCAACATCAAAATCATCTATTTCTGCAGATCTCCAACAAGTCTTGGACAATCATTCCAAGGTGTTTGAAACTCCAAAAGGACTCCCACCTATTCGTGATCATGATCATGCTATTCATTTGATTCCAGGAAGTGTTCCTCCAAACATCAGGCCTTATAGATATCCTTATGTCCAAAAGAGCGAAATTGAATGTATGATTGTAGAAATGTTAGAGGCAGGTATAATTCAACCTAGTCAAAGTTCTTTCTCTGCTCCTGTAGTATTGGTACACAAGAAGGATGGATCATGGCTAATGTGTCCAGATTATAGGGAGCTCAATAAACTCACCATTAAATACAAATTTCCCATTCCTGTGATTGATGAATTATTGGATGAATTACATGGAGCAATTTATTTTACCAAGTTGGATCTTCGTTCAGGATATCATCAAATTAGAATGAAGACTGAAGATATTCCAAAAACAACATTTCGAACTCATGAGGTCATTATGAATTTTTGGTCATGCCTTTTGGCCTTACCAATGCACCTTCTACATTTCAAGGGTTGATGAATTCCATTTTCAAACCCTTCCTCAGAAAATTTGTGCTAGTATTTTTTGATGATATACTAATCTACAGCAGGTCTTGGAAGGATCATGTTGAACATGTTGACAGGGTGCTCAAACTATTGCAAGAGAAACAATTATATGAAAAAACATCCAAATGTTTTTTTGGAGTACAAGAGGTGGAATATCTGGGTCATATTATATCTCACGAGGGTGTTAAAGTAGACCCTAACAAAATTAAAGCCATTAAGGAATGGAAAGTCCCCAAGACAATAAAGCAGTTGCGAGGATTTCTTGGGTTAACAGGCTATTATCGCAAGTTTGTTAAGAATTATGGGAGAATATTAGCACCTCTAACAACATTATTGAAGAAAGATGCATTTTCATGGACTCCTGAAGCAACTAAGGCCTTTGAACATCTTAAAGAGGCAATGTGCCTAGCACCGGTCTTAGCTACGCCAGACTTCACAAAAACGTTTATTGTGGAATGTGATGCCTCAGGAAATGGAATTGGTGCAGTTTTAATGCAGGAAGGAAGACCCATTGCTTTTGAAAGTCGTCCAATCAAAGGAAAGTATTTACAAAAACCTAGTTATGAGAAGGAAATGTTAGCAATACTGCATGCACTAAAGAAATGGCGAACTTACCTAATGGGAAGACACTTCAAGGTAAAAACTAATCATGATAGTCTTAAACACTTTTTGGAACAAAGACTATCTTCAGAAGAGCAGCAAAAATGGGTCACAAAGGTGTTGGGTTATGACTTTGAAATAATCTACAAAAAAGGAAAGCTTAATGTTGTTGCAGATGCACTCTCAAGAAAGAATGAAGAGGTGGAAGCATTGCTTTGTGCCATTTCTATTATCAAACCAGATTGGATAACCGAAGCAAGAGATGAATGGAAGAAGGAAGAAGAATTGTGGACACTCATTCAAAAGTTGCAGCAAGATCCTAGTACATCTGATACATTTAGTTGGAAAAATGATTCCTTTTGGTACAAAGATCGCTTATATCTTTGTAAGAATTCCCAACTAAAACAAAATATTATTTTGGAATTGCACACTTCTCCTTTAGGAGGACACTCAGGATTTTTAAAAACTTACCACAGGGTGAAGAAAGAATTTTTTTGGGATGGACTTAAATCTGATATTCAAAAGTTTATGGCGGAATGTTTGTTTTCTAGCAGAATAAATTTGAGACAATTAAGACCTCGAGTCTTCTACAACCTTTATCCATTCCAAGTCAACGTTGGGAGGAGATTTCAATGGATTTTATCACATGTTTACCTAAGTTCGAAGGAAAGAGTGTCATCATGGTGGTGTGGAAGCAATAAAAGGGTCTCTTTCACCTCTAATTACCTCATTAATATGTCAACCCGAGAGCGTTTGTCATTACAAAGAGTGACTCAATGCGAGCTCATTTGTCGAGTAATGCTAGTAGTACGATGCTTAAGAAATATCTTAAATACAGAGTAAACGGATGCTGCGAAATTAAATTACTTTAAAAAATAAATCACACTCGGAAAACTCGACGCTTATCAGTTAAGGGTTCGGCAATGATAACCCATCCCTTCGGGGCGATGGAAAAGAGGCCCCAGAGAGCATGAATCCTGAAAACTGGAGTTAGGCAGACTGCCAATGCTCACTACGGCCTTAGATCATCTCTCACCAAAGCATCAAATGCAGCAAAATAGAACGACAAAGTAAATAAAAAAGTGTGACAATTAAAGGAATGGAACAACAACTCTATTTGATGACAATTGAGTACTTACCGAAAGTCCCGCGGGTGATAACCAAACTCAATCTATACACTCTTTGCAATCAAAGAACATTCTGTCACTCTAAAGGCGATTCACACAGATCACACTAATGGAACAACAATAACAACGAATGAATTATAGAACAGTACTGATAAATTAGGAACGCACACCACACGAACGTTTTAGTATAACAGCTCTGTAATATAACAGTAAGAATGTGCGATTAACTCTTGAAAGGATAAACAACTTGATGCAGAGTCAACATACAATTCTACCTGTAGAAACTTCAACGATTCAAACTTGAACAGAGCATATAATATGAACTTGTAAAGCATATCAAATTATCAAATAACAACAATAAACAAACCACACAGAAGTAAAGTCGTGATGGTACAGAAGCAAGTGTCCTTCGGGGCCGGGCCCTTAGCCTCCAAGGATACACCGCTTTAAGTTAATGCAGACGCGAAGATGGAATAATCACCAAGCTTTCATTAATGCATCGATCAAAAATACATCGAACCAGTCTTCAACAAAACTTAATAACCAAAGCTGATGTCTTATAGAAGATTACATAAAACGTATCCTATCTCTCTCTTGTCTATCTCTAAACTAACAGTGCTGTCTCTTTTTATAAAGACGACGGCGGAGATGTCCAAGCAACTAGATAAATAAAGCAGCGATCCCTCAGGATCTTCGATCCTGAGGGATTCGCCAAACTGTTAACTCTTCATCCTGTCTTTTCTTGTGCGCTGAGCTGGTGTCCTCTCCTTCTTTTCCGAGCCGATTTGCTTTGATTTGTTTCTCTTTGTTTGCGTTCGGTTCTCGTCCAGAGAGACAGCAGTTATCTCCACTTTGTCTTTTCCTTTGGAGTGGCAACTCTTCGTTTTCTCCTTTTCCTGTATAGAAAATAACCATTATTAGTGGCTAAGTTATGCACATCATTTCTCACATGTTTTGTTATAGTTCCTTATTACTTTCCAAATTCATGATACAAAAGGTTCACAAATTCCATTAAAAAGCCATTGAAATAATCATCAAAATCATACCTTTTTAGTACTCCACACACCCCCCTGCTTACCTTGTTTCATGTCCTCATGAAAACATTGTAGTTGACATGTAATGCAGTGAGAGAGTATGCTGGAGAAGGAGTCTCATGCGGAGGCATACAACCATGTTGAGTGATTAAATAATCAAAGAACTGACCTGCTTGCCCCTCAGGCATATCATACAGGGCATGGTATCCAGGTGCAGGATGCCAAATAATTGGAGCGTGAAATCTATATCCTAACCAGGATGATCCTGCTTTCAGAATGCTCTGGCCATAGAGATTCAAACGGTCAGCAGCTAACTCAAAGTTCTCATACTTAAATGGCTCTCTGAGCTGGATGTTCGGATCAGAGATTCGATATCGAAATTTGGCTACATTAATGGCCAAGTCTTTGATGGAAAGTAAATACTCTAAACCTTCATGAATGAGTGCCTCATGCATGGGCCCTAATGTCTCAATGACCCCTGGAGTCCTTATGTGGTTTATATGAGCTTTCCATAACTGTGCTGGGTTCCTAGGCTCAGCCCTAACTCGTAAATCTAGACCATTTTCCTGACTCTGGAAAGTATCATAGGCTTTGAGCCACTTAATTTGATTAACCCCGAATGAACTGAATGCTTGGAATTGGATATCTCCAATGGAGGGGCCAGGGTTCAATTCAGTCTCCTGACTTAGCACAAGGTCGTGCAAATAAAGTTCACACAACAATCTCTGGATTTTCACTCCATAATGTTTACATCAGTCTATAAAATCATTGACATTGTTGATTTGTATAGGGGTGCCTGCTTTAACAACTTTTATTTGTAATTGTAAATACCGTTCTAATAAAAACAGAGCATAGTTTTTAGCAGGGGCCCTACATGCTAAAACATTACTGTATAAATAACACAAGTCATTCATCTGTTTGGTAACAGTATCTAATCTACAAGTTACCTGTGCAACTTCCTCTTGTTCCTTCTTCCACCCTTCAAAAGCCTGGCTTTTAGATTGACTGACGTCCCTTAGTTGCTGCTGCAACTCTTCATATTTTTCTCGGGGAACCGTTTGCTTTTTAAGTTGCTCAGCTTCTTGCTGTGCTTGCTTCATCATCTTGTGCAAGGATTTTGTCTTAGGATCTTTTTTCCATAAGTCAGTAGAGGCCGGGAGTTTTACCTGAACTTTCTTGTTATGTTGTTTGGAGTTCAGAACCCTTATTACCCCTGAGGGTGGTGCCTCTGTCTGAATTTGCTTGTCATCCTTTTCTGTTTTAACACGAACATCTGTTTGTTCCTGATCCTCAGCATCTTGTGGAACGGCAGCTGGATCCTCAGGGTTTTGGACCGCAGGCCGTTTGTTGGCCCTCTTTTTCCTCTTTACCTTCTGGTTCTTTTTCAGAATCCTAATTTGTTGCCTGAGCTGGGTTATCGTATTTAACAATTTAGTCCGTTCCTTCCGCAACTTCTTAATTTCCATCGTTTCATTTGAAGGAACAGCAGTCTGTCGATGGTGGACTGGATCATGACCAGTTGCTAAATCTTCCTCTTGGGGTTCTTCCTCACTGCTCTGCTCTGGCTGTTCTGGGGTATGCACCTCAACTGGTTCTGTTTCTTCCTGAGAAAATGTTGTTTCTGCTCCTACTTCCTCTAGAATTTCCTCTTGTGACCTGGGAACAGAGTGTTCTCGTTCAGTATTTTCCTCCTCTTCATCATGAACATGCATGTCTTCTTCTTGGGGTTTGTCGTGAGGGTCCTCCGAACTAGAAGGTTGACCATACTTACCCATATTGGCTAGGATGGCGGCCAAGTCATCTTCTCCCAGTAGGTCTTGTAATGGGCTATCTTCCTGCTGTTCTATTTCCTCCTCCTGTTCAGCCTCTGCCCCCTCTTCGGATTGTTCATCCTCGATTACCACCGGTTGGATGGCGCTTTCCTGGAGCTTCTCCAGTCTTCCTCGTATCCGAGCCAACCGGGCTGATTTTCTGGGATTATCTATGCTTCCTCTCATCCGAGCTAACCGAGCTGATTTTCTGGGTTCCTCCGGTTGCTCGGGTGAATCAATGACATGCTTACGCTTTGCCGATTCTTGGTGTGTCTCTGGTTGCTATGATGTACTAGCAACATTTTCTCTGCGTTTTTCCGGTTGTTCTGGTGGGCTTATAGAGTGTCTACGTTTCGGGGATGGTTCTGTCAATCCCCCTTCAATCATTGCAATGAGCTCTTCCCAGCTGCTCTGCTACTGGGTAAGACCATAACTAACAACAAGTCGAATCAACCTATGGTGACTAACAATTGCCTCTACGTGCTGTGCCTTTTTCATACTTTGTGCAGCATCATGCAGTAATGAGTTTAGGAGTGCCGGTAAATTCACAGAGCATTTCTGTTTTAGAACAGCTAAAAGATTAAGATGTCGTGGTCTTACCACGTCTTTTCTTCCTTCGCAGGTAATGTAGCTCTGTACTATTCTTGCTAGCTCCGTCCAGGGTTCTCCTAGGGTCGCTGGCAGAACTCCCTTCCCCTTTATTGTCAAATTCTGGCCTTCGTCCCGGAAGATGTCGATGACCTTCTGTAACCGTTCCTTTTTTAATGTCCATGGTAGTCTTGAAACTTCTGCAATTATGGCATCAGTGACCGCTATCCGTTTTCCTCTTACTGTGGAATGGTCATCTTGTAAATTCTGCAAAAATTCCATTGCTACTGTTTCATTAGCTTCCTGTAGGCGATTGAAATAGTTCAACCATCCTGCCCTTTCCAGGATTTATCGGGCAGCAGCGGAGATCGTCAACTGTTGAGGCTCACTTCGAATTGCCCTTCCTCCCATGATTTCACTGTGAATTCTAAGTGGAACAGCAAAAACATTTTCGGTTTGAAACACAGAGAGGGTGCAAGGTTTCGAGAAAGAAAACACAGAGTATGCAATAGTGCAACAAAACAACTTGTAAAAATAAAAATATGCCATGCCGTGAAACCATGCCAAACCGTCGTAAACTAGTTTTCTCGAATGGTGAATTGACACGTAATACAGGGAATGATGAGGTTAACCTCCCCCCCCCGCAGTGTGATAGGCTGTCCCAGCCGGCAAATAAAGGAGCGGCACCAAGTCTGCAATCAAGTCAGAAAGGAACAGCATATGAAATTATGCTATGTGGAAAAGGACAACAAATTACCGAAATCGAGGCGGAAAATTGATCGCATATGATATAAGAGGCTGTTGTGTTATGATATGAGGCTGATAGGTAGGGCATGTGTCGTACTTGCCAAATCTTAAGCGGTCATGGTCACTTTCCGTTGCCATGATTGGTAATGATAAATATTCATGCGGTGTATAAATCGGGAAATAACATATGATTAATGCCTAGGATATAAGAAACAAAAGAGCATTAATATCTTATCCATTGGTGTAAACAAGGTGACTTCAATACCATTAACATTACTCTGCTGCCAACAGGTGTCCATAACCTTGGCAGAGTTGTTTTTCACCCTCGGAACCATGATCCTTTGTATATACTTAGGAATGTTGTTATGCTGGCTTGGTGACCAGTTAACCATAATGCCATTCACGAGGAAGGAGCGAAACGTGGGCAGGCCGGCTCGTGATGAGACCTCCTGTTCCAAGGTTTGTTTAGTTAATATACCTTTTGGACCATATCCCTGGTATGGTGGCCATAATGGGAAAGCCACTTCACTTCCATCCTCATGATCATGGTAGGCTGGCTCTCAATGAGACCCCCTATCGTGCATTTGACATTTGACATATCATGTTCACATATGTTTCTTATTCTTTTATAGAGTACTTTTCCTTATTTATACACAAAGGGTGGTTCAACACTCCTTAAGAGTAGGAATGGTGGAAGAAGTCTTATCATCTCAATAGGAAGATATAAGCTCTTTGCTCTTATTCCCAAGTACTAATCAAAAAAAATTTAAGGGAATCGGCATGATAAAGATAACCAATCAGGGCAAAATTAGTAAAACCATGTCAACAAAAGGTAAGAAATAAGTATGTCCTTCCATTTGTCCTCTTATTAATGCAGAGCCTTATAGATATAGCGATTTATGGTTTGCATATTTCGGTATGTTGTGTTTTTATATTTCATCGCACAAATACATAGCTGAAGCTTGAAGACTAGAAAGAAGACGGGCAAAAAGCATCCTCAATTTAAATCAGCAAAAGAGATCAAAAGTATGCTAATGGTATCCCGTTGGAAAAGCAACAACGATGGATAATAAAAAAAGGAAAAAAAAAATGCAAATGCCGTTCCTTTGGGAAAAGGAACGGCAATAATACTATAAAACACTCAACATGCCATTCCGTTGAAAAAGGCAAATCAGCAATAAAAGAACGTTGTTTCTTTGAAGAAAAAGGAACAGTGGTAACCAAAAGGAACAACGAAAAGGGTAACAAGGCCGTTCTTTTGAAAAAGGAACAGCAGAGATCCGAATGTTGTTCCTTTAGAAAAGGAACAACAAATCAAGCAAAACCAACATCATAAAAAACACGCATATTCTATTTAGAAGAGAAAAAAAATCAAACTTTGTGGAAGAAAAAGGAACAGCAAAAATGACAAAAAATATTCAATTCAAACTTATGTACAAGAATCACTCAAAAACAAGAACTTATGTACAGATTGCAAAAATAAATAGACCCTTAATGAATTACAGGTGAGGAAGATTTCTCTTCCTCTCCCAAGATCTCCATATCAGTGTCTCGGCGTAGTTGCTGGCAGAAGGATTCCCGAGTGAGTGGTTTGCGATAGAGACGGACTCGGTGGCCATTTACTTTGAATGCATATCCAAAACCATCAATGGTAATTAGAGTAAGGGTTCCGTTGTCATGCACCTTCTGGATTTCGTATGGTCCCAACCATCGAGTCTGAAGTTTTCCAGGGAATTCCTGAAACCGAGAATCGTATAACAAAGCCCAGTCTCCCTCGTGGAAGACTTTGTTCTTGATGAGCGCATCATGCCATTTGGCTCGCTGCTGTTGAATCAATGCTGTATTTTGTAGTGCAGAGAGCCGAATTTCGTCTAATTCATTGATTTGCTGTAGTCGATTGAGTTGTGCCTCACTTAGATCTAGGCCAACTTCTTGTGCTGTTCGCAGTGTTTGGATTTCGAATTCTATGGGAAAAATGGGTTGTTTTCCAAACACTAGTTGATAAGGTGAGTAACCGGTGGTGCTCCTCCATGTGGTTCTATATGCCCAGAGTGCTTCAAGCAGTCGGGTAGCCCAATCACGCCTATGTGAGGCAATGGTTTTTGTTAGGATTGATTCTATTATCTTATTGCTACTTTCTACCTGCCCATTCGCCTGTGGGTGATATGGAGTAGTGATCTTATGCTGGACATGATAATTGTTAAGTGTTGCAGCTAATTTATGCTCAACAAATTGTGGTCCTCCATCTATAATGATTTCCCTAGGAAGGCCATAACGAACAAATAGAAGGAACAGGAACTGTATGACAGAGTCCTCTGTGGCTCTTGGCAATGCTTCTGCCTCAACCCATTTGGTGACATATTCTGTTGCCACCAAAATATATGTTTTCTGATTTGATGAAGGGTTGATGGGTCCAACGAAATCAAGAGCCCACCGCTCGAATGGTTCGATGACTAACTGTGGTTTCAGAGGCATCTCATCAGCTTGACCAGGTCGTCCTGCTCGCTGGCAGCTGTCACAGGCTTGGAAAAACTTCTTTGCATCTTTGAAGATCGTAGGCCAGTAATATCCTGTCTGCAATACTTTATGTCCAGTCCTACGCTCAGCGAAGTGCCCCCCACGTGGTCCATCGTGACAGGCTTTTAGGATGTCAAAGATTTCATCCTCTCTAACACATCGCCTGATATGCATGTCTGCTCCTGTGTGAAACAAATAACCTCCAATCCACGAAAATCGAGAACTTTTCTGAATAATATGCTTACGCTCATTAGGAGTTAAATGTTTTGGTAATTTACCTACTGCAAGGTAATTGGCAACATCAGCATACCAGGGCGTTTGAACAGCAACAACAAACAGGTGTTCATCCGGAAATTGATCTTCCACTGCTGCTGCATCGCTTGATTTTGGTATCCTTGAAAGAAAATCGGCTACAGGGTTTTCTTTGCCCGGGCGGTCCTTGATTGTGATATCGAATTCCTGCAATAAGATTAACCATCGAGTTACTCTGGCATTTGTGACAGGCTTATTTGCTAAATATTTTATGGCAGAATGATCTGTATACAAGATAACAGGGTAGCCTGTGATATAATGTCTAAATTTATTGACAGCATGTATTACAGCTAGGAATTCTTTTTCAGTAACAGTGTAATTCAATTCAGCAGGGGATAAATTCTTGCTAATGTAATAGATAGCATATGGTTTTTTATCCTCTTCCTGCCCAAGGACTGCGCCAATGGCTGTATCTGAGGCATCGGATGATATCTGGAATGGTAAGTCCCAGTTTGGTCCTCGAAGGACTGGGGCTGTGGATACAAGCTTCTTTAGATCCTCGAAAGCACGGTCACATTTTTCTGTCCAAAGAAAATCAACGTTACCAGTCAGTGCATATAAAGGAGCAGCAATGTGCGAATAATTCTCTATAAATCGTCTATAATACCCTGAAAATCCAAGAAAACTACGTACCTCTGTTTGAGTAGTAGGAGTGGGAATAAGCAAAAGTATTTGGATTTTGGCCGGGTCTACCTGTATGCCGGCTGCTGAGACATAGTGTCCTAGGATAAGTCCTTCAGTCATCATCAAGAAACATTTTTCGTTGCTTAAGCAAAGCCTGGTAACAATGCAGCGTTGTAGGACTTTTTCTAGGGTGTCTAGAGCTGGATCAAAATCATCTCCATATGGTGTAAAGTCATCCATGTAAACTTCAAGTCCATCATTGATTAAATCTGCAAAAATACTAAGGATAGCCCTCTGGAATGTGGCAGGAGCATTACATAAGCCAAAAGGTAAAACTCGATAGGCAAATGTTCCCCAGGGGCAAGTAAAGGTAGTTTTATCTTGGTCTTCAGGGGCAATCTGAATCTGATTGTATCCACTGAAGCCATCCAGGAAAGAAAAGAACTTCTTCCCTGCTAAAGTGTCCAATACTTGATCTATGAAAGGAAGAGGAAAATGATCTTTTTGTGTTGCCTTGTTAAGTTCCCTATAATCCACACAAATTCTCCATTTCCCATTCTTTTTTGGTACCACCACAAGTGGAGAGACCCATTTACTATTAGAAATAGGGTAGATAAAATTCACATCTAAAAGCTTCTGAAGTTTAGTTTTTACGACATCTTTTAGATGGGGATTAAGTCTCCTTTGCGGCTGACGCACAGGTCTGGCATCCTTTTCTATATAAATGTGGTGTGTACATAACTGAGGATCAATTCCTTTCATGTCAGGGTAGTCCCATGCAAATTCTTCTTGATATTTTGTTAATAGATGGATGAGCTTTGTTTCTTGTTCAGGTGTGAGATTAGCATTGATGTTTAAAGTTTTCCCCGGTGCAATTTCCACAGTTTTACTATTCGCAACAGAAGTAACAGGTATTGTTTGGTCATGAATATCTTTCAGGGGATCTTCTTCCAATTCATTATCAAATGCTGCTTCTATCATGTGACACTGTGTGCGAGGTTCAGTTTGAGTAATGAAATTATTAATGGCATCGTCTTCTGTTTGATCTTTGAAATCGAGTGCCTCTTGTATAGTTAATGGAGATTTGATGTTATCAGTAAGATATGATACAGGGTGCTTATTAGTTTTAATCATTGTGACACTTGGCTGCGCTGGAGGATATAGAACTAAATTTTTGCTATTTGGTCCTCTGGTTATGGTCATATTTCCCTGCCGACAGCCAATGTAGGCATCGGCAGTAGCGAGCCAAGGTCTTCCTAAAATTAGCGGGTGTCCATCAAGTCGAGTTTTTGGATTAATTATCAGGAAATCGGTTGGATACTCCCAGGATTCTACAGAGACCATGACATCATGTAGAGTGCCCTCTGGTCTAACCACAGATCGGTCGGCCAATTCTAACAGAGTAGAGGTGGGTTCTACAGATGTAATACCGAGCTTTTGGCAAGTTGTGGTTGTTAAAATATTAATTGCAGCCCCTAGATCAACTAAGGCATTAGACAGGGTCTGACCATAAATTTGAACAGTTATAATTGGGTTCCCAGGGTCTTCATATTTAAGGGGTGTTTCTCTTCCAAACAATAGGTCAGATAAGATACTGACTACTTGGACTCTTGGATTATTTGTTATATTCCTCCTTGGTTTCTTTATGCACAATTCTTTTATAGTTTTGGCGTATATGGGAATGTCTTGAATGGCTTGGAGGAATGGAATTTTTATGTACAGATTTTGTAATTCTCCCAGAATGTCAAAGTCAGGATATTGTATGGATCGTGGTATGGCTAATCGTTCTGGGAACGGAGGAGAGGATGTGGTTGCTTGATTATGAGTTTGTTGCTTATTTTCATCCTCTTGTTGTGACTGATGTTCTCTGGGTAACTGATCTTCAATATGAACTGTTTTATCTCCCTCAGTTTCAATTATACGCCCAGATCTTAACTGAAGGTCATTGCATTCCCTTAAGTCGGGTCCTGCTTCTGGTGATTCTATGATTTGGATGGATTGGACCTGCCTGTTGTTTGGATTGGGATCGGGTTGGGCTGGGAGTTGCGGCCTCAAGTTAGACTGGGGATTTTGTTGTAGAGCTGGCAAAGTAGATTGAGGGAGCGGAATAGTTCCAGCTGGGTGGTACATCGGTCTTTGCCAGCTTGTCTGCCAGGGTGAACTTTGTGAAGTAGAGGGAGTCCATTGTGAAGGATACGGGCCATTTTGCCAATATGGTGGAGTGTAAGGGAAATTCGGCCAACCAGTTTGGCTTGTTTGATTCAGCCATGGATTTGAAGAAGGGAATGATTGTGGTGACCAGTTTGTAAATGGGGTTTGAGATTGATTTTGCCACATACCATATTGTTGAGCATTATACTGTGGGTTTTGAAAGAAATAGGTTGGGTCCGGAAACATACCAGGTTGTCTCGGCTGCCACGGACGGCGCTGGTTGATCGAATTCACCGATTCTGGTTCTTCTTCTGCTTCCTTATATACCGCTTTCAATCCAGGAAGTGAGGGGCAGCTCTCCGTAAGGTGATCTTTTTTACAGATGGCGCATGTTTGCACTTTATCTAGAGGACACTCCTTGTGGCTATGTTTCTTTCTGCATCGGGGGCAGAAGATTGCCATATTCTGTTCTGCCTCTAGCTGCTTCTGTTTAGCCTGCACAATATCAAGTTGTGTAGTTAGTGTCCCCATAATATCAGTTTTAAAATTTTCTAATAAGTTTCCAATTTCTGCACGTGTTACTCCTTCTACTGATACTTTGTTATCTTTTGCAAACCGATCATATTCTATTGGTTTTATTCTTGTACTGCCTCTCGAACTCCTGATACACAAATCAAGGATGTCAGTAAAATTCTCTTGATAAATATCCCCTTTTCCCATAATATTTAAGGTTTCAATCCATTGTTCCTTCATACCCCTCATTAATGCAGTTTTTAACACATTATCAGGTAAAGGTAGCGATGCATAAGGAGATCTTTGTAGATTATACTGAAAACGTTCCACATACTCCTCTAATGTTTCATTTGGTCTGGCTGACATTTGAAATATTTCGTCTTTTAATTCCCTAGACCTACAATAATCCTAATATTTCTTTAAGAAGGATTCTTTCATTTGATCCCAATTGTTGATAACCCCGCCACCTAGCCCCATAAACCATCTCAAAGCAGCCCCTTTTAATGTAGAGGGGAATAATTTCAATTTTTGGGGATCGGTGGTATAATCGTACCCCCTACATAACACATCGAATTCGAATAAGAACGCATCCGGATCTTCTGATGTGAGTCCATGAAATGTAGGGATATGCTGAAGAGGAATAGCTTTCATGGGTGCATTTGCTGCAGAATCCACTATAGGATATTGTAACGTAGAAGTTTGAGTATTTGGCTGGTTTTGAGCATTTGGTTGGTTTTGAGCCATGGTATCGAATATATGCCAGTAACCTTCTGGGATATCGAGGAGGGTATTCCTAGGTTGGGTGGGAACGGTTTTGACAGGGATCTTTTTAATAGCGCTTCCTTTATCTGGAATAATGGGAATACCAGGTGTTTGAGGAGATTGAATCTCTTCAACAATGACTTTCGCAGCACTTCCCTTATCTGGGATATCTAATGGATGATTTGTTTCAAGAGGAGATTTTGGTTCCTTAGTTTCCCCTGTTTCTCCTTCTCCTTCACAAAAGTTGCTAGAGTTCCCTTCCTGCAATAATTCTGGAGTGGAATTTTCAACTTATTGAAAGTCCTGCTCCTCAGTTTGACTATGCACCTCAGCACAGGCTACAGATGGTGATCCTGTGGCCTGAAGGGAACTAGTAGGCGGTTTAGAAGTGTTTTTCTTGAAGCCTACCGATGGCTGAGACTCTGTTTTCTTATAGATTTCGTCTATGAAGGTCGTTCGGCCAAGGGTCACCGGCCCCTTAGCTTTTTCGGGTTTGGATGGGGGTTTGATATTCTTTTCTGGTCTTTTCTGCTTAGTCATGCACTCAAAAAAATGAACTACCAACTCTTATTCAAACAAGCAAAAACAAATCTGTTAGGAAAGCGGATAGTGAGCAGGTCTTTTACATGCTATGCACGTAGGTTCTTACCTTCCGTTTTTAGGATCCAACTCCTCCCTAGCAGGCTTGTACACTACTCTGAAAAAGACAAATGGCTTCACTCTTTCCCCAGCAACGGCGCCAAAATGTAGAGCTATAAAAAGGGTCTCTTTCACCTCTATTCACCTCACATTAATATGTCAACCCGAGAGCGTTTTGTCATTACAAAGAGTGACTCAATCCGAGGCTCATTCGTCAGAGTAATGCTAGTAGTACAGTGCTTAAGAAATACAAGAGTAAACGGATGCTTAACTGAAATTAAATTACTTTAAAGAAATAAATCACACACTCAGAAAACTCAGCAACTTATCAGTCAAGGGTTCGGCAATGATAACCCATCCCTTCGGAAACTGATGGAAAAGGAACTAGAGCATAGATCACGAGCCTGGGAGTTAGACAGTGACTGCCAATGCTCACTACAGCCTTAGATCATCTCTCACACCAAAGCATCAAATGCAGATAAATAGAACAGCAAAGTAAATAAAGAATTAACAGCAATTCGGGAATGGAACAACAACTCTAAAATGGAACAGCAATTGAGTACTTAAGTCCCGCGTGTTATAACCAAACTCAATCTATACACTCTTTGCAATCAAAGAACATTCTGTCACTCTAAAGGCGATTCACACAGATCACACTAATGGAACAACAATAACAACGAATGAATTATAGAACAGTACTGATAAATTAGGAACGCACACCACACGAACGTTTTAGTATAACAGCTCTGTAATATAACAGTAAGAATGTGCGATTAACTCTTGAAAGGATAAACAACTTGATGCAGAGTCAACATACAATTCTACCTGTAGAAACTTCAACGATTCAAACTTGAATAGAGCATATAATATGAACTTGTAAAGCATATCAAATTATCAAATAACAACAATAAACAAACCACACAGAAGTAAAGTCGTGATGGTACAGAAGCAAGTGTCCTTCGGGGCTGGGCCCTTAGCCTCCAAGGATACACCGCTTTAAGTTAATGCAGACGCGAAGATGGAATAATCACCAAGCTTTCATTAATGCATTGATCAAAAATACATCGAACCAGTTCTCAACGAAACTTAATAATTAAAACTGATGTCTTACAGAAGATTACATAAAAACGTATCATAGCTCTCCATATATCCTCAAACTAACAGTGCTGTCTCGTTTTATAAAGACGACGGCGGAGATGTCCAAGCAACAAGATAAATAAAGCAGCGATCCCTCAGGATCTTCGATCCTGAGGGATTCGCCAAAATGTTAACTCTTCATTTTGTCTTTTCTTTTGCGCTGAGCTGGTGTCCTCTCCTTCTTTTCCGAGCCGATTTGCTTTGATCTGTTTCTCCTTGTTTGCGTTCGGTTCTCGTCCAGAGAGACAGCAGTTATCTCTACTTTGTCTTTTCCTTTGGAGCAGCAACCCTTCGTTTTCTCCTTTTCCTGTATAGAAAATAACCATTATCAGTGGCTAGGTTATGCACATCATTTCTCACATGTTTTGTTATAGTTCCTTATTACTTTCCAAATTCATGATACAAAAGGTGCACAAATTCTATTAAAAAGCCACTGAAATAATCATCAAAAACATACCTTTTTAGTACTCCACACACCCCCCTGCTTAGCATACTTCAGATATATGCATGCATTTGAATTTATCGCTAGAAAATTCGACCTCCAAGTGAGTAATTAGACCTTAGTGGCTATATTAGGCCCATTGTAATTAGTTTCAAAGGTTGGATGTTGTGGAATTTAGCATGGAACAGTAGTGTATTTTGTGATTTTGGTCGGAACTAATAGACAAATTTTGTAGCTATTGTGGTGGGATTCATGTGGTATGTGTTTTAGTTGGGTTTCTTCTTATGTTATCATATGTTTGAATTCATTGTACCTTCCATCTTCATTTCAATGTCTTATGTGATTGATTTACAAGTTTGATAAGCAGAATTCATTAATTCAATGCTCTGTTTTGGAGAATCTTTCACCTTCATGTTCATTTTATTTTGAAATAAATGAATTCATGATGTTCATGCTAATTTTTAAACCCTATAAATCTAAAATATTCACCAAGATACCTTTAAATTTCTATAGTGTGTGCCTTTATTGCCACGTTACATCTCTGCAAATCTGATTTTCAGAGCCCTGACCTAGTTTTTCCTAGACCTAATTCACCATCTAGCACAAACGTTCAAAATAAAATCAAAATCATAATCTACATACCTAGCCTAATATATTTAATGATCTATTCAAATTGGATGTGATATCATTGAGAGATCCCTCTCAGCCTAGTAGGGCTAGCTACTAGGTCAAAGTGGTATATGGTTACCTTTGTTGGTCACCTGCTCAACCTTCAGAGAACTGGTAGAGTGCTAACTGTTGGGTATGTGTTATATTCTTTCCACGACTAGCCCCATGAATTTTTTTTTGGTATGCGGTCCCACTCATATGCGGACCCACCCATGTTTTGTGCATGAGTTTGCACATGGTTTTGGGGTACGATGGTTTTCGACCCCTGGTATTTTGTAGATCCAGTCAAGGGAACTATGGTTATGTTCTAATCCAGTATAATGGATTGGGGTTTATGTAGTTGTGGAAACATGTATATATATGTGTGTTGTAACACTAAAAGGAATATAATGAAAAATCAAGCTGGTCATCCCGATTTGGGATCCAGGGGAAAATCTCTGTGTTTATCTGTTTTATGTTTTATGCTCTCGCTATTGTTTATTTTTTGTTATAAGATTTGTGTGTAGATAATTTCTGTTCAGGGTTAAAACCTACACTAACAGAGTGACACAATTCATATTTGGTCATATTTTTATTCTTGGACTATAATAGTCATTTACATTAATCATTATTAATTTTTTCACTTATTATCTAGTCATATATTTTAATCCTAGACTAAATTAGTCATTTAAGTTAGTTGCTTTTAATTTAGTCACTTATTATCTAGTCATATATTTTATCCCTAGACTAAATTAGTCATTTAAGTTAGTTGATTTTAGTTTAGTCACTTATTATCTAGTCGTATATTTTATTCCTAGAATAAATTAGTCATTTAAGTTAGTCATGTTTAGTTCGGTCACTTAAAATTGCTCAAATTTATTAGTAATTCACTTGAAATAACTACGGTGACTAACATTTTTTTTCACCTAGTCATTAATTTCATCATTTTTTATTTGTGAATTAATCACTTTTTTGTAGTTCCTTCCCCCTTACCAAGGCCCATATTATTTCCTTTTTTCACTCCTTTGTTCCCCACTCTGGCAAGCTGGCAATGTATAGTGTGTTGGAATCCCAACTCTTTGTATTTTTCAAAATGTTCCCGCCTTATTTCTTTATTTGTCTTTCTTCCTGATCTTTTGATTTTTATTTCTGTTTTATTTTCCCTTTTACTTTTGGATTCTTCATCTTCT
Organism: Pinus albicaulis; assembly: GCA_034641835.2. NCBI lineage: Eukaryota > Viridiplantae > Streptophyta > Pinopsida > Pinales > Pinaceae > Pinus > Pinus albicaulis. Next base: position 1,398,874,309 of record CM076572.1, read on the forward strand.
AATATTTGTGACACTGCTACCCCTGTTCCTTCCTTTGATGATATAAATTCTTCTTCATCCTCTTGTTATTCTGAAGATTCTTCTATGATACTAGCGATTTTCGGCCTAGAAATTACGAACTTTTGGATTTTTGAGGCTTGAGAATGGGATACAATCAGATTGGCAAGGACCTCCGAGGAGGTGAGTGGGTGGGGGGAAGGAGCAGTCGAATTTGAGATCCGAGGCCAATAATTCAAAGAAATTCTCTGCTTCCATCTTGCAACCACACACAACCAGCGAACCCGAGGGGGGAACATACTTAGGCTAACATCCTTGGAGACTGGAGTGGTGCTAGGGGTGACCTCATTACACTACTACTACAAGAGCTTCATTATTTTAACTTTTCTCCATTGGTATTTTGGATCCCCTAGATGCTTTTACAATACTTCCTCACTTTTAGGGAAAATTTTAGCAAAGTGTCCATATTCATGGCACAACTTACATTTAAAAGGAATTTTATCATAGACAACTTATAGCACATGTCTACAACTATCCATGCAAATTTTAACTACTATAGGAAGCCCTTTCACTAAGTCTACCTCCATATAAATCCTCGCACAAGGTAAGAGTTCATATTTCAGATCAGTGTAGTCAATATATTTACTCAGGGAATTCCCAATGAGCCTAAAAGTTGTGTCATTCCAATAGTGAAGGGGTAGGTAAGGCAATTTCATCGAGACAGGGATTGTGGTTGATAAATCACATTTCGAATTGAAGCTTGGACTCCAGTGATCTTGATGTATCCCATATGCCCCCATAAAGTATGGACCACTCTGGAACACTGAATCTCTGTCTGGTTTATTCTCAAAGTAAAAATTATAAAAGCCTTGTCCACAAAAAGAGGAAATCACCTCACCTTCGATAAGAGGCTTCAAGTTCTTCTCAATCCAGGATTCAACCATCCGAGGGGATGACCATAGGGACATAAATTTTCCAATAAGACCTTTTTCTACAAGCTACAGGTGAAAGAGTGGGCTCAAGGGACAAAAATATTAATCTTGGGAATCACTTCCACTCATTTCCAAAACCTACACTCACTTTTCTTATGAAACTTTGGAGTCAATGCAACCAAAAAATTGAAAGCCTTAAATTCTGTTATCAGAGGCTCCAGATGGGTAGGCACTGCCATCGAAAAGGCAAGCCCAGACCGCAAGGATCAAGAGGAAGCTCTTGAGGATCAGCAAGAGGAAACTAGAGCCCTAAAAAAGAGAGCAATACCAAACACCCAAGGAACTATAGTGATTCTGAAACAAAGGAACAGAAGACCAAGCAAGAGGAGGGCAGAGGTCCCTCAGCGGGAGGCTGAGAATCCACTGACGAAACCAGAGAAGCACACCCACGAGAAATGGACCGAGAGCTCTATCACAAACATTACTCCATCCTCATTCAAAATTTTGATATTCTTATAACACCATTTGATATTATCAATAAATGATTCTTTCATTTATCACAATGAAGTTTCCCTCACATATCATTTTTCACTAAACAAGTCATTTCCACTTATAAATAAGGGATGATTTCTCTACACAAAAAGAGAACTTGGAGATATTATAGAGTCTAAAGTGACTTTATTACATGGAATTCCTTATATCATAACACCTCTTCTTAATATTTACAATAATTAAAGAAAAACATGCTAATTGAAAGAAAACACAAACTAACCGATAAATAAAATAACAAAGGTTATAAGAACCAAATATTGTTCAGAAGATTCTTTTAAAAAAAAAGTATCTTGAATAGGTAAAGCTCCATAAGGATATCTTATATGTTGGAAAATTATATATTACAGAGCAATGCAACACATAAAATATGCGGAAAACACAAGCACATAAAACACATCAAACTAGAGAGACACAGATATACGTTGGTCACCCAGTTTGGGGTACGTCCACCCCAGACAACCATTACTTCCTTTCTATTATCCAGCAAAATGAAGTGACACAACCTACAGAAAATCCACCGTAATATCCTCTATTATCTCTCACAGTCTCCCTATTTGTATCTCGCTTTAAGAATACACATAAAATGCACAGCCGCAATACAATACCCTCATAAAAGAAAGGGGTTGCCTTATAGGGAAAAAAACCCTAAATTAAACATAACTTCTACCATTAGATCATCTGCCTAATGAAAGGCCCAGATTGACTAGAAATTGCTATACTTTTACAAGGCAATTTTAAACCTGTTTTTAGCTTTGGGGGCGCTGCCCCCGAAACCCCCCGCCAGGGGGGGGGGGAGGTCCATAAAGTCGCAACTGCCCCCCCTAGACCCCCCAAGTACCGTTTAATTATGACTAACATTACTACCCCATTAAGGTACAGGGGTCCAATGCTGTGATACAAAATAAACAAGATAATCAGGCTCCACACCCAACATTATAATCCTTGTAAAGGCGTAGCTCTCGAGATGAAATCGTGATTTTCTAGATTCTAGCTCTCCAAAATATTGAATTAGAAATATCTATAATTATTGAAAATAATTGTTGTTGGGACACATTTATAATGCTTCATAAACTTGACTACTTACCTTTGTTAAAAAAAAATCTTACAAAACTTGTAACTTCTTATTCAATGATTTTTTCAAACAAATGACTAATTTCTAAATTCAACAAAATTCTAAAGAAACTTCACATTTAAGTTTTATTTTATAAATAGAAATATTTTACTCAGTAAATTTGTAGTGGAAAGAACTGTTATCACTCAGATTGAACCTCAGGCTGAGAGAGGCAATCCCGAGGTAACCTAAAACCACGCTTAGCCAAGTAGCTAGCCCTACTAGGCCAGGAGGGGGCTCTCTCCATATAGGTCATAGTTAATATGACTGAGGAAAGAATGATTTTAGCTTAGGTATAGTAGCTCAGGGTTTTAAATTTTTTGATTGTGTAGGGTTTGCTGGATTAGGAGGAGTCAAATAACTAGGGCAAGGAAATTAGGTCAAAATTTGCAGGGTCTCCAAGGGGCAAGGTAGGTAGAAGGTTTTGACATTAAAATATGATTATGGTGAGATGAAGAGACTGGTGAGGAGCTAGGGAAAGCATATAGAATGTATTTTCCCTAAACTAAGGATAATGAACACATTATACTAAATTTCCCAAAATAGAGCATAAATAAATATGGATTCTGCCTTTCAAACTTGAAATCTAGTATATTATAGACATGAAATGGTTTGTGAATTAAAAATATATTCAAAAAAATTGATAACAGAGAGGAAAATATGTATAAAACTCATACCACATGGATCCCAAAGAAATACCTGCAAATTTCTATTAATGTCCAAGCCAAACTGATATACAAAAGGTCTCTTGAGATGCCAAAACTCCAAGTGAGTCCAACCTTTACAATCACTGAGGAAATAAATCAAATAGACCTAAAAACCATTCTCCCTAGCCTCATGGAGTCGAATCCATGAGATAGGGATCAGTTTCACCTACTCCCAAACAAGAATCAGAAGACTAGCAAAACTCAACAATTTGCCTCTAAAAGAGAGGAAATTGATTCCTTTGACCTCTAGAAGACTTATCCAATGTATATACCTTAGGTAAAAGTAAAATATGAAATTTACATCAGTAACTTCTTCATCTTCCCAATTAAAAATTTAAACAGGAGTGAAACTTAAAAAATTTATGAAACTGGTGAAAATGTAAATTTTCTGGCATTAGCGCAGTGCCATGAAAGAAAAATTGACCTGTTTTGTAAGCCATGTTTGGAGGCTTGTCCCTTGTCCAAATAAGCTCCATGATAGCTCATTGGAAATATATCTAAGTCTAGTTTTCAAATATACTTTCACTTTCAAAAATGGTTCCCATATTCTTTGTCAAAACGGATTTCTCCCAAAACTGGTATTAGCGCAACGCCAAGGTAAAAAAGGAGGTAGAAACATGAAAATTAAGAGGGTTTTTGTACTTTTCACGGACCAGTTCTACTCCAAATCTCCTGAAACGTGATGAGGTTGATGTAATCATCATTATGAACATGAATATGCTCACCGTTTTCCATTTGTATGCTCCAAGGAAAAGCGCAGCGCCAAGGGCGATGCGCTTTTAGCCAAATTTTTGTGTGTCAAATTACTCAAAAAACCAAAATTTGTACCAAAGTGAAAAATGTGCCAAAATTTGTCAAAAATGTTAGGTAACTTTCTGAATAAGGGTTTGAGGCATGAAGAGACACCTGATCAAGTGTATCTAACTTCTCCTTCTCCTTTTGTTCAGTCAAGGCTTGAATCCTTGCATGGGCACTTTTGAGCTTGGCCCTTGCAATCTTGTTTCTCATGGCATCGTGCTTTTCCATCTTCCTCTGAATATCATTGTCACTTTTGGCCTTCTCTAGCAAGCCCTCCAAATTAAAATTGGCTCTATCAAGCCATGATTATCTATCATTAGTGATATCAAGGACAAGCAACTCACTTGGAGTGAGCTGCTATGCCGACATAGCCTCTCTTTGTCTCTCACGGGCTAGAGCTATATTAAGCCCAATTGTCTTTGGTCTCTATCTAGTAGGCTGATCCTCCTCACCATCAAACTCACCAAATTTTTCCAAATTCTCCTCCAACAAAGACTTAGCCTTCTCTGCCTCTTTTTGAGCTTTGATGTTCCTCACCTCACTGATGATCTGCTTGGCCTTCAGCTGCTGATTTTCCTGCTCAAGGAAGTCAATCACATACTATGCTCTATCAAGATTAGCTTGAAGCTCACTAATATTTTCCTCTTTGCTACTGGTCAATGCATTGGTGATTCTAACATCATCCTCATCATCAAGGTCAATCAGTTAAAACTCCTTCTCATTTTCATGTTTTCCCTCCTGCTCAACAATGTTAGGCTCTGTAGCCTTTTCTTTGCCCTTGTCTACCTATTTTGATGATGAAGAAGGCATGACACCTTTCACACCATGTGAAGCAAACACATGCCTGTGGCCTCTTTGATATGTCTTGGGAAATGGCTCAAGCTTAGTTACATTAGCCCAAACCGCCTCAGTATCATGATGCGGTGATGGAAAAATGTTATGGACAGGTGAAGAAGTAGGGTCAACATGAGGTGAATGGATATGACTAGATGATGAAGTATGAGTAGCAGGATGAGATGGAGAAGTAGATATGGGAGGATGAGATGAATAAGGGATACTATGCTCATGATGAATAGGTGGGGAAGTGAAGATTTCATTTGCAATGAAAGTGTCCCAAGAAATGTTCTTCTGCTCCAACAGATGCATGACCGCCATCTTGATGAGGGAGTTGTGAAACAAACTCTGTATTTGATGATTATACTGCCTCTTTTGTATAATGTATGCCATCTTGTCAATGCTTTGGAGAATATAGTGAGGTATATGAAGCATTTTGACTTTAGTGAAGTGCATGAGGAGTCAGATATAGTATGAATAGAGTCGGGTAAACCTCCCCTCACAAGTGAAATACTTCATTATTATTTTCATCATAGGGGCATACTGGTCAAGGATGTGAGATAAAGGGAAAATAGTTTTCTTGTCATCCTTATATCTTGGTTTAAGGTATGGTTCATAATAGCTCACATCAAGTTTTACCTTTTTAAACCATTTTTCTCCCACATTAGGGATCCCTGTAACATATGCAATGGCATCCATGGACATGATAAAAGTGACTCCAGCAAGCATAACCTGTCTATCATGAAGGTTGGTGATGAAAAACTTGGTCAACAAAGGATGATATTGTATCTGCTGTACCTTCTCACAAAATTCAAAACAACCCACATGTTTGAAATAAGAAACAGTAAGAGGAGAGGCCATGAGTTCCTTTGTGTTCATGGGTTCAAATCTATTAATCTTCCCTCCTTTATGATTGCCTCTGTTTGGTGTTTCTTCATCACTGATCTCTCTGTCATATTCTTTAGTCATCTTAATCTTAATAGTTTGGAAACCCTAGGGATGAGATAGAAGGGAATGGGAAGTGAAATTAGGTTTAGGGAAAAGGGATTTTATGATGCTGTAAGATGATATAGTAGGGTTTTAGAATGATGTATGAGTGTAAGGTGGGATCTAAAGGTGAAAATTTGGGAATAAGGAAAAAACTAGGGTTTTTAGCATGAACAACCTCCAAATTTTCACATAGACACCAAACTAGCATAAAATGCCTTTTAAATACTTCAAAGAGGGTGAAATATTAGGTTACTTACTTGCAAGAGAGGTGGAAGGCACTTTGGTGAAGAGTTGAGAAAAATTGAATGAGTTTCAGAGCTTGAAAGCCGAGTTGGGCATTAGTGCAACATCGGACCATAATCACAACACCTCTCTGTATTAGCGCAATGCCAAGCAATTTTGCACTGAGTTTTCAAGTATTAACACAGCGCCTGGAAATTAGTGTAGTGCCAAGCAATTTTTTCCCAAATTTCTCCAAAATGCATATTTTCTCCTTTGCTAAAGGATTTTGATGTTTGAATGACAACAATGATGTGTTTTGAGGTGCTTGATGAGCTTTATAACTTTAATGAATTTGAAATTTATTTCAAATTATACACCTTTCTAATGTTTACTTTCCTCTTTGTTACTTATATTCTTTTGCTTTCTGACTTTTGGCATTGCAGGCTTTGATCAACATGAAGTGTGGCTCTTTTGCATCCACTTTGGGCTGGACATAATTACATTTGACAACTTTGGGATAAAATTATTACATATAATGACATAAAATTACATGTGGAAAAATAAAATAAAATTACATATTTGACTTTTCTATCAAAATATTGATTTTGATATAAAAGTCATTATACTAAAAAATACAACTTTAAAAACATAATATTTACATCATGATGATCTGGAAATCAAATTGCTTAATTAGTCCTTCTCATATATGTGCTGACCTAATCTGAATGAAGGAATGACCTTGAGAAGTGCAAAACCCTAATGACCTAATGGGACTGCTTTTTGACCTGACTTTGAATGAGATTTTGACTTAAAAGACCTTCAAGTGAAAAAATCATTTCCATAAGTGTTATTATGCTCAAGGGGACATGGGATGAGTCAAAAATATGAATCTTGGAGGGAGAGTGGAGTTTATTGACAAGAACAACCATTAGCAGAACAATTTTAAGTCATGACCTAATGGAATGATGAAAAAATTATTCAGTATGAGATACCTAAGATGCACATGCAAATGTGTTTTGATCCTTGGTGGAAGTATGCAAAGACTGACACTAACATTGGCCTTATTGGGGATGGCAACTCCTTGGACGTGTCAAGAACACCATAGACCAAGTGCCTAACCATTGGGAAAATATGGTCAAATAACAACTAAAGACTACATATTAACTCAAAAACCATTTAAAGTGATTGAGAATTAACTCAAAACTGACTCTGACACTAACAAGATTGACACAAAAATTTGAAAACAACAGAAAATCAACAAGCTTTATAGCCTTCACTTCGGGCCCCAAGCCTAGATGACCTTCTACCCCCCTTGCAGAAAATATAAACTGGTATTTACAATGAAAGTGAAAAATTCTTTCAGTAGATGTATTAGCAATAATAATGTTTTAGGAGCCTACCATTGATTGGTCCTCCTGAACATTCCTATCCATTCATTTCTTTTAGCAATAGGAATTTTGTCCTCGATAAACCAAGATCTTATCGGGTCCCTTCCAAATATTTTCAAACTTCCCGTGCTTACATTTATCTTCATTTCTTGCATCCCATCTCAACACTACATTCTTGAGCTGAAATTTATCTACCTTAGTCTTGCGATCATAAATATTCTTGATTCTCCCCTAAAGCTTAGAAGTAGTCTGAGAAACTTCTTCCCTTGTTTGTAAATATGAATCATTTGATTGATTCGACGTTGCATATAATCTTCCTCACTATTTGCTTCCCACAATAATCTCGTAAGTGGGATTGCAAGTGATGTAGGAAACACTGTATCTGTGCCATAAACCAATTCAAAAGGTGACATACCTATAGACTTCTTGGTGCTCACTCAGTCTGCCCACAAAGCATTGGTAAGCTTCCTATGCCAATTTTTCTTATTCTCCTCCAACATTTTCTTAATGATATTCACCAAAGATTTATTAGATGACTTAGCTAATCCATTGCCCTATGGATAATATGTGGTGGAATGGCCCAATTTGATATTATACTTGTGATAAAACTCAATCATATTCTTTGACTTAAATGCTACAGCATTATCTATAATAATCTTGTGAGGAACACCAAAATGAGATAAAATATTGGATTCTAAAAATTGAATGATTACCATGTCTGTAGCTTGCCTTGTAGGAATAGCCTTGATCCACTTAGTGAATTAGTCGGTGGTTGTTAGGATCCATATATGTTGTGCCAATTATGTGGGATGAATTTCCCCAATAAAATCAAGTCCCCAATGTTGAAAAGGAGCATTTACTACAACAGGCTTCAGCGGAAGAGGAAGGAGTTTCCTTTTTCCCTGAAAAACCTGACATTCATGATAGTTTTTGATTGTTTTGTATAAATCGGAAAATAAAGTTGGCCAATAATACCCTGCTCTAAAAAATTTGTTGGTTGTTGTTTTCCAAAACAAATGACCTCCACAATATCCCCTATGAAAGTCATCCATTACCTCCTTAGCTTCATTTTCAACCAAACAATTCAAAAGAACACCTCCCGAATCTTTCTAATAAAGGGCACTACCTAGAACGCAATATTTAGCAGATTTCAATTTCAAAGACCTACCCTGACTTTTTGAAATTCCAGGAGGAGGACATAAGTGCTGAAGAACATACACTATATCAGAATACCATGGTGAAGTAAGAAACATTTCTAATATCGATATTAGAGCACCATCTTCATCATCCTTTGACGTTGTTGCAATAAGGTTTATGTTTAGAGCATGCAAGTTAGATTCAGCCATCATCTTGGCTATCCCTTGCCCCTTGATCAGTTTGGTAGACCTAATATCGAGATCATATTCTAGCATAACTGCAATCCACCTACCTCTCCGACCTTTAGCATCAGTCTAGGTGAGAATATCTTTTACCGCTGCATTTGGAACATAGGCTATAGTATGTGAATGTAGAATATAGATAAGGAAATATTTCAAGGCTTTGATTAGGGCTAAATCTTGTTTCTCAATAATGTTATAGCAAAGAGCAACATCTCCAATGGCTCGACTTAAGAAAGCAATAGGTTGTTCAACCTGATCTCTCTTTTGCATCAAAACTACAGCCAAGGTATGCTCGGATGCAAATGAAAATATTATGAAATCACTAGTATAATTTGGACAAACCAAAACTGGGGTTGTGCTTAAAGCAAGCTTTACCAGGTTAAAAGACTTCATAGCATCAGTGGTCCATTTTACACTGCTTTCCTTCTTCAACATATTAGTCATTTCTCTCAAATGCTCAGCTAAATTAGGAACAAATCTGCAAAAGAAGTTCATCTTACCATTGAAAGCATGTATCTCTTTTTTGTTCCGCAGAAAGTCTATCTTCTGAATGGCTTCTACTTTGGAAGGATCAATGTGAATACCATCTTTGGGAATTATGTGACCAAGAAGATTTCCTTACTCCATGGAAAAAGACTCTTCTTCGGATTTAAATAAATCCTGAACTCCCTACATTTCTAAAAATAATCCTCAAATGATACAAATGTTGATCATCAGAACCAGAAAACACTATCAAATCATCTAGATACACTACTAAGAAAACATCCTTCTCTTTATCAAAGGCTATATCCATCACCCGCTGAAAAGTAGCCCCTACATTCTTGAGTCTGAATGGCATTTTAACATACTGAAAGGTTCCCCAAGGTGTTGTGAAAGCAGTATTACCTTGGTCTTCTTCATGTACCAAAATCTGATTATAACCTAAATAATCGTCAAGTAGTGACATTCGTGATGCTCCAACTACCCTTTGCAGAACATGATCCATCTTAGAAAGGGGGTAATTTTCCTTTAAATATACTTTATTCAAATTCCATAAATCTATGCATAACCTTATCTCTTCGGTCTTTTTCCTTACTGACACCAAATTTTAAATCCAATTAGAAAACCTAATTGGCACAATGATACATGATTTGTACAGTTGGTTTACCTCTTTCTCGATGGATGGAAACAATCTTGTGTTTATCCTTCTCAACTTTTGTCTGAAAGGTTTTTGATCCAGCTTGATGGGGATAGTGTGCTAAATAATATTCTTATCATAAACTTTCAAATATGCATAATCCCATGCAAAAATATCAGAAAATTCAGACAACAATTTGATGTACTTATCTTTTGCCTTGGGAAATAATGTCTTAGACAACTTAACCATATTGGGTTTGTCTGCTATTCCAATGTTCACATCTTCCAAACCCTTTTTTGTAGGAGTCAATGTTGGTTTCCTGGCCACATCATCCTGATGAAACTGATCTTCTAAAGGTATTATACCTCTAGGAATAACATTATCTTTCAGCTGCAAAAAGTTCAACTGATTGGCTTCTATGTCTTGATCATCAACATCACAAACATCATCAATAAAAGCATCTTTGAATTTTCCTTCATTCTTCAAAAAGCTATTAATTTCTTTGTCATCTAAAAAAACTTTCTAGTACCTTAAATTATCAGGAACGCTAGGCCTATGTTTGACATGAATTTCAAATTTATTACTGGAGTTCATCGGAATTTTGAGATTACTTGCCACCGTAGCAAGAGAATCTGCAATGATGTTCTAAGTTCTTAGCACTATTGTTAATGTATACTCAAGAAACAATTTTAAGACATCCAAGACTTCATTTCTATAAGCTCTCATCCACGAATGCTTTGCTTGATATTCTCCTTTCACATGCTTTATGACAAGCTCATAATCACCATAAATAGAATTTACTTTTGCACCAAGTTTCTTCAAAATTTTAATACCTATGATCAATGCTTCATACTCCGCTTCATTGCTAGAACATTCAAAAGCCAATTTATAAGAGAATTCTCTAACATTACTTGGTATTCCACTAGATTTACAAACATGAATTTGGATCCAAATACCAATACCTGCACCTTCCTTACCCAAAGCATCATCGATGTCCATGCTCCATAAGCCCTCTTCATCTTCTAGATGCTGAAACTCAAATTTTTCTTCTGATTTATTTTGGCCAGTCACCTCATTTTGTTTTTTTTCAAGAGGCTTTTTGGAAGAAGGTACCATTGAAGAAGGTACCATTTCTTTCTCTTTATCAAGATTTGCTTTGAATTTTTTTGAAACTTCTGGCACATATTCTACTACTACTAGTTGATTATTTACATTATTCAAATCACCGTCATTGTACAAAATAAAATATTCTAGCTCTGTATGTACAACCTGTATTGGATGATTGATAGGCTTCTCCTTACTAGTTATCATATATTTCATTTTATTTTCTCGGTACAATTTCCTCAATTGCCCGAAAACAGGAATAGTAGCATAAGAGAAGTCAAGTTGTAAAGTACCTTTGAGTTTAGCTCCTCAAGATATGGATAGTAGCATGCTGAAATGAGGTGGTATGTTAGCCACCACCACATCCATCAAAACATTCTTTGTCGGGATTTGATCCAAAGAAACCACTAAATCTTTAATGAGACCTGCTAGGGTCTAATAAATATAGGTTTCATATTTTTGAATCGACTTTTGATAGTCTTGTAAAATATGTACATACCTTGCTTTCTGCAAGTTGTTTTCCCATATTTTGAAAAAATAAAAAAATAAAAGAAAAAGAAAAATAATAAAAATAAAAAAAGGGGTAAAAAGTCCTAAAAGAAAGATCAAAGGACTTAAAAAATATAGACCCCAAAAAGAAAAAAGATGAAAATAAAACATGAAAGTGAGCAAGTCCAAATGCCACTACTTTTTTACTTTTCTGCAAAATAAATAATTATGGCAGAGTGTCAATAAATGCCATAATCCTTGATGAGTTAAACTGTTTAAATTAAATTGTCATGTTTTCAATTTCAAGTTTTCAGATAGTGAATAAAGATTTTTCAGACAATATAATCCTGAAAACTCAGTAGATAGGTAGAGAATAATGAGGAGCTCAAAAGTTTAATCTGAGCCCTCGGATAAAATAAGGTAGATATAGATAGTTTATGCTTTAAAAGAATAAATTTTTCAAGTTTGGAAGCCTAAATTCACCTGCCAAATGAAGAAAAAATGTTAGAATAAGGCTGGGTAGGTAGAAATCAATGGAGAAAGCATGTAATAAATGATTATCAGGAAAAATCACTAATTTACCATCCCCTGTAAGTATTTAGTATTCTAAGCTATCAGTCAAACAAGCTCAGAGCATTTCTCTGACTTTTGTTGGGACCGGACCCAAGGCTCGATGACTGGCTAGTCGAAAATATTGAGTTCTTATGTTAAATCCCCATTTATCATCATTCATGCTTCATTCATACATTTTAACCTCTTTTCATAAGTAAAGACTCATTCTTACTTAATGCATCATATAAACCCATCTAATTAACTTCCTTCATTCAGAAACATACAAAACCGTCAAAAATACTTTATACTAAGAATTGGTGAAATGATAAAAAGACAAACTTTGCTTTACTTTTACACTTTACTTAGTCATTTTATGTATTTTTGTGTGCATTCCATTCCCCTTTTCATGTTAAATTTTAACTTATTTTATTATATCCCTAAATAATACCTTATCCTACTTATTTAATTCCCTATATCTAAATACCCCCAAAGCCCACTATTATAAATATTCTAGACCAAATTTATTACCCATGTGTTAAATTAAAACCCAAATAAAATCTCCTTTGGTCTAAAACTATCGCTAAAAAAATATCTCGCCCCCTATGGTTATTAAATCATTCAAAAGGTTTAAAAATATATAATAAATTACAAACAACGCCAAATGTGTTTTATTTGGGCATATGACATATGCTCTAAACTAAACATATCATCCCACTCACCGACGTATATCCTAAATTTTTGAATTGAATTAAAACTCTTTATAAGGTTCAAAAGACTTAACCCTTTGCAATGCATATATTAATCCTTCCCTGCATAAAATTCAAACCCAAAGTTTTATTGAGATAGACTAAGGTTTATTTTTAATAAAATTTAACCCCACCCCTTATCCATATCCACCTATCCTCGCTTCTATATATAAACCTTTGCCCACAGCTAATCAAAAGGTTTAAAGCCTATTTTAAACCGCCCACATACATAATTTTCCCGGTCCCACCATTTCCTTTGGTCGCACCTTCCAAGCCAATCTTGACCCTTCACAATCGATTTCCAGATCCAACGGCCCAAAAGCAATATCAAGTGCAAAAACTAATCATCTTCTTGAATGAAAAATGGACAGGAAATGGGTTGTATTGACCATTTTTCCCTCTGTGATGTGTCGATATTATATTGGATCGCATTCATTTGGTTCTAAACCACTTACTGCCCAATTTTCATGCAATAACCACTCTCCGGTTTCGTTTCAAATTCTGAAACTGCCTCCTGCCATTGACGAGACCTGCATTTAATGAAAATTATGGTGATTGAATCAAAAGGTTAAAACCTTCAGTTAAGTTTTTTTAATGTTATCCGTGCATTTGCACTCTGATATAACTCTTCCTGAGTTCTGTTTAAAGCCTTTTAAGCCCCGATTCTCATTTTTTCACCCAAAACCTTTACAGTTATCAGATTAAACCTCTGAAGACTGATAGAGAAGCTGTGCATTGCTCCAGACAAACTGTTGAAGCCAGAATTTCAATTGAAAACCTCAAAAATCCTTTTCAGATCCGGATACCTGTAGAAAGGTATTTTTCTCAAAATTGAAACCTGTAAATCAAAGTTTTAACTTTCTTTAAGAGAACCAACCCATTTTTATTGAATAATTCACTGAAACAAACTTCCTAAAAATAACAAAAAAGAGGCCAAACCCTGGAAAAATTTTCCCAGGAAACCCTGTTTTCCATTGCAAGCCTTTTTAAAGCCAAATTCCTCAAAATTCATAGTCTAAAGATCAAATTTAAGGATATAAACAGCTAAAAACTGTGAATTACCTTGAAACCCCATTTTTTCAATCAAATCGACTCAGAAAACCCTTTTTTTTTGTTTTATGCCAGTTTTACATATTCAAATAAACCTAATTGAGCAAAAAGCCCAAAAGAAGTCATCCTTAACCTAAATTGCTCAGTTTCCTCTCTGTTAAAATAAAAAATCCTGCAAACAGTCTAATATTGCAGTAGTTACCCAAAATTCCTAAGAAACAGAGCACAAGAAGACCTAAAGGATTTAAAACACCTAAATTTGAGGGATCCAAAGCCCCTAAGCCTACCCCAGCAATCACTGCCAAATTTGCTACAACAGTAAACCCCCTTCGACCACCTGTGGTTGCTGCTGAAAACATTCCTTTGACTGATCTTGACTATAACATTGCAGACCCTGTTATTGAGTTTAATTTGCTATATATACAGAACTGGTGTTATGAAAAATATCTATAAAAAGATGATATTCCAATTTGGGAAACCCATTTGCCTAAGTATATAGTCCCATTGACTCACCTTGGTCAATAACTCATCAGACTTTGTCAAAAAATACTATGAGCCAGATCAAAGGGCTATAGTAAATGCAGAAAAAGAAATAATTTTTCCCATTATAGCCCATTCAATTAATCAAATGCTTCAATTACAACCTGATCCCTAGGTAGTCCCCTTGTCTATAGAGGCATTAACGCAGTTATACCTTGAAATAGATTTCCCTAAAAGGTTCATGATCTTTCATAATTTTATGCCTTCTCATGTTGACATTCCAAAGATAAATCCTCCATACTCCACAACTAAATTTCCTGAAGGTTCTAGACAGATTATCTATATGCTATCTTTTATCCTTTGATATTTTACAGATGAGTATACTGATGAATCTATTCTTGGTTTCTTGTCCACTATGTCTCCTGGTCAACCTCCAGCAGTGATATTTGACTATGCTGGTTTCATAGCAGATGCCATCCATTACCAGTTGACTAAATTAAACACAGAAGGAGTTTTTAGATATTCATCTTATATTTTCCATTTTTTTTATTCTCTCGAGCAGACAAATTCCTAGTTTCTTTGCAAAAGATAGATGTAGAGGGAAAGCCTCCATAAATTATCTTTTGTACTTCATTACTGAGAAAAGAATCCAGTGATTTCACTTATTCATATTTTTCAGAATTATTTTTGCATTTAACAGTGAGCATATTAAACAAATCATAGCAATCTAGAATCAGTGAAGAAATGAAAAGAATATTGTAGCTTTTAGAGAAAAACAAAGTTGGAGATTAGTACCTCTATGAAAAACACATTGAATTAAGGATTTTTGGGTCAAACTTGTTACCCTACAAGTTACCCAAGCATGTGTGTATGAGAATTTTTGCACTTGAATATCTTAGACAAATTCTCAATGTAGATTTAATTAACTTTATGACAGCCAAAAAGAAGACCCATTTTAAGTTAAAGAATCAAGTTGGGCCATTCATGATCAACCACAGAGATACAGAAAAGTAAATAACAAAGAAATTATCAGAGTTTAGATTTGATGAGAGTTTTCCATGGAATTATGATCCACAAGGGATCTTAAGAAAGCTAAGAGTGAAGTGTAAATTAACACCCTTTATCCATGAGTCCAAGCCTGAAATAGAAAATTTCTCAAATTAAATTGAATGGATTGAAAACACCTTGATAGAGGCAGCAAGCTAAACAAGAACAACACCAACTTTGGAAGTTGTCAAAAAACCAGAAACATCAATAAATAGAGTCAGGGAGGAAGGAGGTTACACAGCAGAGACAACAACTGAGACCACATTTAAAATAATCTATAACAAAATACTTAAGCTCAGTTCAGTTGATAAGGAGAAAGTAACAATTGATGTTGATGAGACAGATGCTCCAGTGACCAATGATGATATAGACACAACCATAATCAATGAAACACTTAAGGAAATTCAAAAGGAAACAACAGCCAATCAGAATGACACACATATGATTGAGAAGCAACAAAACATGGAAGCCTCTTCCTCATAGCCAGCTAAGGAAAAGGACTTGGACATCAAAGAGAAGTAAAAGAAAATTAAACAGAAAAATGAGGAGATAAAGACAGAAATATATTCTCAATTCCTGAAGCAGAATCCTGGAAATCAGAATAGTTTATTATTAGCATTTGACTATTCCAACAATAAATGATGATGTCATTTTTAAAACCTACTACCTCAGCACCCAAAATAGTAGCAGACTATAAAAAGGTGGACCTTGAGGTAGACACAGAGAATATTCATGAGTTGGACCAGATTGAGTTCCATAGACATACATATAAAATGTTATATTCTACAGAGGAAACCAAAGCAATGAGTGCCAATAAAATTCAAAATACCATACTTAATATGCAAGATCAGATGAAGATGGATAAATCATCACTTCATGCCAAGGACCTAAGGATCAAATCCATAGAGGAACTAGTTTTACAAGTGGGATATGATCCCTCAAATGTCCAAGCAACAAAACTATTGGTCAAGAAAAGGAATGAAGACATAGCTTCTTTGAGGAAATAGCTCAAGATTCCTCAAAGTGAGCATCCACAAACAAAGGAAATCCTCCAGGATCAAAGTGAAAAAGAAGAAATGATGGAGCTCATACTTAAATTGATATCACAAATCAAGGAGATGGAAACACAAATGGTGTTGGGAAAAATACTGAGAGGGGGGGGGGGGGGTGAATCAGTATTTAGATTTGACTGAAAACCTTTTAGTTTTTCTTTCTCTAAAACCCATACGCTACTTTACTGAACCCAACTCGTGTATACACGCGGATATCCTTAACAAAACTTGCGTATTACCAGAGATATCATTATGTAGATAATTCTTTTCTTAGATCATTGCATCATTCATTCATTAGATGTTTAGTAAGCAGTAAACATGTGCAGTAAGAATAGAATAAATCATCACACATAAGCATCACACATGAACACCAGGAATTAAGGTGGAAATCCAATTCGGGAGAAAACCACCACTACTGTCATCTCAGTCTTCAATATTTATTATAAAGAAAACTTCTTACAACATTGTACTGGCGCAGACTCATACCAGCACGTAGGCACCCACCTGCAGAAGGCTACAACCTTCTCTTGTTTACCAGCCTTTCTTGGAAGGGAGCTACAACCCCCTTCTCTCATTTACCAGCCACCACTGGAAGGGAGCTACTACCCCCTTACTGAAGGCTTTGACCCTCAGCACCACTGCAGACCACGTTTCATCAATTTTCATACTGGATCCAATAGATTTCACAAAACATTCCTTGTAGGCATCTCCTCATCAGATTTTCAAACTCAACCCATTCCACACATACATCAAACTGAACCTTATAACCCATTCAATTCATTCATTGAATCATAAACCAATCAACCAACCAACCACTGATATTTTATCATAATCAACCAACAGCATAATCAGTGTTCAAACAACCTAGATCCAGATTTCTTCATTTTAGACTTGCGCCAGGTCTTCATCATTTCTTTCCTGATCTTCCTTGAGCTTTATCACTTCCTCGATCAACTCCATAGATGCATCATAGATTCAGCGTTAATAGACAACAGAGTTCAATCATACAGATATCTCTTAAAGAGATTTATTTATTTACAATCCCTCCACATGCATGCCTCATACTATGATTCTCATCTCCTTATATAGTTTTCGCCTTCATCAATACCATTAGTCAAAACCATTCAACCGCTAATGGTATTCATATTAAAATTCGAACCAATCCAAATTGAAATCCCAATCTTCATTCTTCCATGCACGAAGCGTCCCAAAGGTAATTTTTATCTCTGCCAAATAATACTATAGCCAAGGTTAAGAAACATTAACATGCCACTGACTCAGCAGTAATATATATTCATATAACCTTTCGGGCCCTTCAATAATATTCAATCTTTGGTTAGGATCTCGGCATAACCCAACAATGTATATTGAACCAATAATACGAAGGGAAATCGGGTCCCACACTCAACATAAAATATATTTGTGAAACCCCTCTGTGGGTCCCTACAGAGGCACCAAATGGTTGATGCTAACTTGGCATGCAGTGCCCCCGTATTAATTCTCCAACGTTGATATATGGTCATCGCTTGATTTCCTGGTCAACTGCGGGGGCACCCCCTCCGGTTATTTTAAAACTTTACATTGCCCCCGTAACATTACTTTTAATCAAATTTCAATGAACTTTTAACCCGGACTTCAATCCTCAAACAAACTGGATTTCAATATTTGACCCCAGGCCCACATCGCAGTCAGCCATTTGCGATGTGCGATATGCAATGGTGCGATAAAAAAAAAGTGCACAAAGTTAACATTTGCAATTTGCGATGGGATTGCATCGCAAATTGGCGATCAAACATATGGCGGAACATTTTGTAATATGAGATGGTGCGATCGTGTGATGGCGCGATGATTGCACATCGCAAAAAATAAATGGAAATTTTGATGGCGGAGGGCGATGATTATAATATGCGATGTTGCGATGGTGCGCTGGCGTGACGATCGCACATCGCAAATGTCCACATCAACAAGACATTTAAACTTCAAAACTTGTGATCTTGCGATTTGAGCTAAAGTGGTGGGGACCACTTGTCCTCCCTTTTCAGAAATTTAAAGTCTTTGGCTATTTTATTCAATTTTCTTCATATTGGTTGTTGAGGGCTTTAAAGCCTGAAATGACTATCTTTAAATAAACTTTGCTTCTCCGTAGTCTGGAACTACGAATGTCTTCATTCCTTCTGCAAAAAGACTTCGCCCATAACAAAAATTAATTCTCCTCTGCAATACTTGGCTACGGCCCATCAACAATTAATTCATCCTTACGGATTTGTCATTCTTCTTGAATTTACAGTGCTATGCACTTAATATCATCTGCTTCTTCTGTACTTGTTTCTTCCTGCCCAAGGCTGTCAGGTGAATTTACTATTTTCAACACTCTATTCTCTGTCTATTTCTCCAATTGATAGTTTAGGTGTTGCTCCTGTCTTTACCTTTTTTCTTTGCAACTTTGCTTTTCTCTATTACATCTGAACTGCTCTGTAGATACATCAGATTAACAAATAGGACAAGTCAGTTTCCATCAAGGACAACTTCATCAAGTAGGTTTCCATCAACTTTATCAAGTAGGTTGCCATCAAGGACAACACTCTGCATCATATTGCCAACAATATCCCCCTTTGGACTTGATGGCAACCATGATGGTGTTTGATCACCATAATAGATAGATACATTGATTATAACCATTATTCAAATACCATTATACTCTCCCCCTATTCAAACACCATGATACTCTCCCCCTTTGACATCAAGGGCAAAGGGTGGATCAAAATCAAGACAAGGTTTTTCTTCTCTTGTAGAAAGAAGAGTTCTGTAGATCTGATGTGCACGAAAGTTACCATGCTCCCCCTGAGTTCATGCTGAATCTTCAAACATATTTTTCAATGAAATACATGACTCTATGACATTTCCTATCACCAAGGGCTCATACTTACATCAAAGATTCAACCAAGTGGATTTACATATATGACTCAAGTACCCAACCAATTGGATTTACATATAAGACTCAAGTACCCAACCAAGTGGGTTTACAAATTTGATCAAGTCCTTACATGACTGAAAATTACAATTTTACATCATAGGTCTCAATATGAACTTTTCATCAAATTACAACAATAACCTTTCGTAACAAATACCAAAAAGACCTCAAGAGAGAGATCATATTTCAGAATCATCATAATGCCAACAATGCATTATTCTCAGCAAGGCTAATGCTCCCCCTGAACCTGTACACCTATTCTTGAGCTATTTCATTGTTTTCCTTAACAGAAAAACATACGCTTCTGTCTCCATTGGAACTCGTGTGTATATGCGACTTTATTTCATGGAACTCGCGTATAGAAAGTGAAATACAGAAAATTTTCACTCCTTCATCTCCCCCTTAGCGTGTGAATCCTGAACACTTTCAACAGAAAATCATCAAGGCATCTCCATCAAATATCAGAGAATGAAATAGAAATATGAGAGCTGAAACATCACCAGAGATACCCAACAGCACGACAGCTGTGCTGAAGAATGCTGACCCAGAAAAATTTGTCAGCAACCACCCATACGCGATTTTCTGTTTATAAACTCGCGTATATACACGACTGTCTTTTAGGAAACCTGCGTATCCAATTTAATCTTCTGAATTTAAGCAGATCTGATCTTCTGCATGGCAGAGACTACTCCCAGCTTCTGTCTGAGATATTCGAACGCTTCCCTGGGCAGAGGTTTGGTAAATATATTAGCAACTTGTTCTTTGGAGGGGACATACTCCAACTTCACCTTTTGTTCAAGGACTTGTTCATGTAAGAAGTGATACTTGATGGGAATGTGCTTGGTCTTGGAATGAATAACAGGATTCTTTGAGATACTGATGGCACTTGTATTATCACACATAATGGAGATAGGAGGTGAATATTTGATTTGAAAGTCTTGTAAGGTTTGCATCATCCAAAGAATTTGAGTGCAACATGATGCGGCAGCCACATATTCTACTTCTGTTGTAGATAAGGCAATAGAGTTTTGCTTCTTGCTGAACCAAGATACTAACTGGGGCCCCATATAGAATGCACCACCACTAGTGTTTTTCCGATCATCAACATTTCCATCCCAATCTGCATCAGTGTAAGCATGAAGAGTAAGATCAGCATTCTTTGGATACCATAGTCCAAAGTCTTGAGTTCCTTGTAGATATTTGAATATTCTTTTGACAGCCTGAAGGTGAGACTCTTTTGGAATAGCTTGGAGTCATCCAACAATCCCAAATTCATGCATAATGTCTGGTCTATTCCCAGTGAGATAAAGTAGACTTCCTATCATAGATCTATATTTTGGTTGATTCACCGTGGGAGAATCATCATGAGAACTGAGATTACATCCGGTTATCATTGGTGTACTTATAGGTTTGCACTCTTCCATGCCATACTTCTTCAGAATTTGCTTAAGGTATTTTTCTTGTGATAAGAATATGCTATATGTAGTTTGATGCACTTGTAAGCCAAGAAAGAATGTTAGTTCCCCAAGTAAAGACATTTCAAATTCTTGTTGCATAGAAAAAGCAAATTTTTGACTCATAGATTCTTCATTACTTCCAAAAATGATATCATCAACGTATACAACCACAATCAATAGTTTCTCATTTTTAGTTTTTATGTATAAATTGCTATCAGCAGACCCCTTTGAAAATCCTTGTTGATGAAGATATTTGTCAAGACGATAATACCATGCCCTTGGAGCTTGTTTGAGACCATATAGAGCCTTTTTAAGTCTACAAACAAGTTTTTCATAATTTCCCAAAATGAATCCTTCTGGTTGTTCTATATAAAATTCTTCTTCTAGATCACCATTGAGAAATGCAGATTTAACATCCATTTGATAAACTTTGATTTGTTGAAAGCTTGAAAAAGCAAGAAACATTCTTATGGCTTCAAGTCTAGCTACAGGAGCAAAAGTTTCTTCAAAGTCTACACCTTCTTGTTGAGCATACCCCTTGCAAACAAGTCTAGCTTTATTTCTTATAACCTCCCCATTCTCATTTAACTTGTTTTTGAATATCCATTTAGTTCCAATGACATTTTTGTCATGAGGTATTGGTACTAATTCCCAAGTGTGATTCTTTTCAATTTGATCAAGCTCTTCATTCATGGCTTGAATCCAGCATTCATCTTTGCTAGCTTGATTGACATTGTGTGGTTCAATAGTGGATAGAAATGCCAGATAGCTAGAAGATCCCACAAGAGTCCTTCTTGTTTGTACACCTGATCCCTTATCTCCCAAAATTTGAGATTATGGATGATTCTTTTGAACATATCTGGATGGAGCTTTTTCAGATAAATCATCTTCAGGTTCTTCATTGGGTTCACTGTCTATATCATTGCTATTTGATGTAGGAGGACATATGTCACCATCGTCTTCATTTGTTGTTTGTTTTTCTTCTTTTGGGGCTGCAGGAGACTCATCAATAACAACATCAATACATTCAACAATCTTCCAAAGTCTTTTATTGTAACATTTATATGCTCTACTCCTAGAGGAGTAACCAATAAGTATTCCTTCATCTGCTCTGGGTTCAAACTTGCCAAGTTTTTCATCATTATTTTTGATAAAGCATCTGCTTCCAAAAACTCTAAAATGCTTCACAGTGGGAGGATTACCATACCAGAGTTCATATGGAGTTTTATCACTATTTAGTTGAACATGTGCCTTGTTAAGAATATTTACCGCTGTATGTGCTGCTTCTCCCCAAAATGTGTCAGGTGTTCTGGAATCATCAAGCATTGCTCTATCCATTTGTTGAACTGTTCTATTCATTCCTTCTGCTACACCATTTTTTTGTGGAGTGCCCGCTATAGTAAAATGTATTTTTATGCCATGTTGTTCACAAAATTCAAGGAATTCATCTGATGTTTATTCTCCTCCTCGATCAGATCTAAGACACTTGATTTTTATATCTAATTCATTTTCAACCAGTGCTTTGAAGATCTGAAATTTCTCAAATGCTTGATCTTTGTGTTTAATCAACCCAATCCAACACATTCTAGAAAAATAATTAATAAATAAGATATAGTATTGTTCACCACGTGGTGAATTTTTCCTCACAGGTCCACATATGTCAGTATGAATGAGTTCAAGAGGCTTACTTGATGATCCTTCCTTGGCATTAAACTGTACTCTGGTTTGCTTACCGAATTGGCAAGACTTGCATATGATATTTTCGGGTAGAGTAATATTGGGAAGATCATGGAAAACTTTAAGTCTGCTTGATTTGTTGATCTAAGAGAAGCTCAAATGCCCCAACCTTCTATGCCATAGCCAGTTTTCTGAATATTTACTCAAGTAACATTGTTCTTTGCAGTTCTTCAATACATACAGGTTGCTTGGAGTTCTTTTTCCTTTTATAATTGTTTTACCTGTATCAAGATCACGTACCATACATTCTTTTGAACTAAAGACAACTTCAGTTCCTTGATCACACATTTGACTTACACTTAACAGGTTATGCTTTAATCCATCCACATACATGACATTATTAGCTTTCACCTTTTCTTTTAGAAAAACAGATCCTTTTCCCTTAATGACAGCAGGAGTATCATTTCCAAATGTAACATTCTTTTTCTTTTCTAGAGCACTATATGCAAGAAGTTTGTTTTTGTCACCTGTCATGTGTTTTGAGCATCCACTATCAATGTACCATTGATTTTCTTCACCTTCTGCAAATAAAGCTATGCCACAATTTTCAACTTGTAATTCCTTCTTTTTCCACACTTTGGAGCTTGAAGGAAAATGCTCTTTTGGCTGAACTTTGCTCCTGCATTCAGATTCTTCATGGCCAAAGTTATTGCAATAAGCACATTCAACTTCATTTAGAAGAGGAGAAAAGTTGTTATAGGTACTCTTCTTTGTTTCAATATCAATCATTTTCTTTCTTGCTTCTCTTGTCATGATGGTTTTATATGCAACACATTGAACAGCTTTATGACCAAAATTGTGACATGAGAAACATTGTCCATTGAAGTAGAAATTTCTGCGATCATGAAATCTTCTATTTGAATTTACCTGTTGATTGTTGCTTCTTTGAGAGATATCCTTGTTAGTGTTCCTTGTATTGTGAAGATCATGCTTTACCTGTGAAGATTCTTTATTCCCTCATTGAGTGGCTGAATGTAGTAAACCGGTTGTAGCTGCTTTTAGATAATTTGGTGCTGAAGCCTGAGAGGATTCTCCGGTATATCCAAGACCTGTCTTAATCAGAGGAGATCGTTGAACCTTGATAATCTCATCTAAGGTTTTAGATCCTTTAGCAAATCTAAGATTCAGAGTCTTTACTTTCTCAAGTTCTTTTCTTAGACTTACTACTTCACATTCTAATTTCTCATTGTGTTTCTCCTTTTCTTCAAGCTGATTTTTCAGAGTTTCTATGATTATTTTACTCTCTTCTAAGCAGATTTTGAGTTTATTGTTTTCATCAAGAAAATCACTGTCTTCTAGAGCATCCAAAAAAGTATCCTTTTCTTCTCTAGATTCTTTTTCAAATGCCATGAGAAGTCTAAGATCTTGTTCACATTCTTCCTCACTATCAGATAACCCATCACTATCTTCATGAGTATAGTAACTTTTTCTAGTGCTAGACCGGTTCTTATTCCTTCTTGCTACTTCTTTCCCTTTTGCAGATATTTATTTATAAGGACACTTAGCAGCATAATGACCAACTCTTCCACAATCAAAACATTTGAAAGGAAGCTTACCTCTGAACCATCCTGTGCCAAGTTGAAGTTTCTTTACAAAATTTGCCTCATCTTCTTCTGAGATATATCCTGATCCTTCTGCTTCTTGTACTTCTCTCCCTTTGTAGAAGATCTAAAGACGGATTTTTTGACCTCAGATGGTCCTCCTCTTCTCATTTCATATGCAGTTAGTATGCCATGAAGTTGCACCACAGTAAGATTTTGAAGATCCTGTTTTTCTTCAAGAGCAGAAACTTTTGACTCAAATTTTGTCGTTAGTGATCTTAAAATTTTCTCAACCAAAGTAGATTCGGCTATTATTTCTCCCAGATTTCTCATACAATTTATAATATCATCAAGACGTAAAAAGAAACTGGAAATACTCTCATCCCTATGCATCCTTAAATTTTCATATTCAATTATGAGAGTTTGGAGTTTTTCACTTTTTACCCTTGCGTCACCTTCATAACTTAGAATGACTTTGTCCCATATTGCCTTTGCTGTATTTAGCTGCATGACTCTGACAAATTCTGATTCAGTTAGGCTTCCCAATAGAGCATTGACCACCTTTGCATTTGTTTCGTAATTCTTCTTTTCCGTCAGATCTGTTGGTACTGCGGCTGGATATTGATATCCTCCTTCAACAATGGCCCATAGATCTGCTCCCAGAGACTGAAGATAGGATCTCATCCTTGTTTTCTAGAAGATTAAATTGTTTTCGTTAAAGAGCGGAGGCCTGATTGATGTTGTTCCATCTTGATTTATCATCTTGCTTGATCTTCCTTCTATCAGCTAAGCTTTTTCAGAAGGACCTGCTCTGATACCAATTGTTGGGAAAAATACTGAGAGGGGGGGGGGGGGGGTGAATCAGGATTTAGATCTGACTGAAAACCTTTTAGTTTTTCTTTCTCTAAAACCCATACGCTACTTTACTAAACCCAACTCGTGTATACACGTGGATATCCTTAACAAAACTTGCGTATTACGAGAGATCTCATTATGCAGATAATTCTTTTCTTAGATCATTGCATCATTCATTCATTAGATGTTTAGTAAGTAGTAAACATGTGCAGTAAGAACATAATAAATCAACACACATAAGCATCACACATGAACACCGGGAATTAAGGTGGAAACCCAATTCGGGAGAAAACCACCGTTGTCTTCATCTGAGTCTTCAATATTTATTATAAAGAAAATTTCTTACGACATTGTATTGGCGCAGACTCATACCAGCACGCAGGCACCCACTTGCAGAAGGCTACAACCTTCTCTCGTTTACCAGCCTCTCCTGGAAGGGAGCTACAACCCCCTGCTCTCGTTTACCAGCCACCACTGGAAGGGAGATACTACCCCCTTACTGAAGGCTTCGACCCTCAGCACCACTGCAGACCACGTTTCATCAATTTTCATACTGGATCCATCAGCTTTCACAAAACATTCCTTGTAGGCCTCTCCTCATCAGATTTTCAGACTCGACCCATTCCACACATACATAAAACTGAACCTTATAACCCATTCAATTCATTCATTTAATCATAAACCAATCAACCAACCAACCACTGATCTTTTATCATAATCAACCAACAACATAATTAGTGTTCAAACAACCCAAATCCAGATTTCTTCATTTTAGACTTGCGCCAGGTCTTCATCATTTCTTTTCTGATCTTCCTTGAGCTTTATCACTTCCTCAATCAAGTCCATAGATGAATCATAGATTTAGCATTAATAGATAACAGAGTTCGATCATACAGATATCCTTAAAGAGATTTATTTATTTACAATCCCTCCATATGCACGCCTCGTACTATGATTTTCATATCCTTATATAGTTTTCACCTTCATCAATACCATTAGTCAAAACCATTCAACTGCTAATGGTATTCATATTAAAAGTCGAACCAATCCAAATTGAAATCCCAATCTTCGTTCTTCCATGCACGAATTGTCCCAAAGGTAATTTTCATCTCCGCCAAATAATACTATAGCCAAGGTTAAGAAACATTAGCGTGCCGCTGACTCAGTAGTAATATATATTCATATAACCTTTCAGGCCCTTCAATAATATTCAATATTTGGTTAGGATCTCGGCATAACCCAACAATGTATATTGAACCAATAATACGAAGGGAAATCGGGTCCCACACTCAACATAAAATATATCTGCGAAACCCCTCTGTGGGTCCCTGCGGAGGCACCAAAAAGTTGATGCTGACTTGGCATGCAGTGCCCCCGTAGTAATTCTCCACCGTTGATCTATGGTCAGCACTTGATTTCCTGGTCAACTACGGGGGCACCCCCTCCGGTTATTTTAAAACTTTACACTGCCCCCGTAACATTACTTTTAATCAAATTTCAATGAAATTTTAACCCGGACTTCAATCCTAAAACAAACTGGATTTCAATCTTTGACCCCGGGCCCACATCACAGTTGGCCATTTGCGATGTGCGATATGCAATGGCGCGATCAAACAAAAGTGCGCAAAGTTAACATTTGCGATTTGCGATTGGATCGCATCGCAAATTGGCGATCAAACATATGGTGGAACACTTTGTAATATGCGATGGTGGAGGGCGATGATTATAATATGCGATGTTGCGATGGTGCGATGGCACGGCGATCGTACATCACAAATATCCACATCAAAAAGACATTTAAACTTCAAAACTTGCGATCTTGCGATTTGCACTAAAGTGGTGGGGACCACTTGTCCTCCCTTTTCAGAAATTTAAAGTTTTTGGCTGTTTTATTCAATTTTCTTCATATTGGTTGTTGAGGGCTTTAAAGCCCGAAATTACTATCTTTAAATAAACTCTTCTTCTCCGTAGTCTGGAACTACGAATGTCTTCATTCCTTCTGCAAAAAGACTTCGCCCATAACAAAAATTAATTCTCCTCTGCAATACTTGGCTGTGGCCCATCAACAATTAATTCATCCTTGTGGATTTCTCATTCTTCTTGAATTTACAGTGCTATGCACTTAATCTCCTCTGCTTCTTCTGTACTTGTTTCTTCCTGCCCAAGGCTGTCAGGTAACTTTACTATTTTCAACACTCTGTTCTCTGTCTATTTTTCCAATTGATAGTTTAGGTGATGCTCCTGTCTTTACCTTTGTTCTCTGCAACTTTGCTTTTCTCTATTACATATGAACTACTCTGTAGATACATCAGATTAATAAATAGGACAAGTCAGTTTCCATCAAGGAAAACTTCATCAAGTAGGTTGCCATCAACTTTATCAAGTAGGTTGCCATCAAGGACAACACTCTGCATCATATTGCCAACAAATGGACCAACTTGTCCAAGAGAGAGAGACTGTAAAAGAGCTGGAAATTCCTACAATTCCTATAGTCATCCCAGTGATTACTACAACTGCACCTTCTATTTTAGGAGAGAAATTAGCACCAAAGGGTCCACTGGAAACTGCATTATTAGTGAATTTAGCCACCACTTCAGCAACAAAATCTTATACCACAAATGTACAGCAAAAAGATGAAGCCAACCAGATTTTTAAATCCATGGAAGAAATGTCTTTAAAGACAGATGAAGTGAATGGACTGAAAAAGATAATTGAAAATCTTGAGAGGGAAAATAAGACAGCTCAGATCAATACCGGAACTCATGAGCAAAAAGCAATCAGATTGGGAGAGCAGTTCAAGAATTTACAAAAAGAATTGACTTTCACAGAGTAGATCTCATATATTAAAAATCATCTTTGGACTAAAATAATTGAAGCCATTCTTAATCAACGATCTTCAATTCAAGTTATATATGAGTATAAAGAATTGTTATTAGCAGCCCAAACAGAGATACAAAAGACAAAGGATGATTTGACTGATAAGTCTGCATAGGCTTTAAAACTCATTACATTTCTAAACAACAAGAACATGGAAGAGGGTGAATAATTGCAAGTATTAAACAGGACAGGGACAATCTTGCAAATCAAAAAGGTTATCAATAAAAAGAACTTAATGAGTAATCTTGAAGAAAAGTGTGAAACAATGAACCTTGCCATAACTAAATTTATGGTAAAGTATACAAATCGAAGACAGAAAGGCTTACCAGACATACATGTTTTCAATGAAAAACTTATGCCACAAAAGGACTATGATAAAAATATTAGGGAGTTTGCTAAAGAGCAAGTAAATAAGTAACTAGCACAAGGCACCATACAAGAAAAGTTTTACTTCAGTATTTTGAGGATTTATTCTTTCTACAACATGAAATTAAGCACCTCTTTGTCATCAAGCCTATTTTTGCAAGATATACAAAGGCTGATGAAAACTTCAGGAAGATGAAAAATGTCCAAATTCCAACAACAGAAGAGTGGAGAAATTTCACAGATTTGATGTAAAGATAAAAGGTAAAAACATTGAAAAGTTACCTAGAGACAGACAGTCAAAAGAAAGGTAAAACGAAAAGACAGTTTGCTGATTTTTTATTGCTAAAAAGATAATTTTATAGCAGTAAAATAGTAAAACTAATGGTCAAAGAGTATCAACGTTAAAGAGCATCAAGTTAAAGAGTATCAGCATGAAAGAGTATCAGTGAAAGCAAGTCAAGTGCATAAAAATATCTAGAAGCCAGCAAGCAGGACACATAGGCAGCTAAAAGCTCCTTGTTAGCAAAACGGTGCTATTTATTTTGGATAAAAGAGGATAGCTTGTTGATTTGTTAAGAAACTGTCCCTTTTATTATGTAATGATATTTTCTTTTTCCTAAATTTATTCCTAGAAATATTCTAGGATATTTGTAATACTTTTTGTATAAATACTTTGATTTTAGAATTATTTGGTGTGGAATAAAATTGCTGGACTTATTATAGAAATTTTGTTGGACATTGGAGGCTCTTGTGTGTTTGAATTCAAAGTAGAAAATTGGACAAGATGATTTGCATCATAATTCATGATCCCTGTGATAATATGATGAGTGAAGTACTTCCTACTTGTCATTGTTTCATTTTCTAAGTTTCATGCACTCATTTTATGTTTGTTCTGTCTAAATTTGTAACTAGGAGTATTACTATAGGATTAGTCAAGTGCTCCTTGTCTTTAACTAGTTGCCATTTTAATGTTTTATTTTGATTTCCAGTGCAAGGAACCCTTAATTTCTCCTTCTCCCATTTGACCTCTGCCTTCTACTTCCATTTTCCGGATCAAAGGATCCTTAAGTGCCCTTTATCCCGATCATTCCACCTCACAAAAAACCACTTTCCCAAATCTCTGAGGGTTATCTATCTTGTCCTGAATATATTTGTACCTTTTTGGCCTTTATTGCTAGTGCTGCTAGCTTGATTTAGACCCCATAGCCCAATGGAAAATTATATTTCTCTCTATCTTACCTCTATGTGATTTTTTCCCACCAAACCCTTTAAACCAAAACCAAATTGTACTTTCATAACTAGCCTAGTATTATAAATCAAAACAAAGTTAAACTTTAAAGAGAGAGCCCTCTTTGAACCCTAGGAAGGCTAGAACCTATAGTTTGAAGTAGGTTTGTGGTTACCTCTAGTATTCTTTGACTAAAAACTGAAAATCCCACAACTTGAAAATTTACCAGAGTGATAACAAGACTAATGCAACGAACTATACCAGAATCAAATGAATACAAATCATGATAATTTTGAGTGATATCCATGCCCATATTTTCCATAATAGCCTTAGGCATCAGATTGTGATAAGCCCCAGAATCAAGCATTGCATTATGAAGTATGTACTCATGTAGTCTTAGGATCAAATAAAAAGGAGGAACCTCACTCTCTTCTAATTGACCATCTATAGCTGGACTGAAAATGATCTCAGGGTGGTCATATTCAACATTAACCATATCGGACAAAGGATCAACTAGCAACATTTTAGACACCTGATGTTTGTAATGATTATTCTTTACTAATTGTGTCAAAGGAATGGACACTTTCAATTTAGCTATTTCATTTTCTAAATTAAAATTTGTGGCTTTATCTACCTCTTTGACAAAACAATCTCTTCTATCATTTTGATCCCTTATATCCTTTTTCTGAGTGTCTTTCTCTTTAGTAGCTGAGCTTGTTGATGGTTGGTTGATGTTACTATGATTCTAATCTGCATGTTCTTTACCCTTTCTCTGATTATTAGGAAGATCATTCTTTGACTACTCTTTCCTTTTTTGAATGGAATTGACAGGTACATCTCTACTCCTTAGAGAATATTTCTTCTGCTGTGCACTCAAAGCATTCATATATCCATGCTGATTTTGTTTCCAAATCATCATCGTTTGCCAAGATATAGTCTTCATCTTTTGGAGAATCCAAATTTTCAGTATACTCCTCATCTTCAGTCAAGAACATGGAAAAGCCATCCGTTGTAAACAAATGATTTGTTTCAACCACCGGACCTTCATTTTCCTCTTCTTCCACTCCTGGGACATAGTTCTACTGCAACGGGGTCTGAAGCTACTATTGTTGTTGTGTCGTTTGTGTTGTTTGGTTAGGTGCCTTCTTCTCTCTTTGCTTGATTCTAAACTGAGGCTGCTTCCCTCTGAAATTTGGATTCCAGATCTGTGGTTCAGTTCTATCCAAGATATATAGTCTATCAACCATTCTCTCCATAGTTCGGAGTAATGAATCCATTTTTTCCTCGGAAGTAGAGGTTTCCTCTTTGATAGTCACCCTCTTTTCTGATCTCATCTGTTCTCTCTTTTCCAGTAAATTAGATTCCACACTTACAACATTCTTTTGCATATTTGCTAAAGTTGTAGGATCATGTTCATGAAAGTGATATGCCATATCATCATCAAATCCATCCAGGAATTTAACCAAAACCATACGCTCCGGTGGTTTCATATGTGCAGGAAGAGCATTGTACACTACATTAAATCTCACACAATAATCTTGAACAGACTCACCAACATTCCTTTTGATGTTCTGATATTCGGACATGATTTGAAAGGTATTCTTCTTTTCTTCCCATATTTCTACAAATTGATGATGCAAAGCTTCTAGGGTTTCAATAGTGGCTGCTGGTAGAGCTCTGAATCATTTTCTTACTTCCCCTCCCAAGCTTTGTGCAACTAGTCTCATCTTCACATCCTCTATATCAATTTCATGAGGGTCAAAAAATTCATTCATCTTATCTACGTGTTTTTGAGCTATCATAGGCTGTGTACTGTCAAAAAAAGGGATTTTATTTTGATAATCTGCGGGCATAGCACCCGGGTTCTGAGGGAGAACAAAGGGGAGCATATCTTGCAACCACGATGACTAGAGGTGGAGGATTTATAACAGGATTTATCATAGGGTTTTAAGTGCTTGATGTAATCAAAGGAAGACTTGTCCTTGACTGAGTAGTATGAACAACATATGAAGAAGAAGGAGGAGGAAGAGGGATATTTTGAGTAACGATATATTAAATGATGGAAGAAGAGGCTGAGATCTGAGGTTTTCTTGCTAGCCAAGCATTTACCTGCGAGGAATAATTCTGCAAATCTTTAAGAGATTGTAAAAATTGTGTCCCTGATTGAGATCTTGATTAAAACCCTAATTGAGAGTGTGAAAACTGATCTTCAACAGGACTGTGGAAGGAAATCGAAGAATCAACAACTGTCTCGTCAATCCAGCTCAAAGATTTTCTCCGGAATAATTTTTTTTCAAAATTTATATCAAATTCAATATCTTGCAAGTTTTCTAACCCTTCGAGAAATGAATGAGCTCTGGGGTTGGAACTTCCTTCTGATTGATTTCCTACTGAACTAGAAGTCTCAACAACAACCTTAGATTTTCTTCCAATGTTCTTAGGATCACTAAAAATAGTGGGAGGATTTGGATCGGGGTTGGATCTGGTATATCTTCGAGAAGCCAGTATGTCCAATTTCAAAAATAAATATGCACTTTACAAATTTTTCAATTCAGCCTTTGAATAAATTCTAAACTTATCATCCAAAAGTTTAAGAATTTTAATGAAAATGTATTACTAGGGTTGATCTGATCTTACTTTTTCTTTCCCATTGGAGTCACCAAAATGTTATCACTTAGATTGAACCTCAAGCTGAGAGAGGAAATATCGAGGTAACCTCAAACCACGCTTAGCCAAGTAGCTAGCCCTACTAGGCCAGGAGAGGGCTCTCTTAGTATAGATCGCAATCAAGATGACTGAGGAAAGAATGATTTTAGGCTAGGTATATTAGCTCAGGTTTTTTATTTTTTGATTGTGTAGGGTTTACTAGATCAGGAGGAGTTAAACAGCTAGGGCAAGGAAATTAGGTCAAAATTTGCAGGGGTTCTAAGGGACAAGGTGGGTAGAAGGTTTTAACATTAAAATAAGATTATGGTGAGGTGAAGAGACTGGAGAGGAGCTAAGGAAATCATTTGGAATTTATTTTCCCTAAACTGAGGAGAATGAACACATTATACTAAATTTCCCAAAACAGAGCATAAAAATATGGATTCTGCCTTTCAAAATTGAAATCTAGTATATTATAGACATGAAATGGTTTAAGAATTAACAATACATTCAAAGAAATTGATAACATAGAGGAAACTATTTCTAAAACTCATACCACATGGATCTCAAAGAAATAGCTGCAAATTTCTATTATTGTCTAAGCCAAACTGATATACAAAATGTCTCTTGAGATGACAAAAATCCAAGTGAGTCCAACCATTATAACCACTGAGGAAATACATCAAATATACCTCAAAACCACTCTACCTAACCTCAGGGAGTCGAATCCATGAGATAGGGATCAGTTTCACCTACTCCCAAACAAGAATATGAAGACTAAGAAAACTCAACAATTTGCCTCTAAAAGAGAGGAAACTGATTCTTTTGACCTCTAGAAGACTTATCCAATGTATCTACCTTAGGTAAAAGTAAAATATGACATTTAAATCAGTAACTTCTTCATCTTCCCAAGTAAAAATTTAAACAAGAGTGAAACTTCAAAATTTGATGAAACTGGTGAAAATGTAAATTTCCTTGCATTAGCGCAGTGCCATGACAAAAACATTGGCCTGTTTTGTAAGCCAGTTTTGGAGGCCTTCCCCTTCTCCACATCGGCACCATGATAGCTCATTGGAAAGGTCTCTAAGTCTAGTTTCAAATTTTTCTTTCACTTTCCAAAATGGTGCCCATCTGCCCTGTCAAAATGGAGTTCTCCCAAAACTGGTATTAGCGCAGCGCCAAGGTAAAAAAAGGAGGCAGAAACATGAAAATTAGGAGGTTTTTTGTACTTTTGAGGGACCAGTTCTGCTCCAAATCTCCTGAAAATTGTTGAGGTTGATGTACTCATCATTATGAACATGGGGATGTTGACCATTTTCCATTTTGATTTTCCAAGAAAAAGTGCAGTGCCAAGGGCACTGCGTTTTTAGCCAAATTTCTGTGTCAAATTGCTCAAAAAACCAAAATTTGCACCAAAGTTCCAAATGTGCCAAAATTTGTCAAAAAATTGAGGTCACTTGCTGATTAAGGATTTGAGGTGTGAAGAGACACCTCAGAAAGTATATCTAACTTCTCCTTCTCCTTTTGTTCAGTCAAGTCTTGAATCTTTGCATGGGCACTTTTGAGCTTGGTGCTTGCAATCTTATTTCTCATGGAATAGTGATTTGCCATCTTCCTCTGAATATCATTGTCCCTTTTTGCCTTCTCCAACAAGCCCTCCAAATGAAAATTGTCTCTATCAATCCATGATTCTCTATCATTAGTGATCTCAAGGGCAAACAACTCACTTGGAGTGAGCTTCTCTGCCAACTCAGCCTCTCTTTGTCTCTCACAGGCTAGATCTCTCTTAAGCCAAATTGTCTTTGGTCTCTGTCTAGGAGGCTGATACTCCTCACCATAAAACTCATCAAATTTGTCCAAAGTCTCCTCCAACAAAGCCTTAGCCTTCCCTGCCTCTTTTTGAGCTTTGATGGTCCTCACCTCATTGATGATCTTCTTGGCCTTGAGCTGCTAATTTTCCTGCTCAAGGAAGTGAATCACATACTATGCTATGTAAATATTAGTTTGAAGCTCACTAATATTCCCCTCTTTACTACTGATCAATGCATTGGTGATTCTAACCTCATACTCATCATCTAGGTCAATCAACTGAAAATGCTGCTCAGTTTCATGTTTGTCCTCCTGCTCGATAATGTTAGGCTATGTAGCCTTTTCTTTGCCCTTGTCTACCTGTTTTACCGATGAAGAAGGCATGGCCCCTTTCACACCATGTGAAGAAAACACATGAATGTGGCCTCTCTGATAGGTCTTGGGAAATGGCTCAAGCTTAGTTACATTAGCCCAAACTGCCTCAGTATCATGATGCGGTGATGGTGAAATGTTATGGAGAGGTGAAGAAGTAGGGTCAACATGAGGTGAATGGATATGACTAGATGATGAAGTATGAGCAGCAGGCTGAGATGGAGAAGTAGGCATGGGAGTATGAGATGAAGAATGGACACTCTGCTCATGATGACTAAGTGGGGAAGTGAAGATTTCATTTGAAATGAAAAATTCCCAAGAAATTTTCCTCTGCTCCAACTGATGCATGACCACCATCTTGATGAGGGAGTAGTGAAACAAACTTTGCATTTGATGATTATACTACCTCTTTTGTACAATGTATGCCATCTTGTCAATGATTTGGAGAAGATAGTAAGGTATATGAAGCATTCTGACTTTATTGAAGTGCATGAGGAGTTAGATATGGTATGAATAGAGTCGGGTAAACCTCCCCTCACAAGTGAAATACTTCATTATTATTTTCATCATAGGGGCATATCGGTCAAGGAGGTGAGAGAAAGGGAAAACAGTTTTTTTTTCATCCTTATATATGGGTTTAAGCTATGGTTAATAATAGATCACATCAATTTTTACCTTTTTAATCCATTTTTCTCCCACATTAGGGATCCCTGTAGCATCCGTGATGGGATCAAAGGACATGATAAGAGTAACTCCAGCAAGTGTAACCTATCTATCATGAAGGTTGGTGATGAACAACTTGGTCAACAAAGGATGATATTGGATCTAATGTACCTTCTCACAAAATTCAAAACAACCAACATGTTTGAAACAGGAAATAGTAAGAGGAGAGGCCATGAGTTCCTTTGTGCCCATGGGTTCAAATATATTAATCTTCCCTCCTTTATGATCACCTCTATTTGGTGTTTCTTCATCACTGATCTCTCGGTAATATTCTTCAGTCATCTTAAGCTTAATAGTTTGGAACCCCTAGGGATGAGATAGAAGGGAATGGGAAGTGAAACTAGGTTTAGGGAAAAGGGATAGGGAAAGGGATTTTATGATTCTATAAGATGATATAGTAGGGTTTTAGAATGATGTATGAGTGTAAGGTGGGATATAAGGGTGAAAATTTGTGAATAAGGAAAAAACTGGCATTTTTAGCATGAACAACCTCCAAATTTTCACATAGACACCAAACCAGCATAAAAATCCTTTTAAATACTGCAAAGAGGGTGAAATATTAGGTTACTTACTTGCAAGAGAGGTGGAAGGCACTTTGGTGAAGATTTGAGAAAGTTCAAATGAGTTTCAGAGATTGAAAGACAAGTTGGGCATTAGCGCAGCACGGGACAATAAGTGCAACGCCTCTCTGTATTAGCAAAGTGACAAGAAATTTTAAACTGAGTTTTTGAGGATTAGTGCAGCACTCCTGGAAATTAGCGTAGCGCCAGGAAATTTTTGCCCAAATTTCTCCAAAACGCAGATTTTCTCCTTTGTTGAAGGCTTTTGATGTTTGAATGACAACAATGATGTGTTTTGAGGTGCTTGATGAGCTTTATAGCTTTAATGAATTTGAAATTTATTTCAAATTATGCACCTTTCTAATGTTTACTTTCCTCTTTGTCACTTATATTCTTTTTCTTTCTAACTTTTTGCATTGCAAGCTTTGATCAACGTGAAGTATGGCTCTTTTGCATCCACTTTGGGTGTAATATCCCAAAATGGGAATCACACAGCAAGCCTGCTGAAATAACGCACTTCTGAGAATTCAGTGCACTGAAATGATTTTGCAGCTCCTGGATCCCTTAGATCAGCTCATCTAAGATCTAAATCCAAAAGGAGAGAAAAAATAAATCAAACTAGGTGGGTTAAACAGATATCCCACAACCTAGTCTAGTTGAAAACACCCAAGAGAGGGGCTACAGCTATATGCAATGAGACTGCTTCAGAAATAACGCAGTTCCTTCAAGTTTAAGAAGTAGATCAATATGGAGACTTGATAATCAGATACACATCAGTAAATCATATCTATAGTATGGTTCATACAATGTACAATAGATAAACAAAAGATTTACATGAAGAAACCCTCAAGATTGAGGTGTTGCAACAACATGTTGAGACTACAAAGCTTGAAAGAATTATTTCATTGATGCTATAGCTGGTGTATATTACACTTCCTTAATACATTCCCCTTGGGGATCTGAGCAAATCATGAACAACAGTGAGTAGATCTGAGATCTAAGTTGCAGTCCTGCAGCAGTATTCAGAAATTCTACAGTAAATAGAACCATATGCAAATCAGATCTAAAGGGAACATGGATTGGATGGCCAATCTATGGATCACTAGAGTGCAAGGAAAGCTCCTTAACACCAGAGATCACTCCTCAAAAACATTTCTCAAACACCCTGCAACTTCCCTCTTGCAGATAACATAGTTATGGGAGAGAAACTACGCTGTTAGATTCAGTATTGAGTAGGCCTAATGCCTTGATCTAAAAATGTAGCTCTAATGATCCAATATACTCTTTTAGGAGGATAAAAGACTCACTCACTGAGAAGAGGCACTAGATTGGCTTAGATCTAAGTCTATCCTCCACTACTATAGCTTACAAAGACAAACAAATCCTAAACAGGATCTGATTGTAGTTGGAAGAAGAATCTTGGCCCAAAGCCTGATAGTGGACAAGATAGAACAAGTCTCCTCCAAGAGCTTCTCAATGTAAGAGATGGGATTCCCGACCATGAACACCCAAGTACTAAACAATACTATTCTCAGCTAAACAGCCAGAGAATAAGGAATGTCTAAACAGACAACACCTTTAGAAATATAAAACAATCAACCCCCTCCTTGGTGTCCTCCTCTTCCTTTTATAATATGGAAATCTTGTCAAACCCTAAACCACCTTGATGATTTAGCTTCATTCACATGAGTGTCCCCCAACATGAAATACGTTGTGCCTTTAGGGGATACATTGTATGTAGACAACACTGTGGATTTGGTCCTGTTGACCCAGTCAATTGACGCCTCTTTCACACTCAAGCGTGTTTTATAAAATGGCCCAGATTTAGCCTTGTTTACATTAGGCATTGATTTATTTTGATGTTTTTAGGAGTTTTACATGTCCTCCTTCACATTTTATTCATCAACATGAAAATCAAAATAAGACAAAGAAAAATTGAATATTCCCATTAGCCTGGGGTAATTGGGAATATTACAGTACCCCCTCCAAAATTTTGCTTGTCCTCAAGCAACTGATAGGGTGATTGCTGCAACACTTCTCCTTCCCCATTGGTGACACCATCAAGGATCTAGCTGTCTGCATAAGCTGAGTGTTCACCAATCCATCCTCCCGTGATTTGTCTCTCCAAAATCATCATGATATGTACATAATCCATCCCACAAAGTGTCAAGAATGCCATTGAAAAAAACATGGCTGAACCCCTACTCTCCCTGAAATATGTAGCAAAGCATAAAAAGAGAGTCTCCATCCCATGTGGTACACACATGCCTCCTATTCTCCTTCCATTAAAATCCAAAAATAGGACAAGTACATCATCCATGTATGGTAGAAAAATTACAAATACATAGACAGAAATTTGAACAAGAGGAGGTGGGTCATAATTCCACATATGGTACCAGCGCATGGCATCTCTTGCTTGCATCAGATCAAGATGTGGTAAGTGGTCTTTCCACCACTTACTTGTTGACCATGTCATCTCACTTTGGCTAAAAGTGTGAGATAAGCTTGGTGCCTTAGGGAAGCACCCATCATGATAAAGAATCTCCCTTTGTTCATCAAGGGAGTGGCCAAATTTGGAAAATGGAGTGGCCTACTGTCTACCATGAAATTTACATGATATATCACTCCTCCTTGGAGTTGTTGTAACTCCTAGAGACAGCCTAGAGTTGCCATAGACCAGTGCCTAGGACATCTTATATAGCAGAGAGTCAAGACCATGTAATAAGGATAATCTCAGTAGAACCAGGCTCTCATACTATTTCTTTACAGATGGGAAAATTACATTTAAATGGTACCAAATACTTCAGAAGCTCAACGCTGAAGGAACAGTACTGAATGGACAAGATGTTAAGCTCCAATATAAATGCATAAGACAATTCCAAGACAGCTCGTTGTAAAAAGGTCTGGATTCTCAATACTTCATAGAAAAAGATGATTGAAGGACGTCTAGATGAATACGTAGAATAAAGAGAATATTAACTATTATAAAGACAATATTCAAAAACATATGCTAACATGTGATGGGCTTAAACACTTAAGAATCCACACACGATAACAGCATTTGTAAATAACACCTCATAGCAGCCAATATAGTAGAAAAAAGGATGAATAGAAAACGGAACAACATATTACACCTGAGCCATATTTAAAGTGCCAAGAAACCTATGATATAAGTATCAGCAAGGATAAATTTATAACAGAAGCAACAAGCTACTCACATTCCAACATGTAATACTAGATATATGGATGTGAGCGACATGAATGACTACACTACAACACCAAGAGAGTATTACGTAGTGTAAAGAACCAAAACCAGAATCCTTATCAAAGACAAACTCCTTTTCATTGAGACCCTATGGGCTCTTTGCATTAATATTAGAATCTTCACAAAATTTGCATATAGGAATCTCTTACACAGTCAATTCTTTAGAAATTTTGGAACCTGTCTTTCTCATTTGGTTTACCTTATATAGGCTTACTTCCCTCTCGGCGAGAAGATATTTTGGGAAAATATCTCCTTCGCATGAACAAAATTTGTTAAATGTCACTTTCATAACAAAAAAATTCATGATGGGGAATCAAGCCTCCCATCATGTGTAAACAGGCCCTCGGCCACTTTTAAAAACAGAAATTTAAACAACAGTTTGGTGAAAAAGTAAAATGCAAGAGTGGGGAAAACAACCCACTCAAAAACTTAAAAAGAAACTAACTGAGTGAAAGTAAAATAGGCCATTAAGGCCAGATCATGAGTTGACAGAAAAATCACGGGCGAGGCTGAGTGGATGCAGTGGCTGATTCAGGCGGAGGCATGTTTGCGGATGAACTGGCATGCTGACTCATAAACTGCGCGCATCTCTGCTGACTCTCCGCAGCTGGCTCAGGCATCGCTGAGAACCCCTCTACCTCGATAAAGGCTTCGGTGAGAGCTTGGAAACCTACCCCAGTAGGAAGCTTGTGCTTAATTAAGTGAAGGAGGTTAAACTCTTTTCGGAGGGTTGAAACAATCGTGTCAGCTTTGAGTTGAGTTGCTTTTCCCATCTGAAGATCAGTTCGGTCTATTTCTATTTGCAAGCGTGCTGTGTATTGGGCCAGAGGCAAGAGCACGGCAGGGGCGATCGGGTCCCAGCAGGAAGGGAGTCTGGCTGTCATGATTTCATCCCATACCTCATTGAACTGTCTGACGCTGTCGACCACCTGTTGAAGGGCTCTTGAAGCTGCTACTCGGGCCATTTCTTTGTTGATAATCTTGTGACACTCGATGGCCTCTGTGAATCGGCTAGGGATACCATGCTTATCAATGTCATTTGATCCCAGCTCGTTAAGGAACGAAATGTACTCTCTGGCGTGTTGGGCCCTGTTAGACAGATCAAGGTCCGCCTCGTGCAGCTTCCTACTGAGATATGGAACAACAGACTTATACTCCCCTATCATACTCAAAAAATCCCATTGCTCGGTTACCACTGAGGTTATATCTGACCAGATTATGCTTCTATCCTTGAGCAAGGTGAGATTCCCCTTTGCTCGACTTCTCATGTCGGCAATGGTTTTCTGTTGATCTGCCGTGGTCTTCTTCTCTTGCTTTATTTCCTTTTGCAACCCCTCGACTGTTCTGGTGTTTTCGGCCAAGGAGTTCTCCAAGTGCACGATCCTTTTCCTAGCCGTAGACGCTTGCTTTTCTAGTATCTCGATCTCATCTTTTGCTGTGGATAGTTGTGCTGGAAATGAGCTAGCTCCACTTGACACCTCAGTTGACTGACAACTGTGCGAGTCCCATCTAGCCTGTAGTTCTGTTGCCTTGTCCTGTAACACGTTAATTTTTTCGGCCATCTTTTCTTTCTCCTCCCTCTCTTTTGATAGCCTGGCAGTCAGCTCTGCTTTCTCCTTCTCCACCTGTACCAATTCAGCCGTTTGGACATGGTGAGCGGCTGGTATACAGGCCTGTCTTTTGGCTGATGCAACCTCCTTCTGCAGCTGATCAATGAGATCTGCCTGTGCATTTGTTCCCCCATCATCCTGGTTCTTGATCTGGTCCTGGAGAACTCGCAGCTGGTGTGCTCTGGCGCGGAAGCTAGCTTGTTCGGCTACCAGGCTCTCCCTCAGCTGGTCATGTTTCTGTTCTAACTTCTTTAGCGCGAGGGTGAGCTGCATTAATTTATATTTCATCATGTCGCATACCGTTTGGAACAGGTCACACATGTCATTGGCTGGTACCTTCTTCATGTCAATGGAAAATTCGAGCACCCGATAGCTGGGAACATTAGAATTTGGATCCAGGAGAGCCTCTGCCATAGATAATACTAGGCTTTCAGTGTCCGCGTTGATGGAGGCGGAGAGCCTGGTATGATACTTTTCGACATATCCCCCTAGTTCTGCTTTGTACTTGTCGCGGACCGCTCTATTCACCAGCTCCCTTTCGCCTGCCCTGGGCGAAGTATGCTCAATGATAGCCTGCGTGACCTCTGTGAAATCAGAGGAAGTGGCACTCTCTCTTAACACTGTGATCCCGGCCTTGCCTTTATCAAATTCACCGAACTTCGTGAAGGGTTCCAGTAATTTCTCCTCCCCTATAACTTCCGCGTCACTGGTGGCTGTCCTTTGTATTTTGGGAGGAGGCGCTGCTCCTGAAGTACCTGCCTCTTCTCCACCTGTGCCTCTGTTGACATCCTCCTCCTCTCCTATAGCAGATGAATCAGTCTCCATCTGCGAAAACAAGGGCCAAGTTTCGAGATTAGCCCTCCATTCCAAAAACGGCCTCGGCTCATGCATGTAGGGTGTAGACCTGTTCCTTTTCCTTTTGTTCGAGATAACTTCTCGAGGGTCATAGGCCCAACTTTTTCCCAACCTTAAGTCCAGACCTTGCAGCATTTTCTCAACAATCGAGAGGGCAAGTCTTGAGTTTATCACGAAGGGGCCGATTTCGATGGGAAGCCTTAGGATGTATCCCTTCTTGGCGGGAACAAAATGGAGCTGGTCGGCCTTGAGGGCCTGCCGGATGTATTTCTGTGCATAAAATCGTTTGACAGGAAACACTGGTAGCCTTTAGGGGGCAACTTCGGCTCCATAGACCTGAATTTCAGTGTAGTCCTCGAACAGAAACCAGTCTCCAGTACTCTGGAACTTCCCGGTTTGCAGCTAGCTTTTCATCTCTGGAAAGACCCTAGGGGAAGGCGAGTCATGAATAATGGTGTAGGAAATAGACATGAAGTTGTTCACAAAATTGGAGTAACCCTCCCCCTTAGGTAATTTATGCACAGAGAAATTCCAGTCGAAGACTGGTCTGGGTTGGGAATTCTCAAGGTAAACTCTGTCTAGCCCCAAACCCTCAAACTTATCGGCGTGCTGGTATAAGAAGAGATAAAAAAACCATTGAGCAGAAACGGAACCGACAGGTTTGAGGAAGCTCCTGGAATTGGGTTTGAATGGCTTTGGAGAGGAAACCATGAATATCTAATACCACCCCTTTTTGGGACATAAGACATAAGAAATGGACGCACACCATGGAGATGTCTTCCGGACTCCCTACCCCTAAAAGGCCAGCAATCAGAGAGAGAATGGGCCGAACCTCTTCGATGAACAGACTTAATGGGAACGGCTCCGCGGTGGGCAGGGAAGCATCCTGGTCGATGGCTATAGAGGAGATGAAAGCTCGCTTGGCGTCCCATGGTTGTTTGATGAACTGGGCT
The DNA here is from genome assembly GCA_034641835.2 of Pinus albicaulis. NCBI lineage: Eukaryota > Viridiplantae > Streptophyta > Pinopsida > Pinales > Pinaceae > Pinus > Pinus albicaulis. The sequence continues at coordinate 1,398,916,681 of CM076572.1, forward strand.
GCCAAGGCCGTGTCCTTGAAACTAACATATGTGGTGCTGGTAGGGATGCAGAGGGCTTGTTTGATAACATCGGGAGAAAGGGAAAAGACCCTGTTCCCCTAAGGAGAAGTGAAGGTGCCCCGTTGCTCGTCGAAAAAATCCCTGAGCCAGGTGATGAAATCCACCACAGAATGAACCTGAGGGGTAATTTGATGGTATAGGCCTGACACGATTACCCGATAACAGTCTGTGTTCTTAGTATGGCGACTGAAAAGCAAGGGTTTGATGCTGCGGATGTCAAAAGGGTATTGAGGGTCATAGATAGCAGCTTGCAAGTCATAGAGAGGCTCAAAACCAGGGGGATTCCTAGATTCACGGACCTGGGGGGTTTCGGGCTCATTCTTCTTTGGCGTTACCTTTCCCATGGCTGATATTCAAGAATTCGAAAAAGTGAAAGGAAAACAGAGGGAGAATGGATAATGGAATACCTGAATGGAAGGCGAATCTGCTCAGGAAAGCGATGCAAGGAACTTTGAAAATGATTGGGGTAGACCAGACGCTGCTTTGGTACTTGGTATACGCCATAGACGGGAACCTGCGACCTTCTACTAGAGTGAAATACGAAGGGAATGTTATCTCCGGAATGGGTAATTCGAGATAAAAAGACAAACGGATAAAACAAATGAAGGCAAGTGTCATAAGGACACTAACAGTGAGGCACGCGGCGCATAAGGATTGGGTATGTCAGAGTACAGGTGGGCGCCTCGTGCCGGGTTTAAGGCTGGTACGGGTCTCGGTACCAACTGACCTAATAGACTTCACCTTACCTTTTTACCGTATGCACTGTATAACTCCTTAAACATATGAGCTCTTATACCGATTAAATACAATAACCTACCCACCGTGAGGGCCCACTTTCGTTCCGCCACGTCACCACGCCACACAGCATGCTCCCGTTACCTCCTTTTAACCTTGAGTCCCCACCATGCTACGTGTCACAATTCCATGGGGGTATGGATCCCTTCCTTCCCCCACTGCTCGACCCCCTAGGAATTTCCCACGTGCGTCTTCACATGGCTGCACTTTCATCTAGTACGTCGGTCTTGCGTTTAGTGCTGCGTTCCATTTCTTTTTATATCTTCCTGCTTGCTTTATGGCTTTACACTCCATCCTTTGCATTATTTCCCCATTGGCTTTAATACATGTGAATTGCATTGCTTTGTCCCCCTTTCGACCCACTTTTTAAATATTTCACCCTTTAATACAAAGTTTAATGCATGACTTGTCAACCTTTTAATACACCCATGACTAATGTTAAAGATTGAACAACATTGGCTCCACCTGGGGACGGCACGTTTGTCCCCGAACGTGTCGAGAACTACGCAGACCACCTGTTTATCTCATGTGAACGCCAGCTCCTCAACACCTGTGACTTCTCTCTGGACAAATGATCATGACTCATGCATTATCAAATTTAAAAATGAAAACAACAACTAATGTACAATATGATACAATCAGGCTTTCTCAGCCTGCTTCAGAACTGAAAATACGGTTTGAGGAATTGTCCATTTACAGGGGAGTCAAGCAGATCTCCTTGCAAATTCTCCAACTTAAAAGTATTGTTACCGCCTTCCTCTGCAATCTTGAAAGGGCCAAACCATAGAGGGTCGAACTTACCATGCTTGCCTTTATCAGCCCTTCGAACATCCCACCTGAGCACTAGATCCCCTACCTGCAAACCTCTGTCTTTAGCATGTTGATCGAATAGCTCTTTCATCTTGTCCTGGTACTCTACTAGCTTTTGGTTCACTTGACTACGAGTTTCTTCAAGCTCTACCAGTTGATTAATTCTCCTGATAACATCATCAGGTTCTTCTTGGCTTTCCTGCATAAATCGAGCCACTGGCAAGGCCAGCTGTATAGGGAAGACAATTGCTCGTCCATATACCAACTCGTATGGAGATTTCCCAGTTGCTATTTTGCTGGTAATTCTGTTTGCCCACAGAGCAAACTTCAGCTGAGAATCCCAATTCTTCTGGTTCTCGTTGATAGTCTTCTTTAGTGCTCGGACCAGAGTTTTGTTTGAGGACTCGGCGAGGCCATTTCCTTGGGGGTAGTACGCTGTAGAGTGACCCAACGAAATATTATATTGATGGCAGAAATTCGCAAATTTGGTAGATTTGAAAGCTTGCGCATAGTCAGTGATTATTCTAGCAGGGCAGCCAAACCTGGATATAATATTCTCTTCCATAAATTTCATTATAACCGTGTCTGTAGCATTCCTTGCAGGTATGGCTTCTACCCACTTCATGAAGTAATCTGTGGCTGTCAGGATCCATCTATGCTAGCCGCTTGAGGGTGGGTGAATTTCGCCTATAAAATCAATTCCCCACTATTTGAAGGGTTCGTCCACATGAACAGGAATCAAAGGCAGAGCTGCGAGTTTCTATTTTTCTGCAAATTTCTGGCATTTATCACATGCCCTGACCCAAGTGAAGACATCTCCAAACAATCTTGGCCAATAGAAGCCAACTTTCAAGATCTTGTGAGTAGTAGCCCTCCAACTGTAATGGCCCCCACATATACCTTCGTGGAACTCTGTTGTAATACTTTCCACCTCTTCCTCGGTCAGACATAAGAGCAGTATGCCTGAGGGATCTCTCCAGTACAGCTCGCTGTTTGCAACCACATACTTCTGTGACTTCAACCTGAGTGCCCTGTATTTAGCCTTCTCGCAGCTAGGTGGACAGCTTAGTGTTAAGAGGTACTCCACTATTTCCTTGTACCACTGGCTGGTGAGGTATTTCATCTGTATCTTCTAGGAGGCTATCTCCACTCCCTGTGTTTTTTCTGTTTCCTCAGAGTCGTCGTTTGCTGTCATAGACAGATTGATACCCAAGGCCTGGCAATTCGACTCAGATAGGATCTTGGCTAGACCTTGCCCCTTGATTAATTTGGTAGGACGAATATCTAACTCGTATTCCTGTATCTTGGCTATCCATTTTCTTCTTTTTCCCTCACTGTCCCCTTGGATGAGAATGTCCTTAACAGCTGTTGTAGGAAAAAATGCAGTGATATGGGACTGTAAAACATACATTCGGAAATATTTGAGGGATTTCACCAGAGCGTAGGCTTGCTTCTCCAATATGTTATACTTGAGCTCGACATCGCGTAGTACTTGGCTGAAGAATGCAATTGGCTGCTCATAGCCTTCCTCGTTTTTCTGTAACAAAACTCCAGCCACTGTGTGGGGTGACGCAAAAGAAAAAATCATAAAAGGTTTGGAATAATCGGGCCCAGCCAATACAGGGGCTTCAGAAAATGCATTTTTGATTCTAGTAAAGGCCTCTCTGGATTCTGATGACCACTTCACTTCATTGTTCTTTTTTAGCATGTCAGTGATGTGCCTAACAATCTCAGCATAGTTAGGGATGAACCTCCTCAGAAAGTTAATTCGGCCTAAAAATACTTGAATTTCCTTTTTGTTTCTGGGCAGGGCAATGCCATTTATCACTTCAACTCTTTTAGGGTCTATCTTCACTCCATCTCTGGTTACAATGTGACCCAAGAGCTTGCCTTCTTCTAGTGCAAACAGGGACCATTGTGGGTTAACGGAGAGACCATATTTTCTACACTTCTCAAAGGTTCTGCGCAGGTGTTCTATGTGCTCTACATCATTCTTTGAGAACACCGTAATGTCGTCCAGATATACCACCACAAACTGGTCCTGCTCTCCAATAAAAGCAATATCCATGGCCCTCTGAAAAGTGGCCCCTGCGTTGATCAGCCCAAAAGGCATTCTGGCATACATGAACATTCCCCATGGAGTGGTGAAGGTCGTCTTCTTTTGATCTTCTGGTAATACTGCCACCTGATTGTAGCCCGAGAATCCATCCATCATGGACATCCGGGAAGCCCCAACCACTTTCTGCAAGATATGGTCCATTTTAGGCAGCGGGTAATTATCCTTTAGGGACGCCCTGTTCAGGTTCCTGAAGTCAACACATAACCTTATTTCTCCATTCTTCTTTTGCACTGGGACTAAATTGGCCACCCACTCAGAATATCTCAATGGCACTATAATCTTAGCCTTCAGCAGTTTCTTTATTTCTTGCTCAATAGAAGGCATCAATAGGGGGTTAATCTGTCTGAGTTTTTGCTTGTGTGGTTTTTCATCTCCCTTCAGTGGAATCTTATGCTGCATAATGCTGACATCAAAAGTTTTTAGGTCTTGATATGACCAGGCAAACACATCTCTGTAGGCCTGGAATAAATTTTGATACAGTTGTTTGTATTCCTCCGGGACCTTCTTAGATAACTTCACAATTGTTGGATCCTCTTTAGTCCCTAGGTTGAGGTCTTCGACCTGGTTTTCTGCCACCACTTTATTTGGCTGTAAAGGAACATCATTTTTGTTAAACAGCCTCTCTAAAGGCACTAGCCCTTGGGGAATGACATTCCCTTTCAACTGCAGAAATCTGTGGCTAGCTATTCTCTCTTCCAACTTATCTTCTGGAATGTCTCCAGTCTCTTCCTCACAACTGTCAATCTCCAAGTTGGAAAACTCCCCAACAGTTTCTAGGAATCTCTTAACCTGCTCCTCATCTTCAAACACCTGCCAGTGCTTGATGTTATCTGGGATTGAAGGTCGGTACCTTACTTCGATTTCATATCTCAGAAGAGGGTTCTGAGGTGGGCGGAAGGTACTAGCAGCCACTGCCAAGGAATCTGCCATTCTGTTATGTTCTCGGGCATGAATTGAATGTTGAATGCCGAGAAGGAGTTCTCTACAAGATCCAAAACTTCATTTCTATAGGCCTTTAGCCTAGGATGTTTGGCTTGGCACTGATTTCTCACTTGTCTGACTACCAATTCAGAATCTCCCAGCACCTTTAGATTTTGTATGTTCATACTCCTTGCCGTCTGCAGCCCCAATATGAGTGCTTCATATTCAGCCACATTTTTTGTGGCCTCATACTCCAGCTTGAAAGATAAGGGGACCCATTGACCCATAGGTGAAATTAGCAATACCCCAACGCCATTTCCTTCTCTGGAATTTGCCCCATCAAAATAGAGTGTCCAGATTTCAGATCCATAGTCCTGTACCAATGATTCAACCTTTATCTGGCAGAATGAGGGCTCATGGGCATATTCTTGATCTTGTTCCAACATCAAGCACGATAAATCCCCCTCTCTGCTGTAGACTGGGGAATTAACTGAATCACCTGCCTTGGTGACTGTTTTGACAAATCTGGTTTCTCGATACAACCTCCTCTCTTGGCCATCGAAGACAGGGATAGTGGCATAGGTCAGGTCCAGCTTAATTGATCCTCCGATTCTGGTTCCCCAAGACCTGGACAGTAGCATACCGAAGCGGGCTGGGATGTCAGCCACTACAATATCCATCATCACACTTTTGGCAGGGATCTGAGCCAGAGTAACTGCCAGATCTTTAATCATGCCCAATCATTTCACTCTTTTAGAGTCAAAAGAATAGAGGTTTTTATATGGGCGAGTGATTTGGAGTCCCAATTGCTCCATGACAGATAGGGGCATGAGGTTGTGAGATGCTCCTGAGTCTAACATACAATTATCCAACAATAGATCATGGATCACTAAAGACACATAAAAGGGAGGTGTGGAGGGATCTAAATCTTTAACGTGTGGACCGAAAACTACCATAGGTCTTTCCTCTTACAGGTTAAGACTATCTGGGATGTGTGATGTATCAGGAGGAGAGATGAAGGAAGTGACCTGTGACTGATAAGCAGGTTGTCTTAATAACTCAGACAGAGGAACTGGTATTTTTACTTTTTCAAGCTCTTTTTGTAAGCAGAAGATAGATGTAGGCTTATCCACTGACACTTATTTTTCTTTTGACTCTTTACTTTGCGAGGGAGACTTAACTTCTTTTACAGTGGGCTTGTCATTAGGGGACACAGCTACTTGTGAAGACAAAGGCATTTGATTATCAGATTGCAAAGATTGGTTAAGAGGCCTCTTACCTTTTTCAGGGGGTTTCTGAGCATTGACCTCCTTCTGTGCAGGTGCTACCTTTTGGGATGTGTCCTCCTCCTCATCTTGAGTGCGGGTTCACTTTCTGGAGGATCTAAGGTCATATTTTCTATTGAAATGGGCTTTCTTGAAGTCAACGAAATGTTTACAGTAATCATCAATCTCAGGCTCTTTATTATCCTCGTTGTTCTTCATTTCTGAGTGAGCTTGTAGATCCCCCTCCTCACTTTCATGTACAGGAAATTCTATGTCATCATTGTCTGAGAAGACAGGGCATGCCTCCTCTTGTTCATAGGCAGGATCTTCAGGAGAAGCCTCCACTTGTCCCTCCAAGTATAGAGGATGCAGTACCTGATCTTGTTGCTCCTTCTGTCCCCTCTGCAGTATCTGCAAGGGTGGTTTCCTGTATTGAGGATTGAATCCCCTGTTTGGAGCATTCTAGAAATTATTTGGGGGCGAATTCTTGGCCTCCAGCTCAAGCTTGACCAGCTTACTTGAGATATTCTTGATCATTCTACTCATTTCTTCAATCTTGTCACTAGCTGAATCCCTGTCTTGGCTTGAGGTGGATACTTCCTCCTTTCCCCTTCTTCTAACATCATGTTCTTGTTTCCCTTTGGACTTGCCAGTCGAGACAAAATTTGCTTCTATCTCCAACGCGTCTGACTATGCATCATCCAGAGTGGCTGGCTTTCTCTCTCTCAATGAGAAACCAAATTCAGATTCAAATGCTGCCACAAAAACGACCTTAGCAGCAGTCTGGTGGGGCTTCATCTCGGCGGGGAGACTCAGGTACAGTTTGTTAAATCTTCTGATAAACTCTGATACCCCTTCATTGTGCTTCTTTTTCAAAGTGTTGAACTTAGTAAGGACATTACCGTGATCTTTCTTTTCCCCCCACTTTTTGATGAAAGCGTCCTCCATTGCCTCCCAAGAGTTGATGGAACGAGCTCCAATGGTTTTGAACCATTTTCTGGCTTCCCCATCTAAGGATTTCACGAACAGCCTTAGAACTACGTCTAGATGCTCCACATTAAAATTCTTTGCGAAAGAGCATAAAATTTCGACATGTTTCTGGGCTTCAATGTCATTCTCGCCACTAAATCTGGGTAGAATCTTTAAATAATCCTGCGGCATGTCATTTAGTATTGCAGGTAGCTCCAAAGGAGCGTATTTGTTTTGCAGGAAGCCAGGGGCGTTTGCCACTGGGGGAGGTGGAGGTAGTACAAGAGCTTGATCTGTAAGAGGAGGAGGGGAAGGTGGAAGTGAAGTATGGATAATGATGGGGATGTAGTGAACATCGGCTTGAGGGGTTGAAGAGAATGTAGGGCTGTGAACAGTAGCTATTTCAGTAACTTCCTTAATCTCCTCACTCTCTGGGGTAGGGTGGAAAGAGTAATGTGGAGTATAGCTAGACTCGGCTTCGTCTTTGATATGGGCGCCTCCCTGAGGTGGACTCTCTGAATAATAACTAGTATCTCTTATGATAGGGTTAGGGCCTTGTATTTGGGTGATTTGAGAGGAAGATGACGAAAGATATGGAAAGTTTTCTAGGGAGAATTTAGGAATCTCGGTATGAACTGACTGCCTTTCCCTCCAACCTTTTCTATGGAGAATTATTTCTGGGTCGGACACAGAGGGTGTCCTTGAATGAGAAGTATCTGACCTTAGGTGTGGCTTACGAGGAGCCAGGACTGCAAACAGGTTTAACTGTAAACTGACTGTGGAGTCGCCAAGGTGAGGGGTGCACAACTCTCAACTCTTCGTGCTCACCTAACTGAAGAGTGAATGGATTTTGTCGAGGCCCAGGGATCTTAAAATTCTTCAACTTCGTCCCCGGCAACGGCGCCAAAAAGATGTTGTAACTCCTAGAGACAGCCTAGAGTTGCCATAGACCAGTGCCTAGGACATCTTATATAGCAGAGAGTCAAGACCATGTAATAAGGATAATCTCAGCAGAACCAGGCTCTCATACTATTTCTTTACAGATGGGAAAATTAGATTTAAATGGTACCACATACTTCAGAAGCTCAACGCTGAAGGAACAATACTGAATGGACAAGATGTTAAGCTCCAATATAAATGCATAAGACAATTCCAAGACAGATCGCTATAAAAAGGGCTGGATTCTCAATACTTCACAGAAAAAGATGATTGAAGGACGTCTACATGAATACGTAGAATAAAGAGAATATTAACTGTTATAAAGACAATATTCAGAAACATATGCTAACATGTGATGGGCTTAAACACTTAAGAATCCACACACGATAACAGCATTTGTAAATAACACCTCATAGCAGCCAATATAGTAGAAAAACGGATGAATAGAAAATGGAACAGCATATTACACCTGAGCCATATTTAAAGTGCCAAGAAACCTATGATATAAGTATTAGCAAGGATAAATTTATAACAGAAGCAATAGGCTACTCGCATTCCAGCATGTAACACTAGATATATGGATGTGAGCGAAATGAATGACTACACTACAACACCAAGAGAGTATTACGCACTGTAAAGAACCAAAACCAGAATCCTTATCAAAGACAAACTCCTTTTCATTGAGACCCTACGGGCTCTTTGCATTCATATTAGAATCTTCACAAAATTTGCATACAGGAAGCTCTTACACAGTCAATTCTTCAGAAATTTTGGAACCTGTCTTTCTCATTTGGTTTACCTTATATAGGCTTCCTTCCCTCTCAGTGAGAAGATATTTTGGGAAAATATCTTCTTCGCATGAACAAAATTTTTTAAATGTCACTTTCATAACAACAAAATTCATGATGGGGAATCAAGCCTCCCATCATGTGTAAACAGGCCCTCGGCCGCTTTTAAAAACAGAAATTTAAACAACAGTTTGGTGAAAAAGTAAAATGCAAGAGTGGGGAAAACAACCCACTCAAAAACTTAAAAAGAAACTAACTGAGTGAAAGTAAAATAGGCCGTTAAGGCCAGATCATGAGTTGATAGAAAAATCACAGGCGAGGCTAAGTGGATGCAGTGGCTGATTCAGGCGGAGGCACGTTTGCGGACAAACTGGCATGCTGACTCATAAACTGTGTGCATCTCTGCTGACTCTCCACAGCTGGCTCAGGCATCGCTGAGAACCCCTCTACCTCGATAAAGGCTTCGGTGAGAGCTTGGAAACCTGCCCCAGTAGGAAGCTTGTGCTTAATTAAGTGAAGGAGGTTAAACTCTTTTCGGAGGGTCGAAACAATCGTGTCAACTTTGAGTTGAGTTGCTTTTCCCATCTGAATGTCAGTTCGGTCTCTTTCTGTTTGCAAGCGTGCTGTGTATTGGGCTGGAGGCAAGAGCACGGCAGGGGCGGTCGGGTCCCAGTAGGAAGGGAGTCCGGCTGTCATGATTTCATCCCATACCTCGTCGAACTGTCTGACGCTGTCGACCACCTGTTGAAGGGCTCTTGAAGCTACTACTCGGGCCATTTCTTTGTTGATAATCTTGCGACACTCGATGGCCTCTGTGAATCAGCTATGGATACCATGCTTATCAATGTCATTTGATCCCAGCTCGTTAAGGAACGAAATGTACTCTCTGGCGTGTTGGGCCCTGTTAGACAGATCAAGGTCTGCCTCCTGCAGCTTCCTATTGAGATAGGGAACAACAGACTTATACTCCCCTATCATACTCAAAAACTCCCATTTCTCAGTTACTGCTGAGGTTATATCTGACCAGATTATGCTTCTAGCCTTGAGCAAGGTGAGATTCCCCTTTGCTCGGCTTCTCATGTCGGAAATGGTTTTCTGCTGATCTGCCGTGGTCTTCTTCTCTTGCTCTATTTCCTTCTGTAGCCCCTCGACTGTTCTGGTGTTTTCGGCCAGGGAGTTCTCCAAGTGCACGATCCTTTGCCTGGCCGTAGACACTTGCTTTTCCAGTATCTCGATCTCAGATTTTGCTATGGACAGTTGTGCTGGCAATGAGCTAGCTCCACTTGACGCCTCAGTTGACTGACAACTGTGCGAGTCCCATCTAGCCTATAGCTCTGTTGCCTTGTCCTGTAACACGTTAATTTTTTCGGCCATCTTTTCTTTCTCCTCCCTCTCTTTTGATAGCCTGGCGGACAGCTTTGCTTTCTCCTTCTCCACCTATACCAATTCGGCCATTTGGACATGGTGAGCGGCCGGTATACGGGCCTATCTTTTGGCTAATGCAACCTCCTTCTACAGCTGATCAATGAGAGCTGCCTGTGCATTTGTTCCCCCATCATCCTGGTTCTTGATCTGGTCCTGGAGAACTTGCAGCTGGTGTGCTTTGGCACGACAGCTAACTTGTTCGGCTACCAGGCTCTCCCTCAGCTGGTCATGTTTCTATTCAAAATTCTTTAGTGCGAGGGTGATCTGCATTAATTTATCTTTCATCATGTTGCATACCGTTTGGAACAGGTCACACATGTCATTGGCTGGTATCTTCTTCATGTCAATGGAAAATTCGAGCACTCGATAGCTGGGAACATCAGAATTTGGATCCAGGAGAGTCTCTACCATAGACAATACTAGGCTTTCAGTGTCCGCGTTGATGGAGGCGGAGAGCCTGGTATGATACTTTTCGACATATCCCCCTAGTTCTGCTTTGTACTTGTCGCGGACCGCTCTATTCACCAGCCCCGTTTTGCCTGCCCTGGGTGAAGTATGCTCAATGATAGCCTGCGTGACCTCTGTGAAATCAGAGGAAGTGGCGTTGTCTCTTAACACTGTGATCCCGATCTTGCCTTTATCAAATTTGCCGAACTTCGTGAAGGGTTCCAGTAATTTCTCCTGCCCTATAACTTCCGCCTCACTGGTGGCCGTCCTTTGTCTTTTGGGAGGAGGCGCTGCTCCTGAAGTACCTGCATCTTCTCCACCTGTGCCTCTGTTGACATCCTCCTCCTCTCCTGTAGCAGATGAATCAGTCTCCATCTGCAAAAACAAGGGCCAAGTTTCGAGATTAGCCCTCCATTCCAAAAACGGCCTCGGCTCATGCATGTAGGGTGTAGACCTGTTCCTTTTCCTTTTGTTCAAGATAAATTCTCGAGGGTCATAGGCCCAACTTTTTCCCAACCTTAAGTCCAGACCTTGCAGCATTTTCTCAACAATCGGGAGGGCAAGTCTTGAGTTTACCACGAAGGGGCCGATTTCGATGGGAAGCCTTAGGATGTATCCCTTCTTGGCGGGAACAAAATGGGGCTGGTCGGCCTTGAGGGCCTGCCAGATGTATTAGAGTGCATAAACTCGTCTGACAGGAAACACTGGTAGCCTGTAGGGGGCAACTTCGGCTCCATAGACCTGAATTTTGGTGTAGTCCTCGAACAGAAACCAATCTCCAGTACTCTGGAACTTCCCGGTTTGCAGCCAGCTTTTCATCTCTGGAAAGACCCTAGGGGAAGGCGAGTCATGAATAATGGTGTAGGCAATAGACATGAAGCTATTCACAAAACTGGAGTAACCCTCCCCCTTAGGTAATTGACGCATAGATAAATTCCATGGCGTTACCTTTCCCTTTCCCATTCTTCTTCTGTGGCGTTACCTTTCCCATGGCTGACATTCAAGAATTCGAAAAAGTGAAAGGAAAACAAAGGGAGAATGGATAATGGAATACCTGAATGGAAGGTGAATCTGCTCGGGAAAGCGATGCAGGGAACTCTGACAATGATTGGGGTAGACCAAACGCTGCTTTTCTACTTGGTATATGCCGTAGACTGGAACCTGCGACCTTCTACTAGAGTGAAATACGGAGGGAATTTTATCTCCGGACTGGGTAATTCGAGATAAAAAGACAAACGGATAAAACGAATGAAGGCAAGTGTCGTAAGGACACTGACAGTGAGGCACGCGGTGCATAAGGATTGGGTATGTCAGAGTACAGGTGGGCACCTCGTGCTGAGTTTAAGGCTGGTACGGGTCTCGGTACCAGCTGACCTAATAGACTTTACGTTACCTTTTTACCGTATGCACTGTATAACTCCTGAAACATATGAGCTCTTATACCGATTAAATACAATAACCTACCCACCGTGAGGGCCCACTTTCGTTCTGCCACGTCACCATGCCACACAGCATGCTCCCGTTACCTCCTTTTAACCTTGAGTCCCCACCATGCTACGTGTCACAATTCCGTGGGGGTATGGATCCCTTCCTTCCCCCACTGCTCGACCCCCTCGGAATTTCCCACGTGCGTCTTCACGTGGCTGCACTTTCCTCTAGTACGTCGGTCTTGCGTTTAGTGCTGCGTTCCATTTCTTTTTATATCTTCCTTCTTGCTTTATGGCTTTACACTCCATCCTTTGCGTTATTTCCCCATTGGCTTTAATACATGTGAATTTCATTGCTTTGTCCCCCTTTCGACCCACTTTTGAAATATTTCACCCTTTAATACAAAGTTTAATGCATGACTTGTCAACATTTTAATACACCCATGACTAATGTTAAATATTGAACAACAGGAGTCATGGCCTGCATACACATGGTGAAATAATATGTATAATCAGAAAATGAAACTTGACTTACATAATCAAATCCTTCACCACCGATACCTCTCATACACATGGAGTTGTGCATGGATCTTTCTCCACTTCCCAAAGAAGGAAGGGATGGCTGAAATAACCCCTTCATGGTTTTATATTGTTGCCCCAACTCCACATACTTCATGAATATTTGAAAATGCTGATACAATTCTTCTTTCAAGCCTTCCCAATCAAAGCTTCTCATGACGATGTTGTAGGTCCTCATGGAGTACATATGGCTGAAACAGAACTCTTTGTAAGCCCTTTGTAGGATCTTCTGCTTGAGCTTGGAATCTCTAGACAAGAAGACTCTACCATGATGATAGATGACCTCTTCTTGGACTAAATAGCCCTCTTTATGCAGCTGGTCATCAAGTATCATACATGTATGCATATCTTTGGAATAATCCACTAGTAGTTGGGATCTCCAATACAGATCTACATCCCTCAATAGTGACAACGCTGATGATGCCTCAGCAGTTATGTCTGTCATGTTGTTGCCTTTTTCCTTGACATATCCTATGCCAAAGGTGTGTTTTGGAAGGCTGATCCTTCCAATTCTCTCCTCCCAAAGTGCAAATCCAGATATGAGAGTGGGTGGTCATGATAAGGGAACAAGATCTCCCTTATTCTCGAGCTTACCCAAGCCTCCCAGCACTGTTGGTTTCTCTCCTAATGCTCCAATCCTTCTTGGATTTATGATTGGAGCATCAAGATGTGATACACCTTTCACCAACTCTGAATCAGGTGGTCTTCCAGGTGGTTTTCCACAAGACAGTGATGCCTCATGGTTCATCCTCACATGCTTGTCAAATGGGAAAAACATCTCCTTACTCACACTGTGTAAGTTCACCTATGATTTCTGTGTGGAAGTTCCATGATAATGTGATGTCACTCTTAAATATGCAAGAGTGCTCTCGATAGGAACATTTTCTCCCTTCTCTTCTTCATCCACTAGTGGATCATCTCTTGCTATGACAACATTATGAACCTTCCTTTGTTCTGTCTTATTGTCTACTAGCATAGACACTTGTTGCTCATCTCCTTCATGTACAGGATCCTTAGGGCCTTCTTGAAAAGATACAAGAGCCCTCCTAGTAGAAGCAATGGCTTCCTCTCCATCTCTTAATAGAAATAGATCTCCTCCTACTGTCACAGTGCTGGAGGGACCCTTCAGTTCTTCTCCTTTCTTCTCCTCTTCAATGGAATATGCTTCACCAATAAGAGATCTTGTTTCTGTATCTCTTCTTGGGGAAAGGACACTCATGTCATCTTCTTGAGAAGAATATTCTTGCTGAAGTGGGGCCTTTTCCCTTGTCAAATCATGTAACAGTTCTTCAACCCTTTCAACAGTGTTATGAAATGGAGTTATCTCCATGGATTTTCCCATCTCATGCAAATGTTCTGATCCTCTAGGCTTAGTTTTTTCACCCCCAAAAATTCCATATGGCATAGAATCAAATCATTTCACTAATCTCCTAGTGAACTTTGCATAAGTGGAGATGTTCACATTTTTCAATGAAGAATACTCAAATAACCACCAGGCATATGCTTTACCTTGGGGGTGCAGCGCTGCTACTCTTATGGATTATTCTTCATAGACTTGATGTAGTTGTAAATATGTGTCAAGCTGCCCTACCCAACATTGGACTGAGCTCTTAGGTGATCCATCAAAAACAGGTAGAGAATATCTACCAAAAGTGGGCTGAATGCACCCTCTCCTTCTTCTATAGTTGCAGGATCTCCTTTCTTCTTTAAGCCGACAGAAATTTGGGAAACTAAGATTCTCTTTGAATATATTTGACTGAGATTCATACTCTTGGTGATATTCACCAAGAGTTTCCTCCTCTGGTTCTCCTTCTCCTCCTCTTTCTTTTAACCAGAAAGTAGGCATGTTATAGCGTTGCAGATCATATGGTGTGGCTGAATGCTCACACACAGCATAAGAAGTATTGGGGCTTACTTCATGAGAAAAAATAATTGAGGGATTTTCATGTCTTCCCCTTCTCATTCCCCTGATTTATTCCTTCATTTCATGCATGGCTTGAGAGAGAGTGTCAAAAAATGCCTCTCTTTGATTCCTCCCAGATAAAGGGCTTTCATCCTCCTTCTCTTTGTCTTCTCTGTAATATTTCTTCAATATTATTCTTTGATGCCTCTTTTCTCCATCATTAAGAGGATTATCTTCCTTAGAAATCATATTGACCCTTCAATGAAGCACAGGCTGTGACAAGAAAGATGCTTTGATACCACTGTAATATCCCAGAATGGGAATCACACAGCAAGCATGCTAAAATAACGCACTTATAAGAATTAAATGGACTGAAATGAGTTTGCAGCTCTTGGATCCATTATATCAGCTCATCTAAGATCTAAATCCAAAAGGAGAGCAAAAGCAAATCAAACTAGGTGGGTTAAACATATATCCCACAAACTAGTCTAGCTAAAAACACCCAAGAGAGGGGCTGCAGCTATATGCAATGAGACTGCTTCAGAAATAATGCAGTTCCTTTAAGTTTAAGCAGTAGATAAATATATAGACTTTCTAATCAGATGTACATCAGTAAATCAGATCTATATTACGGTTCATACAATGTACAATAGATAAAAAAAATATTTACATGAAGAAACCCTCAAGATTGAGGTGCTGCAACAACATATTGAGCCTGCAAAGATTGACAACGTTATTTTATTGATGCTAAAGCTGGTGTATATTACACTTCAGATATAGAGCAGATATGTATACAAAAATATAGATCCAATACATATCTGTATACTATATGGGCTCCTTAATACATTCCCCTTGGGGATCTGAGAAAATCATGAACAACAATGAGTAGATTTGAGATCTAAGTTGCAGTGCTGCAGCAATATTCCGAAATTCTGTAGTAAATAGAACCATATGCAAATCATATCTGAAGGGAACATGGATTGGATGGCCAATCCATGGATCACTAGAGTGCAAGGAAATCTCCTTAACACCAGAGATCACTCCTCAAAAACGTTGCTCAAACACCCTGCAACTTCCCTCTTGTAGATAACGCAGTTATGGGAGATAAAATGCACTGTTAGCTTTATTACTGAGTAGGCCTAATGCCCTAATATAAAAATGCAACTCTAATGATCCAATACACTCTTCCAGGTGGATAAAAGACTCACTCACTAAGAAGAGGCACTAGATTGGCTTAGATCTGAGTGGATCTAGCCTCCACTGTTGCAGCTTACAAAGACAAACAAATCCTAAACATGATCTTGTTTTAGTTGGAAGAAGAAGCTTGGCCCAAAGCCTGATAGTGGACAAGATAGAACAAGTCTCCTCCAAAAGCTCCTTAATGGAAGAGATGGGATTCCCGACCAGGAACACCCAAGTGCTAAACAACACTATTCTCAACTAAACATCCAGAGAATAAGGAATGCCTAAACAGACAACACCTTTAGAAATATCAAACAATCAACCCCCTCCTTGGTGTCCTCCTCTTCCTTTTATAATATGGAAATATTTTCAAACCCTAAGCCACCTTGATGATTTAGCTTCATTCACATGAGTGCCCCCCAACATGAACTGCGCTGTGCCTTTAGGGGATACATTGCATGTAGACAACGCTGTGGATTTGGTCCTGTTGACCCAGTCAATTGATCTAGCCTCTTTCACACACAAGTGTGTTTTATAAAATGGCCCATATTTAGCCTTGTTTACATTGGGCATTGATTTATTTTGATGTTTTTAGGAGTTTTACATGTCCTCCTTCACATTTTATTCATCAACATGAAAATAAAAATGAGACGAAGCAAAATTGAATATTCCCATTAGCTTGGGCTAATTGGGAATATTACATTGGGCTGGACATAATTACATTTGACAACTTTGGGATAAAATTATTACATATAATGACATAAAATTACATTTGGAAAAATAAAATAAAATTACATATTTGACTTTTCTATCAAAATATTGATTTTGATATAAAAGTCATTAAACTAAAAAATACAACTTTAAAAGTATAATATTTACATCATGATGATTTGGAAATCAAATTTCTTAATTAGTCCCTCTCATATATGTGCTGACCTCACTTGAATGAAGGAATGACCTTGAGAAGTGAAAAACCCTAATGACCTAATGTGACTGCTTTTTGACCTGACTTCGAATGAGATTTTGACTTAAAATACTTTCAAGTGAAAAAGAATTTCCATAAGTGTTATTATGCTCAAGGGGACATGGTATGAGTCAACAATATTAATCTTAGAGGGATAGTGGAGTTTATTGACAAAAAAAACCACCAGCGGAACAATTTTAAGTCATGACCTAATGGAATGATGAAAAATTAATTCAGTATGAGACACCTAATATACACATTCAAATGTGTTTTGATCCCTGATGGAGGTATGAAAAGGATGACACTAACAAGAACAACAATACATAACATTAAAATATACAATTATTTTAGGGTCAAGCCAAGGGTAAAACCCAAAGAAAAATCGTTTATTAAGGAAAATCTTAAGAAATTTTACAGCAATAATGAAATAGTATTAAATGCACCCATTCACCTCAATTATGGTGCCAAATACTAATCTAAATATGTTCTAAAAATTACAGCCTGTATGGTACTATATGACCTGCTATATAGATCATTGAATTGTTGCAAGTATGCCTTGAAAATTGTGTAGTTTTTTTTCCTCAAACTACATTCCAACTCTACAAAGAATCCCAATGAAATCTATGTTTAGATCCAACAAGATGATGAGCTTAGTGATAAGAGTCGCCTTCACTAAGTGGGCCCGCACGCTATTTTTGGCGCAAAGACTATTTTTAGACTATGTCTATTTTTAGACATGTCGATCATATTCTATGAGTTGCAGGATGCTATTTGTGGATGGTTGGTCAAGTTGGAAAAATAGGTGGACTTCTATTTTTAGACATATTGGGCGGAGTCTATTTTTAGACTGCCAGTCTAAAAATAGATATGTTGGATATTATTAGCTATTAATAATATTTGGAATCTAAACAACAAATTATTCTCTTGGAGCACTTTAGTTCAGTGCACAGATGTGGCACAACAGCTGACAGAAGGAATTACACTATTGCTAAGGGTTTACCATAGCTATTGCATGGAGGACTCAGTTAGAACTCAAGTGGCAGAGTTATGACACAGTTGGAAGAAGTAGTTATGGAGTTTTGTTCAGTTTAACTCAGTTAGACTCAGTTGAGCTAGTTGTACCAAGTCTACCTGAATGATACACTAGTGAGAGTGGAGTGAATTAATTAGTTAATTAATTCACAAATAATAACTCATTAATCAACTAAAGAATACATCAGTTAACTACAGTGCATGACAGTTTCAGTGGAGACCAATGGAGAGATAGGTGAAAGGGCAAGATAGACTATCAGTTGTGACTATAGTGATGCATTGATTGCATCTAACACTCAATGGAGATGCCAATGAGGATTTTTTTAGCAAGGCTAGAGAAATTTGAACTCATTCAAAGCCATTCTTCAACAGGGATTGTGCAGTAGAGGCAGGCTAGTAGGTGGCAAGGATCGGTGCATGGATTTGCAAGATCTGACCTGATTAATGTGTACCGATTGTATTGTACTGAGAACTTGACATGATCAGATTTGTATGAGGATTGTTACATGATCTCTATGGCATATATTATATACATATATTTGGGGTTTTAAACTTTAGGCTTTCCTGTTAAACAACTGTGTTAATGTGTGTGAATTTTTATTGTTTCATGTGTGCATTGCAATCTTGATTTAATTTCCGCAAATGATCAATGGTGGAATAGATTCTGTATTTTGCATGAAGTTAAAATATTGTGAGATCAGGAGAATCTTGGACATATAAAACATAAGTTATATATTTTCTACATGGTATCAAAGCAGTATTTATCATTGGAGGAGATTGCAATTATTGAAGCAGTTGAGTTTTGTGTTGGTGGAATTCAAATTTGCTGCAGTGTTTTCTTGGTGTCGAAGTTGAGCATTCACTGAAATGTATTTCAACAAATTTCAATTGGATTATTCCCTTGATGGGATCTCGAATTACATAGCATGGAAGGACAGGATGGAGGTGGTGCTGGATGATAATGGGCTGAAGGAGTTCATCGATAGCGATGTTCCTAAGCCAGGTTCTAGCGATGCAGCCGCACTTGACGCATGGCAAAAGAAGGTAGCAAAGTGTCGAAGGATTCTGTTGGAAGGTGTGAAGGACCACATTGTGTCTATACTTCATAGAAAAGAAACTCCATTCTTAATGTGGAAGGCTTTGACAGACTTGTTCCAAAGCAGAAGTGACAAAAAGAAGTTGGCGCTTAAAGACAAGCTCAGAAAAATAAAAATGGAGAAAGGCGATAGTATACCAAAATACCTCACGAAGTTTGTCCATTGCAAGGATGAGTTGGGAAGTGTGGGGGTTACTGTTGATGAAGAATACTTGGTGAGCTTGGCCCTCCTTGGGCTTCCAAAGATTTGGCATAGCTACGAAGACTCTCTCAATGGACGGGAGAAACTGCTAGGATGGGAGAGACTTTGGTTAGATCTTGTGCAGGAGGAGATAAGGTGGGGTACCAGGGATGGATCTTCATCGAAGAATGAAGATGAAGAAAATTGTGCTTTGGCCACAAAATATCAGAAATGAAAATGGAATAAATCTTCCAAATCTGAAGCTAAAGGCAAGAAGCAGGATTTGTCCAAGGTGAATTGTTTTCACTGTGACCAGCATGAGAATTTCGCCATTAATTTCCCACAAAAGAAGAAGAATAAGAGCACTGTTGGTTCTATAGAAGGAGAGGCCTTAGCCTCGCAGACAACTGACTTCTGATCATCTTGTTTCAAGTACATGGGGTGAAATTAGATACTACTGGCCGTGGCAATCTGGCAAGGACAATGTGAAGGTGGGGTCTCTGCATTTGTCTGGAGTAATGAAATGGCAGAAATGGGCAAGATCTAATCTGGCTTGGACTCAGACCCTTTCTAACATGAAGATCTGTAATTTCATCTTGAGATGTCATACTGGCTCATTCCAGGGTGAAAAGATCATCATGAGCTTGAGAAGAACAGGTGTTCCAGCAGAACTTCTCCGCCTCACTCCTTTATCATTACTAGGAGGATAGCGATTCGAATTAAGAATATTTATCAATTGTAGGTATATGGCTGGGCTACAATGGCAGGCAAAGCAGAAGGAGTGGTGAGCTGAGATGAGGGTGAATTGTGGCTCAAGAGATTTGGCCATCTTCACCATGGCGCTTTGAAAATTTTGTAGTAGATTTCTATCGGGCTTCCCAAAGGTACACTTGCACATTCAGATCAGTGCAAGGGATGTACTTTGGGAAAATTTATGAAGACCATTTTTCATGAGAAGGATAGTTGTGCTTCGATGATCCTTGAGAGAATTCACACAGACGTGTGTGGACCTTTCTCGGTTGCTTATATAGCAAAGCATAGGTATTATGTGATATTTTTTTATGACTTTTCTCGTAAGTGCTAGATCTTCTTTATGCAGAAGAAGAGCAAGACATACTCAAATTTTTGTGAGTTCAAGGCGCTGGTTGAGAAAGAGTCGGGGAAGCAAGTGAAAGCTCTCCAGAGCGATAATGGTGGTGAATACATCTCTGGCGAATTCAAAGAATTCTGTAGAAAAGAAGGAATTCGAAGAGAACTCATAGCACCTCATAACCCATAGCAAAATGGGGTCGCGGAGAGGAAAAACAGAACAATCATGGGTGTTGCACGGGCGATGTTGCATGATTATGGCCTTCCCATACACTTGTGGGCTGAGGCATGCAACACTGCAGTTTATGTGCAAAACCATTGTCCTTATAGAGTACTTGGCATGAGTACACCCGAAGAGGCGTTTTCTAGTAAGAAGCCTGATATTTCTCATTTGAAGGTTTTTGGGTCACCTGTTTACATTCATGTGATGAAGGATGCCAGGAATAAGCTGGAGTCGACTGCAGAGGTTGGGATATTTGTGGGGTACACAAAATCACCCCACAATTATCGTGTGTATTTTCCAGATAGTCGGATGACTGTCGTGCGATGAGATGTCAATTTCATGGGAGAAAAGCTATGAAGTTGTCGCTTGAGAGAACCCTTGCTAGAGGAGGAGCTACTTGTTCCTAAAGATGGGCTGCGTTGTCTGGATCAGTAACCACAAGAGAGTTTGTGGGTGGAAAAAGCTTTCCACTCATAGGCATGTAAACATCAGGAGAAGCACACTACAGAAGCTGAGCGACTGAATCTTGATGCAGTGCAGAATGTAGGAGTTCCTACATCACAGCGCAGATAGAGACAGTCACCTAACCAATTTACTGGATACATGGCTCTGATGAGCAAGTGTATCATGACGGAGCCATCCTCTTTCGAGGAAGCTATGGAGGATCCCGCATGGGTAGATGCCATGGTGGAAGAGTATGATTCGATTTTCAGAAATAGTGCATGGGAGATTTTCCTAAGGCTGGAAGGGAAATCAGTGGTAGGTTCGAGATGGATCTACAAAGTGAAGCAAGCTACTGATGGGAGCATTAAGAAGTATAAGGCAAGATTTGTTGCTTAGGGCTTCTCACAGATCGAGGGGATCGATTATGAAGAAACCTTTGCACCTGTCGCAAGGTATTCTTCCATACAGACCACCCTTGCTCTCTAAACGCAGATGGGTTGGTACATTCATCAGATGGATGTGAAGACTGTGTTCCTCAATAGAATCATTGAGGAGGAGGTGTACATTGAGTAGCCTGAAGGATTCGAAATATTCAGCAGCGAGTCGCATGTGTGCAGGCTCAAAAGAGCGATGTATGGGCTGAAACAAGCACCTCGTGCTTGGTACACACAGATAGACAGTTATTTCACCAGACTTAGTTTCGCCAAGAGTGAGGCAGATCCAAACCTATACCAGATTGTGGTGGAGGGTAAGCTTTTGATCATTGTACTTTATGTAGATGATTTAGTACTAACGGGTGATGAACTGTTGATACACTCATGCAAGGCAGATCTTGCAAAGGAGTTTGAGATGAAGGACTTGGGCCTCCTTCATTATTTCCTAGGATTGGAAATTTGGCAGTGGAAAGGTGAACTATTTGTGTCTCAAGGCAAGTACGCCTAGGAGATACTAGAGAAGTTTCACGTGCAAGGATGCAAGCTTATCGACACTCCTCTTCCTGGTGGTTGGAGGAAGGAGGATGCTACATCGGCAGAGGTAGTGGATGCCACTGTTTATTGACAGTTGGTTGGTTCGCTCATGTATTTAGTCAATACATGACCAGACATATGCTATGTTGTGAACCAGCCTTCACAAGCGATGGTTAAGCCTACCAAGCTCTTTTGGAAGGCAGGAAAGCATGTCCTGAGGTATCTCAGGGGCACATCTAGGTATGGATTTTGGTATATACAGTTGGATGAGATGAAGCTGCATGGCTTCATGGATGCAGATTGGGCAGGAAGCCCAACAGACAGAAAGAGAAATTTAGTATTGGATCTACAACAGTTTCTTGGTACAGCAGGAAACAAAGATCTGTGGCACTCAGTTCAACGGAGGCCGAGTACATGGCAGCAAGTTTGGCTACATGCAAGGCTATATGGATGAGGAAGATCATGGTCAGTTTGTTCGGTTCTCATTTAGATCCTACTGTGATATATTGTGATAATTAGAGTTGCATTAAACTCTTGGTTAATCTAGTATTTCATGATAGATCTAAAAATATTGACATCCGGTACCATCATATCAGAGATTGTATACAGTGGAAGATCATGTTGCTTTCTTGCATTCCTATGGAAGATTAGGATGCAGATATTCTGATGAAGGCACTCACCAGGAGAAAATTCGAATACCATAGAGACAGGATCGAGGTGGCAGATAATCCCTATCATGTTGAGAGGGAGTGTTGAGATTCAACAAGATGATGAGCTTAGTGAAAAGAGTCACCTTCACTAAGTGGGCCCGTAGGCTATTTTTGGCGCAAAGTCTATTTTTAGACATGTCGATCATATGCTATGAGTTACAAGATGCTATTTGTGGATGGTTGGTCAAGTTGGAAAAATAGATGGACTTCTATTTTTAGACATATTGGGCAAAGTCTACTTTTAGACTTCCAGTCTAAAAATAGATATGTCAGATATTATTAACTCTTAATAATATTTGGACTCTAAACAACAACTTATTCTCTTGGAGCACTTCAGTTCAGTGCACAGATGTGGCACAACAGCTGACAAAAGGAATTACACTATTCCTAAGGGTTTACCAGAGCTATTGCATCGAGGACTCAATTAGAACTCAAGTGGCAGAGTTATGACATAGTTGGAAGAAGTAGTTATGGAGTTGTGTTTAGTTTAACTCAGTTAGACTCAGTTGAGCTAGTTGTATCTAGTCTAACTGAATGATACACTAGTGAGAGTGGAGTGAATTAATTAGTTAATTAATTCACAAATAATAACTCTTTAATCAACTGAAGAATACATCAGTTAACTACAGTGCATGGCAGTTTCAGTGGACACCAGTAGAGAGATAGGTGAAAGGGCAAGATAGACTAATAGTTGTGACTATAGTGATGCATTGATTGAATATAACACTCAGTGGAGATGCCAATGAGGATTTCATGAGCAAGGCTAGAGAAATTTGAACTCATTCAGAGCCATTCTTCAACAGGGATTGCGCAGTAGAGGCAGGCTAGCAGGTGGCAAAGATCGGTGCATGGATTTGCAAGATTGGACCTGATAAGTGTGTAGCGATTGTATTGTACTGAGAGCTTGACATGATCAGATTTGTATGAGGATTGTTACATGATCTCTATGACATATATTATATACAGATATTTGGGGTTTTCAGCTTTAGGCTTTCTCGTTAAACAACTGTGTTAATGTGTGTGAATTTTTATTGTTTCATGTGTGCATTGCAATCTTGATTTAATTTCTGCAAATGATCAATGGTGGAATAGATTCTGTATTTTGCATGAAGTTAAAATAGTGTGAGATCAGGAGAATCTTGGACATATAACACATAAGTTATATAATTTCTACAATCTACAAAAACACTCCTCGATTTTTGTGTAGATATGATTGTATAATATAAAAAGTACATTACAACATCCATAGGTATAGTACAACCTCTTCCCTTTTCCTTGGTTTTTATGTAGCACCCTTTCTTGGTTCTTGTTCCTTATTTCACCTTGGATTTCACACCCAATATGTATCTCTCTCCTATTGTACATATTTCAATCCTCTTCCTCTCTTTCGCTCATACACTCATTAAATTACTGTAATATCCCAAAAGGGAAATAGCAGCAATATTAAACAATACTGCAGAGAAATAACACAGTTCAGCCAAGTAAGAGAAAGAGGCCTATATAGAGACCCTTATTTATCATTTATAACAGCAAATGAGATGTATAATGAAGCCCATAAGATGATCAAGAGGAAATAGAAGTCTCCAATGAAGAAGTATCCTCGAAAAGAGGTGTAACAACCAGACATATGAACCAAAACGGCCTTGAAAACATTATTTTTATTAGGCTGCAATAGTTTTTGATTAAAATTTAGATATAGAGAAAAATAATGCATGAAAATTATGATCTATGATAGATCCATACACTATAAAGGCTCTCCTTCAAATACCCCTTGGGGTTTTTAGCAATACATGAAGCACATGGAGTAGATTTGAGATCTAAAAGTTGTAAATCTGCAGAAATCTTCAAAATTACAGGAATATTCAGATCTGATCTGATGTATCCAATAATATGATCCTCTTCAGTGGATCTCAAAGGTGCAGGGCAGATCCCCAACATATGATAAACACTCCTCCAAAATGTAATGCCAAAAGTCCCTGCAACAACACCTACAGAAAAACACAGATCTGGAAGTGAAACTGCATTGTAGGGTTTAAGATAAGTTTTTCCTGATGCCAAGATATGGATCTTATGCTCCAATGATACAATACTCTCTTGCCAATGGAATATAAGACTTTCCCACTGAAAAGAGGCATTAGAATAGTCTAGATCTGAGTAGATCTAGCCTCCACTTGCTACAGCTTACAAAGACAACCAACCCTCAATAGGATTTGCATTGTAGTTGGAAGAAGAAGCTTGGCCTTTAGCCTGATAATGGACAAGAAATTCAAGACTCTTCCAAGAGGCCTCTCAAGGAAAGAGATGGGATTCCTAAATATGAGATCGTTGTGCTAAACAACACTATTCTCTGCTAAACAACAAGGAGAATGAGATATGTCTAAACAGACAATATACTCTGAAAAATGTAATCACATCAAAAACATTCTCATGTTACCATCCTCTTACTTTTATAAGTTGAGAGCTTGCAAACCCTAAACCACCTTCATTGAAATGGCTCCTTTCACATGAACCACCTCCCTCTAAAACTGTGTTGTGCGTCATTGATGTACACTCCCCCAAGACAGCGGTGTTGATTTGGTCATGGTTGACCCAATCAAAAGTTTCAACCCCTTTCACACCTAAGGGTGCTCATTTACATAACCCATATTTAGCTTTGTTCACATGTGGCATTGATTTATTTATTTTTTTTAGGAGTTTTATGATCCTCTAAAATTTATTCATGAAACAGAAAAGAAAAACAAATTTGAATATTCCCATTAGCTTAGGACTAATTGGTAATATTACAGTCCTCCCCTCCAAAATGTTGCTTGCCCTCAAGAAACTGATAAGGTGAGTGCTGCAACTCATCTCCTCCCCCTTTGGTGACAAAAAATGAATTAAGCTTCCTCCATAAGCCAAGTGTTCACCAACCCATTTCTCCATGACTTTCTCCTCCAAAATTCTCATGAGATGCAAATAGCCCATCCCATAAGGAGACAATGGATCACAAGAAACAAACATGGTTTTCCCAATGTTCTCCCTAAAATATGTATCATAAGGTACATGGATAATATCCATCCCATATGGCACATATATACCTCCCCTCCTTCCTCCATACATCCCCATAAAAAGTACAAGTACACCATTAATGTAGGGAATCAAAACAATGTACATACAAACATAAATTTGTGCATATGGAGGTGGGTCATAGTCCCACATGTGGAACTAGTGCAGTGCATCTCTTGCCTGCATCAGATCTAGATGTGGTAAGTGGTTTTCCCACCACTTACTTGCTGCCCATACCATCTCACCATAGCTGTAAGTGTGATATATATTTAGTGCCTTAGGGAAGCACCCATCATGTTTTAAAATCTCCCTTTTACCTCCAAGGGAGTGGCCACATTCAGAAATTTTTGTGGCCCAAATATTGGCCATGAATCTTACAAGATACAATACTCCTCCTTATAGTTATGTCCTGCATAAACATGGTGAAAGAATGCATAAAATCAGAATACAAAACATGTGTAACAAGAGCATGTTCTTCACCGACAATCCTCCTCATATCAATGGATTTCTGCATGGATCTATCCCCTTCCTCAAGAAGAGAAAAGGAGGGCTGATTTAACTCTCCCATAGAGTTATGTTGCTTCTCCATCTCCACAAGGTACATGCATCTTTGAAAATGCTGATATAGTTCTCCTTCAAAGCCCTCCCAATAATAGCTCCTTAAGATGATTTTGTTGAGCTTCATGGAATATGTTTGGCTGAAACATAACTCTTCATAGGCACTTTGTAGTAACTTCTCCTTAAGCTTGGAGGCTATAGAGAAGAAGATCCTAACATGATCATAGATGAATCCATCTTGGATTGAATAACCCTCATCATGTAGCTAGTCATCAAGAATCATGCATGTGTGAAGATCCTTGGAATATTCCACCAACAGTTGGGATTTCCAATATGGATCTAATTTGTCCAACAATGACAGCGTTGATAATGTGTCAACTGAAATTTTTTCCATGCTTCTGCTCTTCTCCTTAACATTTACTGTGCCCTGTTTGGTCAATTTAGTGTGTCCTAAATTGCTGCATTTAATTTGTCAATCCGGGAATCGTAAGCTGATGAAGTGCGGCGCACTATATGTGCAAGATAACCTCTTTCTTAACTTTTTGTCGTTTTGGTCTTTCTAAGGTGAAATGGAAATTCTAAAATGAAAAAAAAAGAAGTTTGGTTATATTTGTTCAAGGAAGTGATATCCCCTATAATGATTTACCAATCTTGAAATTTTAAAAGCAAATTGAAATTACAATGACAAGACTTGAAAGAAAGTAAAAGTGTACTGCTGAAATGAAAAGGTGCTGCTAATCTAATGAATCAAAACAGGAAACTAGTGAACATGAAAACTAAACTATTCTTGCTGCCAACTGAACACAAAAGAAACTACGCTTATGGAAATTCAAAATTACAATGAAATAAATCTAAATCAGATTACATCAATTCATTTTCTGACCCTTCATCATTAGACCAGCTATGACTTGCGGAAGTAATCATAAACAACTTGTGTAAGTGATATTTAATTCGCAGAAAGTAAACTAATACTAAACCATACACACATGATTCAATCCCTCGCCATCAGTCCAGCTGTGGCTTTCGGAGGCAACTGAAGATGTCATACATGATTTAATATATCTAACTTTGCAGAAAAGAAACTAATACTAAACTACACATTTCATAATGCAGTCCCTCACCATCAGTCCAGCTGTGGCTTTCGGAGGCAACTGAAGATGCTATGAGCAGCTTAATATATCTAAATTTGCGGAAAAGAAACTAATACTAAACTACACATTTCATAATGCAGTCCCTCACCATCAGTCCAGCTGTGGCTTTCGGAGGCAACTGAAGACGCTATGAGCAGCTTAATATATCTAAATTTAACTACTGAATCAGATAAGAAAAACTGAAGTGTACAAAGCAAGACTGAAGTTAAACAAAAGCTATGAAAAGAAAACTAGCAGCAGAATAATGTTAGTTTCATATTATTAGCCAAAATACTATGAAAATGCCCGGGCTGTCTACCTAAAACCTGCACAAGAAAACTGATCAGTGATTGACAATCATAAAAACATGAAAGACAGGAATGCAATGGAAATTATAGAAATGTATAAACAGAAATGAAACAACTACAAAATATGAACATGTAATGGATTATGATACAATGACTTTTTAAAGAAATGGAATGAGAAATATATACATTAATACACAGAACCTCGGCTGAGCAGGGGCCCTCTACACAGCTTTGGTAATGATCCTCAAACACGAATTAAGTTGAAAACAGAGTCTTTTCACATTAAAAAGCAGTTCATTACAAACTGGTAGTATTACGGCTCAAGGCAGCGTAATCACTACAAAGAAAACATAACAGAGTACGCACATCAACTATCAACTAACAACTCAACAACTAAACAACTAAAACTAACTCTACGTGCGTATGCAAACGCTCTATATAAAACAATAAACTGTAACTGTTTCCTGAAGTTTATGATAGCAGATAGCACGTAGACCACTAAGGCCACGGATATAGGAGTATGGCCATGTTGGAAAACGAATCCATGGAAAGTGGATGCTTGAATTCAACTCCAGAACTCTGCACAGCTGTCGATTTAACCTCCGCAAGCTTAGAAACGGCCGTATGGATGTTTATATGCCACGAAACAGAGTCCAGCCGACATAAAACTCCATAGTTGACTTCCACGTGGATGGCTTTGACCGCGACTTCCTTTGACGAATTTACTTGAACCAATAGGACACGAACCATGTCCTCGTCATTCCTAGCCTGCCCATGTGGCTCGTTTCCTTTGTAGACACCTGTAGCATATAGTTCCACAAAATAGCTGCGGAAAGTTGCAGCAGCTGCGGAAAGTGGCAAGATTCCGCAGCTGTATGAACAAAATCTAGATCAAATAGAAAACACAAAAACATAATTAAAAACCATGTTAGATACCCTTTGCACATGATATTGACAATTTTGGGAGGTTTAGGTGAGTGAAAAAGATATGGAAAAGTGTATGGAAAAGAGGCAAATTCGGGACTCAACATACCCCCACTGTGAAGGTGTTGCATGTCCTCATGCAACCAAAATTTTGATATTCTTTGTTCAATTCATGTGCCTTGATACTTCAGCCAGCACATCCAACCCCCTTCTCTTCTTCTTTGGTACTGCCATCATTCTGGGTTTCTTCATTAAGCACCTAAATTTGATATTCACAAGTGCTCTGCTCAATTTCTGGCATTTCCTTTTTAATTTCTTATTCTTCTTTTGCAAAATTCCCAAATGTAACATAGTATTATCATGGATGATCTTGTCCAGTTTGCCTTGTTCTTTCAATGTTTCATTTTCATTTTTGATGTGCCGATTTAAAAGCTCCAGCTCAAAAATTTCCTGTTTTAATGATTGAACTAAATCATCCTGCAATGTATGAGGCTGAATGGAAGAAGTACTTGGACTTGTGGCTGCCTTTTCCAAGGATTCTATATAGTCATATACCTCCTGCTGCTTGGGGTCTATTTCAGGTGTCATTTTCATTGGGCTGTCCCCAAAATGCTGCAAAGGAGAATTATGTTCAAAATCTGGCCGAGGAGGGCTTACATCAATATTTTGCTGAGAATAAGATGGAGTATGCTCATTGTCTGATTGGGAATGAAAGGAATCAGGTTCACTAACTGACTGAGATGGACTATGGTCAGTTGGAGACTGTTCAGATGTCTCCTCACCCAAATCAATGAAATGAGGACCCTTAATTTGTGTTTTTCTCAATTTCCCCTTAAGCCTGCTGCTTCTCCTCACATGCTGTGGTACACTACCCTTTTGTTCTTGTTTTCCTGTCTCTGCCTTCTTGGATATAGATGACTGTTTTTGAAGAAAAACTAATCTTTCAGATAGTATTTGGTGATCTTCTTCTTCAGAAGAAGGAGTTTTATGGACAGCCTCAATAATTTCTTTCCCTTTTGGTATTATTGGCTTCTTAGTTTTGATTCCTTCTTCTTCCTTTTTACTAATCTCTCTTCCCTATCAGTTTTCTTCATAGTAGTAGTAGAAGTATTTTGGATTTCATCTACTGTTCTTTTCCTTCTACTTCTTTTTGCTGTGCTAGCTGCGGGAATTTCCTGTGTAGGAGCAACTTGGGTTTCAACATTCATTTTCTTTCTTCTACTCCTTCTAATTAAACTACCTTCAGGAATTTCCTGAGGTTCTTCAAAGAAGTTTCTAACTAGGAATTGTTCCCATGTATCTTTTCTTTCCTTTAGCTCCTTTTCAATCAGAATTTTTATAAGGCCGTGGTGATAAAGATGAGGCTCTACATCTCCCAAGTGTTTTTGAACAGTCACAACCATTTTCTTTAAGCTGTTGAATAGAAAATAAGGAAGATTGAGAGTTTGGTTTTCAAGAAAATTCATCAATAGCCTAGTATGGTACATGTACATAGAGCCAAAACGGCCTTCACATGTAATAAATTTCTGAACAATGAGTAGTAAAGTGGCCCATTCATCTTTTATTGCATGCACATGGATGCCTCTTTTAAAAACAGTGATATCCATACCTTGATTCCGTAGGATTGTTCTCCATGCCTCATCACTGATACTTTTATTTTTGAACCAATGTTCTCCTTCCTGAAGAAGCTCTGTGGCTGCTGCTATTGATGCTTCATTGACCAAAAACTTGAGGTCTCCCACTTCTGCTTCCGAGCCATCAAATGATCTTGCAAACGCTTTTGTAAATTCTCTGTGGTAACCTCTGAATTTCTGAATAAAACGCAGCCATTTAGATTTCCTCAACATCTCTTTTGCTTGTGGATATCCCTCTACAAACTTCGGTCCTTCCGGCTCTGCCCTTAATAATTTTCCCATTTTACTTCTCTGTGCTTCACAGGCTTGCCTTTGTGAGGGTTTAAGCGGAAATGGAACGATGGAATACACAGGATCGAACACAATACTGTGGGGATGTTATCATAAAATGGAAATGAGCACCATAAACAGAATGGAGTAAGACTATGGGTAGATATACGGGAGTGAGAGTGAGCAAAAGGAACGGAATGGAGTGAGACAGGGAGTGAGAATGAGTAGAGTGGGGTTTTGTAAACACGACAGAGACACGACAAAGAGGTTAACAAAGTATAATGCATTCGGCCGCATTTTGAATTTTGGTGGCTGTGTAATAAATATAAACACGTTTCAATCAATGATTATGAAGTTATGCGGCTTGTAAGAGTCCTTTGTCAACTCAAATACGTATCATTATCTACGGTGGGATATTTGAACATGAGTGAGAGTCGGAATTTCAATGATGAAACCGTTTGTGAATAAATGAAAGAGGATAACATAGAGATCGTGGAAGGTTACGGGACTGTCAATATAATCATTGCACGTTATGGGTAGAGCTCATAGTTTAAAATTACATAAAAATGTGTTTTTCGATACTATTTGAAATAAACTTTATTCATACCTTTGGAATCCTTGCTTTTGCCCTTGGTCTTCAACTGATTGATCTTCATTAGTGTCTTGAATGTCCCATTGATCCTCTCTCCTGCATTTTATTTCATAATTTATGAAAATAACAACTAACTGTACATTCTTTTTGAAAACAGAGTAGTAGTAGCTGCGGAATCTGCTCCTGGCTGCGGAAACTGGAGTCAGCTGCGGAAACAGATGTCAGCTGCGGAAACTGACACAGCTATTACTTGGCTGAAATAGAAATGAACAAATGACAAATGACCAGGTGAAAATGGTCATAAAAATATTTTTATTGATGGAATGGATGAAATGAAGTGGAATGAAGTGAAATGAAATGAAATGAAATGAAGTGGAATGAAATGGAGTGGGTGGTGAGATGAAATGAAATGAAAGACATATTTTTTGGAAAATATAGAGTGTCAGGTGTCCCTGATTTTCACCCCATATTTTCTGTATAAGACTGCCAATCAATGATTGGTTTTCAGGCTTATACCATTTTTTTTTTTTTTTTTTTTTTTTTTTAACTTGAAAAACAAAAGCTAGGCTGGTGGAGAAGAAGAATTCTTCTGTACCAGCCTGATTGTAGAACTTTCTTGAAACAACTTGACAAAATCCTCTTTAGAGAGTGGCTTATGATAAAATTTCAATCTATGGCCATTCACTATAAGAGGAGTTTGAAACTCATCAATGGTCTTGATTCTTACAGCTCCATTGTTAAAGATCTTGTCAATCTCATATGGCTCAAGCCAATGAGTCTGAAATTTCCCTTGAAAATCTTTAAACTTGGAGTCAAATAACAATGCCCAATCTCCTTCTTGAAACTTCTTCTCTTTGATATATTTGTCATGCCACTTAGTTCTTTGATATTGAACTAGATCGGTTCTTAGAATTGCTTCTTGTCTGATCTCATCTAGCTCATTCAATTGCTCCATTCTATGCTTTTGAGCTTCTGATAAGTCCATTCCCAACTGAACTACTATCTTGAAGGTCTTGACTTGGAACTCAATGGGGAACAAGACTTCTTTCCCATAAACAAGTTCATAGGGAGAATGTCCTGTTGTATTCCTCCATGTAGTTCTGTAGGCCCACAAGGCTTCTGGAAGCCTTCCTGCCCAATCTCTTCTATGTAGATGAACAGTTTTGGTGATGATACTTTCAAGAACTTTGTTTGTGGACTCCACTTGACCATTTGCTTGTGGATGGTAAGGAGTAGATCTTATGTGCTTGATTTTGTATTCTTCCATCAACTTTTCCACCAAATTGGATGTGAATTGGCTCCCCTGATCTGTCACAATTTCTCTTGGAACACCAAAGCGAGTAAAAATATCCTCATAAAGAAAATGAACAACTGAATTTTCAGTAGCAGATACTAATGCTTTGGCTTCTACCCATTTAGTAACATAATCGGTACAAACCAATATATACTTCTTTTGCTTAGATGGTGGATTAATAGGTCCAATGAAATCTAAAGCCCATTTTTCAAAGGGTTCAATGAGTACCTGTGTTTGCAATGGCATTTCATTTGAAAGGGTAGGTTTCCCTACTCTTTGGCGGCTATCACACCTTTTGAAATATTGTTTTGCATCTTTGAAGAGAGAAGGCCAATAATATCCCAAGGAAAGGATTTTATAGGCCGTCCTTTTGTCCGCAAAGTGTCCGCCGCATGGTTCATCATGACATGCCTTAAGAATATCGGGCATTTCATCTTCCCTGACACATCTTCTGATCACAAGATCTGGCCCTGTTTTAAACAATTCGTTAGAAATCCATGAATATCTTGAACTCTCCTGAATAATTTTTCGTTTTTCTCTTTGAAATAAATGTGAAGGTAGTTTCCCTGTAACCAAATAGTTAGCAATATCTGCATACCAAGGGGTCTTAATAGTTACTGCAAACAAGTATTCATCGGGAAACTTATCTTCTACAGGAGAATCTTCTTTAGTATTCTGAATCCTAGACAAGAAATCAGCTACTGTATTCTGTTTTCCTGGTCTATCCAACACGGTAATATTGAATTCTTGCAAAAGTAAAAGCCATCTTGTCACTCTGCCATTAGTAACAGGTTTGTTCATTAAATATCTAATTGCAGAATGGTCGGTATGAATAAAAGTTTCATAGCCTGTTATGTAATGTCTAAACTTATTAATTGCATGAACAACAGCTAAAAACTCTTTTTCAGTCACAGTATAGTTCAACTCTGTGGGAGTCAAATTTTTACTGGTGTAATAAATGGCATAAGGAATTAAATCTTTTTGACCCAACACGGCTCCAAGAGCTGTATCTGAAGCATCTGTAGAAATATGGAAAGGAAGTTTCCAATTTGGTCCTCTCAAGATAGGTGCTTCAGATATTCTTGTTTTCAAAGTTTCAAAAGCTGATTGACAATCAGGATCCCATTTAAATTCACAGTCTTTTGTAAGCAACTTGAAGAGTGGAGATGCTATTTTAGTGAAGTTTTCTATAAATCCTCTATAGTGACCAGTAAATCCTAGAAAACTTCTAACATCTCTTTGAAAATTTGGAATATGCAACTTGGAGATGACTTCAACTTTTGATCTATCAACCTTAATCCCATCTCCTGAAATATGATGTCCTAAAACAATCCCTTCAGTAAACATCATAAAGCATTTTTCATGGCTTAATGAAAGGTTTGTTTCTTTACATCTTATGAGAACTTTTTCCAAATTTTCTAATGCTTCTTCAAATGAATTACCATAAATTGTAAAATCATCCATATAAACCTCTACACAATCATGGATTAGATCAGAAAAAATTCCTAGTACTGCTCTTTGGAATGTTGCTGGTGCATTACATAACCCAAAGGGAAGCACTCGGTAGGCAAAAGTTCCCCATGGACAAGTAAATGTGGTCTTATCTTGATCTTCAGGTGCTACCTGAATTTGATTATAGCCACTAAAACCATCCAAAAATGAAAAGTACTTTTTACTTGCTAATGTATCTAATACCTGATCGATAAAAGGCAAAGGAAAGTGATCCTTCAAAGTTGCTTTGTTCAATTCCATGTAATCAATGCATACCCTCCATTTACCATTCTTTTTAGGTACTATAACCAAAGGAGAAACCCATCGGCTATCTGAAATTGGATAAATGAAGTTTACATTGAGAAGTTTTTGGAGCTCTTCTTTCACTATCTCCCTAAGATTTGGATCCATCCTTCTTTGAGGTTGTCTGATTGGTCTACTGTTTTCCTCAATATAGATATGATGGATGCAAGTCTTAGGATCAATACCCTTCATGTCAGTATACTCCCATGCAAATGCAGTAGAATGTTTTTGCAAGATTCTGGTTAGTTCTTCTTGTTGTGACTTCTCCGGATGTTTGTTGATATTCAATGTCTTTTCTGGAAAAATCTCAATAGCAGAATTACCAAACTCTTCCATAGAGTAAAGAGACATTTGTCTTGATGATAAATATTCTATGTCAGATTCCAACTGAAATTGTGTGGGGTCATATTCCGAAGTTATCTCAAAATTTTCTAATGTGTTCAGAATTTGACTATCCTCACTAATTTCAGAAATGGTAAAGACAGGTTGTATAGTGTTCTCATCATCGACCCATTCATTGTCTCCTATTTCTGTAATTGCTCTTGCGAGAGGATACAAATTGAATTTCTTTGTCGAATTACCATTAGAAATGTACATGTCTCCAGATCTACAACTAATAAAAGCATCAGCTGTGGCCAGCCAAGGTCTTCCTAAGATAATTAGATGTCCTCCTAGATTACTTTTGGGAGTCAAAATCATAAAGTCTACTGGATATTCCCAAGAATCTAAGGAGACTGAAATATCTTCTAATACACCATCTGGTTTAATAACCGATCGATCTGCAAGTTGCAATAAAGTAGGTGTAAAAGAAGGTTAGGAAGTTTTAACTGTTCCATAGTCTGTCTACTCATAATGTTGATAGCAGCCCCTAAGTCAATCAATGTGTTTGGAATTTCTATCCCATTTATATGTGTCTTGACAATTGGACTTCCTGGATCTACATACTTCTGCATAGTAATTTTTCCCATCATAATGTCTGCAATCTTTCCTACTAGGTGGATTCTTCTTGTGTCTTTTAGTTTCCTTCCTGGTCTTTTGAAACTCAACTCCTTTATGGTTTTTGCTAGAATAGGAATTTCTCGAATGGCTTGTAGCAATGGAATCTTGATACCAACATTCTTCAATTCATCTAGAAAGTCATAGTTAGGCAACAAGATTTGTTTTTCCACCCCCTTATCAATTTGTAGTCTTTCCGGAAAAGGAGGTGTAGATGAAGATACAGGTTGCTCAACTATAGGAGTTGTGGATGTTAGCTTTTCTTTTTCTTTTTGAATTTTTGAATTTTGAAGAGATTCTTCCTCAGAACCCTTATTGACTTGAAGAGAGTCCTCCTCAGAGGTATCTTGCTCTTGAATGTTTATAGAAGGTTTTTCTAAAACTCTACCAGATCTGAGTTTTACATCGTTGAGAGGAACAATCATATAGGTAGGAAATTGTTGTCCTTCTACCATATAAGTAGTTTGAGGATTCTTATTGTTAGGATTTGGCAATGGCTGAGCTGGAAGTTGATTTGTCTTCTGTTGGTATGGGAGCATGAGTTGAGGATTTGTATTTTTTTGAGAAGGTTTTTGTTGTGGAAATGGCAATGAAAGTTGTGGATTTTTGGCTTGGAAATTGTGGATCCTGTTGATTTTGAAAAGATGGAGGGTATTGATAAAATTGAGCAAATCTCCCATAAGGATTTTGCATCCCTTGTACCCATGGCTGATATGAATTTTGATGTTGGGGCCAAGGTTGTTGCCAAGGAGTCCAATTTGGTGGGGTTTGAAGATTCATAGGGTTATTAAACCCTTGAGATTGTTGTCCCTGCCAAGGTCTCCTTACGACAAAACAGAGAGACTCTATTGAATTTGGATCTTCTTGAAAAACAGCTTTGAGTCCAGGGATTGAAGGACAATCCTTGATTTCATGATTTTCTGAGCAAATCATACATGTTTCTACAACTTTTGCATCCAAGGGACATTCCCTTAAAGCATGTTTCTTTCTACATTTTGGACAAAAGATGGCTAAAGCATCTGTTTCTGCTTTCTGCTTGTTTTGGATTTAAGGGTGTCTAGTTGTTCACTAAGACCCCCTAAGATATCAGTTTTAAACTCATCAAGCATATTACCAATCTCTGCCCTACTTACTGATCCAGTTGCAGATTTGTTAGCCCTAATAAGAGAAGAATCCCTAGGCCCTTTTCCGGGTTTAGATTTTCCCCTTGAGAGTTGGATACATAGTTCTGTTATATCATGAAATGCAGTTGAGAAATGTCTCCTTTCCCCATATTTAAAATGTCTATCCGTGCTGTTAGCGCTCAAATCTACCTCGGGGCTGAAATGAAGTAAACTCGAGGCTACATCGAGCCACGCTCGGCGCTGTGGCTAGCCCTACGAGGACGGAGAGGGCTCTCTCGCGTCAATCTCGAGAAAATCATATAATAAGTGCGAGATGACTTAAAAAGGGCTGGTGAGGCTAGTAGAGATATGTATCTTTGGTTTTTGGTTTTTGGATTTTCGGCCCGGAGTAATGGGAAAACAAATTTTGGGTCGGGATGAGGTCGGACCTTTGCGGAGTTCAAGTGCAGGGCGAGTGAGTGTCTTGATGCTAAATTGGATTTATGGATAGATTAGACCGACGAGGAGCTGAAGAGGGCAAAGAAGAACTTGGATCCTCGCCAAACAGCTGAAAACATATAGAACTAACTGAATTCAAAGGTAGAGCACTGTAAACGATGGATTCAACCTTATTCACTCATTCAATTTAGTTCAGAAGCATATGAAAGGATGGCATACATTAAACATGAAGAAACTTACAGTAAACAAAGAAGAAACACCATCAAGAACAGAACACCACAAGGATCCCAACAAGTGCCGCAAAACCCCTGATCTTTCCTTAGCCAAAATATGAAAGTATGTACAATAGTATCAAAAGTATCCCAAGAGTCCAACCTGTAGAATGCCTCAGAAATTAAAATATATAGATCACTCTAACCCCTTTCCCAACCTCTAGGGGTCGAATTCCCTCTTCAGGGATCAGTTTCAACCAATTCTAATCATGGAACTACAATCTAGGCAGCTAACAACTTGCCTCTAAAAGAGTGGAAACTGATCCATTACATGATTTTTTACTCATTTGAGAGTGAATCTTCTAGAAGAGATAAAAACAAGCCAAAGTTACATGCCAAGCATGAATTTACATCATAAAAACCCAAAAATTCTATCCATAAGCAAAACTGGTCCATAATAGGCGAAATACTGAGCTGGCAGCTGAAAACTCAGAAAAATCTATAGGTGGGTCGCTCCTGAACTGCGTGGGTCGCTCATGTTTCAGGCTGATTTTGAGGTATCTACCGACATCCAAATTGAGCTCATGATAGCTCGTTGGAAATCCCGGGATGTCTACTTTCCAACCCAAGTGGAATTTCTGAATTTGGAGTTGATTTGACCCTCCAAAACCGCATTCTCCCAGAGGTACTTCCTGCTGGTGCAAAAGGTGGCAACAAGGTGATTTTCATGGTGTTTTTGAGCTGTTTGACCATCCAGATTTTGTTGAAATGCTAAGTTGACTTCAGAGGATGAATAATTAACCATGAAAAATCCAAAAATGTAAAAATATCCTTCAGCAAGTGTCTCAAAAAAATGCGAGCGCATGAGCGCGCGACCCACGTAGCTGCAAAACCTGTTTTTTAGACCAAAAATTTGAAAATGACAAAATTTTCTCCGAATTTGCCCAAATTCGGAGCGGAGGTCCTCCATCATGTGTCTTGCCCAGTAAATGAAGCCTCGGCCAAAATCCGAAGTGGATTAGGCCTTTTCCGCCGTCGAAGTGCCTTGCGCAACCTCCTCTTCATGATCTTCATCCTCGCTTTGCAAACATGCATGCGAGCCCAGTAATGGCCTTTCATGTGGCGAAGCATGTCTTTGTCTCGATTGGCCTTCACCAACAACTTCTCCAGATGTATATTTACCCGCGTGAGTACAGTATCTCTGTCAGCTGGTGTCATGTCACCGGGCCTCTTTCGATTCCACTGTCTGTCCTCACGGATTTGGCGCACCTCATAAAATGTGAGCTCATCCTCAAGCTGTTTGTTGCGTTGCTCCAAATAGTTAATCACCCACTGAGCCTTCTGCAATTGGTCTTTCAGCTGGTCATTCTCGGCCCTTTGCTCCTGGATGACTTCCCTCAGCTTCGAGCTAGGAGAGCCCGTATCAACATCAATGACTGTCATATCGGTGTCCCGGCCTCCTGATGGGCCCTCATCGTGCATGGGCCTCTTGCCCCTGTCTTGTACCTGTACCTGCACTGAAGAAGAAAGCGAGACCCTTTCCACATCACGTGGAGATAATACTCGCCGTGTCGATGAAGTCGGCAGGACCCCTTCCACCTCACGTGGAGATAGTACCCGCCGTGTCGCTGCAAATAAGGCCCTGTGGCCTCGCTGATATGTCTGAACCAGAGGAGTGATGATATGCTCAACCTAAAACATGTCCGGCTGGTGTGAGGGCTCTCCTACATCAAGAACTGCCTCGGGAGGCTGCTGTGGCACTCTGAAAAAGTCTCTAGAAATGAAATCCTCCCAAGTGATGCCCTGCTCCGCCAACTGATGTGACACCAAGATTTTGATTAAAGAAAAATGATATATACTCCTGTACTGCTGCACTGGGCTCGTCTTCTTCTGCACAAATGTCACCATCCTCTCTATGTTGCGGTGTATGAAATACGGAATATTCATCATACGCACCCTTGTGAAGTGCATCAGCAAACGAACATGATATGAGAAAAGACGAGCATACCTGCCCTCACAACTGAAATACTGAATAATGAGCCTCATGAGCGGTGCATACTCATCTCTCAAGAATATGAATGGAAAAACTCTGCTCAAGTAAGCCCTATATCCAGTTTTAATGTATGGCTCATAGTGAAATTTCTCTAACTGCTTACCCTTGTTCCATTCCTCGCCTATGTTCGGTATACCAGTGGCTTGAGCAATAGTCAAAGGTGATACAATGAAATCAACCCCAGCAAGGCTTACCCGATCACCCCGTAAATGAAGAACAAACAGACGTGCTAATTCACGATGAGGCCGGGTTTGTGCAACCATCTCACAAAATCTGAAACATGATAAGAATCGAAAACAATCCATAGCTAATGGACATGCCTGCAACCGAGCCAAAGAAGTAGGCTCCTCTCTGCGATGATCACCGCTTCTATTTTCTCTGCGGGACCCCCGTGGCACATTACCTTCAGTCACCGAATCACTGCCTGACCTTGGCTCATATTCTGACTCTGTCTCTGACATATCTCTGATCAAGCTTTTGGCAATGTGTATGCTGATATGAATGCAGTGAAAGCAAAATTAGGATGTATGTTTTAACACCCAACCAATATTCCCACCGTCAAAGTACCATCAAGGAATCAAATCATGGATAAAATCTCAGCTTTAAATAGATTGGAAAAGGCACAATCTCTGTCTTGAATGCAAGTGAAATTTTGACTAAATAAGAGCAGGCAACCTTCAAAAGTTTGAACACATCTAGTCAAAAGGATGGCATGGCATCAATAAAATGTGTTTGTTTATGAGTAATAACCACAAAGGTCTCAATGGGCAGTTTGAAACGAAGTCATGAGCATATTTTTACATTGGACAGTGAGACTCCTTACAAACACAGTCACCATGGCACAAAGGGTTTAAACATGGTATAATGATAGCAATGGTTGCAGTGGCATAATGGGCATGAGAGAAAATTGATATTATATGTAAAGCTGGATGTATCACTGTCATGAGATAACAAATAAACTCTTTCAACCATTCATTTCTATTTTAAAACCCTGAAAATAAGAATGCTATGACAGTGGGTTTTAAATCCTCGGTTTGAGCATTTGAGACCACCAATGATACCACAAGTGTGTTAAAAAACATCAAGAAAATGATAGAAACCTGTTTGAAGGCAAGTTGAGTCGATTCCAAGCAAAACTGGGCGCTCAAACTAAATTTCGAAACCCTGTGTCTGCGTGGGTCGCGCTGCTCCTGCGTGGGTCGCTCGGCCCAGGTGGGTCGCTCCCCTTGTAAATTTACACTGCTGAACTGACCTGCGTGGGTCGCTCTGCCCAGGTGGGTCGCTCGGCCTCCACGTGGGTCGCTCGGCCCAATCAACACTGCCCACGCAACTTAAAACTCTGAAATCGGCCCTCCAATCTTCAAACACGATTTGGGAGCTATGAATTGGTTCAAATGAGACTTGTTTGGCTTTTATACATGTCTCAAATATCTTCACAAATCAGATTTTATTTCAAATCTAATTTCAAACCCATATTACAAATGTTTTTGTAATTTCACTTTTGGCTTTTCAAATACAATCTTCCTTTGGCTTTTTTGAGGTCGATACTAATGATTTTGCTGTCTTCTTGCAGGGATATGGCTATCTTGGCTAGAGAAGAGACCAGGGGTCTGCTTTTGACTGTCTTTATGGCGGAACAATTACAATTTATTACAAAATGATAATGACAAATTTCTAGTTCCAAAACAGAGTTTTGGACTAGAAATATATATATTTTTTTTAAATGTTGATGAAAAATAAAAATCACAAATGCTGAACTTTCCTCACCTTGCAGGCTTTATGACTAATATATAAATGACTTAAAAACCCTAGACACCAAGACCTAGGACACTTACTGACATTTTTAATGACCATATATGTAATGACAATGACTATGAATAATTTTTTGAGGAAAATTTTAAAATAGCGCTACAGGTATAAACATGAGGAAACATAGGATGACAGACCCCTTTGTCAGTTCATGGCATGATCCTAGTGAAATGCAACGAAGTGGAACAAGCGAGACACCTAATAATGAATATGCAAAAGACGAAATGATCACTGACGGAGGGCTGCAAGGGCCGACTCTAACATTGGCTCCAATGGGGATGGTGGCTCCATGGAGATGCCAAGAATGGCAGATCTCTGGGGGATTCAGACAGTGCCTCTCATCCATTGGGCGATGGAATCATTATTTCAACTGACAAGACAAACTTTGGACAATTTTATTGACTGCAGATTTGACTAACGATAGACTGCAATTTGACCAAAACTGACTAGACTCAAACTGACATGACTTTAAACAAGAATACTGATAAAACTTTAACTTTACAACCTCAAACCAACCAACCTCTATTTCCAGAATTATAGCCTTCGCTCCGGGCCCCAGACTGAAAATGAGAGGTTAGTGCACACTTGCAATGAAACAAAAGTAAAATGATATATACAATGACAATGAGATCAGCAGCAAGTACTCTGAAATAATAGCGCTTCAGCAGCCGACCATTGATCGGTCCACCAGGACAATCATATCCATTCATTTCTTTGAGAAGAAATGCATTCTGCCCCCGATACGCTGCAATCTTAAAAGGTCCCTTCCACAAATTCTCAAATTTGCCGTGCTTTCCCTTATCTTCATTCCGAGCATCCCATTTCAAAACTACTTCATCCAACTGAAACTTATCTGATTTTGCCTTTCTGTCGTAGATCTTCTTTATGCGTTCCTGCAACTTGAAAGTATTTTGAAATACCTCCTCTCGTGTCTGCTGTAAATGAATCATCTCATTAATCCTCCGCTGCATAGGATCCTCTTCACTTCCAGCCTCCTGAAGCAATTTGACCACCGGGACAGCTAGTGAAGTAGGAAAAACCGTATCCGTCCCATATACCAACTCGAAAGGAGACATGCCAATAGACTTTTTCTGACTTACCCTATCAGCCCATAATGCATTTACCAACTTTTTGTGCCAAGCCTTCTTGTTGATTTCCAGCAATTTCTTAATGATATTTACCAAGGATTTATTTGAAGATTCCGCCAAGCCATTCCCTTGCGGATGGTAGGCGGTTGAATGTCCCAAGGTAATATTGTACTTAAAACAAAAATCAACCATCCTCTTAGACTTAAAAGCTGCTGCATTGTCTGTGATTATTTTACTAGGACACCCAAAGCGTGACAGAATATTGTTTTCAAGGAAAGAGATAATTACCGCATCAGTAGCCTGTCGAGTGGGAATCGCCTCAATCCACTTCGTGAAGTATTCTGTAGCTGTCAAGATCCATCTATGCTGTCCGGAAGATGCTGGGTGAATTTCCCCGATAAAATCCAATCCCCACTGCTGGAATGGTGCACTCACTTCAATTGGTTTTAGAGGCAAAGGCTGTAGTTTCTGCTTCCCTTCGAATATTTGACACTCATGACAATTTTTAACAGCCTTGAACACATCAGAAAACAAAGAAGGCCAATAATACCCCACCCTTAGAATTTTATTCACTGTGGTCTTCCAAAACAAATGACCTCCACAGTCACCTTTGTGAAAATCCTCCAAAACTCTTTGAGCTTCCTCTTCTACCAAACAATTCAACAACATACCTCCAGGGTCTTTCCAATACAATGCAGAATTTAGCAGCTCTTAACTTCAATGTTCTACTCTTATTTTTCGGCATCCCAGGCGGTGTAGACAAATTCTGAAGCACATATAAAATGTCAGCATACCAAGGAGAAGAAACAAAAATATCGGATACCTGAACGGACGCACTTTCCTCTTCTTCATCAGACATGGCAGCAATCAAATTTATGTCTAGAGCATGCAGATTTGTTTCAGCCATGAGCTTGGCGAGTCCTTGTCCTTTAATCAGCTTGGTCGGTTTAATCTCCACATCGTACTCTAACAAAACAGTGATCCACTTACCTCTTCTTCCTTCTGGATCTGCCTGTACCAAAACATCTTTAACTGCTGCGTTAGGAACATATGCTGTAATGTGGGAATGCAATATGTACACACGGAAATCCTTCAAAGCCTTTACAAGCGCAAGTGCTTTTTTCTCAATGATATTATACTTCAATGCTCCATCTCTTATGATCCTACTGAAAAAAGCGATGGGCTTCTCAACTCCATCCCTTTTTTGCATCAAAACTGCTGCCAATGTGTGCTCAGAAGCGAAAGAAAATAAAATGAAATCTTGCGTGTAATCGGGGCTGATTAAAATAGGGGCTGAGGAAAGAGCTATCTTTACCAAATTGAATGACTTTATTGCCTCTTCTGTCCATCTTACCTGACTGTCCTTCTTCAGCATGTTCGTGATTTCTCTGAGGTGTTCTGCAAGATTGGGAATGAAACGACGCAGAAAATTCATTTTTCCATTAAATGACTGTATCTCCTTCTTGTTTCGGGGCTGTTCAATCTGCTGTATGGCTTCAACACGTGTAGGATCCACTCAAATGCCATCTTTTAATATGATGTGGCCAAGGAGCTTTCCTTCATCCATGGCGAAAAGGCTCTTCTTTGGATTCAGCGAAATGCCATATTTTCTACACTTCTGGAAAACAATTTTCAGATGATATAAATGTTCCTCATCAGAATTTGAAAACACAGTTAGATCATCAAGGTAAACAACCAAAAACAAATCTTTCTCATTGGCAAAGGCCATGTCCATTGCACGCTGAAAGGTAGCGCCTGCATTCTTTAAACCGAATGGCATCTTCGCGTAATGAAATGTTCCCCAAGGAGTGGTGAACGCAGTCTTGTCATGATCATCTTCCTGCACTAAAACCTGATTATAACCTGAGTATCCGTCGAGTAGTGACATCCTTGATGCTCCAACTACTCGCTGCAATATGTGGTCCATCTTTGGCAGCGGATAATTGTCCTTAAATGATACCTTATTCAGATTTCTGAAGTCAATACACAAACGGATTTCTCCTGTCTTCTTTCTCACGGGCACCAAGTTTGATATCCAATATGAAAAATGAATAGGTACAATGATTCCTGACTTATACAACCTATTTACCTCTTTTTCGATTGATGGTAGCAGCTTTGGATTGATCCTCCTCAACTTTTGACGAAAAGGTTTCTGATTCGGTTTTATGGGAATAGTATGCTGAATGATGTTGGTATCGTATGTTTTGAGATCTGAATAATCCCATGCAAACACATCAGAAAATGAAGATAACAATTTCACATATTCTACTCTTACCTTTGGTGACAATGAATTTGACAATTTTACCATCTTGGGATTCTTAACTGTCCCAATATTTACCTCTTCGACACCCTTCTCTGTTGGCCTCAATGTAGGCTTGCGAGCTACATCGTCTTGATCAAACAACTCTTCCAAAGGAATCAATCCATTAGGAATGATGTTATCCTTCAGTTGCAGCACATCCATTTGATTTATCTGTATGTCATCAACACCATCATCAAATTCTGT
Organism: Pinus albicaulis; assembly: GCA_034641835.2. Classification (NCBI taxonomy): domain Eukaryota; kingdom Viridiplantae; phylum Streptophyta; class Pinopsida; order Pinales; family Pinaceae; genus Pinus; species Pinus albicaulis. The sequence goes on from CM076572.1 coordinate 1,398,960,792, forward strand.
ATCTATGGAGGTATCTTTAAACTTACCCTTATTCTGCAGAAATTCACTAATCTCCTCATCATCCTCAAAAACTTGCCAACATCGCTGATTGTCTGGAACGGTGGGCCGGTGTTTCACATGTATCTCAAATTTGTTGCTGGAATTCATTGGAATCTTAAGATTGCTTGCTGCCTTAGCAAGTCCATCAGCAACACCATTTTGTATGCGGGGCACACATGTCAAAGTATGATCAGAAAATAACTTCAAAATATCCAAAACTGCATTTCGGTAAGCCCTCATGCGAGGATGCTTAGCCTGAAACTCACCTTTAACTTGCTTTATCACTAATTCTGAATCACCATATACCGCAATCCTTTTCGCATTCAGCTTCTTGAGAATCTTAAGGCCAGCAATAAGAGCCTCGTATTTCGCTTCATTGTTAGAACAATCGAATGCAAGCTTGTAAGAACACACTCTCACATTGCTCGGAACTTTATCAGGAGCGGAAAATGGACTTCGAATCCACACACCAATCCCAGCACCATCGCTGCCCACTGCACCATCAAAATCCATGGTCCAAAGACCATCTTCATCATCCTCTAAATGCTGAAACTGTGTCGGCTCTGATTTTCCTGTTTGCTGCCCATTGTCTTCAGCTGATTGCTCCAAAACAGCTTGTTTTTCTATTCTTTCTTTTTCCAAAACTTCTCTAAAATTCTCATTTATTTCTGGAATGTCTTCTGCCTGAACTAATTGACTTTCTACATCATTAAAACTATCAGCAAGAAACACAAACAACTCTAAATCAGTATGTACATAATTCACAGGATGATTGACTGGCTTCTCTTTGCTAGTTATCATGTATTTCATCTTCTGCTCACGATATAACTTTCTCATTTGACCGAAGACTGGAATTGTAGCATAAGAGAAATCTAACTGAAGTGTACCTTTCAACTTTTCCCCCCAAGATCTCGCAAGAAGCATCCCGAAACGTGGAGGAATGTCAGCAACCACCACATCCATCAAAACATTCTTCGCTGGAATTTGATCTAAACTTACCACCAAATCTTTGATGAGTCCTATACACTTTACCCGACTGGAATCGAATGAATACAAATCATGATACTCTCTTGTAATGTCTAATCCCAAATTTTCCATGATTGCCTTTGGCATCAAATTGTGTGAAGCACCTGAATCAAGCATAGCATTGTGCAATATATATTCATGCAACCTCAAACTGATGTAAAAAGGAGGAACATTACTGTCAGGAGACTCACCATTCAATGCAGGCCCAAAAATCAATTCCGGCTGATCATCCTCAACATTTACTGTATCAATCATTGGATCAAAGTTCAGAATTTTGGTGACTTGACTACGGTAGCTGCTGTTCTTCATAATCTCCGTCAAAGGAATAGATATTTTCAGTTTGGAAATTTCATTTTCCAAGCTAAATGCTGAAACCTTCTCGACCTCTTTAACTGGGATTTCCTTCTTTTCAGCCTTGTCTTTCACTATGTTTGACTGATTTACCTTCTCAGATGATGATACTTTACTTGCTGCAGGGTCAATTGTCTCTTTTCCTCTTTTCTGTGGTATTGGTGAATCTGTCTTCAGTGCTGAAGCTTCCTTTCTTTTCTGAATGGGATTTATAGGCACATCTCGATTTCTCAATGAATACTGCTTCTGCTGGGCTGTCAATGCATTCAAATATCCTCTTTGATATTCATCTGACTCTTCCTCTAAATCAGCATCATTTGTTAGGATGAAATCCTCATCTTTCTGAACAACTGAACTTTCACCATACTCCTCATCCTCAGTAATATAAATAGGCAAATCATCAGGAGTGACGAAATGATTTTGCTCACCTGACACATCATCATCATCATCGGAATCATGACTCACAAAATTCTGCAAAAGAGGGGTTTTAATCTGATGTTGGGCTGCTGGCTCTTGAGCTCTTTGTTCACGCTGCTTAATTCTGAATTGTGGCTGCTGCTGGCCACGAAAATTTGGATTTCGAAACTGTGTTTCTGCTTTGTCAAGATTTATTCTTCTTAAAGCCTTTTCCAACTCACGAGCTAAGTGCTGTTCTGATATAGATGTGGAAGGCTCTTCCTTTATTGTCACTCTTTTCTCCGCTTTCAACCGTGCTCTTTTATCATTCAGATTTGCCTCAACACTAACAGCGACCTTCTGCATATCTTCTAAAGTAGGTGGATCTCTATCACGAAGGGAATAAGCCATCTCCGGATCAAAGCCATCCGGGAATTTAAGTAGAGCAGACTTTTTGGACGGTCTCAAGTCATCTGGAATAGCATTATACACTGTATTAAATCTAATGATATAATCCTGAACAGACTCACCAGGATTACGTTTGAGGCTTGTATATTCTGAAGTAATCTGCAGCGGATCCTTTTTCATCTCCCATCTATCTAAAAACTGCCTCTGAAGTTCTGCCAATGTAGTGATGCTTCTTTGCGGCAAGGCTCTAAACCATTTCCTTACCTCTCCTCCAAAGGTTTGCACAAAAAGCCTCATAGTCACATCTTCTTCATCAATCTCGAAACGATCAAAGAAATCTGCCATATTGTCTACATGCTGCTGTGCAGGAAGACTCTGTGGAGTGCCATCAAATGTCGGGATCTTGCTCTGATAGTCTGCGGGCATATCATTCAACTGCGGAGGTAACACAAGAGGTGCAAAACGAGCAGCCATAGCTCTTGGTGGATTAAAAACAATCTGTTGTCGAGGAGATACTGGAGGAGTAGGAGCAGTAGGTCTACGAGATGTATTCAATGGAAACGGAGAAATTACTATTGATTGCTGATCAGAAAACTCAGGCTGAACCGGAATGGTAGGGAAAAAAGGAGGTTCAGTAGGGATCCGTGAACTTGATGCAATTTCAGATGGGTCAAGAACTTGTGAAGCAGATTCAGTAAATTCAAAAGTGTTAGTATCCTCAATAGAACTTTGCAGCTGCCTATCCAGGTACTGTGAAACAAATCTATATTGCAAATCTTCAGTAAACAATGGATCTGGGACTAATCTTGACAATTCAGTTTCGGAAAAATTCACAAACAAGGATGTTTCAAACCGTGCATCAAAGGGGATTTCATCAACATATATGATTTTGACAGGACTGTTACACCATTTTTTGGTCATCTAACTTTTCATCATTAGATGGACCCAAGTACACCATGTAAGACCAGTTTTACCCCAAGTAAAACTGCTTTCACTATGATTAATTAGGAAACCCCAAAAGGAATAATTAATTAAACCATAATTTTATTATTATTCCCAGTCATGTTTAACCCAAAAACAAAGAAATTAATGAGATAAACCCATAGTTATCTTATTATTTTCTAGGAATAATTATTTAAATAATATTCCTTGTTAAATATGACAAAATCAACCACCATTAATCAAATAAATCATTATTTATTTGATTATATCCCAACCACTTCCTTAAAAAGATAAATAAATCATTTATTTATTTATTTTTCACTAATCAAGGGATTTGACCCAAGTCAGACACCCTTTCCCTCCAACAAATAATAATAAAATATTCCATAGAGGTGGATCTAGATTTGATTAACATTATTTTAATCATGCACCAAGATCTAGAATGACCCAATATTTTGTTATAAATAGGAGGGTTTTCCCCATCATTCTTCACCTTTTTGTTGCCTATTAGATCACTCTGGATCTATACACTTGGTCTCATTTCTACCATTTTGCTCCCATTGAGCTCTATCTTCTACATTGGGTTTTCTACATCTACAAGAGAGAGAAAGCTTAGATCTGAAGTGCCGAGGACTACAAAGAACCCATCCCATTGAGGAGATCTGGATACACCTTCTTGTTTCCTCCCAGGTGCCCTGTAATATAAAAATTCATTCAAAAAATCGTGTTCTTGTCTTGTCTGTTGGATGCATGGAGCAAACTCTTGACTTTACTGCTTAATGTCTTTTCATTTATAGATCTGTTTGTTGCAGCACTTTAACTACTAATTGCAGATCTGAAGATGTTTTGCAGCCATTATTGTTGTTAGGGCTATTAGTTATGCGTAGCCAAAGTGGGTCTTTTTCGTACACTTCGACAAAGAATTCATACTAACAAGGACAGGATGCAGATCGGGTAAGCACTCTGGAACTCTCAAAACTCAATTGGCTTTATTTTTCAGAACTCTCTTGACTTCCTTGTTTTCTAAGGGTCCTTGGAATCAAATTCGGATTTTCGAAGATTGTTGGTGGATCAGGGTCAGGATTCGCCCTAGTATTCCTTCTTGAAGCCAGTGTATTGATCTTCTCGGAAAGAAAAATTCAAGGAACACAATCAATTATTTTCAGCCTTTCGACTTCTAGACTCAATCATCCAAAAGGTATAGAACGAATAAGTATACTGGGGTGATTTACAAATCAAGTACTGAACACACAAGCTTACTGGAGATCGACTGAAGCAGCGTTTATCTACTTCCGCTTATGCATAACAAAAGCGTTTCGAAAGCTACCTGGCGTGACTTCAGACTCCGTCTAAGACTCGTGGAACAAACACATCAACAAGCAAACCATTGAGATTTTCCCCAGTATGGTCGCCACTATGTTAGCGCTCAAATCTACCTCAGGCTGAAATGAAGTAAACTCAAGGCTACATCAAACCACGCTCAGCCTCGTAGCTAGCCCTACGAGGACAGGAGAGGGCTCTCTCCGTCAATCTCGAGAAAATAAACAATAGGATGCGAGATGACTTACAAAAGGAACTGATTTTAGGATAGTAAAGAGATATGTATGTTTGGTTTTTGGTTTTTTGGATTTTCGCTGGAGTAATGGGAAAACAAATTTTGGGTCCGGGGATGAGGTCAGACCTTTGCAGAGTTCAAGCTGGGGCGAGGTAGGTGATGATATTGATGCTTTAAATTGGATTTATGGATAGATTAGACCGACGAGGAGCTGAAGAGGGCAAAGAAGAACTTGGATCCTCTCCAAACAGCTGAAAACATATAGAACTAACTGAATTCAAAGGCTAAGCACTGTAAACAATGGATTCAACCTTAATCACTCATTCAACTTAGTTCAGAAGCATAATGAAGGGATGGCAACATTAAACATAAAGAAACTTACAGTAAACAAAGGAGAAACATCATCAAGAACAGAACACCACAAGGATCCCAACAAGTGCCGCAAAACCCCTGATCTTTCCTTAGCCGAAATATGAAAGTATGTACAATAGTATCAAAAGTATCCCAAGAGTCCAACCTGTAGAATGCAAAATATATATATCCCTCCCTCCTTTCCCCACCTCTAGGGGTCGAATTCCCTCTTCAGGGATCAGTTTCAACAAATTCTATTCATGGAACTACAATCTAGGCAGCTAACAACTTGCCTCTAAAAGAGTGGAAGCTGATCCATTACATGATTTTTTACTCATTTGAGAGTGAATCTTCTAGAAGAGATAAAAATAAGCCAAAGTTACATGCCAAACATGAATTTACATCATAAAAACCCAAAAATTCTATCCATAAGCAAAACTGGTCCATAATAGGCGAAAATACGAAGTGGCGGTGAAAACTCGAAAAATCTACAGGTGGGTCGCTCACGAGCTGATGATCGCTCATGTTCCAGGCTGATTGTGAGGTAGCTCCCGACATCCAAATTGAGCTCATGATAGCTCGTTGGAAAGCCCTGGATGTCTACTTTCCAACCCAAGTGGAATTTCTGAATTTGGAGTTGATTTGACCCTCAAAAACCTCATTCTCCCAGAGATACTTCCTGCTGGTGCAAAAGGTGGCAGCAAGGTGATTTTCATGGTGTTTTTGAGCTGTTTGACCATCCAGATTTTGTTGAAATGCTAAGTTGACTTCAGAGGATGCATAATTAACCATGAAAAATTCAAAAATGTAAAAATCTCCTTCAGCAAGTGTCTCAAAAAAATGCGAGCGCATGAGCGCGCGACCCACGTAGCTGCAAAACCTGTTTTTTAGACCAAAAATTTGAAAATGACAAAATTTTCTCCAAATTTGCCCAAATTCGGAGTGGAGGTTCTCCATCATGTGTCCTGCCCAGTCAATGAAGCCTCGGCCAAAATCCGAAGTGGACTAGGCCTTTTCTGTCGTCGAAGTGCCTTGCGTAACCTCCTCTTCATGATCTTCATCCTCGCTTTGCAAACATGCATGCGAGCCCAGTAATGGCCTTTCATGTGGCAAAGCATGTATTTGTCTCGATTGGCCTTCGCCAACAACTTCTCCAGATGGATGTTCACATGTGTGAGCTCAGTATCTCTGTCAGTCGGTGTCATTTCACCGGGCCTCTTCCGATTCCACTGTCGGTCCTCACGGATTCGACGCAACTCATAGTATGTGAGCTCATCCTCAAGCTGTTTGTTGCGCTGCTCCAAATAGTTAATCACCCACTGAGACTTCTGCAATTGGTCTTTCAGCTGGTCATTCTCGGCCCTTTTCTCCTGGATGACTTCCCTCAGCTTCGAGCTAGGAGAGCCCGTATCAACATCAATGACTGTCATATCGGTGTCCCGGCCTCCTGATGGGCCCTCATCATGCATGGGCCTCTTATTTGTCTTTACCTTTTTGCCAACGGGGACTTCGCGCGGCCGAAAGACGGTAAGATGTGATAATACTCGGCAGGTAATAGATGAGTGGTAGGGACCCCTTCCCTCACGTGGAGATAGTACCCCGTCGCTCCCGGCGCAAATAAGGCCATGGCCTCGGCCCGATATGTACGAACAGAGGAGTGATGATATGCTCAACCTCAAACATCGGGGTGGACGCAGGGGCTCTCCTACATCAGGCGCCTCGGGAGGTGGCAGCGGCACTACGAAAAAGTCTCTAGAAATGAGGAAATCCTCCTAAGTGATGCCACAACTCCGCCCGGCCGGAAGTGTGACACCCAGGGTCTGATTAAAGCAAATGATATATACTCTGTCTTTTCTTGCTGCCCCAGGCTTTCTAGTGTTAACACGCACAACTGTCACCATCCCTCTCTATGTTGCGGTGTATGAAATACGGAATATTCATCATACGTACCCTTGTGAAGTGCATCAGCAAACGAATATGGTACGCGAAAAGACGAGCATACCTGCCCTCACAACTAAAATACTGAATGATGAGCCTCATCAGCGGTGCATGCTCATCTCTCAAGAATCTGAATGGAAAAACTCTGCTCAAGTAAGCCATATATCCAGTTTTAATGTATGGCTCATAATTGAAATTTCTCTAGCGCTTACCCTTGCTCCATTCCTCGCCTATGTTCGATATACCAGTGCTTGGCTTGACGAGTCAGGTGATACAATGAAATCAACCCCAGCAAGGCTTACCCGATCACCCCGTAAATGAAGAACAAACAGACGTGCTAATTCACGATGAGGCCGGGTTTGTGCAACCATCTCACAAAAACTGAAACATGACAAGAATCGAAAACAATCCATAGCTAATGGACATGCACATGGCAAGGGCAAAGAAGTGAAATTGATACGCGATGATCACCGCTTCTATGTCCTCTGCGGGACCCCCGTGGCACATTACCTTCAGTCACCGAATCACTGCCTGACCCTGGCTCATATTCTGACTCTGTCTCCGACATAGCTCTGACCAAGCTTTTGGCAATGTGTATACTGTTTGAAAGCAGTGCAAACAAAGTTAGGATGTATGTTTCAACACCCAACCAATATTCCCACCGTCAAAGCACCATCAAGGAATCAAATCATGGATAAAATCTTAGCTTTAAATGGATTGGAAAAGGCACAATCTCTGTCTTGAATGCAAGTGAAATTTTGACTAAATAAGAGCAGGCAACCTTCAAAAGTTTGAACACATCTAGTCAAAAGGAGGGCATGGCATCAATAAAATGTGTTTGTTTATGAGTAATAACCACAAAGGTCTCAATGGGCAGTTTGAAACGAAGTCATGAGCATATTTTTACATTGGACAGTGAGACTCCTTACAAACACAGTCACCATGGCACAAAGGGTTTAAACATGGTATAATGATAGCAATGGTTGCAGTGGCATAATGGGCATGAGAGAAAATTGATATTATATGTAAAGCTGGATGTATCACTGCCATAAGATAGCAAATAAACTCTTTCAACCATTCATTTATATTTTAAAACCCTGAAAATAAGAATGCTATGACAGTGGGTTTTAAATCCTTGGTTTGAACATTTGAAACCACCAATGATGCCACAAGTGCGTTCAAAAACCTCAAGCAAATGATAGAAACCTGATTTAAGGCAAGTTGAGTCGATTCCAAGCAAAACTGGGCGATCAAACGAAATTTCGAAACCCTGTGTCTGCGTGGGTCGCGCTGCTCCTGCGTGGGTCGCTCGGCCCAGGTGGGTCGCGCCCCTTGTAAGTTTACACTGCTGAGCTGACCTGCGTGGGTCGCTCTGCCCAGGTGGGTCGCTCGGCCTCCACGTGGGTCGCGCGGCCCCAAAACTCTGTCCACGCACTTCCAAACTTTGAAATCGGCCCTCCCATCTTCAAATCACGATTTGGGTGCTATGGATTTGTGAAAATGAAACTTGTTTGGCTTTTATACATGTCACAAATATCTTCACAATCAGATTTTATTTCAAATCTAATTTCAAACCCATATTACAAATGTTTTTTGTAATTTCACTTTTGGCTTTTCAAATACAATTTTCTTTTGGCTTTTTGAGGTCGATGCTAATGATTTTGCTGTCTTCTTGCAGGGATATGGCTATCTTGGCTAAGAAAGAGACCAGGGGTATGCTTTTGACAATGTCTTCATGGCGGAACAATTGCAATTTATTACAAAATGATAATGACAAATTTCTAGTTCCAAAACAGAGTTTTGGACTAGAAATATATTTTTTTTTTAAAATGCTGATGATAATAAAATAAAAATCACAAATGCAGAACTTTCCTCACCTTGCAGGCTTTATGACTAGTATATAAATGACTTAAAAACCCTAGACACCAAGACCTAGGACACTTACGGCATTTTTAATGACCCTTATATGTAATGACAATGACTATGAATAGCATTTTTTGAGGAAAAATGCAAAATATGCTAACGGGTATAAACATGAGGAAACATGAGACTGACAGACCCCTTCGTCAGTTCATGGCATGATCCTAGTGAAATGCAACGAAGTGGAACAAGCGAGACACCTAATAATGAATATGCAAAAGACGAAATGATCACTGACGGAGGGCTGCAAGGGCCGACTCTAACACATTCATCTCTAATGGCTTTTAATAGGAGGGCTTTCAAGGTTTCATTATCTAAGTTGCTCATCTTTGCTCTTTTCAAGTTGTATTGAAATATTTCAATTAAGTCTTCCAAATTTTCATCTTCTTTTTGCATCATTTTGAATACCTCATCCTTGTGATTGGTGGGCATACAATAGTCCAAGTATCTATCAAAAAATGTTTGTTTCATATCATTCCAAGTCCTGATAGATTGAGTGGCTAATCCCATGAACCATTTCAAAGCAGATCCCTTCAAAGTTGAAGGAAATAGTTTGAGTTTTTGAGAATATTCCATATAGTCATAAGTTCGGCACACTACTTCAAACTCAAACAGAAATGTTTCAGGATCCTCACTTCGTAATCCATAAAAGTTAGGGAGAACAGATGGTGAGATAATTTTCATTGTTGCATGAGTTTCCTCATCAACTATAGGGAATCCAAGCAAATTGTCCCTATTTCTACCGTTATTTCCTTCACCATTGTTATCTTCATTATCTCCTCCTCTTCTACCTCCACCTCTATTTATTACTTCCTCTGCCATGATAGTTTCTTTAGAGTCCTTATAGTCTTCTAGTTCTTCTACCAAGGAAGGATGAGAGAAAGTCTCTTTGTTTTCTAAGTGGGTTTTAGTAGGTGGTATAGGAGAATCCTCTAATTCAGCTGTTCCTTGACTTCCAAAAATCTTAAGGCTAGAGGTAGATGGTGGTGAATCTGGTCTATGCCTTGAAGAAGATGGAGTTGTGAAAATCGAACTCTTGGCTTTAGCTATAAACCTTCCCCTAGAATCTCTTGCTCTATGCATGTCATTTTTTTTTATTTCTTTTTAAAATTGGGCTAATAATTCTCTTTATGATCTTCCAGATCACACTAGGTGCAAGAAGAGAGCATACTTAAGAAATTAATAAACCAATAACTCTCTTTTCTGATCCTCCAGATCACACTAGGTGCAAGAGGAGAGCATACTTCAAGAAGTTATCAAGTTTTCCCTTCTTTTATGATTTTATGTTTTTTTTTTTAAAGAAATTGGCTACCTAGTTACACTTCCCCGGCAACGGTGCCAAAATGTTTGGTCAATTTAGTGTGTCCTAAATTGCTGCATTTAATTTGTCAATCCGGGAATCGTAAGCTGATGAAGTGCGGCGCACTATATGTGCAAGATAACCTCTTTCTTAACTTTTTGTCGTTTTGGTCTTTCTAAGGTGAAATGGAAATTATAAAATGAAAAAAAAAAAGTTTGGTTATATTTGTTCAAGGAAGTGATATCCCCTATAATGATTTACCAATCTTGAAATTTTAAAAGCAAATTGAAATTACAATGACAAGACTTGAAAGAAAGTAAAAGTGTATTGCTGAAATGAAAAGGTGTTGCTAATCTAATGAATCAAAACAGGAAACTAGTGAACATGAAAACTAAACTATTCTTGCTGCCAAATGAACACAAAAGAAACTACGCTTATGGAAATTAAAAATTGCAATGAAATAAATCTAAATCAGATTACATCAATTCATTTTCTGACCCTTCATCATTAGACCAGCTATGACTTGCGGAAGTAATCATAAACAACTTTTGTAACTGATATTTAATTCGCAGAAAGTAAACTAATACTAAACCATACACACATGATTCAATCCCTCGCCATCAGTCCAGCTGTGGCTTTCGGAGGCAACTGAATATGTCATACATGATTTAATATATCTAAGTTTGCAGAAAAAGAAACTAATACTAAACTACACATTTCATAATGCAGCCCCTCACCATCAGTCCAGCTGTGGCTTTCGGAGGTAACTGAAGACGCTATGAGCAGCTTAATATATCTAAATTTGCAGAAAAGAAACTAATACTAAACTACACATTTCATCATGCAGTCCCTCACCATCAGTCCAACTGTGGCTTTCGGAGGCAACTGAAGACGCTATGAGCAGCTTAATATATCTAAATTTAACTAATGAATCAGATAAGTAAAACTGAAGTGTACAAAGCAAGACTGAAGTTAAAAAAAAGCTATGAAAAGCAAACTAGCAGCAGAATAATGTTAGTTTCATATCATTAGCCAAAATACTATGAAAAATGCCCGGGCTGTCTACCTAAAACCTGCACAAGAAAACTGATCAGTGATTGACAATCATAAAAACATGAAAGACAAGAATGCAATGGAAATTATAGAAATGTATAAACAGAAATGAAACAACTACAAAATATGAACATGTAATGGATTATGATACAATGACTTTTTAAAGAAATGGAATGAGAAATATATACATTAATACACAGAACCTCGGCTGAGCAGGGGCCCTCTACACAGCTTTGGTAATGATCCTCAAACACGAATTAAGTTGAAAACAGAGTCTTTTCACATTAAAAAGCAGTTCATTACAAACTGGTAGTATTACGGCTCAAGGCAGCGTAATCACTACAAAGAAAACATAACAGAGTACGCACATCAACTATCAACTAACAACTCAACAACTAAACAACTAAAACTAACTCTACGTGCGTATGCAAACGCTCTATATAAAACAATAAACTGTAACTGTTTCCTGAAGTTTATGATAGCAGATAGCACGTAGACCACTAAGGCCACGGATATAGGAGTATGGCCATGTTGGAAAACGAATCCACGGAAAGTGGATGCTTGAATTCAACTCCAGAACTCTACACAGCTGTCGATTTAACCTCCGCAAGCTTAGAAACGGCCGTATGGATGTTTATATGCCACGAAACAGAGTCCAGCCGACATAAAACTCCATAGTTGACTTCCACGTGGATGGCTTTGACCGCGGCTTCCTTTGACGAATTTACTTGAACCAATAGGACACGAACCATGTCCTCGTCATTCCTAGCCTGCCCATGTGGCTCGTTTCCTTTGTAGACACCTGTAACATATAATTCCACAAAATAGCTGCGGAAAGTTGCAGCAGCTGCGGAAAGTGGCAAGTTTCCGCAGCTATATGAACAAAATCTAGATCAAATAGAAAACACAAAAACATAATTAAAAACCATGTTAGATACCCTTTTGCACATGATATTGACAATTTTGGAGGTTTAGGTGAGTGAAAAAGGTATGGAAAAGTGTATGGAAAAGATGCAAATTCGGGACTCAACATGCCCAAGGTGTATGTTGGAAGGCCATGCCTCTTATTTCTCTCCTCCTTGACATCTCCCATGCCAAAGGTATAAGATGGAAGGTTGATATTCCTTCCTTGCTGCCTTTCTTGCATATGCACATGCTCAAAAGAAAATGGAAGTTCTTGGAAGTAAACCTCCCATGTAAGGCTATTGTCTATCCAAAACCTCCTTGGTTTTTCCAAAGTACGCATGTGTGACCACCATCTCCTATCATGTATGGAAGATTGTTCTCCCAATGAGTTTGTCTCCTGATTCTTCATAATCAGGGATTGCCTTCCTTGCTCCATGATGGTGTCATTCTCCATCCTTGTAGCATATTTTCTTAGCACATCATGACATGAGAGCATGGATAATGGGGACAAGGGAAAACTATTTTCCCTCCTCTTGAGCTTTCCCCATACTCTCAACGCTGTAGTATGGTCTTCTAGTGCTCCCTTCCTCCTTAGATCTATGAAAGGAGCATCTATGCATGAAACATCTTTCACCAAATCTGAATCAGGTGGTTTCCCAGGTGGTTTACCACAAGATAATGATGTCTCATGGCTCATTCCCATATGAATAACAGATGGGAATATCTTATGACTGCTTCCACTGTGCAAATCCATCTCTGATTTCTGTGTCGAAGTCTCATGATAATGGGGTATCACTCTTATGGATGCAAGGGTGCTTATGATTGGAGAAATTTCCCCATATTGTCCCCCATGTAATAGTGGATCACCTCCTATCATGACAGCATTGTTATCCTTCCTCTGCTCTTCTTCTACTACCTTCTGCAAGTTCTCACAATCTAAGGTACTTATTTTAGATGTAGTTAACTCATGAAGACCGAACATCTCCTTGGTGTCAAGAGCCTTGATCACAAAGGATTTATCTGTCATAGTTTGTGTTCCCAAAATTGTATGCAATGTTGGAACACATTACCTCCATTGTTTTGTCTCATTGTCTATCATCATAGACACATGCTACTCATTATCTCCATGTGTAGGTTCCTTGGGAGATTCTTACAAAGATACAAGAGTCCTCCTAGTGGAAGCAATTTATTCACCTCCATCTCCCAATAAAAATAGATCTCCTCCTGTTGTCACAGTGCTAGAGGATCTTTCCAGCTCTTATTATTCCTTCTCCTCATCAATGGAGAATGCCTCCTCATTAAGAGATCCTTTCTCTTGATCTCCTCTTGAAAAAGGAACCCTTGTGTATTCTTCTTGAGAAGAATGTTCTTACTGAAGTGGGGCCTTTGCCCTTGGAAAATTATATAGTAGATATTTAACCCCCTCAAAAATGTTCTGGAATGGATTTATCTTCATGGATCCTTCCATATCATGCAAAGGTTCTGAATTCTTGGGCTTAGTTTTCTCACCAAAAGAAATTTCAGATGGCTTAGAATCAAATAATTTCACTAACCTCCTAGTGAACTTTGCATAAGTAGAGATGTTTACATTTTTCAATGAAGAAGATTCAAATAACCACCAGGCATAAGCCTTACCTTGGAGGTGCAACACTGCTACTCTTATGGCTTCTTCTTCTTAAACTTGATGTAATTGGAAATATGTGTCTAGCTTCTTTACCCAAGACTTGGCTGAGCTCTCAGGTGATCCATCAAATTTAGGTAGAAAGGTTCTACCCAAATGGTGTTGCATGCACCCTCTCCTTTTCTTGTATATGCTGGATCCTCTTTCTTATTTAAGTTGACAATACTCTGGGAAGATTAGATGCTCTTTGAATCTTTTACACTGAGATTCATATTCTTGGACATAGTCACCAAGCGTCTCCCCTTTTGGTGTCTCTCCTTCTGCTTCTTCTCTTGTTAAGAATGTAGGCATGCTACAACGTTGTAGATATGGTTGTGTGGCTAAATTCTCACACACATAATATGAAGAACTGGGGTTTTCTTCATGTGAAAATCTCTGCAAAGGATCTGCAAGTCCTACCTTCCTCATTCCCATAATTTCTCTTTTCAGCTCATGCATACTTTGGAACAGAGTCTTTGAGAACTCTTTCCCTTTCATTCTTCTAGATAAAGGGGTTTTACCCTTGTCTTCTCTGTAAGAAAACTTATTATGTCTTTCCCTTTCCTGAAAATACATATTGGCTTTTTAGAAAGCAGAGCACAGGCTGTTCCAAGATGATTTCTCTGATACCACTGTAATATCCCAAAAGGGAAATAGCAGCAATATTAAACAATACTGCAGAGAAATAATGTAGTTCAACCAAGTAAGAGCAGGAGTCCAATATGGAGACCCTTATTTATCATTTATAACAACAAATTAGATGTATAATGAAGCCCATAAGATTCTCAAGAGGAAATAGAAGTTTCTAAAGAAGAAATATCCTCAAAAAGAGGTGCAGCAACTAGACATATGAACCAAAACTTCCTTGACAGTGTTATTTTTATTAGGCTACAATAGCTGTTGATTAAAACTTAGGTCCAGAGAAAAATAATGCATGAAAATGAAAATCTATGACAGATCCATACACTATAAAGGCTCTCCTTCAAATGCCCCTTGGGGTTTTCAGAAATACATGAAGCACATGGAGTAGATCTGAGATCTAAAAGCTGCAAATCTGTAGAAATATTTAGAATTATAGGAATATTTAGATCTGATCTGATGTATACACTAATATGATCCTCTTCAGTGGATCTCAAAGGTGAAGGGTAGATCCCCAACACATGAAAAACACTTCCAAAATGTTATGCCAAAAGTCCCTGCAACAGAACCTACAGAAAAACGTAGATCTGGAAGTGAAACTGTGCTGTAGGGTTTAAGATAAGTTTGGCCTGATGCCAAGGTATGGATCTGATGCTCAAATGATCCAATACTCTCTTGCTAATGGAACATAAGACTTTCCCACTGAAAAGAGACACTAGAATGGTCTAGATCTGAGTAGATCTAGCCTCCACTTGCTGCAGCTTACAAAGACAACCAAAACCTCAACAAGATCTGTGTTGTAGTTGGAAGAAGAAGCTTGGCCTTTAGCCTAATAGTGGACAATAAATGCAAGACTCTTCCAAGAGGCCTCTCAAGGGAAGAGATGGGATTCCTAAATAGGAGATCCTTGTGCTAAACAACACTATTCTCTGCTAAACAGTAAGGAGAATGAGATATGTCTAAATAGACAATATACTCTGAAAAATGTAATCACATCAAAAACCTTCTCATGCTTCCATCCTCTTCCTTTTATAACTTGAGAGCTTGCAATCCATAAACCACCTTCGTTGAAATGGATCCTTTCACATGAACCACGTCCCTCTAAAACTACATTGTGCATCATTGATGGCCACTCCCCCAAGACAGCGCTGTTGATTTGGTCATGGTTGACCCAGTCAAAAGTTTCAGCCCCTTTCACACCTAAGGGTTCTCATTTACATATCCCAGATTTTGCTTTGCCCACATGTGGCATTGATTTATTTATAGTTTTTAGGAGTTTTATGATCCTCCTTTACAATTTATTCATGAAACAGAAAAGCAAAACAAAATTGAATATTCCCATTAGCTTAGGACTAATTGGGAATATTACAATTACTCATTAATGAGTCTCACATGTGGATCACTCACATGAAAAAATATTTCTTCTATATAAACATGTTTAATACTTTTACCCAATGACTTCAACCCTAACCTGCCTAACCAAATTTTTTAATGGCCCAAATTATATTAGATCTAGGGATCTCATTTAATGACTTATTAAATACACTTTTTCAATATTTTCACTAAATGCATTTTTAAGTCACATGCTTAAATACACTTAAGTAATTAATTATAAAAATAATTTCTATAATTACAAAGTACAAAACTCTCTTTAATAATATAAAAACACTCTATATTATAAAGTCAATTTCCTAGAGATATTACTTTCCCCCCCATGAAAGACATCAAAACATGAAATAAGACTGACTCAGCTAACACTTTTCAACACTCCCTCTTAGAAAGGGTTGTCCTTCTACCACCAGGATCTCTCTGCAAACCCATCACGTTGCCTGCCATAGAAGCTCCCTTAGAATCTAGAGTTGGTCTTGTTACCCATCTTGGTCCTTAAACTAAAGACATGTGCTAGTATTCTATGCTCATAAATGACTTCTCTCTCCCACCTTGAGCATCCTCCTTCGTCATCTCAAACAATGATGGTTTCCTAACTAAGAAGGAAGTATCATGTCGTCCAACTCCCTTTGACACTACCACTGAACATATATCCAACCGAACTTAGCATCCACAGGATGATCTGCTAGCTTCTACATCATTCCCATATGAATGCTAATAACTCAATGCATCCTTACTCTCTACCATTGAATAAATCACTACCTATCCTCTACAAAGTAGGAAAACATATCTCTCATCCTTTAAATATTCCATGGTGAAATATTCCTAAATTAGCCTGCAGCTAATAGGAATATTGATTTTTCTTTTATAATCTAGTTAGATGAATAAATGGGCAAGGAGGCTCATAATTTGCTTAAGTAGGAATAAAATCCCTCATAATGTGAAAAGGGATCATGTTAATAATCAGATCAAGCATCCACATGTGTGAACAGGGTCTAAAATGCGTGGAAAAAGTCAAGTTTGACCAAGTCAACAACATTATTATATGAGGAGTGGATTCGAAATAAAGACAGCTCAATGTGAATGAAGACCAATCTAGCTAATCAAAATGAAGACACCTTGAGTGTGAAAAGAGACAATGCATGAAGATCCAGTCAAGGTTGATCCAGTCAAGATTGATCTAGTCAATATTGACTAAATCAAATAGCGTTGGCAATAGATGAGCAAGACTAATGGAGACAACGTAATTTAGGTGGAGGAGCCTTTGCATGGAAGCAACCTCATAATTGGGCGGGACCCTTGGTGAGGAAGCTCATCAACTATATAATGGAGGGGATGGAAACCATATGGAGCATGATTTAAGATTATATTTTTTATGTGTTTGTTTAGAATTCTTTGCATAATTTCGCTGTTTAGCTAAGTTTGCTGCACTGTTTAGTGCAAGGGTTTTCTCATGTGGGAATTCCCCACTCTT
The DNA here is from genome assembly GCA_034641835.2 of Pinus albicaulis. Lineage (NCBI taxonomy): Eukaryota > Viridiplantae > Streptophyta > Pinopsida > Pinales > Pinaceae > Pinus > Pinus albicaulis. The sequence continues at coordinate 1,398,978,139 of CM076572.1, forward strand.
GCTTGGAGATCTTGTTTAAGAAATTTGAGGAGAGAATTTTGTGCTGCATTTTCCACTATATAGTGTTAGGCCAAGCATTTATATTCAGCAACAGTGTAGTCCCTTTCAAAAACTGCATTATTTCTTAAGGTATTGCAGTGGAGGGGTTTAATCGCTTGTTTTGAGAGCTAGTTTCCTAGGAGGAGGATCAACCTTCTTCCGGAAAAGCTAGGAAAAGGAGCTACAACCATTTATTTGCATGATCAGCCATATTTATGTAGTGCTTTAGACATACAACGTGATTCAGCCATAGATCTGCAGCAGATATTTCGTGTATATCATTTATGTCAAGAAACCCTTGCCGGGTCACCTTGGATCTATGTAAAAAGAGACTAGATCTCTGTTTTTCTGCTCTATTGATTAATAAATCATTAGATCTGATTTGTATCTCCATTTTCTGAGTATAAGCCTCAATAAACTACGATGTCTCTTTCTGCAGTAATCTCTGTTTGCAGTAGTCTTGGGGTTTCAGTATTTTTGGGTTGTTTTGAGCATGGGAGGCTTGTTTAACTAGGCAAAAGTCATTTGTTTCTGATTTCCTTTTAGATATGCTTGTAATAATGTCAGATCTAAAGGATCCATGGGATGCATTTTTCTGTTAATGCTTATATTTATGAAAAATGCGTTTTTCATGCATGCATTGTTGATTTTCCCATTTTGGGATATTACAGTGGTATCAGAGACCTAATCTTGGCTTAGCCTATGTTCTTCAACCATTATGGAGTCTTCTTATGGGAAGGATAAGATCTATAAGATAAATCAAAGCAAACCTTTATTGTCTAGAGGAAAGAGGTTCTCAAAACTTCTCTCTCAAACTCTGCAGGGTATAAGAAAAGACATCAAAGAAATGAGAAGGGAAAGACATGGAAGTCCCTCAACAAGATATGCAAGATATATACATGAGGAAATATATAATTCCTCATTTTATGGGTGTGAGCATTCAGCCACATCATTATATTTACAATGCTCTATCAGCCACTTGTTCATGAAAAAGAAGAAGAAGAAAGGAGATGTGCCAAAGAAGGAGACTCTTGGTGATTATTTGCAAGAGTATGAAGCTCAATCTAAGGGGTTAAAAGATCACTTGAACTTCCAAGGGTTTTGCAAGATCAAGGAGGAAAGAAGCACAAGGAGAAAGTAGCATGGTGTAGGTATATTCTTCCTATCTACTTTTGATGGATCACCTAAATGTCCATCTAGGGCTTGGGTGAAGGTGCTAGACACCTATGTGTAACAACATCAAGTTTCAGAAAAGGAAGCCATCAAAGTAGCAGCGCTACATCTTGAGGGTAAGGCTTATGCTTGGTGGTTGTTTGAATATTTTTCCTTAAAGAATGAAAATACATCTACTTATGCAAAGTTCATTAGAAGAGTAGTGGAAAAGGTTTGATGAACAATCTTATGAAACACCTTCTATGGAGTTTATCAAACCAAATCAAACAAAAATTTTGTATCGGTTGGAAGGGTCCATAAACTTAGCTCCATTTAAGAAAACCATTAAAGGGGATGAAAATTTGTATGATATCTTGCCATGGGCAAAGTCCCCATTGCATGAGGAGCTTTCTTCTCAAGAAGAAGACATGGAGATTCCTCCCTCAAAATAAGACCAAGATCTAAGGTCTCTTATTCATGATGAGGTATTTTCAACTATTGAAGAGGAGGAAGAGAAGGCTGGAGATACAAACGTAGTCATGACAAGAGCACATCTAGGACCTCATGAAGAGGAAGATGGAGTACTTACCCCAAGGTGAGAAACTCTTGCACTCTTGCAAGGAGTTCCAAATAATCTCACATATGGAGATCATGGCACAATCCATGTGCAGCATGTGCCATCATTATCAAATGGTGAGATCTTGAAGAAAGAAGAAGATAAATGGGAGGGAAAGTATCACATGATGAGGAAAATACACCCCTCTATATTTCAGAAGTTTGATACACAAAGAAGGCAAGAGGATCTATGCAAGGAAGGCAAGGACAAATCTATCCACACACATACACATCCTGCTCTATGCCTTGATGTCTCTTTGCAGGGAGGCATTCCACCAAAGAGACCTCCTGATTGGAGGAAAACTAAAGTGTTCCCTCAACTATGGGCAGCATTTACATACTTGGCTAAGGAAGGAGCCTTGGGAGAAAATAGCATAGCGCATAGAATATTTCATGGATTCAAAGGAGAGATAAAAAATTTTCTGAAATGGACATTTCTATCTCCCACTTAGCTATTTGCACTGAAAAAGGAGGATTTAGAAATCTATGATGGCATGGAAATGATTTCACATGGCAATTCCATATCTTTGGGACAACCAATGATATTCTCACTCACAAAAGATATTTCTAAACATGACAAGAGGATATCAACACTCTTGCATGCATGGGCCAAATTAAGAAAGTTTTGGAAGGAAAAAGCTTTTCAAGGAGAGGTTGACTTCCATCTGCTTCAATATTGTCTTGAGAAAGATCAGCTGCAAGAGAGGCAACAAAAGAAAGTTGATAGAACTCCAACATGTGACTTTGGCATCCAGTATGACAAAGAGGAGAGCCATGTTATGACAGGGGTTGCAATTTAGATTTCTACAGTGCTGTCATTGTTGGGGAGCCTAGATCCTTATTGGGAGTCCCAACTGTTAATGGAATATTCCAAGGACCTATTCACATGTAAGGTTCTTGATGGTAAAGTGATGGATGGGAGGTATAAAGTAGTGGATGGAGTCATTTATTTCCATGATCAAATCTACTTAACTAAAGATTCCAAGCTCAAGTATAAACTACTCAATGCAACCTATGAGATCTTGCTTTCTAAAACCACTAGCTTCATTAAAATATACCATACTATATTAGATGGATTCATGTGGGTACACTTCAAAGAGGAGATGCACTCTCATATGAGGAACTGCATAGATCATTTACTGGTTGAGGAGGAAAATAGCTCTCGAGAAGAGTTATCATTACCACCTCCTTATTCATTGGGTGTGAGAGGGAGCTCATCCATGAGCCACCTGACTGATTTGAATCAAGTGTATGGTAAAACTTGTATTTGTGAACATCATAATGTATCTACTATATGCTTGTATTTTCTTAACACTCATGTACAGGGCTTTGCTCCAAGAGGGGGCACTTTTTTTTATGGGCTTCATGGGCCACTTGCAGCCATGGAAAATGGTGATATTGACCATTCCTTAGAAGATGTTGGAGAGATGATGTAATCTTCATGGTGTGGTTCATTAACACCAACCATTATACACCTTCTCCAAGCATGCAGAAGGATGGGGCAGCAAACAAGTGTTGGGAAAAACACTTGTCATATCAGATTATATGGTAGTTGGGAGTAAAACTGCGTGGTTGCACATGAGGGACCATTATCCTTCTCCTTTACTTCATATGGCAGCTAGCATGATTTCAATTATGATTCCATATGCTGAATACATTCTTATCTTTGTTGGGAAAATGATTGGAGGAGAGACACATTGGTTGGATGTGTCCTTTGGGGAAGAAATTCCCCACAATTTTTGCACTACATGTTTCAAGGGGAGCATGGGAAAAGATATGGCTACCATATTAGATCACTTGTTTCTTTATGAGGTAGGCCATATGATTGTTTGGAACACTTGGGAAATTCCTCTCATGAGTATTTGGGAGGAGATTTTCTATGAATTACCAAGCTGGGAGGTGATTCATTTCATTTGGATGATAGCATGGATATGGGAGTCCTTCATTGATGATGGAATTCCCCATGATTTTCATCACTTGTATCTTGACGAGGCCATGGATAAGAAATAAGGTTTCCACATAGACCTTCCATTATTTCATGATGAGAGCCATTTGGTTTATTCACCAAAGGCCAACTTGCACACATGGGAGGAACCATTGGGAGACAAAATTATTGCAGAATATCTGAAGCAATGGTGGAGACTGTTGGATGAGGAGGCCACAAGAGGAGGAGGGGAGATTTTGTAGCACCCTTTTAGTTGCTTGAGGACAAGCAACATTTGGGAGGGGAAGACTGTAATATTGATAAATTAGCATGCAGCTAATAAGAATATTAATTTTTCTTTTAAAATCTAGTTAGATGAATAAATGGGCAAGGAGGCTCATAAGTTGCTTAAGTAGGAATAAAATCCCTCATAATGTGAAAAGGGATCATGTTAATAATCAGATCAAGCATCCACATGTGTGAACAGGGTCTAAAATGTGTGGAAAAAGTCAAGTTTGACCAAGTCAACAACATTATTATATCAGGAGTGGATCCTAAATAAAGACAACTCAATGTGAATGAAGATCAATCTAGCTAGTCAAAATGAAGACACCTTGAGTGTGAAAAGAGACAATGCATGAAGACCCAGTCAAGGTTGATCCATTCAAGATTGATCTGTTGGGTGTGGAGCCTGATTATCTTGTTTACTTTGTATCATAGCATTGGACCCCTGTACCTTAAAAGGGGCGGCAACACCGCCCGTAATTAATCACTGCCGTGGGGGGTCCAGGGGGGGGCAAGAGGCTGAGCCCCCCCCGGCGAGGGTTTCGAGGGCAGCGGCCCCGAAGCTAAAAATAGATGTAAAATTTCCTTGTAAAAGTATAGTAATTTCTAGTCAATATGGGTCGTTCATAGGCAGATGATTTGACGATAGAATTTATGTTTAGTTTAGGGTTTTTTTCCCTAGAAGGAAACCCCCTTGTATATATGAGGGTATTGTGTTGCAGCTGTGTATTATGTGTGTATTCTCAGAGCGAGAAAAAGATAGGGAGACTATGAGAAAGAACAAAGGATATTACAGCAGATCTGCTATAGGTTTTGTCTCTTCATTTTTGCTGGATAATAGAAAGGAAGGACTGGTTGTTCGGGGTGGACGTAGCCCAAACTGGGTGAACCACGTATATCTATGTCTCTCTGGTTTTATGTGTTTTTTGTGATTGTATTTTCCACATATTTTATGTGTTGCATTGCTCTGTAATATTTAATTTTCTAACAACTGGTATCAAAGCCGAATGTATATTTGGCTGATAAACTCGCAGGAAAGAAGGGTTCTTGGTTTGAGTGGGAGCAATGGCGGAAGATGTTAAATTTAGGGTCAAGAAATTTAACAGCCAAAACTTCCCGTTGTGGAAGATGCAGATGGAAGATTATCTGTATCAGAAAGATCTGTACCTACCATTGAGCGGAAAAACAAAGAAGTCGGCGGCCATGACAGACGTGGAATGGAGCATTCTCGATAGAAAGGCACTCGGAACAATATGGTTGTGCCTTGCGGCGTCATTTTCCTTCAATATTTCGAAGGAAACAAAAACAGAGGGTTTGATGCAGACGTTGGCGAAACTATATGAAAAACCCTCGGCCTCAAACAAGGTATTTCTTATGAAACGACTATTTAATATGAAGATGGCAGAAGGTGGATCTGTTGCAGACCATTTAAATGAATTTAATACAGTTACCAGTCAGTTAAGTTCTGTAGGGGTAAACTTTGATGATGAAGTTAGGGCTCTTTTATTTATGTGCTCATTGCCAGAAAGCTGGAATGGTTTAGTTATGGCCATTAGTAACTCTATCTCTGGATCTAGTACTTTAAAGTTTGATGATGTTGTCGGTGCTATCCTTAGCGAGGAAATGCGACAGAAAAGCTCTGGTGAGACATCAGGTAATGATTTGAGTGCAGAGTCTAGGGGAAGAAGAATGGAAAGAGGAAAGAGCTCGGGTTATCACAGTAAATCAAGGAAAGGTAGATCCAAGTCCAGATCAGGGATAGTGTGCTAGAAATGCAGAAAGAGAGGACACCTAAAGAAAGATTGTAGATCTTGGAAGGGAAAATAAGGAGATGCACAGCAAGAAAACAATCATGAAGCAAATGTGATAAGTGATGTGTTACAAGAAGCTTTGATTCTTTCTTTCGAAAATGTTACTGATTCTTGGGTTGTAGATTCAGGGGCTTCATTCCATGCCACACATGATAAGAAATATTTTCATGACTATGTTCAAGGAGATTTTGGACAAGTTTGTTTGGGTGATGATAAACCCTGTAAAATTGTTGGAATGGGTAAAGTTCTTGTAAAACAATAGAATGGAAACCAATGGCTACTAAAGGAGGTAAGGCATGTTCCAGATCTGAAGAAAAATCTGATTTCAATAGGGCAGTTAGGCGGTGAAGGTTGTGTGACAACTTTCACAGATAAAACTTGGAAGGTCACCAAAGGAGCCCTGGTAATAGCAAAAGGAAAAAAGGTTGGTACATTGTATTTATGCAATGGTATTTCTAACTCTGTTAATGCTTTAACTTCCAAAGGAGCAGATGCAACATTATGGCATCATAGGCTCGGACACATGAGTGAAAAGGGGATGAAGATTCTTCACTCAAGAAATTTGTTGCCAGGTTTGAAGAATGTTGATTTGGATTTCTGTGAGAATTGCATTTATGGAAAACAAAAGAGAGTCAGATTTCTCAGAGTTGGGAAAGAAAAGAAGAGAGAAAAATTGGAGCTTGTGCATACGGATGTATGGGGACCTGCTCGGGTATCATCTCTCGGTGGCTCTCGTTATTATGTTACTTTTATTGATGATGCAACTAGAAAAACATGGATTTATTGTATTCAGAATAAATTTGATGTATTTGATACTTTCAAGAAATGGAAATCTTTGGTTGAGATTGAGACAGGAAAGAAGTTGAAGTGTCTCAGATCAGACAATGGAGGTGAGTATTGCAGCAAAGAGTTTGATAGGTACTGTTCAGAGCATGGAATTCGCAGAGAGAAGACAGTTCCAAGAACACCACAAGAAAATGGTGTGTCAGAAAGGATGAACAGAACAATCATGGAGCGTGCAAGGTGCATGAGATTGCATGTAGGATTTCCTTTACAATTTTGGGCAGATGTTGTAGATACTGTTGTTTATCTAATAAACAGAGGGCCTTCAAGTTCCTTGGATGGTGGTATTCCAGAGGAAGCATGGACAGGTAAAAAGGTAAACTACTCTTTTTTAAAGCATTTTGGTTGTGAGGCCTTTGTCCATATTAATAAAGAAAATAGAACAAAGCTTGAGGCAAAATCAAAGAAATGTACCTTTATTGGATATGGTGCTAATGATTTTGGTTATCGCTTGTATGATTATGAAAATCACAAAATCATTAGGAGCAGAGATGTAATATTCAATGAAAAGGTCTTGTATAAGAATCAGCTGCAGGAAAAGAAACAGGAAAAAGAAAGCAAAGAATACACGGTTCTTGATGAGATAACTGAAAAAGTAAAGGTGCCTGAAAATAATAATAATCAACAACCACAGCAGCAGCAACCACCACAACAGCAACAGGCACCTCAAACACCTGAAAGTGGTGTTAGAAGATCTACCGGGATAAGTAGACCCCCTGAACGATACTCTCCTTCATTATATTATTTATTGTTGACTGATTCTGGTGAACCTGAATGTTATGAAGAAGCAATGCAGGTTGAAAGCAAGAAGAAGTGGGAGCTAGCCATGGAAGAAGAGATGGACTCCTTAATGCATAACCAGAATTGGGACTTAGTCAGGTTGCCTGCAGGTAAAACTACATTGTAGAATAAATGGGTTTACAGGCTGAAGGAAGAAGATGGAGGAAAACAGAGGTACAAAGCTAGACTTGTGGTGAAGGGGTTTGCACAGAAGAAAGGTATTGATTTTGATAAAATATTTTCTCCTGTTGTTAAGATGAATTCAATCAGAACTATCTTAAGTCTTGTAGCAGCGGAAGATTTACATCTTGAACAGTTAGATGTAAAGACAACATTTCTCCATGGAGATTTGGAGGAAGAGATATACATGCAGCAACCAGAAGGATATGAGGTCAAGGGGAAAGAAAAATTGGTGTGCAGGTTAAAGAAGAGCTTGTATGGCTTAAAACAGGCTCCAAGGCAGTGGTATCTAAAATTTGACAAGTTTATGTCTGAACAAGGTTATACTAGATGTCACTCTAATCATTGTGTTTATCTGAAAAGGAAAAATGATGGAAACTATATTATATTGTTATTGTATGTAGATGACATGCTTGTTGCAGGGTCTAACATGCAGGAAATAAATGTGCTCAAAATAAAATTGGCAAATTCATTTGCAATGAAGGATTTGGGAGCTGCAAAACAAATCCTTGGTATGAGGATAACTAGAGACAGGAAAAATCGCAAATTAACACTGTCTCGGAATGAGTACATAGAAAAGGTGTTGAAAAGATTTAATATGCAGAATGCAAAACCAGTTAGTACACCTTTTGCTAGCCATTTCAAACTTAGTAAGGAGATGTGCCCCAAGACCCAAGAAGACATGGATTATATGTATAAAGTTCCATATGCATCAGCAGTTGGAAGCTTAATGTATGCAATGGTCTACACAAGGCCTAATATTGCACATGCAGTGGGAGTTGTAAGAAGGTACATGAATAATCCAAGAAAAGAACATTGGATGGTAGTAAAATGGATTCTCAGATATTTGAGAGGTACCACAAATCAAGCATTATGCTTTGGTGGTTCAAACATTGCTCTACAGGAATATGTTGATGCAGATATGGCAGGTGACAGAGATAACAGGAGGAGCACTACAAGATATGTATTTACTGTAGGTGGAACAACTGTCAGTTGGGTATCAAAAATCCAAAGTGTTGTTGCACTTTCAACAACAGAAGAAGAGTATGTTTCTGCTACAGAGGCTAGTAAAGAAATAATTTGGTTACAAAGGTTTATGGATGAATTGGGTAAGAAGCATGATATGGTCACGTTATACAGTGATAGCCAAAGTGCGATTCATCTTGAAAAGAACTCATCATTTCATTCCAGGACTAAACACATACATCTCAAGTACCATTTCATACGGTTAGTATTGGAAGATGGAGAGTTGAAGCTGGAAAAGATACACACTAGCCAGAATCCTGCAGATATGCTAACAAAAGTTGTAACCAGGGAGAAACTGAGAATGTGCTCAGTTTCAATTGGTCTTCAAGGATGACGATGAAGATGAGGAACAACCATGTCCAAAGAGGAGTCATTGTCCAACAAATGAAGTAGCGGTGGAGTTGCTAAAATCAGTCTCCAAGTGGGAGATTGCTGGGTGTGGAGCCTGATTATCTTGTTTAATTTTTATCACAACATTGGACCCCTGTACCTTAAAAGGGGTGGCAATGCTGCCCATAATTAATCGTTGCCATGGAGCCCCCCCCCTGGTAGGGGTTTCGGGGGCAGCGCCCCCGAAGCTAAAAATAGATGTAAAATTGCCTTGTAAAAGTATAGTAATTTCTAGTCAATCTGGGCTGTTCTTAGGCAAATGCCCTGACAGTAGAAGTTATGTTTAGTTTAGGGTTTTTTTCCCTAGAAGGAAACCCCCTTGTATATATGAGGGTATTGTATTGCGGCTGTGTATTATGTGTGTATTCTCAGAGCGAGAAACAGATAGGGAGACTGTGAGAGAGAACAGAGGATATTACAGCAGATCTGCTGTAGGATTTGTCCCTTCATTTTTGCTAGATAACAGAAAGGAATGACTGGTTGTTCGGGGTGGACGTAGCCCAAACTGGGTGAACCATGTATATCTATGTCTCTCTGGTTTTATGTGTTTTGTGTGCTTGTATTTTCCGCATATTTTATGTGTTGCATTGCTCTGTAATATTTAATTTTCTAACATGATCCAGTCAATATTGACTAAATCAAAAAATGCTATAAATAGATGAGCAAGACTAATGGAGATAGCGTAATTTTGGTGGAGGAGCCTTTGCATGGAAGCAACCTCATAATTGGGTGGGACCCTTGGTGAGGAAGCTCATCAACTATATAATGGAGGGGATGGAAACCATATGGAGCATGATTGAAGATTATATTTTGTATGTGGTTTTTTAGACTTCTTTGCATACTTTTCCTGTTTAGCTAAGTTTGCTGCACTGTTTAGTGCAAGGGTTTTCTCATGCGGGAATTCCCCACTCTTGCTTGGAGATCTTGTTTAAGAAATATGAGGAGAGCATTTTGTGCTGCATTTTCCACTATATGGTGTTAGGCTAAGCAATTATCTTCAGCAATAGCACAGTCCCTTTCAGAAATTGCATTATTTCTTAAGGTATTGCAATTTAGGGGTTTAATCCCTTGTTTTGAGAGCTAGTTTCCCAGGAGGAGGATCAACCTTCTTTTGGAAAAGCTAGGAAAAAGAGCTACAACCATTTCTTTGCATGATCAGCCATATTTATGCAGTGCTTCAACCATACAGTGTGATTCGGCCATATACTTGCAACATATATTTCATGTATATCATTTCTGTCAATAAACCCTTGATGGGTCACCTTGGATCTATGTAAAAAGAGACTAGATCTCTGTTTTTCTGCTCTATTGATTAATAAATCATCAGATCTGATTTGTCTCTCCATTTTTTGAGTATAAGCCTCAATAAAATACACTGTCTCTTTCTGTAGTAATTTCTGTTTGCAGTAGTCTTGGGGTTTCAGTATTTTTGGGCTGTTTTGGGCATGGGAAGCTTGTTCAACTAGGAAAAATATATTTGTTTCTGATTTCATTTTAGATATGGTTGTAATAATGTCAGATCTAAAGGATCCATGGGCTGCATTTTTCTGTTAATGCTTATATTTCTGAAAAATGCATTTTTCATGCATGTATTGTTAATTTTCCCATTTTGGGATATTACACATGGAGAGAATATTTTCTTCCAGCTTTGGTACCCACAACACTGGTGTTACACAGCGTAACTAGGAGCCTGCGTCATAGCATTGTTTGTTTATTGCTAGACCCCTGCTGGGCTAGTAGGGATCGCCTCTGTCCGCAGAGGGGATTTACCTCATCAACAACTGGTCACCCCACAAGTATCCTCTTTAATCCAAATAGAACCTCACATATCTAGTGTGTTGAAAATGCAACAGGAAATTCCTTATTTAATTTTCCCTTGATTAAATTAGGAGAAATTCGAAATTCCACATCAATAGACAAATTCAATGAGTTAACTGAGGTGATATAGTTGTTATCACTAATTTATCTGAGTTAATTTGAGATGGGGGTCATGAAATTAAGTTGTGTACAGTGATTCCTAAATTTTAGGAGCCTAGGTTGAGACAATTTCAGTTATAACAATTTAATTAAGTTAAATTGAGTTATGGTTAGTTAAACTAGTTCCAATTGTTGGAGGAGCTAGTGGGAGGTCTAGAAGTGGGGAGGAACTTTAGTGTTTAACCAGTTAACTGATCAATCAACCTAAATTAACTCATGCATGCATAGAATTCGAGTTACCTAGATGAGTTTGGAGTTCAAGGGAAATGTAATATGAGTTGTAAACTATTCCAAGTTGTACAGGTGGTGCATGAAGTCAAAGAAGGACCTAAAGGAATTGCTCAATCCAGATTGGGGATTTTCATAAATAATAGGGGCTAATTCCTCGAGGAAAAATGCAAGGAAATAAGAGCTTGGAGGGCTTGAAAATTTCATAATGGTTGGACAAAATCAATCAGTCAAGTAGAAGATAAAAGATGCAGGTGCAAGTTGTGCTCAATCTTAAGAAATAATATTGTATTCATCCATATTATTTGATTAATGTAACATAGAAAGGAAGGGGTTTTGAGAAGTTTTTTCCCATAGATAAATATCCAGGTATGTGTGTTGAATCATGATGCATCTTTCTTATATGTGTTCTAGATCGTGAGTCTTATGTTTTATTAAATTACACGAGTAGTTTTGAAACTACACATTAAAATTCTACATGGTATCAGATCTAGATTCACAATAGAGAAGAGATTTCGAACTTGTTATTGTGTGAGGATCATATTTTTGGGATCAATTCTTCAGAGCTAGCAGGATGGGTTTCTATAGAATAAGACTCGATTATTCCCATGAGGGAAGATCAAATTATGTTTCCTGTAAGTATCACATGGAGGCAGTGATGGAAGATAATGGGTTGAAGGAATTCATTGATAATGATATCGAGAAACTCACAACAGCTGATGCTCATAATCTATCATATTGGAAGAAGAGTGTAGCCAAGGTGAGGAGGATCATATTGGAGGGAGTACGAGACCATATCCATGGAAAAAAGACTCCATATGAAATGTGGAAAGAATTAGAAAATGTGTTCCAGAACTTTATCAACCACAGGAAGCTAGAACTCAAGGACAAGCTTTGGAATATCAAGATGTAGAAGGGTGACACAATACAACAATACCTGAGTAGGTTCACACAATGTTGTGATGAAATTCAGAGTGTTGGTGTTATAGTTGTAAAATATGATCTGGTAATCCTAGCACATCTAAACCTTCGCCAGAGCTGGCAACACTACTAGGATTTGGTAAATGGGTGGGAAAAACTACCATATAGGGAAAGTTTTTGGTCCAATTTGGTGCAAGAAGAAATGAGATGACACACCAAAGATGGAACCTCATCTAAACATGATGAGGAGGAGAGCTATTCCTTGGCGGGAAAGGAAAATAAAGGGAAAGGGAATAAATCCCAATCCAAAGGAGATTTTGGTCAAGGAGGAAAGAAGAAAGACTTTTCCAAAATCAATTACTTTCACTGTCATGAATTGCGACACTATGCCACAAAGTGTCCACACAAGAAAGTGACTAATAATCCATCAAAAGGAGAGGCAACTGAAGATTTGGCCTCATAGTTAGAGTTGGACTTCCCCCTCATTTCATGCATGGAAATAACAATGATGGGTAATGTGTGGTATCTAGATAGTGGTGCCTCATTCCATGTGATGAGAAACCAATAATTTTTTAGTGACTTGGAGCAAAAATATCTCCAGATGCACATTGATATGGGAGATGATGGTAGGTATAGCACAACCAATATTGGTACAATTAATTTTTAGGGGGAGTCCATCTCAAGGACGTGATGTTTGTTCCAGGTCTAAAGAATTATTTGGTTTTCATCGTAGTGTTGGAAGAGCATGGCTACAATGTGATATTCAGTACAGGAAATGAATTCCTAAGACACATATCCATAGAACAAGTGAATCAAATGGGGTTTGGGTGAAGAACCTCTATAAGTTGAATGTGGAAGATTGTGTGCTTTGAGCACAAAGGTGGAGGAGGTGTTGAACCAAGATGTTGGTGAATTATGACACAGAAAACTTGGCCATTTTCATAATGGAGCTTTGAATATCATACAATAGATCACCAAAGGCTTCCCCAATGTAGCACTAGAGCAGCATAATACAGGCAAAGGGTGTACCTTGGGGAAGTACACAAAATACACCTTCAATGACTAGGATAGCAGGGTGCATGCAATCCTTGAAAGGATCCAATTTGATGTCTGTGGACCTTTCTCGATAGAATTCACTACCAAGAACATGTATTATGTTATATTTGTAAATTATTTCTCATAGAAGTGTTATATTTTCTTCATGCGGAAGAAAGACCAAACATTCTCCAAGTTTGTTGAAGTTAAAGCATTTGTTGAGAAAGAAACTAGCAGGAAAGTGAAGGCTCTCAGGAGTGATAAAAGTGGTGAATATGTGTTGAATGAGTTTAAAATTTTTGTGTGCAAAGGAAGGCATTCGATGGGAGTTGACAACACCCCACAACCCACAACAAAATGGGGTGGTTGAGAGGAAGAAAAAAATTATTGTGGGAGAATCAAGGGTGATGTCGTATGACCAAGGCCTACTACTGCACTTTTGGGTTGAAACATGCAACACAACATTCTATTTTCAGAAAAAGAGTCCTCATCGAATTCTTCAGATGAGTGCACCAACAGAAGATTTTTTAGGGAAGAAACTAGAAGTGTCACACTTTAGGATCAAAGTCGACATCATAGTTGGGAATATTTTTGGGGTACACAGAAACACCTCACAACTATTGTGTGTATCTTCCTTCTCTTAGGATGAAAATTATTCATGGAGATGTGAAGTTTGATGAGGAGAAGGAAATCAGGTGTTCTCTTGAGATTGAGCTTTAGTTGCATTCCTATGAGGAGATTTGGGCTCCAAAGGAAGAAACTAAGGATGTTGTGGAGAAACCGCAAGCATAGGAGAAGCGAGTGGAGTCACCCACTCGATCAGAAACATCCAAAGAATGAAGGAAGTGTTAAAAGGAATATGATAGATTATTGCATGATGCTAGAGAGAATGTGGGAGCACCCACATCACAACACATGCAAAGGAAATCACTGGATACATGGCTTTGATGAGTGAGATCATAAATATAGAACCATCCTCATTTGAGGAAGCAGTGTAGAAACTAGTATGGATTGATGCCATGGTAAAGGAATATGATTACATTTTCAGAAACAATGTTTGGGAAGTGGTCCCAAGAACAAAGGAAAAATCAATCTGGGTTCGAGACGGATCTACAAGGTGAAGCAAGTAGTAGATGGAAACATCAAGAAACACAATGCCATATTTATGGCTAAGGGGTTCTCTCAGGTGGAGGGAATTGACTCTGAGGAGACCTTTTCTCCAGTAGCAAGGTACTCATCTATAAGATCAATTATAACACTTGTAGTGCAGATGGGATGGAATATCCATTAGATGGATGTGAATACAACATTCCTCAATGGAGTGATTGAGGAGGAGGTGTACAATTAACAACCGAAAGGATTTGAGACCTTCGACAGAGAGTCACATGTATGCAGGCTCAAGTGAATGTTGTATGGATTGAAACAAGCACCCCATGCTTGGTAGGGCCAGGATCGACAAAAATCTCACTGAGTTGGGCTTCACCAAAAGTGAAGCAGATGCAAGCCATTACCATATTTTTTTTAAGGTAAATTGTTGATTATAGTATTATATGTCAATGATTTTATTTTAATCGGTGATGAGAAGTTGATCAATTCTTGCAAATAGTATCTTGCAAGAGAATCCGAGATGGACATGGGACTCATGCATTACTTCCTTCATTTGGAAGTATGGCAAGGAGATGAGGATATTTTTGTCTCTCAAGTAAATTATTACAATGAGATACTGAATAAGTTATGCATGGAGAGTAGCAAACCCATAGACACTCCTCTAGAAGGTAGTTGGAGGAAGGAGGATGCCACTTCAGGAGAGGGAGTGGAGGCTACTATTTATAGAAAAATTGTGGGTTCACTTATTTATCTGGTGAAAACACAACCATAAATGTGTTATGCAGTTAACCATAATAGTCAAGCAATGCTTAAGCCAACCAAACCGCACCAAAAGGAAGCTAAACATGTGTTGAGATACATCAGAGGCACTACTCAGTGTAGAATTTGGTACATATGGACAGAGGGAGTGAAGATGTGAGGCTTCATAGATGTAGATTGTGTAGGGAGTCCATCAAAACAGAGAAATCACATTAGGAGGAATTTTCAGTGTTGGGTCAACAATAGTTTCTTCATACAGCAGGAAGAAAATATCTATGGAACTCATCTTAGAAGAAGTTGAATACATGGATTCTAGTCAAGAAACATGTGAGATGATCTAGATGAGGAATATTCTTGTTGGATTATTTGGTCAGATGATGGATCCTACTTTTATTTACTGTGATAATCAGAGTTATATCAAACTATATGAGAATTATATATTTCATTATCAATCCAAGCATATCGACATTTGGTATCAGCATCTATGAGATTGTGTGTAGAGGTAGATCATGTTGTTGGAATACATTCCTACAGAGGAACGAGAAAATTCGAGTTCCATAGAGGTAGGAATGGAGTATATGATAACCCTTTCCTTGTTGAGAGGGAGTGTTGAAAATGCAACAAGAAATTCCTAATTTGATCTTTCCTTGATTAAATTAGGAGAAATTTGAAATTCCACATCAACAGACTGTTGATCAGTGGTTGTCATTGATGTCAACCCAAGTAGCACCACGGGCTAACCCAATATTTCATGGGAATTTTGACCTACCAAATTAATATATTCTGGGTCAATAATACTTTTTATGGTTTCTACTTGTCGAGATGTTTCCATTGACATATGGCACACCATGTAATTCTTCACGGTCTGAGAGATATTCATGTTTGAAGTTTGTAACCCCAGTTAGTGGGCTAAAACCCCATGGGGTTGGGGCATGGGTCATTGAAAAGTCATAATTGATATTTTTTTAAGCTCCTAAAATCCCTCCCATGTTCACTTGTTGAAGCCCCTCTCAACTTAAGCACTTATATAAATTGTGATCCTCATTTCCTCCTTATGGATGGGATTCGACCATCTGAAACAGGTTATCATGGAATTTTCGCTCTAAATTTTTTTCTATAAAGGCTCAGAAGCTGAAATATTTATGGCACGAAGCAAAAATTCTGAGAAAGGTGCAGTAAAAATTTCAGATCAAGTTGTGCAACATTTTTGGAGATATTATTTGTGTAATCAAGGGTTTTTGCAAGCTCCTGAAATTCATCTCAAAGAAGTAACCTTGGTAAAATCGTCATAACTCTCTCTCTGAGTATCAGATTGGAATTCTGTAAAAATTGGCAGATAGTGTACAATTTTTAGTTTTTTCTCTATCAATGTTAGAGCCAAATGAAGAAACAGTGACACGTGGCATGTTGTACAAGTGCGCTCTGCTGAAACAATCCATAATTAGGGCATTGTGAGAAATTGGATATAAATCTCTCTTGAAGAATCCAAATTGGGTTAGACCTGTGGCATTGGAAAGACGACTCAGAGGACTACTACAGGACCAAAAATCAGATATTAAGGATCTGAAATAATAGAGATACACCAGATTCAATATCGAGCTCCTAGAAGGCAAGAAAAAGCTAGATCATGTGTTGTCAAGGATTGCAAAGGACCAGAATTTCTACGACAGAAAAGCAAAGCAAGGTGCAGCAGAAGGTAGCATGACAAGAGCAACAACCAAGGTGAATAACAACAGTAAGAAGTTCATCATATGAAGTCTTTAAGTGGGTAGCACTGCATACAATCATTGTAAAGGTATCATTGTATTTAGTCATTGTAAATAAATTATTGTACAAATTGTACTGGTGTCTATCTGCCAAGGGATGAAGAGACAGTGTTGGGAGGTCTAGGATCATCACTAGGTGGTTGTGTCAAAGTTGGGGTTATGGTCTAGTATATATTCTTCTTCTGCATCATTCTATATCATTGTAAAGTAGATCATTTTCCCTGGTACGGGACTCCATTCTTCTTTTATTCTTCTATAGGGTGGTAGGGTGGTGCTAGGGTGAGTTGTAGCTCATTGGGTGTTGGGGCATCCGTTCAGTTGCTACTGAAGAATCTTGGGCATTGGAGTGTCCATCCAGTGGGAGCTGGAGAAGAATGCTTTTCTAGATTCTAGGAAGTTGGAGCTTTATTTTCAATTGGAGTTGAATATCAAATAATTATTAGAAAAGCATTAGGTGGTTTTTGTCCTAGAGTGGGTTTCCACCTTAAAACTGTGTGCATTTGTGTTCCTCTTGTTTTCTGCTATCATTGTACAAACACTGATAATAATTGAAGATTAACTAATGCTCTAATTGAAAGGAATACTGATTGACCCCCCCCCTCTCAGTATTTCCAACAATTGGTATCAGAGCTTGGTTCCTTCAATAGCAGTTTAATAGCTGGAAGGAGGTCATGGAACATACCAAGAATGGTGTACCTCTATTCAATGAAAATAATTATGCACTTTGGAAAGGAAGAATGGAGGTATATCTTTTGGTGCAAGGTTACGAAGTATGGGACACTGTTCAAAATGGATTTACATAAACCGCGAATGAACAAGGTAAGAAGAATTTGGTAAATGATGCAAAAGAAAAGAATATTATTATCAGTGGAATTATTGAATCTGATTATCATAAGGTGTTGGGTTGTAAAACTGCTAAAAATGTATGGGACAAGCTTGAGAATATATATGCAGGTGACTCAAATGTCAAAGAAGAAAAGCTTCAAATCTATAGAGCAAAATTTGAGCAACTTAGAATGAAAGGAGATTGCAACATTGCTGCATACTTTCAAGACGTTGATGAAATAACCAATACTTTGGAAGGATTGGGAGAGCCAGTTGACGAGAAGACTATTATACATAAGATTCTTAGAGCATTACGAGGGAGATTCAACCCAAAGGTATCGGTCTTAGAATACAGTGCAAATTTGGACAAACTCGGCAAAGATGAATTACATGTAGTTCTCATAGCATATGAAATGAGACTTGATGAAGAAGAGGGTACTTTGCATCTAGAAACTGCGCTCGTTGCGTCTAAGAAAACCAATAAGAATAAACAACCTTCAATTGAAAAGACATGCACCTGCAAGTATGAAGAAAAGGGATATGATGAAGAAGGTCTTTCAGATGAAGAACATGCTTACTTCATGAGAAAACTACAAATTGGTAAGGGAAAATTCAATGGTGAACTTCCATTGATATGTTTCAGCCGTAATGAGGTTGGGAATTTTGCAACAAAATGTCCAAACAAAAGTAATGGCGACTCAAAAAGAAAGAAAGGCTTTAAGAAATTCAACAAGAAAGGATACAAAAGGAACTTTCTCTCTAAAGAATATAGCTCATCATCCAATGAAGAAAATGATAGTGAAGAAGAAGCCAATGAGAGAGTATTGTTTATGGCCAAGCACAATAAACCCAAGCACAATAAGAAAGAGGTATCAAACAACGAAGAAGAAGGATGGACCATAGACGAATTTTATGAGGAAGCAATCAAGCTTATAAAAGATCTCAAGGTAGAGAAGATCTGTTCCAAAACTCTTGATGAACAAGTTCAAGGTCTCAAAATTGAAGTTGAAGAACAAAAATGCATTGAAGAGTCACTTCAAAAGAAGTTGGAAGAAAGCAACCAAGAAAGGGAAGAATAAGAAGCCGAAGTAGTCTCGCTGTGTGAGGAAGTGAAGAAAGGAAAAACTATCCAAAACTATGCCAACAGCTCAAGGGCATTGGAAGAACTCATCAACAATCAACAATCTTACAACGACAAAACTGGCGTTGGTTATAAAGAAGAAGAAGCAGGACCTTCTACAACAAAATACAATGAACCTATGAGATCTGACATGCATGTAGACTTCATTGGACAAGATTCGCAAGAACAACCTTGGAAGACAATTCCTCGAAAAAAATTTCCATCCATGTACCAACATATTTTTTACGGCTGCTGTTATTCATGTGGAAAATTTGGTCATAAAGCTGTAGAATGTCACACGTACCCTAGGAACGAATACAATTCCAGGAGATCTATCAAATATGAACCTCCCAGGGCTTAGTGAAACATCAATAGATTTGAACATTTAAGAAATAATATTGAATGTTACAAATGTTGAAACTTTGGACACATAGCCAAAGACTGCAGACTTGCAAATCCTCCAGAAGAATCTTCAAAGCCACAGAATGAACGAACATGGAAGAAGAAGAAGATTGATAATTGTGCTCTCGCTCTCAAGGCTCAAAAGAACAAATATGTGTGGTATGTTGATAGTGGTTGCTCAATGCATATGACTAGAGATAGAAATAAATTTGTATCTCTGAAAGAGAAGAAGGATGGAACCGTGTCCTTTGGAAATGATGGATCTTCAAATGTTATAGGATTAGGTACTGTCACTCTCGGAAGCAAAGATGTTCTAGCCAAGAATGTTCTATTGGTTGAAAACATGAATCACAATCTGCTCAGTGTTGGAAAAATGTGTGATCAAGGACACACAATACTATTCAACTCCACGAAATGTTAAATCAGGAAAGGCGTGTATGGTGAAATTGTGGCTACAGCAAGTCGAGCTCCAGACAACATATATGTTCTGGATGAAGCAACTAAAGTATGTCTAATAGCTAAAGAGGATGATACAATAATTGGTAGCAATGATGATTGACTAAGTAAGAATTTTGCTACAAAGGTGCAAAGTGATTTTGAGATGTGTTTACTTGGTTGCAAATTGAGCATAAACGAATCATCTAAGGATGTGGATCAAATGTTGTACAGATCTATGATTAGTAGTCCTCTATATGTAATAGCCTTCCGACCAGATCTTATGCAAGCAGTTGGACAAGTAGCAAGATTCCAAGCAGCACCAAAAGAATCACATATTAAATATTTGCCAGCATTGGAATATCTTCACCAGAAGCTTGGGATACTCACAAGTTCTCGTTAGATTAGAGGTTTGCAGGATGGTTGTGTGTCAGGGGGAGTGGAAGTGTGTACAGGTCTGCAGGATGGTTGTGTGTCAGCAGGAATGGAATTGTGTACAGGTCTGTAGGATGGTTGTGTTTCAGGGGGAGTTACCCTTTGCCATTGATGTCAAACGGGGAGAGAATGTTGTAGGAAGAGGTGTCATGATCACAGGGGGAGTACTTGTGTTTCCATCAATGCCAAAGGGGGAGATTGTTGATCAGCGATTGTCATTGATGTCAACCCAAGCAGCACCAGGGGCTAACCCAATATTGAATGGGAATTTTGACCTACCAAATTAATATATTTTGGGTCAATAATGATTTTTATGGTTTCTACTTGTCGAGATGTTTCCATTGATATATGGCATGCCATGTAATTCTTCACGGTTTGAGAGATATTCATGTTTGAAGTTTGTAACCCCAGTTAGTGGGCTAAAACCCCATGGGGTTGGGGAATGGGTCATTGAAAAGTCATAATTAATATTTTTTTAAGCTCCTAAAATCCCTCCCACGTTCACTTGTTGAAGCCCCTCTAAACTTAAGCACTTATATAAATTGTGATCCTCATTTCCTCCTTATGGATGGGATTTGGCCATCTGAAACAGGTCATCGTGGAATTTTCGCTCTAAATTTTTTTCTACGAAGGCTCAAAATCTGAAATTTTTATGGGGTGAAGCTGAAATCCCGAGAAAGCTGCAGTAAAAATTTCAGATCAAGTTGCGCAACATTTTTGGAGATATGATCTATGGAAGTAAGGGTTTTTGCAGGCTCCTAAAATTCATCTCAAAGAAGTAACCTTGGTAAAATCGTCATAACTCTCTCTCTGAGTATTCGATTGGAATTCCATAAAAATCAGAAGATAGTAAATAGTCTGTAGTTTTTTATCTATCAATTTTAGAGCCAAATTAAGAAATAGTGACACGTGGCACGCCGTGCAAGTGAGCTCTGCTAAAAAAGTCCATAATTAGGGCATTTTGAGAAATTGGGTATACCTATCTCTTGAAGAATCCAAATTGGGTCAGACCCATAGCATTGGAAAGATGACTCAGAGGAATATTATAGGACCAAAAATCATATATTGAGGATCTTAAACAACATAGATACACCAGATTCAATATCAAGCTCCTAGAAGGTAAGAAAAAGCTAGATCATGTGTTGTCAAGGATTGCAAAGGACCAGAATTTCTATGGCAGAAAAGCAAAGCAAGGTGCAGCAGAGGGTAGCATGACAAGAGTAGCAACCAAGGTGCATAACAACAGCAAGAAGTTCATCATATGAAGTCTTCAAGTGGGCAGCACTGCATACAATCATTGTAAAGGTATCATTGTACTTAGTCATTGTAAATACATTATTGTACAAATTATACTAGTGTCTATTTGCCAAGGGATGAAGAGGCAATGTTGGGAGGTCTAGGATCATCATTAGGTGGTTGTGTCAAAGTTGGGGTTATGGTCTAGTATATATTCTTCTTTTTCATCATTCTATATCATTGTAAAGTGGACCATTTTCCCTGGTACGGGAGTCCATTCTTCTTTTATTATTCTATAGGGTGGTAGGGTGGTGCTAGGGTGAGTTGTAGCTCATTGGGTATTGGGGCATCTGTTCAGTTGCTACTGAAGAATCTCGGGTGTTGGAGTGTCCATCTGGTGGGAGCTGGAGAAGAATGCTTTTCTATATTCTAGGAAGTTGGAGCTTTATTTTCAATTGGAGTTGAATATTAAATAATTATTAGAAAAGCATTAGGTGGTTTTTGTTCCGGAGTGGGTTTCCACCTTAAAACTGTGTGCATTTGTGTTCCACTTGTTTGCTACTATCATTATACAAACACTGATAATAATTGAAGATTAACTAATGCTCTAATTGAAAGGACTACTGATTCACCCCCCCCCCCCCCCCCCCCCTCTCAGTATTTCCAACACAGACAACTTAAATGTGTTAATTGTGGTGAAATAGTTGTTGTCACTCAATTAGCTTAGTTAATTCGAGATGGGGGCATGAACTTGAGTTGTGTATAGTGATTCCTAAATTTTAAGAGGCTAGGTTGAGTTAATTTTAATTGTAATAATTTAATTCAGTTAAATTGAGCTATGGTAAGTTAAACTAGTTCAAACTATTGGAGGAACTAGTGGGAGGTCTAGCAATGGGGTGTAACTTCAATGTTTAACCAATTAATTGATCAATCAACCTAAATTAACTCATGAATGTATAGAATTTGAGTTACCCAATCGATATTTGAGTTCAAGGGCAGTGTACTATCATTTTTAAACTATTCAAAGTTGTACAGGTGGTGCATACAGTCAGAGAAGGACCTACAGTAATTGCGCAACCTAGATTGAGGAATTTCTTAAATAATAGGGGATAATTAATTGAGGGAAATTGCAAGGAAATATGATATTGGAGGGCTTGAAAATTGGCTACGTGTTCGCCAAATTTAGCTAGTTAGGTAGATGATAGAATATATAGGTGAAAGTTGTGCTTAAGATTGAACAAGCATATTGTATTCATATATATTATTTGATTATTGAAAAACGTAGAGGAAGGGGTTTGAAAATTTAATTTCCCCTAGATAAATCTATGTGTATATGTTTTGAATCATGATGCATTTTTTTGATAATTATTCTCAATCATGAATTTTCTTCTAGAGATGAGAAGAGTAGATTTGAGTCTTATGTTAAAGTAATTTACATGAGCAGTTTTGAATCTACATTTTAAAATTATACACAGTCCCCATCACTTCATGTGTGGTGTGCACCCCATTTCCAACTAATCTGAATTTAAAAATGAAAACAACATAATACAAATATAACCATAAATACTGTTGGTGAAAAAGGAGGTCTCTAGACAAGACCCAGGTTGAAGAAGGAGGCCAACAAGGTTTTTGCAGTAGTATAGCATGTTAGGCCTCTATAATTTTAACAGTTTGGAAAAACTAAAGCTGCAGAGACAACGTTATGAACCACTTTGTGATTCTAGGATCTAGCCCTCCTGAATCCAAAGAGGGATCTCTCTTATAAGTGTAAAGATTGATTTATCTTTAAGGCTTTTGGTATGATATTAGGCTAGTTATTAAGAACAAGGGTTTTTTTTTTGTTTGGATGGTTGAGCATGATTTTTAATTGAGTGGAAAGTCGTAAAAATGAAAGAGTTTCAAAGGGGTAAAGATGTGAAAAATTAGAACAATATTTAGCTGATAGGATAGATATGAAACAAGGCTTAATCCATTAGGCTATGGAGTCATAAAAGGGTTTAATTGTGCAACAATTTCAAGAGTGATCCAAGGGGAAAGTCATCTATATGAAAAGATCCTTTAGATTAAATGATGAATGGAACATTAAAAGTGTTGAAAAGGTGGAAGAAGTCAATAATTTCAACAAGGATTTATCAACTTTCCAAACAAGAAAAGCCTTTTAGGCAACTGTTTGAAACCAACCAAAGATAGGGCTAACCTTAAACTTCTTTGGACAAGCTTGTATTAAAGCTAACTTATTAGACAAACAATCTAGAAATCCACATGAATACTTTTAGAAGGGATGAAAACAGATAAGAAAACAAAGTGTAGCTTAAGATAAAGAAAGATACATTAAAATCTAAACTTGCTTCAGCATCCTCTTAGGGAAACCTTCAAAACAACCTTTGGAGAAAGAAACTAGAAGACAAGGCAAACCATAAACCTTTCCAGTTAACTCTAATTAACATATAATGAAAATATCATTCAAGAACTTCCTTTCAATTTTTGCACATAAAGATAGGGACAAACCAACATTCCTTGATAATGTTTACACTTAACTTAAGTCATTCTTAAAAACACAATTGGAGGAAAACATGAAGATAAAGCTTATCAATGAGAATAGGGTACTTTTAACAGTAAATCCTAGCTCTATATTTGTTGTTATTTATCAGAGAAAAGGTGATCAAAATGGCATACATGAAAGGAAAACAAATAACAGTAAGAAACATTTCACCAATGATATAGATCAGGATCACAAAAATCAGCTTGTATATTGATGTCAATCCAGTTACATACTTCAAGTCCAATGTTTCAGTACAACAACATATTTTCTTCTCAGCCTAACTTATTTGATCACAAACAGAGCTTCAAGAGCCTCTGAAAACTATTTACATGTAGAAAGTTTCGAGCAACAAGTATTACATCTAAGTGTAGCAACCAACTCTTTACAATGTGCTCCTCAAGGAGATTTTATAGGAAAATGAGGAGGTGGAAGAGTTTCGAGGGTTCAAATATAGTTAATTCTACACTTAATGCATTTCCTGGCCTTGAAAACCATGCAAGGCATAAGGCAGGAATGCATTCTATCTATATCTCTGTTTCATAACTCTGTTTCTGCTTTCTAAGGCTTAATGGATGAGAAGATTTACTTTAGGGCACTTTCTTATCTCTGTATTAACTTTGCTGGCAGTTTGCAATAATTTTCTTTGGTTGAATTAATTATTTAGCTGTATTTATGCAAATATCTGTGAAACAAGACATAGCTATGCCTTCTTTGATTTATTTGCGGCTGCCAGTGGCTTTTGGAAGCTGGAGAGGATTCAATTAGCCTCTCATGTGGCAATGGAGGCTTCTCGGCCTGATACTTCTCTTTGTTTTATCCTAAAACACTGTTAATTTATCTTGATCCTGTATTTTAGGCTTAATTAGGCCTAATTTCTATCTTCTGGTCTTCATTTTGTCTTTGACTATGTGGATTAGGCTTTTGATAGTCGAATTTATGTCTTAATCCTTCAAAAATATGTCGAAACCTTTAAACATTCACTTCTGCTTTGATCTTCTTCATTTATTTGGTATTCACTGTGTTTTTGTTGTTTTTGCAGGTGCGCAGAGGGTTTGTGACCTCGGAAATGCTCATGAGGCATGAAGAAATCATAATTTGAATCGTGTAGATTTAGTGTCTTCATGGATAATGGCCTAGGGGATCGTCATCCGCGACCTTTGATTTCTTGTTAAAAAAATGGAGAAACCTTTAAAACCCTGCAAAAAACAAACAAAATTAAGAAGATCGGTGAAAATGGGTTAGTGGTTGCTTTGAGTGTGAGATAAAATCATGGCTATTGGATGAAAAAATCCAACGGTCTAGATCATTTGATGGGCCAATGGGGAAGCGATTGGGTAAACGGTGGGGAGATTAAGTCTGGGCCGTCGAGATAGATCGATCAACAACCAGGATTAATCGGGATTTCAAATGGTGGGGATAATTGTAATGGGGGGGAATTTTTGATCGGGACCGTCGATCTTCAGAGATCGACGGTGGGAAATAAACGATGGAATGCTCAGGGGAATAAACAAGGGGCAAAGACTTGGGATTAAGATATAACCGGAGCCATCCGATCTAAAAGATCGACAGTGGGGATTTATTGTCGAAATGATTGGGAGAATAGGTGAAATGGAAAATGTAGTGGGGGGAGTGATATAAGTCGTCGATCCAGAGTAATGAACGGTCAAGATGGTGTAACGGAGCGCTTGGGAGTTCAGATGGTGGGTGGATGAATGGGGGGAAGGATTTAATTTGGACCATCGATCTTCAGAGATCGATGGTGGAGAAGACTTGATAAAATGCCCAAGAAAGAAAATGAGGAGCAAGTTTTGGGTTTGAAATGCAATACAGGCTGTTAGATTAGGTTTAATGGATGGTCGAGATCACCCTATAAAAACACTTGGGAGAATGATGAGGGGCAAATGCTCGGGGTCGCGTTATAATATAAGCCATCGGATTAAAATGATGAACGACCCAGATTTGAAGTGAAATAACACTGCAGAGGGTAGGTGGTTTAGCGAAAAACTAGGACGGTTTTCGCGCGACTTCGGAGGTGGGAAGTGGTTTTCACCAAAGTCACGCGATTCCACACACTGCTTGATGCGTGGCAAAACAATACCACCCATATTGTGCAATTTCTAAAATTTAACACCCGAACATAAAAAAACGCTATATGTCACTTCAGTCGTTGGATCTGATGATTATGATTGGATGGTGCAAAGAAAACCCGATGGGGAAAGATGCACGGGGAAGAGGTTAAATCATCGGGTTAGATCTCGACCATAGGATCTGAAGCATGAACGACCGAGATTTAATGATCGGG
The DNA here is from genome assembly GCA_034641835.2 of Pinus albicaulis. NCBI lineage: Eukaryota > Viridiplantae > Streptophyta > Pinopsida > Pinales > Pinaceae > Pinus > Pinus albicaulis. The sequence continues at coordinate 1,399,004,274 of CM076572.1, forward strand.
CGGAGTTATATAAACTGAGGGAAAGGGAAAAAGACTGTCGAGCTTTGATCTTGTCCATTAGATCTATTAAATGGACGGTTGAGATCAGAGGTGGGGCGGGGTTATGAAAAGGCATGGTGATCAGGCGCAATGAGGACTGTTGATCTACAAGATCAACGGTGGATATTCACTGAAAAACTGAACTGTCAGCTTTTATTAAAACATAATGAAAGTTGGTTTTTTTATGAAATACAAAGGAGAAAAAGGTTTGACGGGGTTCGGAGAGGAGTTTTAGGCCCTTTAAGTGCTCGGTTGCGGGGCTTAAGATCCTATGAGGAAGGAGCTTAACTGAGTTAAGCCCTTGGGTGCTAAAGAAAATATATATGCAGAAAAGGGTATTTTTGGCCTAAAACAGAGTTTTTTAAGCCAATTTAGTGCTTCCGGTAGGTAAATGGAGGCTTTTAAAACCAAATGGAAGGATACCAAATGATTTTAAAAGGATCTTGGGGTGATTTTGAAGGTTAAAAGAGGCTTATGGAGGGATTTTTATGGAGGAAAGGGGATAAGAATGGAGGTCAATTATGAGTGAAAGGAAGGGTAAAATGAAGGGGAAAAATGGGGTTTTGAGCAGTCTTCTTTAGGAAAAATAACAGATTTTTAGGATAAGAGGGAAACAACAGTGAAGATTAACTAAAAGATTAGTTATCTTCATAAGACTTTAAGAACTCATAATTTGGCCATAAAATTATTTCTTAAAGGCTTAAAAAATGATCTAGCCACCATTTGATATGACAAATTTTTATAGGTGGCTAACAGTGGCTCCACATGGGGATGACACCTTGCTTGAAGGTGTCAAGAACTTTAGACCTGTCTTCTCTGGAAGCTAATCAACGCCTCATCCACTGGGCTGCAATTTGCTTCTTTTGCTGGTCTTCTTTTGCTCTAACAATGTTAGTAGCCATCAAAAACAATGGAATTCTATCAAAACAACCTTTCTACTTACCCAATCCTACTGATCTAACATTTTTTCTTCTTTCAGAGTGCATTTGGATTGGCAAAATCTTTTACAAACATTTTATTCTTGTGAAAACATAAAACTAGTCTATTTCTACCCTTATTTCTCCATGAACTCAGATTTAAGCAGTTGAGTTCATAAGATTCTCTACTTAACTACACTCTATCAGGATTAGACTGTCTAACAGAGTTTATTCTCTAGATTCTAACACAAGAAATTTAAAAGCATCCAAGATAGGATTGAACAATCTAACTTGTTGCTAATCTTTGGCATAAAAACAAGCTGCACATAGACTAGAATTGCAGCAAAGTAAAGCAAAATGGTGAAGGCTTGAGATCTGAAAACTAAAGAACATCCTTCTCTTTCTTTAGCTCTGTTTTTAGGCTTGTTTGAGCTATTTTTCTCTTTGTTTTCTGGTTCAAAATTTGGGCACATTAGAACCTGTTTGCTTCTATCCTTGGCTCAAGATTTGATCTAGTTAAAGCCATTCTTTCTTTTGGAATTTGTAGGTTCAGATTTTAGCTTGTTTGAACCTTCATTTTTCTATCCTAATCTACCTGACTGATAAGCCAAGATTGAGCTATTTGGAAAATCTAATTCACTAACCTATTAGCAAAAAATTTAAAACTAATTAGTCATGATTAGGTTGTATGACTAACTAGGAGTGTGTTTTTTAGGAGTGGCATTTGAGCTTGCACACTTTCAGATTTTGTTTCTCTTTTTGGTATGGGGATGTACCCTTCTTGTTTTTACAATCTGCCCTCTTTTCTCTTTCTATTGTTTTTTCATTTTTTTTTAATTTTCTAACTTTGAATGCAATGATGGATATGATATTCACAATGAGAAAAAATAAAAGGCTTCCAGACTGATATGGTCAAGAGAAATAATGTTTGAGCATCCTGCCATTGACATTACCCCCAAAAATTTCAGCTCCACTCAATTCTTGTAAAAAATAAGCATTGTTACCAGCAGTAGAATGAATGAGATAAGGTCCAAGCCATAAGTTATCAAATTTCCCATGCTTGTCCTTATCTTCTCTCCTTGAATCCCACTTTAAAACATTGTCACCAATGTTGAAATCATTGGATTTTGTTCTTCTATCAAAAAGCTTCTTGATGCTTTCTTGCTTTTGTAATGCTCTATTGTATACCTCCTCTCTGGTTTGCTGAAGATGTATGGTCTGATTTATTTTTTTGATCATGTCATTGTCTTCAGACTATACTTCTTGGATCATCTTCATGACTAGCACACCTAGGCTGGTTGGAAAAATTACATCTATTCCATACACAAGCTGGTAGGGTGACATTCCAATTGATTTTTTAAGTGTTAATCTGTCAGCCCATAATGCATGTACTAGCTTTGTGTGCCATGATTTCTTATTGTCCTCTAGCAACTTCTTGATTATATTCACCAAAATTTTGTTTGAGGATTCTGCTAGCCCATTACCTTGAGGGTAATAAGCAGTAGAATGGCCCAATGTAATTTGATATTTGTGACAGAATTCAACCATCTTGTTGGATCCAAATGCAGCAGCATTGTTAGTGATAATCTTCCTAGGACAGCCAAATCTAGAGAGGATATGAGTTTCAAGGAATTTTATGATGACAGAGTCATTGGCTTGCCTAGAAGGGATGGCTTCTATCCATTTGGTAAAGCAGTCTGTTGCAGTGAGAATCCATCTATGTTGGGCAAATGAGGGTGGATGGATTTCTCATATGAAGTCTAGACCCCATTGTTGAAAAGGAGCTTCAACAGTGATTGGATGCAAAGGTAAAGGAAGCAATTTTATCTTGCCTTCAAAGAGTTGGCATTTATGATAGGCAATAATCATTTTATGGACATCTTGAAAGAGGGTGGGCCAAAAGTAACCAGCTCTAAGGATTGTATTAGCAGTTTTCTTCCAATAGAGGTGGCCCCACATTCTCCTTCATGGAACTCATGCTTGATTTTATCTGCATCATTCTCAAGCAAACATTTAAGAAATAATCCACTAGCATTTTTCCAATATAGACATTTATCTAAAATGTAGTATTTAACAGCTTTAAACTTTAAAAATCTTGCCTTTGTTTTAGACAACCCAGGAGGTGTATTTAAATTGAGCAAAACATACAAAATATCAGCATACCAAGAGGAATTCATAAAATTATCTTTAATAATGGGAGTTGACAATTCCTCTTGTTCATCTAATGCATTTATCATGTTTATATCAAGAGCTTCAAAATTAGATTCAGCCATTAATATTGCTAATCCCTGGCCTTTTATGAGTTTAGTGGGCTTGATTTCTAAATCATATTCAAGTATCACAGCTATCCACTTTCCTATTTTACCATCTGGGTTCTATGTTAAAATGTCTTTCACAACTGAATTTGGCACAAATGCAATTATATGGGAGTGTAAAATGTAAACTTTGAAGTATTTTAAGGCTTTGACTAAAGTAAAGGCTTGTTTTTCCATGATGTTGTACTTCAGAGGTGCATCTATCAATGCCTTACTAAAGAATGCAATTGGCTACTCTTGTCCTTTTAAAATTTTCTGCAATAGGACAGTAGCCACTATGTGTTCTAATGCAAATAAAAAAATGAAAAAATATTTTGTAAAATCAGGACTTATAAGAACTGGTGTTTTGGTTAATGCTTGTTTTACTAGTTCAAATGATTTCTTTGCTTCTGAGGTCCATTTAACTCCTTCTTCTTTCTTCAACATGTTTGTTATGTTTCTAAGGATTTCAGCTAAGTTGGGAATGAACCTTCTCAAGAAATTAATCTTCCCAATGAAAGATTGAAGTTCCTTGATGTTTCTTGGATGGTTGATTTGCAAAATACCATGAATCCTCGTTGGGTCTATCTTTATCCCCTCTTCTGATATGATGTGTCCAAGTAATTTATCTTCTTAGAGACCAAACATATGTTTCTTTGGATTTAAAGATAACCCATACTTCCTGCATTTCTCAAAGACGTTTCTCAAGTGTTATAGGTGTTCTTCATCTATTTTGGAATAAACAGTGATATCATCCAAGTAAATAATGATGAAGTGTCCTAATTCTTCCGAGAATGCAATGTCCATGGCTCTCTAAAATGTAGCACCATCATTCATTAAACCAAAGGGCATTTTCACATACATGAAAGTGCCCCAAGGTGTAGTAAAGGATGTCTTGAGTTGATCATCAAGATGTACTAAAATCTGATTGTACCCTGAGAAGCCATCAAGCAAAGAAATTCTTTTAGAACCAACTACCTTTTGTAAAATATGATCCATCTTAGGTAAAGGGTAGTTGTCCTTCAATAAGGCTTTGTTTAAGTTCCTAAAGTCAATACAAAGCCTTATTTCACCTGTCTTTTTCCTAACTGACACTAGATTAGACACCCACTCTGAGTATCTAATAGGGACAGTAATTCCAGCTTCATAAATTTTTTTGATTTATTTCTCAACCAAAGGTAATTGAACAAGGTTTATTCTGTGCAGTTTTTGTTTAAAGGGCTTTTGGTTTTCTTTGAGGGGTATCTTGTGTTGAATTATTTCTGTGTCACAGGACTTTAGATCCTCATAACTCCATGCAAATACATCAGAAAATTTCTTAAACAACTCTATGTATTTCAGTTTGATGTGAGTTGGCAAAGTTTTATACAATTTGATCATTTTTGGTTTTAGTTCACTGCCTATATTGCACTCTTCTACTTCAGTTTCAACAGGCTCCAACTTTGGTTTCTTGGCAACATCATTGAAATCAAACAATTCTTCTAAAGGGACTAGACCTTTTGGCAAACTTTGATTGTTAGATTGCAGAGTTTCTAGGTCTTCTTTTCCTAAATCTGCACTAATTTCTGTGGTATTTTCAAGTTTTTTAGACAATAGATTTATATCAGCAATCTTTGGAGACTTTATTTCTTCATCAAGTGGGTTTTCTTCAATAGAATAGTCATTGTCATACTTTGAATCTGAATCTGAACTTGGCAGGTCAAATTCATTTCTGGACTGTAAGAAGTCTTCTATTTGTTTATCTCCATCAAACATTTGCCAATATTCTTCATTATCAGGGACAACTGGTCTAAATTTGATTTGGGTAGTGCACTGTTTAGTTTCATAAGGTGTTAAACATGTTCTAGCAGCAAAAGCTAAACTATGGGCAAGGTTATTTTGGTCTCTTGGGACAAAGATAAGTTGGGATTCCTAAAATGTTTTCAACAAATCAATGACATCATTTCTATAGGCTGTAAGTCTAGGGTGTTTGGCACAATATTCCCCATTCACTTGCCTAACAATCAACTCTAAATCCCCATGAAATTTTATCCTTTTACCCCTAATTTCTTCAATAAATGTAAGCCTAAAAGGAGGGATTCATACTCGGCTATTTTATTTGAACATTGAAAATGTAATCTGTAAGAATACCCTTTAGTATGATTGTTTTCAGTGTCATGTATCCAAATTCCTGCACTTGCATTGTTCTTAGTGCAAGACCCACAAAATTCATACTCCAAAGAGGACTAGTTTCAGATTTACTAGTTTGACTACTATCCTCTTTATTCTGTGTGCTTTCATCTTGTTCTTGACAGTCAGTATTGTGTTGAAAATTTTCTAGTTCCTCATGTTCTTCATTAAGTTGAGGATTCTTCTCTTGGTTCTCAAGGTTGGCAAGCAATGGATGACTATTTTGTAGGTCTAGACTTGTGACTAGTTTACAATGATTTTTTATTTTGACACACTATTTTGACCTTTTTGTCCTGTCTCCTTTCTTTTCTATGTCTGCTACTACATTACAGTGAGGAGTGGCGACTAAATTAGTTAAGGTTTCTTGCTCATTGAATGTTTCATCATTAAAATAATGAATAATTCAAGGCCTGTATGTACATAATAAAGAGGAGATTTTTGTGGTCTCTCTTGGCTGGTAACCAGTATTGCATATGAGATTACCTATAAAGTCTTCTAGTTTGATTAAAAAATGGGATGGTTGCATATGTCATATCCATTTGCATTGTTCCTTGTAACTTAGCTCCCCAAGATCTTGATAACAACATACCATATTTGGGGGGTACATCAGCCACTACAATATCTATTACTAAACACTTAGCTGGAATTTGTGTTAAGTTTACACAAAGGTCTTTGATCAAACCTAGACATTTCACTCTGCTTGAGTCAAAGGAGTAAAGATCTTTGTAAGCCCTAGTGATTTCAAGGCCTAGACTCTCCATGACTGATTTGGGAATTAAGTTATGAGAGGCCCCTGACTCATGCATAGCATTGTGTAAAATTTTGTCATGAATCTTTAAACTAACATAAAAAGGAGGAACTAGTCCTTCTTGGTATCTTCCTTCAATATTAGGACCAAATAAAAGCTATGGTTGGTCAGCACTAAGATTGACAGTGTCATTATTTTCTGTTATGTTAAAAGCCTTCAAAATTTGTGATCTATATACATCTTGGGTGGCTAATTCAGTAAGAGGAACAGAGATTTTTGTCTTGGAAATTTCCTACTCCAAACTAAAAGGCAGCTGATTTTTTACAATGTTTCTTTCAGCCCTATTAACCACCACTTTATCAGCAAAATCAACATGTTGATTTCCTCTATTTACATTGGTCAAAATTGTTTTAATAGGAGCACTAGCTGAGGTGCCAATGCTACTAAGATTTTCACTCTGTTTTTCATTAATTTGAGTGCATTTTTCTTTGTTCTGATAAGAATTTACAGTCACTGTTTTATCTTTCTGTTTTGTAACTTTGAGTTTATTTATAGGGCTGCTTTTTGCAGAATTGTCAGAGGTTTTAGTTTTGGGAGTTTCCTGATTCTTTTTACCCCTAAGGTAATATTCTTTTGGAGTCTCTATGATGACATTTTCCAGCTCTTGATAGTAATCTTCATCCTCTGGTCTTCTATCATCATAGGGTGTGTATAGACCTTGTTTTCTATTGTAATGAACATCAAAGGTATCATTGTTTACCCCCAACATGTTTATATCATCTTCCTTTGTTTGTTCACTTGTTTCTTCAACCTGATTTACATAGTTTTGAAGAAAAGGAGGTGTAATCTGTTGATCATCTTCCCTTGGTCTATTTGGAGGTTGGTTTCTCCTAAAATTCTGATTTTGATTTTGATTCCTATTTTGAGGAGCTAATTGGTTTTGACTGGCTTGTGCTCTCTCAAGTATGCTCATTGTTTTCATCATTTCTTCCATCATTCTCTCCATTTTTGAACTAGACGTGGAAGGTGTAGACTCTTCCCTAAATGATACTTTCTTCTCATTTCTCATCCTAGCTCTTTTATCCATTAAATTTACTTCCATAGCTAAGGCTCCTTTCTGCATATTCTCTAGAGTCAGAGGGTCTCTTTCTCTAAGTTGATAAGCCATTTTAGGATCGAATCCTTCAGGGAACTTGTTTAAAGTTGATCCTTGTGGAGGTTTTAATTTTGGGGGAAGCACATTATACACACTATTAAATCTAGTGAAATAAGCTTGGACACTTTCCCCAGTGTTTATTTTGAGGCTGTTATAGTCTGAAAGAATTTGGAGAGGATTCTTCTTAACTTCCCACTTGTTTAGGAAAAACTGATGAAGGGCTTGGAGATCATTGATACACTTAGGGGTTAAGCCTTTGAACCATTTTCTTGCTTCTCCCCCTAAACTTTGAGCAAATAACCTAAGTTTGACAGTTTCATCATCAATTTCATTTCTGTCAAAGTAGTCATTCATCTTATCCACATGTTTTGAAGCAGTGGTAGCACCACTGACATCGAATAATGGTATCTTGAACTGATAGTCCTGTGGTAGATTGACTAGAGGTAAAGGAAGGACCAATGGGGCATACCATGTTGCCATGATAGGAGGTTGAGGTGGATTTACAAGGGGTGAATTAATGAGAGGTAAAGTGGGCTAAAGTGGATTGTTTTGGACAGTGGATGTATGAGGTACAGAAGTGGATGGACTAGCAAGAGATTGTTGAGCTGATCTTGGGTGAGAAAAACCAAAATTATAAAGGAAATGTAAATCAGGTGGAGTAGTTTCTCTACTACCAAGATGTTCACCTCTATCTTGGGATGAAGTTGGGTACTCTAAACCTATCTGATCTATATCATCAAGTGATCTAGTTCTAAATGGATTTCTTAAGTCAACTTGTGATTTTTGTAGAGCTACAAGGTTTTCAGGGATAGAATTAGCTCTATGGTGTGGTCTGATAATAGTTGAATATTTGGCCTTATGAGACTTCCTAAGTATTCTTTCAGGGTTATCAACTATCTCAAGAGGGTTGGATCAGGATGGCTCCTACTATGAACTCTTTTAGAAGCCACTATGCTATGTTTTTCAGACCCAATTAACAAGAAAATTTTAACCAAATATGACAATCTTTAAGAGGCTAACTAATCTTTAAACAAGAAAATTTTAATGCTTAAGGTCTTCTTAACTGTGTTTATATGGTGTTATGATGATAATGGGTTTCCCAGTGGAGTCTTAAGGTCTTTTTAGGATTGTGGAGTCATCAGGTGGAAATTTGTAGCTCTTTTGGAGGTAAAGTGTTTTATGGTCTGCCACCATGTTTATTTGTAACCAATCTGAAATATTTTTGGGTTTTCTAAGTTATTTCAGTCCTATGGGTTCTAAAAGTGTCCTAAATCTGTTTCAAAACTTAGCTAGGGTGATGAGACAAAGAAATTTTACTCATATGGCTAAGCCAACTGATTGTTTCTAGGTTTGATAAGCTCTTATGAGAATCCTAAGGGTTTTTTAGTTTGTCACTGACTCAAAATAAGTTTTATCATGATTACCACTCGCTTTGGTAGTGCTTGAAAATGGCTACTTGTACTCAAGGGGTTTTTTGAGGTCTTAAGGGTGTCTATGAAATTTGACTCAGGTCCCTAGTGGAGTTGCTAGAAATGTTAGGCCTCTGTAATTTTAGCAAGTTGGCAAGACTAAAGCTGTAGAGACAACATTATGAAGCACTAGGATTCTAGGATCTAGCCCTCCTGAATCTAGAGAGGGATCTCTCTTATAGGTGCAAACATTGATTTATCTTTAAGGCTTTTGGTATGATATTAGGCTAGTTATTAAGAACAAGGGTTTTTTGTTTGTTTGGATGGTTGAGCATGATTCTTAATTGAGTGGAAAGTCCTAAAAATGAAAGAGTTTCAAAGGGGTAAAGATGTGAACAATCAGAGCAAGATTTAGCTGATAGGATAGATATGAAACAGGGCTTAATCCATTGGGTTATGGAGTCATAAAAGGGTTTAATAGTGCAACAATTTCAAGAGTGATCCAAGGGGCAAGTCATTTATATGAAAAGACCCTTTATATTAAATGATGAATGGAACATTAAAAGTGTTGAAAAGGTGGAAGAAGTCAATAATTTCAACAAGGATTTATCAACTTTCCAAACAAGAAAAGCCTTTTTAGCAACTGTTTGAAACCAACCAAAGACAGGGCTAACCTTAAAATTCTTTGGACAAGCTTGTATTAAAGTTAACTTATCAGACAAAAAATCCAGAAATCCACATGACTACTTTCAGAAGGGACGAAAATAGATAAGAAAACAAAGTGTAGCTTAAGATCAAGCAAGATACATTAAAATCTAAACCTACTTCAGCATACTCTTAGGGAAACATTCAAAACAACCTTTGGAGAAAGAAACTAGAAGACAAGGTAAACCATAAACCTTTCCAGTCTAACTCTACTTAACATATAATGAAAATATCATTTAAGAACTTCCTTTCAAGTTTTTTACATCAAGACAGGGACAAACCAACATTCCTTGATAATGTTTACACTTAAGTCATTCTTAGAAACACAATTGGAGGAAAACATGAAGGTAAAGCTTATCAGTGAGAGTAGGGTACTTTTAACAGTAAATCCTAGCTCTATATTTGTTGTTCTTTATCAGAGAAAAGGTGAACAAAATGGCATACATGAAAGGAAAACAAATAACAGTAAGAAGCACTTCACCAATGATATAGACCAGGATCCCAAAAATCAGCTTTTATATTGATGTCAATCCAGTTACATACTTCAAGTCCAATGTTTCAGTACAACAACATCTTTTCTTCTCAGCCTAACTTATTTGATCACAAACAGAGCTTCAAGAGCCTCTGAAAACTATTTACATGTAGAAAGTTTCGAGCAACAAGTATTACATCTAAGTGCAGCAACAAATCCTTTACAATGTGCTCCTCAAGGACATTTTATAGGAAAATGAGGAGGTAGAAGAGTTTCTTGAGTTCAAATATAATTAATTCTACACTTAATGCATTTCCTGGCCTTGAAAACCATGCAAGGCATAAGGCAGGAATGCATTCTATCTATATCTATGTTTCATAACTCTGTTTCTGCTTTCTAAGGTTTAATGGATGAGAATATTTACTTCAGGGAACTTTCTTATCTCTATATTAACTTTGCTGGCAGTTTGCAATAAGTTTATTTGGTTGAATTAATTGTTCATCTATCTTTATGCAAATATCTGTGAAACAAGAAATAACTATGCCTTCTTTGATTTCTTTGAGGTTGTCAGTGGCTTTTGGAAGCTGGAGAGGATTCAATTAGCCTCTGATGTGGCAGTGGAGGCTTCTCAGCTTGATACTTCTCTTTGTTTTATCCTAAAACACTATTAATTTATCTTGATCCTATATTTTAGGATTAATTAGGCCTAATTTCTATCTTTTGGTATTCATACTGTCTTTGACTGTGTGGATTAGGATTTTGATAGTCGAATTTATGTCTTAATCCTTCAAAGCTATGTCGAAACCTTTAAATATTCACTTCTGCTTTGATCTTCTTCATTTATTTGGTATTCACTATGTTTTTGTTGTTTTTGCAGGTGCGTAGAGGGTTTATGATCTCAGAAATTCTCATGAGGCACGGAGAAATCATAATCTGAATCATGTAGATTCAGTGTCCTCATGGATAATGGCCTGGGGGATCGTCATCCATGGCCTTTGATTTCTTGTTAAAACAATGGAGAAACCTTTAAAACCCTGCAAAAAACAAACAAAATTAAGAAAATCAGTGAAAATGGGTTAGTGCTTGCTCTGAGCGCGAGATCAAATTGTGGCCATTGGATGAAAACTTCCACCGGTCCAGATCATTTGATGAGCCAATGGGGAGGCAGTTGGGTAAACGGTGGGAAGATTAAGTCCAGGCCATCGATTTAGATCAATCAACGGCTAGGATTAATCGGGATTTCAAACAGTGGGGATAATTGTAATGGGGGAAAATTTTTGATCGGGACCATCGATCTTTAGAGATCGAAGGTGGGAAAAAAACGATGGAATGCTTATGGGAATAAACAAGGGGCAAAGACTTAGGGTTAAGATATAACCGGAGCCGTTCGATATAAAAGATCGACGGTGGGGATTTATTGTCGAAATAATTGGGAGAATAGGTGAAATGGAAAATGCAATGGGGGGAGTGATATAAGCTGTCGATCCAGAGTAATGAATGGTCAAGATGGTGTAATGGAGCGCTTGGGAGTTCAGACGGTGGGCAGATGAATGGGGGGAAGGATTTAATCCAGACCTTCGATCTTCAGAGATCGACGATGGAGAAGACTTGATAAAATGCCCAAGAAAGAAAATGAGGAGCAGGGTTTCGGGTTTGAAATGAAATATGGGTCGTTAGATTAGGTTTAATGGATGGTCGACATCACCATATAAAAACACTTGGGAGAATGATGAGGGGAAAATTCTCAGGGTCACGTTATAATATAAGCCGTCGAATTAAAATGATGAACGACCCATATTTGAAGTGAAATAACACTGCGGAGGGTAGGTGGTTTAGCGGAAAACCAGGACGGTTTTCACGTGGCTTCGGAGGTGGGAAGTGGTTTTCACCAAAGTCACACAATTCCACACACTGAGTGATGCGTGGAAAAACAATACCACCCATATCACGCAATTTCTAAAATTTAACGCCCGGACATTAAAAAAACATGATATGTCACTTCAGTCGTCGGATCTAATGATTATGATCAGACGGTGCAGAGAAAACCCAATGGGGAAAGATGCACGGGGCAGAGGTTAAATCATCAGGTTAGATCCTGACCATAGGATCTGAAGCATGAACGGCCGAGATTTAACAATTGGGTGGAGTTATATAAACTGAGGGAAAGGGCAAAAGACTTTCGGGCTTTGATCTTGTCCATTAGATCTATTAAATGGATGGTTGAGATCAGAGGTGGGGCGGGGTTATGAAAAGGCATGGTGATCGCGCACAATGAGGGTTGTTGATCTACAAGATCAACTGTGGATATTCACCGAAAAACTAAACTGTCGGCTTTTATTAAAACATAATGAAAGTCGTGTTTTTTATGAAATACAAAGGAGAAAAAGGTTTGACGGGGTTCGAAGAGGAGTTTTAGGCCCTTTAAGCACCCGATTGCGGGGCTTAAGGTCCTATGAGAAAGGAACTTACATGAGTTAAGCCCTTGGGGGATAAAGAAAATATATATGCAGAAAAAGGTATTCTTGGCCTAAAAAAGAGTTTTTTAAGCCAATTTAGTGCTTCTAGTAGGTAAATGGAGGCTTTTTAAACCAAATGGAAGGATACCAAATGATTTTGAAAGGATCTTGGGGTGATTTTGAAGGTTAAAATAGGCTTATGGAGGGATTTTTATGGAGGAAAGGGGATAATAATGGAGGTCAATTATGAGTGAAAGGAAGGGTAAAATGAAGGGGGAAAATGGGTTTTTGAGCTGTCTTCTTTAGGAAAAACAATAGATTTTTAGGATAAGAGGGAAACAACAGTGAAGATTAACTAAAAGATCAGTTATCTTCATAAGACTTTAAGAACTCATAATTTGGCCATAAAATTATTTCTTAAAGGCTTAAAAAATGATATAGCCACCATTTGATATGACAAATTTTTATAGGTGGCTAACAATGCTCCACATGGGGATGACACCTTGCTTGAAGGTGTCAAGAACTTTAGACCTGTCTTCTCTAGAATCTGATCAATGCCTCATCCATTGGGCTGCAATTTTCTTCTTTTGCTGGTCTTCTTTTGCTCTAACAATGTTAGCAGCCATCAAAAACAATGGAATTATATCATAACAACCTTTCTACTTACCCAATCCTACTGATCTAAAATTTTTTCTTCTTTCAAAGTGCATTTGGATTGGCAAACTCTTTTACAAACATTTTATTCTTGTGAAAACATAAAACTAGTCTATTTCTACCCTTATTTCTCCATGAACTCAGATTTAAGCAGTTGAGTTCATAAGCTTCTCTACCTAACTACACTCTGTTAGGATTAGACTATCTAACAAAGCTTATTCTCTAAATTCTAAGAAAAGAAATTTAAAATCATCCAAGTCAGGATTAAACAGCCTAACTTGTTGTTGATCTAAGGCATAAAAAAAAGCTACACATAGACTAGAATTGTAGCAAAGTAAATCAAAATGGTGAAGGCTTAAGATCTGAAAACTAAAGAACATCCTTCTCTTTCTTTAGCTCTGTTTTTAGACTTGTTTGAGCTGTTTTTCTCTTTGTTTTCTGGTTGAATTTTTGGGCACATTAGAACCAATTTTCTTCTATCCTTGGCTCAAGATTTGATCTAGTTAGAGCCATTCTTTCTTTTGGAATTCGTAGGTCCATATTTTAGCTTGTTTGAACCTTCATTTTTCTATCCTAATCTACCCGACTGATAAGCCAAAATTGAGCTATTTGGAAAATCTAATTCACTAACCTATCAACAGAAAATTTAAAACTAATTAGTCATTATTAGGCTGTATGACTAACTAGGAGTGTGTTTTTTAGGAGTGGCATTTGAGCTTACACACTTTCAGATTTTGTTTCTCTTTTTGGTATGGGGCTGTACCTTTCTTGTTTTTACAATCTGCCCTCTTTTCTCTTTCTATTGTTTTTGTATTTTTCATTTTCTAACTTTGAATGCAATGATGGATATGATATTCACAATGAGAAAAACTAAAAGGCTTCCAGACTGATATGATCAAGAGAAATAATGTTTGAGCATCCTGCCATTGACAGGACCCCCAAAAATTTCAGCTCCACTCAATTCTTGTAAAAAATAAGCATTTTTACCAGTAGTAGAATGAATGAGATAAGGGCCAAGCCATAAGTTATCAAATTTCCGATGCTTGCCCTTATCTTCTCTCCTTGAATCCCATTTTAAAACCGTGTCACCAATGTTGAAATCACCGGCTTTTGTTCTTTTATCAAAAAGCTTCTTAATGATTTCTTGCTTTTGTAAAGCTCTATTGTAAACCTCCTCTCTGGTTTGCTGAAGATGTATGGTCTGATTTATTCTTCTGATTATGTCATTGTCTTCAGACTGTACTTCTTGGATCATCTTCATGACTGGCACACCTAGGCTGGTTGGAAAAATTGCATCTATTCCATACACAAGCTGGTAAGCTGACATTCCAATTTATTTTTTCAGTGTTAATCTGTTAGCCCATAATGCATGTACTAGCTTTGTGTGCCATGATTTCTTATTGTCCTCCAGCAACTTCTTGATTATATTCACCAAACTTTTGTTTGAGGATTTTGCCAGCCCATTACCTTGAGGGTAATAAGCAGTAGAATGGCCCAATGTAATTTGATATTTGTGACAGAATTCAACCATATTTTTGGATCCAAATGCAGCAGCATTTTCAGTGATAATCTTCCTAGGACAACCAAATCTAGAGAGGATATGAGTTTCAAGGAATTTTATGATGACAGAGTCATTGGCTTGCCTAGAAGGGATGGCTTCTATCCATTTGGTAAAGTAATCTATTGCAGTGAGAATCCATCTATGTTGGGAAAATGAGGGTGGATGGATTTCTCCTATGAAGTCTAGACCCCACTGTTGAAAAGGAGCTTCAACAGTGATTGGATGCAAAAGTAAAGGAAGCAATTTTCTCTTGCCTTCAAAGAGTTAGCATTTATGAAAGGAAATAATCATTTTATGGACATCTTGAAAGAGGGTGGGCCAAAAGTAACCAGCTCTAAGGATTTTATTAGCAGTTGTCTTCCAATAGAGGTGGCCTCCAAATTCTCCTTCATGGAACTCATGCTTGATTTTATCTGCATCATTCTCAGGCAAACATTTAAGCAATGATCCACTAGCATTTTTCCAATATAGACATTTATCTAAAATGCAGTAGTTAACAACTTTAAACTTTAAAAACCTTGCCTTTGTTTTAGACAACCCAAGAGGTATATTTAAATTTAGAAAAACATACAAAATATCAGCATACCAAGAGGAATTCATAAAATGATCTTCAACAATGGGATTTGACAATTCCTCCTATTCATCTAATGCATTTATCATGTTTATATCAAGAGCTTCAAAATTAGATTCAGCCATTAATCTTGCTAATCCTTGGCCTTTTATGAGTTTAGTGGGTTTGATTTCTAAATCATATTCAAGTATCATATCTATCCACTTTCCTCTTTTACCATCTGGGTCTTGTGTTAAAATGTCTTTCACAACTAAATTTGGCACAAATGAAATTATGTGAGAGTGTAGAATGTAAACTCTGAAGTCTTTTAAGGCTTTGACTAAAGAAAAGACTTGTTATTCCATGATGTTGTACTTTAGAGGTGCATCTCTCAATGCCTTACTAAAGAATGCAATTGGCTGCTCTTATCTTTTTAAATTTTTCTGCAATAGGACAGCAACCACTATGTGTTCTAATGAAAATGAAAAAATGAAAAAATATTTTGTAAAATCAGGACTTATAAGAACTGGTATTTTGGTTAATGCTTGTTTTACCAGTTCAAATGATTTCTTTGCTTCTAAGGTCCATTTAAATCCTTCTTTCTTCAAGATGTTTGTTATGTTTCTAAGGAGTTCAGCTAAGTTGGGTATGAACCTTCTCAAGAAATTAATCTTCCCAATGAAAGATTGAAGTTCCTTGATGTTTCTTGGATGGTTGATTTGCAAAATACCATCAATCCTCTTTGGGTCTATCTTTATCCCCTCTTCTGATATGATGTGTCCAAGTAATTTACCTTCTTGGAGACCAAACATTGTTTTCTTTGGATTTAAAGATAACCCATACTTCTTGCATTTCTCAAAGACTTTTATCAAGTGTTCTAGTTTTTCTTCATCTGTTTTGGAATAAACAGTGATATCTTTAACCCATAATTTTTGCACCATCATTCATTAAACCAAAGGGAATTTTCACATACATGAAAGTGCCCCAAGTTTTAGTAAAGGTTGTCTTGAGTTGATCATCAGGATGTACCAAAATCTGATTGTACCCTCAGAAGCCATCAAGTAAAGAAATTCTTTTAGAACCAACTACCTTTTGTAAAATATGATCCATCTTAGGTAAAGGGTAGTTGTCCTTCAATGAGGCTTCATTGAAGTTCCTAAAGTCAATACAAAGCCTTATTTCACCTGTCTTTTTCCTAACTGACACTAGATTAGACACCCACTCTGAGTATCTAATAGGGACAATAATTCCAGCTTCATACATTTTTTTGATTTCTTTCTCAACCAAAGGTAATTGAACAGGGTTTATTCCGCGCAGTATTTGTTTAAAGGGATTTTGGTTTTCTTTGAGGGGTATCTTGTGCTGAATTATTTCTGTGTCATAGGAATTTAGATCCTTATAACTCCATGCAAATACATCAGAAAATTCCTTAAAAAACTCTATTTATTTCATTTTGATGTGAGCTGGCAAAGTTTTAGACAGTTTTATCATTTTTGGTTTTAGTTCACTTCCTATATTGCACTCTTCTACTTCAATTTCAATAGGCTCCAACTTTGGTTTCTTGGCAACATCATTGAAATCAAACAATTCTTATAAAGGGACTAGACCTTTTGGCAAACTTTGATTGTTAGATTGCAGAGTTTCTAGGCCTTCTTTTCCTAAATCTACACTAATTTCTGTGGTATTTTCAAGTTTGTTAGACAACAGATTTATATCAGCAATCTTTGGAGACTTCTTCATCAAGTGGGTTTTCTTCAATAGAACAGTCATTGTCATACTTTGAATCTAACTTGGCAACTCAAATTCATTTCTGGACTGTAAGAAGTCTTCTATTTGTTTGTCTCCATCAAAAACTTGCCAATATTTTTCATTATCAGGGACAACTAGTCTAAATTTGATTAGGGTAGTGCACTATTTTGTTTCATAAGGTGTTAAACATGTTCTAGCAGCAAAAGCTAAACTATGGGCAAGGTTATTTTGGTCTCTTGGGACAAAGATAAGTTGGGATTCCTCAAATGTTTTCAAAAAATCAATGGCATCATTTCAATAGGCTCTAAGTCTGGGTTGTTTGGCACATTATTCCCCATTCACTTGCTTAAAAATCAACTCTGAATCCCCATGAAATTTTATCCTTTTGGCCCCTAATTTCTTCAATAAGTGTGAGACTAAAAGGAGGGATTCATACTCGGCTATGTTATTTGAACATAAAAAATTTAATCTGTAAGAATACCCTTCAGTATAATTGTTTTCAGTGTTATGTATCCAAATTCCTGCATCTGCATTGTTCTTAGTGCAAGACCCATCAAAATTCATACTCCAAATAGGACTAGTTTCAGATTTACTAGTTTGACTACTATCCTCTTTATTCTTTGTGCTTTCAGCTTGTTCTTGACAGTCAGTATTGTGTTGAAAATGTTCTAGTTCCTCATGTTCTTCATTAAGTTGAGGATTCTTCTCTTGGTTCTCAAGGTTGGCAAGCAATGGATGACTGTTTTGTAGGTCTAGACCTGTGATTAGTTTACAGTGATTTTTTGTTTTGACACACTGTTTTGACCTTTCTGTCGTGTCTCCTTTCTTTTCTATGTCTGCTACTACATTACAGTGAGGAGTGGCCACTAAATTAGTTAAGGTTTCTTGCTCATTGAATGTTTCATCATTAAAAAGAATGAATGAGTCAAGGCCTGTATGTACAGAATAAAGAGGAGAGTTTTGTGGTATCTCTTGGTTGGTAACCATGTATTGCATATGAGATTCCCTATAAAGTCTTCTAGTTTGATTAAAAACAGGGATGGTTGCATATGTCATATCCATTTGCATTGTTCCTTGTAACTTAGCTCCCCAATATCTTGATAACATCATACCATATTTGGGGGGTACATCAGCCGCTACAATATCCATTACTAAACACTTGGCTAGAATTTGTGTTAAGTTTACACAAAGGTCTTTGATCAAACCTAGACATTTCACTCTGCTTGAGTCAAAGGAGTAAAGATCTTTGTAAGGTCTAGTGACTTCAAGGCCTAGACTCTCTATGTCTACTTTGGTCATTAAGTTATGAGAGGCCCCTGAGTCATGCATAGCATTGTGTAAAATTTTGTCATGAATATTTAAACTAACATAAAAAGGAGGAACTGGTCCTTCTTGGTATCTTCCTTCAATCTTAGGACCAAATAAAAGCTCCGGTTGGTCATCACTAAGATTGACAGTGTCATTATTTTCTGTTATGTTAAAAGCCTTCAAAATTTGTGATCTATATACATCTTGGGTGGCTAATTCAGTAAGAGGAACAGAGATTTTTGTCTTGGAAATTTCCTGCTCCAAACTAAAAGGCAGCTAATTTTTTACAATGTTTGTTTCAGCCTTATTAACCACCACTTTATCAGCAAAATCAGCTTGTTGATTTCCTCTATTTACATTGGTCAAAGTTGTTTTAATAGGATCACTAGCTGAGGTGCTAACGCTGCTAATATCTGCACTCTATTTTTCATTAATTTGAGGGCCTTTTTCTTTGTTCTGGTCAGAATTTACAGCCATTGTTTTATCTTTCTGTTTTGTAACTTTGAGTTTATTTATAGGGCTATTTTTTGCAGAATTGTCAGAGGTTTTAGTTTTGGGAGTTTCCTGATTCTTTTTACTCCTAAGTTCATATTGTTTTGGAGTCTCTATGATGACATTTTCCAGCTCTTGATAGTAATATTCATCCTCTGCTCTTATATCATCATAGGGTGTGTATAGACCTTGTTTTCTATTGTAATCAACATCAAAGGTATCATTGTCTACCCCCAGCATGTTTATATCATCTTCCTCTGTTTGTTCACTTGTTTCTTCAACCTCATTTACATAGTTTTTGATGAAAAGGAGGTGTAATATGTTGATCATCTTCCCTTGGTCTGTTTGGAGGTTGGTTTCTCCTAAAATTCTGATTTTGATTTTGATTCCTGTTTTGAGGAGCTGATTGGTTTTGACTAGCTTGTGCTCTCTCAAGTATGCTCATCTTTATCATCATTTCTTCCATCATTCTCTCCATTTTTGAACTAGATGTGGAAGGTGCAGACTCTTCCCTAAATGATACTTTCTTCTCATTTCTCATCCTAGTTCTTTTCTCCATTAAATTTACTTCCACAACTAAGGCTCCTTTCTGCATATTCTCTAGAGTCAGAGGGTCTCTTTCTCTAAATTGATAAGCCATTTCAGGATCGAATCCTTCAGGTAACTTGTTTAAGGCTGAGTCTTGTGGAGGTTTTAATTCTGGGGGAAGAACATTATACACACTATTAAATCTAGTGCAATAAGCTTGGACACTTTCCTAAGTGTTTCTTTTGAGGTTGTTATAGTCTAAAAGAATTTGGAGAGGATTTTTCTTAACTTCCCACTTGTTTAGGAATAACTGATGAAGGGCTTGGAGATCATTGATATTGTTAGGGTTAAGCCTTTTAACCATTTTCTTTCTTCTCCCCCTAAACTTTGAGCAAATAATCTAAGTTTGACAGTTTCATCATCAATTTCATTTCTGTAAAAGTAGTCATTCATCTTATCCACATGTTGTGAAGCAGTGGTAGCACCACTGACATCGACTAATGGTATCTTGGACTAATATTCCTATGGTAGATTGACTAGAGGTAAAGGAAGGACCAATGGGGCATACCATGTTGCCATGATAGGAGGTTGAGGTGGATTTACAAGGGGTGGATTAACGAGAGGGAAAGTGGGCTGAAGTGGAGTGTTTTGAATAGTGGATGTATGAGGTACAGAAGTGGATGGACTAGCAAGAGATTGTTGAGCTGATCTTGGGTGAGAAAAACAAAAATTATGAAGGAAATGTAAATCAGGTGGAGTAGTTTCTCTACTACCAAGATGTTCACCTCTATCTTGGGATGAAGGTGGAGACTCTAAATCTATCTGATCTATATCAACTAGTGATTTTTGTAGAGCTGCAAGGTTTTCAAGGATAGAATTCGCTCTATGGAGTGGTCTGATAATAGCTAAAGATTTGGCCTTAGGATACTTCCTAAGTATTATTTCAGGGTTATCAACTATCTCAGGAGGGTTTGGATCAGGATGGCTCCTAGTATGAACTCTTTTAGAAGCCACTATGCTATGTTTTTCAAACCCAACTAACAAGAAACGTTTAACCAAATATGACAATCTTTAAGAGGCTAACTGATCTTTAAACAAGAAAACTTTAATGCTTAAGGTCTTCTTAACTGAGTTTATATGGTGTTATGATGATAATGGGCTTCCTAGTGGAGTCTTTAGGTCTGTTTAGGATTGTGGAGTCACCAGATGGAAATTTTTAGCTCTTTTGGAGGTAAAGTGTTTTATGGTCCACCACCATGTTTATTTGTAACCAATCTGAAATATTTTTGGGTTTTCTGAGTTATTTCAGTCCTGTGGGTTCTAAAAGTGTCCTAAATCTATTTCAACAGTTAGCTAGGGTGATGAGACAAAGAAATTTTACTCTTATGGCTAAGACAGCTGATTGTTTCTAGGTTTGATAAGCTCTTATGAGAATCCTAAGGGTTTCTTAGTTTTTCACTGAGTCAAAATAAGTTTTATCATGATTACCACTTGCTTTGGTAGTGCTTGAAAATGGCTACTTGTACTCAAGGGGTTTTTGAGGTCTTAAGGGTGTCTAAGATGAAATTTGACTCAGGTTCCCAGTGGAGTTGCCAGAAATGTTAGGCCTCTGTAATTTTAGCAGATTGGCAAGAATAAAGTTGTAGAGACAACATTATGAACCACTTTGGGATTCTAGGATCTAGCCCTCCCGAATCCAGAGAGGGATCTCTCTTATAAGTGAAAATATTGATTTATCTTTAAGGCTTTTGGTATGATATTAGGCTAGTTATTAAGAACAAGGGCTTTTTGTTTGTTTGGATGGTTGAGAATGATTTTTAATTGAGTGGAAATTCCTAAAAATGAAAGAGTTTCGAAGGGGTAAAGATGTGAAAAATCAGAACAAGATTTAGCTGATAGGATAGATATGAAACAGGGCTTAATCCATTGGGCTATGGAGTCATAAAAGGGTTTAATTGTGCAACAATTTCAAGAGTGATCCAAGGGGAAATTCATCTATATGAAAAGATCCTTTAGATTAAATGATGAATGGAACATTAAAAGTGTTTAAAAGGTGGAAGAAGTCAATAATTTCAACAAGGATTTATCAACTTTCCAAACAAGAAAAGCCTTTTAAGCAAATGTTTGAAACCAACCAAAGACAAGGCTAACCTTAAAATTCTTTGGACAAGCTTATATTAAAGCTAACTTATCAGACAAACAATCCAACAATCCACATGACTACTTTCAGAAAGGATGAAAATAGATAAGAAAACAAAGTGTAGCTTAAGATCAAGAAAGATACATTAAAATCTAAACCTGCTTTAGCATACTCTTAGGGAAACCTTAAAAACAACCTTTGGAGAAAGAAACTAGAAGACAAGGCAAACCATAAACCTTTCCAGTCTAACTCTACTTAGAATATAATGAAAATATCATTAAAGAACTTCCTTTCAAGTTTTTCACATCAAGACAGGGACAAACCAACATTCCTTGATAATTTTTACACTTAACTTAGTCATTCTTAAAAACACAATTGGAGGAAAACATGAAGATAAAGCTTATCAGTGAGAGTAGGGTACTTTTAACAGTAAATCCTAGCTCTATATTTTTTGTTCTTTATCAGAGAAAAGGTGAACAAAATGGCATACATGAAAGGAAAAAAAATAACAGTAAGAAGCACTTCACCAATGATATAGACCAGGATCCTAAAAATCAGCTTGTATATTGATGTCAATCCGGTTACATACTTCAAGTCCAATGTTTCAGTATAGCAACATATTTTCTTCTCAGCCTAACTTATTTGATCACAAACAGAACTTCAAGAGCCTCTGAAAACTATTTACATGTAGAAAGTTTCAAGCAACAAGTATTACATCTAAGTGCAGCAACCAAACCTTTACAATGTGCTCCTCAAGGAGATTTTATAGGAAAATGAGGAGGCGGAAGAGTTTCTAGGGTTCAAATATAATTAATTCTACACTTAATGCATTTCCTGGCCTTGAAAACCATGCAAGGCATAAGGCAGGAATGCATTCTATCTATATCTCTGTTTCATAAATCTGTTTTTTCTTTCTAAGGCTTAATGGATGAGAAGATTTACTTCAGGGAACTTTCTTATCTCTGTATTAACTTTGCTGGAAGTTTGCAATAAGTTTCTTTGGTTGAATTAATTGTTCAGTTGTCTTCATGCAAATATCTGTGAAACAGGAAATACCTATGCCTTCTTTGATTTCTTTGAGGCTGCCAGTGGCTTTTGGAAGCTGGAGAGGATTCAATTAGCCTTTGATGTGGCAGTGGAGGCTTCTCGGCTTGATACTTCTCTTTATTTTATCCTAAAACACTGTTAATTTATCTTGATCTTGTATTTTAGGCTTAATTAGGCCTAATTTCTATCTTCTGGTCTTCATATTGTCTTTGATTGCATGGATTAGGCTCTTGTTAGTTAAATTTATGTCTTAATCCTTCAAAACTGTGTCGAAACCTTTAAAGATTCACTTCTGCTTTGATCTTCTTCATTTATTTGGTATTCACTGTGTTTTTGTTGTTTTTGCAGGTGCACAGAGGGTTTATGACCTAAAAAATGCTCATGAGGCACGGAGAAATCATAATCTGAATCATGTAGATTCAATGTCTTCCTGGATAATGGCCTGGGGAATCGTCATCCTCGGCCTTTGATTTCTTGTTAAAAAAATGGATAAAAGTTTAAAACCTTGCAAAAAACAAACAAAATTAAGAAAATCAGTGAAAATGGGTTAGTGGCTGCTCTGAGCACGAGATCAAATCGTGGCCGTTGGATGAAAACATCCAACCATCCAGATCATTTGATGGGACAATGGGGAGGTGGTTGGGTAAATGGTGGGGAGATTAAGTCCGGGCCGTCAATTTAGATTGATCAACAGCCAAGATTAATTGGGATTTCAAACGGTGGGGATAATTGTAATGGGGGAAAAGTTTTGATCGGGACCATCGATCTTCAGAGATCGACGATGGGAAACAAACGATGGAATGCTCAAGGGAATAAACAAGGGGCAAATATTTGGGGTTAAGATATAACCGGAGTCGTCCAATCTAAAAGATCGATGGTGGGGATTTATTGTCGAAATGATTGGGAGAATAGGCGAAATGGAAAACGCAATGGGGGTGGTGATATAAGCCATCGATCCAAAGTAATGAACGGTCAAGATGGTGTAGCAAAGTGCTTGGGGGTTCAGATGGTGGGCAGATGAATGGGGGGAAGGATTTAATCTGGATCGTCGATCTTCAGAGATCGACGGTGGAGAAGACTTGATAAAATTCCCAGGAAAGAAAATGGGGAGCAGGGTTTTGGGTTTGAAATGAAATATGGGCCGTTAGATTAGGTTTAATGGATGGTTGAGATTGCCCTATAAAAACACTTGGGAGAATGATGAGGGGAAGATGCTTGGGGTCACGTTATAATATAAGCCATCATATTAAAATGATGAACGACCCAGATTTGAAGTGAAATAACACTGCGGAGGGTAGGTGGTTTAGTGAAAAAACAGGACGGTTTTTGCACAGCTTCAGAGGTAGGAAGTGGTTTTCACCAAAGTCACATGATTCCACACACTGTGTGATGCGTGGCAAAACAATACCACCCATATCGCGCAATTTCTAAACTTTAACCCCTGGACATAAAAAAACTCGATATGTCACTTCAGCCGTCGGATCTGATGATTATGATCGGACAGTGCAGAGAAAACCCGATGGGGAAAGATGCATGGGCCAGAGGTTAAATCATCGAGTTAGATCCCGACCATAGGATTTGAAGCATGAACGACCGATATTTAACGATCAGGTGAAGTTATATAAACTAAGGGAAAGGGAAAAAGACTGTCGGGCTTTGATCTTGTCTCTTAGATCTATTAAAAGGATGGTTGAGATCAGAGGTGGGGCGGGGTTATGAAATGCATGGTGATCGGGCGCAACGAGGACCATTGATCTGCAAGATCAATGGTGGATATTCACCGAAAAACTGAACTGTCGGCTTTTATTAAAACATAATGAAAGTCGGGTTTTTTATGAAATACAAAGGATAAAAAGGTTTGACGGGATTCAGAGAGAGTTTTAGGCCCTTTAAGCACCTGGCTGCGAGCCTTAAGGTCCTCTGAGGAAGGAGCTTACCTTAGTTAAGCCCTTGGGGGCTAAAGAAAATATATATGTAGAAAAGGGTATTTTTGGCCTAAAACAGAGTTTTTTAAGCCAATTTAGTTCTTCTGGTAGGTAAATGGAGGCTTTTAAAACCAAATGGAAGGATACAAAATGATTTTAAAAGGATCTTGGGGTGATTTTGAAGGTTAAAAGAGGCTTATGGAGGGATTTTTATGGAGCAAAGGGAATAAGAATGGAGGTCAATTATGAGTGAAAGGAAGGGTAAAATGAAGGGGGAAAATGGGTTTTCGAGCAGTCTTCTTTAGGCAAAACAACAGATTTTTAGGATAAGAGGGAAACAACAATGAAGATTAACTAAAAGATTAGTTATCTTCATAAGACTTTAAGAACTCATAATTTGGCCATAAAATTATTTCCTAAAGGCTTTAAAAATGATCTAGCCACCATTTGATATGACAAATTTTTATAGGTGGCTAACATAGCACAACACCGACATTTTCACCCTACTCCAAGGAGCAGAGTGTTTGACCCGAGGCATGTCGTGACCTTAGTAATATTAGGAGACAGATCATGTACCAGGAAATTACAATTATGAAGAACAACTAGAGGAACTTGAAACAACAAATAGATCTCCCTAATATGCATACGCTATTACTCATCAAGCATGTCTAGGATGCTGAATTAAAATTTAAAATGGGATATACATTCATAGTAAGAAAATTATTAACACTCAACTCAGAATGTTAAACACAACATTGCCAATATTTCATTATCAGTATCAAATAGCTTACATCACTCTGCAGAGTCTATTACAATGTGATTTAGTACAACAGAGATATCACAAAGCTCTCCTACGACTCTGCTCTCTCTCTCTCTCGGCCCTTTGTCATACTGACTAACTCATTTTTTTGTTGGCTAACTACATATTTGTTCTTCCACCAGCATGACTATCAGTCTTTCCTCTTTTCATACTCTGTTTCTTGTTGCTTCTTATTGATTACTGGGATTTCTGTTGATTGTATTTGTCTCCCATATCAGCATCTGCATTTTTCCCCGCAACTACTGCGCCATCTATCTTCCAACTTTCCGCAATTGTGACAAAAAAATATCTACCTTGATTTCATTCTGCCATCTGTCTTCCAACCCTCTGCAACTCAAAACTGTTTCATTTTCAAAACAATGACCCCAACAGGCCCCAACCACATGCTATTGACTCATCTCGAGTCAATATTTCCCTTTTTTTGTGGCTTCCATTGGTCTGTTGGCTTCAGAGACTGGCTATGTCTTCTCTTTTTCCTCACTCTGTCCAAACAAGGGCCCCAACTCTAGAACCTTGTCCACTACTGATGAATTGAGTTCTACGAACTCAGTGATTTCCTATTGCCATTCTTTGATCAGATATTCAGTTTGGGTGGAAAATATTTTGGCCTCAGTTTCATTTGTGACAGGTGGCAGCTTGTTGAACACTACCTATATCTTGGGTTCGGCCTTGACTGCCATCTACCATATTGCCTCTTCTTTTTGCTTGACTAGTTTCCTTAGCTCCATGAGAACTTATTTTGTGGCCGCGGAGCATTCTTCTATCTTTTGTATTTTGATTTCTAGCACTTCTTCTTGGTTTTACAGCTGAGTTATGCTGACTGGATCAATGGCTTCTCTGATTTCCTTGGAAATTTGTTGAAGTTGTGCTGATATTGGATGAGCTTTCATTGTTAATGAATTGGAGCATTCGTGCAGATGCTTTAAGAGGCTATAAGCCTCTTTGACTGTTTTCATAGGGGTTTCCTTCATTCTGGTTACCTGCTTCTGTTTCTTGGTAACCTTCTCAGCATATACAAAGGTGGGGTTCGGTAATGCTAGTCTGGTAGCTAGCATTTATTTGAGCTCTTGATTCTCTTTGCTGATATTCGCACATGTCATTTTCACTCTGATAGACCTTTCGACCATGGAGCAGGCCAATATGTCCTCTGGCATCATGTTATCCTAGGAAATCACAGTTGTCCAGAGGTCTTTAAAGATATATGTTACCTTTTCCAACTGCTCCTGCAGGTTCTGCTTCTCTCGTTTTATCTGATCACGCTCTTTAGTAAGCACGATGACCTGCTGTTGCTGCTGTTCAAACCTCTGTTGGAGGTTTTTTTGTAGCCCCTCTGCTTGTTGGGCTTCTCTCTGAATGAATTTGTATAATTGTCCAGTCCCCCAGTTCTGCATGCTCTTAGTGCCTGACATGTCCTGTGTTGGCAGTCTTTCTTTGAGGGGTTGACTATTGGCGTTCAATCTCTCCGAGTGATCCTAAGGGGATGTCAGTTGGTTCTATTATGGAAACTGAGGTTCTGGGTTGTTCATACCAGTGGTCAGTTGAATCTATTGTAGTATTAGGTTGGCTTTCTGAAATGGATTTAGCTCAGTTGGCAAAGGCGTTGTGTTTGCAGTAAATGACCCTCCTTAAACTAGTAGTTCTAGGAAAGTGCTTTGTCCCACCAAAGGTTGGTTAACCTTGGGTACTCTAGCTGTACCCGAGGTGACTTATGCCTTGGTGTCACCATTCATCTTGTTGGAAATTTTTATTGGATCTGAAATGGTTGTTGAGTTGGATGAAGTGTGAATGGAATGGTCTCTAGATGTGAACGAAGTATATGGTGATGAGTTGTGAGTGTGAGGCTGGGATGATGCTTGAATGTTTAAAACCAAGAACAAATCAAACACAGGTAGCACGAAAGTTACTTGGGTGTTAACCTTTGGCTCTTCTTGAACTGGTGCTCCTGTATCCATAGGTTGGGTCTGATCTTACCCAGTAAGATCAAATATTTTCTTGGGCACCATAACTCGTGCCTCCTTGGGCTTGGGTGCAGCTATCGGAGGTTTAGGTGCCTTGCTCTTACAGATTTGGGTGATTGTGGTTGTGGGAGGGGAATTGAACATGGTGGAAGGTAGCGCAATAAAAAGAGGCATTGTGGGGATGGTGATGCAGAACTTAAAGACTGGAAATCATAAAAAGAAGGAAACATAGGAGAAGAACTTGTGAGGGTTTGTATTACTAGATTGAATCCATTTACCCTCGTGTCCAGCTGCTCCAGTAGAGGTTGTAGCTACAGTTGAGAAATTCTCCTTGTTGTTTCCTCTGGTGACTCTCCTAGGAGTGCTTTCGGTAGCATTTCCTTGAACTAATAGTATGGTATTCCGCTTCTAGCCTCCATCGTGACTCCTAGCCATGAACAGACTTCGGTGTGGAAGGATTTTTCTTCTACCTGAAATGTTAACAACCACATTCGGAAGGTGTTTTCATCCACGAAACTAGGTCTGATATATGTCTACTTGTGGGTTACCCCGAACCATATTTGAGAGGGATATCTGTCCAACAAGTTCCTCGGAACCCTTTTCTATCTCCCCGCCACATCTACCATCTGCCTATACTAGAATGAGAAAGCTTCCTCATTAGCTTCCTTAGTGTTGGGTTCTCCTGAAACTTTCCAAGGTGTAAATCTCATCGCCATTGGCTGGTCTTGAGTGATCTCAGTGAGCTGCCTTATCATGGGATGAGTCCATTTCCACATCGCGAATGCCATAATAAGATAGCCATAAATGAATCCTATGGCTCGCTTGTAGTTATCCTCACAAGCATCGAATAGTTTATTCAGTAGGAAGGTACATCAATTTAGTTGGGCTCCCTGGACACAGTGTTCTGTGACCGAAATGGTATCAAGAGTGCATTCACCTTTTGTGTAGTGCCTCATAATTTTACTAGCTATTAGATAGTAGGAAAAATTCACTACTGGATTGTTGATGAGGACTATATTCACTCCCTTCCCTCCTCTTTTGGTCTCATACTTCTTATAATAATCACACTCCCCTGAATTCTTGGCCCTCTTCGATACAATATGGAATGTTGTGGAGACGTCAGTCACTTCGACTGATAATCCAGTCAATCTGCTGATGTCCTT
Organism: Pinus albicaulis; assembly: GCA_034641835.2. Classification (NCBI taxonomy): domain Eukaryota; kingdom Viridiplantae; phylum Streptophyta; class Pinopsida; order Pinales; family Pinaceae; genus Pinus; species Pinus albicaulis. Next base: position 1,399,032,534 of record CM076572.1, read on the forward strand.
TGCATGTATCTAGATTTCTCTTCCTAGCCACAATGATTCGTTATGGACTCGACTTAGCAGGAATTTCGTACACTGCATGGTCGCTCCCGTTGTTTCAAACACTGGGAGACTCCTGAGGTTAAGTATTTTTGAATTTTGGATACCTCTGAACTCTAGATTCATTTTTAATACTTCCACTCCTCCCTCTGTAGCATATTTTTCTATGTATACATTTTTCTTCATCACTAGAAACTGATAGGAATCCATGAAATCTGTGTCAATGTAATATTCTAAATTGGAACAACTTAGTAAGCCTACTGAAATAACGCACTTCTTAGAATACGGTGCTTAGAAATGAGTTTTCAGCTCCTGGATCCCTTATATCAGCTCATATAAGATCTAAATCCAAAAGAAGAGAAAAAACAAATCAGACTAAGTGTGTTAAACAGATCTCCCACAAACTAGTCTAGCTGAAAATCACCCAAAGAGAGGGGCTGTAGCTATAAGCAAATGACTGCTTAAGAAACAACGCAGATCCACTGAAGCACATTAGGAGGATAATATGGAGGTTTAGAAATCAGATGTAAAACAACAAATCAGATGTACATTATAGCCCATACATTGTACAAGAGAAATAGTGAGATAATACAGGAAAAACCCTCAGAAATGAGGTGCTACAACCATGAGAAAAGATTGCATAACCATGACAATGTTATTTTTAGGGGCTGAAGAAGTAGTATATTAATCTTCAAATCTAGAGCATATCTGTACATAAAAATTTAGATCTAATACAGATCTGTGTACAAGAAATGTTGATCTATACATTCCCCTTAGGGTTTTGTGCAAAACATGAAGCATAGAGAGTAGATCTGAGATATAAGGTTGCAGATCTACAGAATGATTCAAAAATTTCTGAATAATACAATGGTAAAATAGATCAGATCTGAAAAAACATGGATTGGATGGCCAATCCATGGATCACCACAGTGACAGGAAGATTCCTAACACCGGAGATCTCTCCTCAAAAATGCAGACAAAACACCCTGCAACTTCTCCATTGCAAATAATGCAGTCCAGGGAGAGAAACTGTGCTATAGCCTCTAAGAATGGTTTGGCCTGATGCCAAGATGTAGATTTGAAGAACAATCAGCTAGTGAACTCTTCCAAGAGGTTAAAATACACACTCACTGAGAAGAGCCACTAGTATAAGCTAGATCTGAGCAGATCTAGTGTCTTCCACTGCTGCAACTCACAAGGACAGCTCAACCCTCAACAGGAGTAGCATTGTAGGTGTAAGTTGAAGCTTGGCCTAACAGTTTGATGTGGAAAAGATAGCACAAGTCTCCTCCAAGAGTTGCTCAAGGAAGGAGCTGGGATTCTTGAACAAGAAGACCCAACAAGGGATGTCTGAGCAAACAATACCTTCAGAAATAATAATCTTCAACAACCATTTTCTTGTTGCCCTCCTCTTCATTTTATAGGAAAGGAGTCTTGCCAAACCATAAACCACTTCATTGGTTCATCCCCTTTCACATTTAGAGTCTCCTTCTAGAACTATGTTGTCCCTCAAAGAGGTTCAATGCATCTAGATTGTGCTATTGACTTGGTCAAAGATGACCCACTCTTGTGATTTAGACCCATTCACACCTGCAGGAGTTTATTTACATAGCCCAGATATGTCTCTGTTCACATAGGCATTGATTTATTCTTGGTTTTCAGGAGTTTTACATGTCCTCCTTTACAATTTATTCATCAATCATGAAATGCAAAAATAAACAAGGCAAAATTAATATTACTATTAGCTACAACTAATTTAGGAATATTACAGTCTCCCCCTCCCAAATGTTGCTTGTCCTTGTTGGGTGTAGGAATTACACTTAAGCAAACTCCTCAACACCTAATTGTTGACCCGGGGGATTCGTAAACTTAGAGATGAAGCACAAGCAATGCCAGAGATGGTATGAATCTTTCTGATATAAATCCATACTTTCTTTGAAGGAAATATTGCAGAATTAAATAAAGATGAGAAAAAGATAACTTGAGTCATCAAAATAATCCAAGACTGAAACAAGAAACAATGCATTTGCGAAAAGGAGATCAAAGATAAAAAGGCAATCACTCTAGCTGATTATGCTTAACTATTAAGAGTGGGTTTCTCTTCAGCAGAGGCACTTTAGTAGTCTCGTTAAATTGGCCCTTAAATCTGCTTCCTTAGAGATTTCCTTCTTACATTAATCTGTCCTGCACTAGTGCAAGATCAGAGTTTATGTAGAAGGTATAAACTGTGTCTTTACTGAAGGTTTTTCTACTTCATGCAAGGGCTCGAACTGTTCAAGGTTTAGAGCACTCATATCCTGTGACAGGTAACTAGTTCTTATACCAAATCAGAGCTTCCTACACTTAGCTTTTGATTCTTGAAATGATTGTTTAACTGTCACAAGTGCTACTTTGCTGTAAAACCAGATTGCATATCATATATGAAATGAAAATGTTTCTAAATTTAACGAAGTGTAGAAATAAAGAAACATAAACATCTATCCTATAATAATCATTCAATGAAAGGAAGTTGCGGAAAGTAAATGAAGACTTGTTGTAACACACCAATGTGCGCTGGTGCAGGTGTATGTTTTCTGCTTGGACCAGGCGGGAAAGCTAATTAACCAAAATTGCAGAAATTAAATGTCACACCAACGTGCACTGGTGCAGGATGATTTCTCCTGCTTGGACCAGGTGGAGAAAGCCAATTCGAAATCAGGTGTAGGAAAGTAAATTGCAGGAAAATAAATTCTATTTGCTTCACGCAATGGATCCATTTCACACAGACAAGAATTTATATGCTAAAAGCTAAATCGCACTTTGACAATAAAAAATAAACTACAAAAAGAAGAGAATTGGGTAAACGTGATGGGTTGGCTGGGCCCTATCCAACCAGCGCATTTCCCTCTTAATCGAAAACGCTACTCAGCACTTAATTTAATTAATCAACCAAACCATAAAACACGATTCATGAAGTCGAGGTGAAATTATTTTTTATTAGATCATTGAGGCAAATACATGCATGAATACACGTTCAGCCCAGAGTCGGGCTGTTAGCACTCAAATCTACCTTAGGCTGAAATAAGGTAAACTCAAGGCTACATCAAACCACGCTCAGCCTCGTAGCTAGCCCTACGAGGACAGAAGAGGGCTCTCTCCGGGTCTATCTCGGAAAAAGGTATTCAAGGGGGGCTGAGATGACTTATAATGAATACTGATTTTAGGCTAGTAAAGAGATAGGAAAGTTTGATTTTGATTTTTTGGGTTTTTTGTTGAAAAAATGGGAAAAACAATTTTGGGTCCGGCGATAAGGCCAGATATTTGCAGAATTCGAGTTGGGGTGAGGTAAGCAGTAGTATTGATGCTTTTGATCGGGTATATGGATGAATCAAAATGAAAATGAGCTAAAGAGGGCAAGGGAGAACATGGATCCTCTCCAAACAGGCGAAAACATGTAAAACTAAACAAATTCAAAGGCAGAGCACTGAAACAATGGATTCAACCTCATTTACTCATTCATTTAGTTTCAGAAGCATAAGAAAGGAATGGCATACATTAAACATGAAATAACTTACAATAAACTGAGAGAAAACACCATCAAGAACTGAAAGCCACAAGAATCCCAACAGGTGCTGCAAAACCTCTGATCCTTCCTTAGCCAAAATATGAAAAATATGTACAATAGTGTGCCAAAAGTTTCCCAAGAGTCCAACCTCTCCAACCTCTGAAAAGGATTGAGAAATTACATCATATAGAGCATCCTAACCCCTTCCCATGCCTCTAGGGGTCGAATTCCTCCTTCTAGGAGCAGTTCCAACTAATTCTAAACAAAGAACTAGAATATAGGCATCTAAACAACTTGCCTCTAAAAGGGAGGAAACTGATTCTTACATCTGATTTTTACTTTTTTAGGAGTGAATCATCTAGAATAGGTAAAAGTGAGTCCAAGTTACATGCCAACCATAAAATTACATCAAGACAACTCAAAAATTACATCCACAAGCAAAACTGGTCCAACTGGCCGAAATCCTGAGCTGGAAGGTGAAAAATTGACCAAAAATCTATATGCGTAGCGCGCCTGAGCCATATGCGTAGCGCGTCTTTCAGCCTACTTTTGGGGCACTTCCCGGCATCCAAATTGAGCTCATGATAGCTCGTTGGAAATCCCTAGATGTTGGCTATCCAACCCAAGTGGAATTTCCCAATTTGGAGCTCATTTGCCCCTCCAAAACTTCATTCTCCCAGAAGTACTTCCTGCTGGTGCAAAAGGTGGCAGAAAGGTGGTTTTCATGGTGTTTTTGGGCCCTTTGATCATCCAGAACTTGATGAAATGCTTCGGCCATACTGGAGCATGAATAAATTACCATGAAAAACCCAAAAATATAAATTTTTCCTCCAGCAAGTGTCCCAATCATAAGCGAGCGCGTCGACGCGCTACTCGTATGGCTGAAAAATCTGTTTTGAGACCAAAATATTTCAAAATGAAAAAAATTTCTCCGAATTTGCTCAAATTTGGAGCGAAGACCCTCCATCATGTATCATGCCCATTCAACGAAGCCTCGGCCAAAATCCAGAGTGGATCAGGCCTCTTTCGCCATTTTAGTGCTATGCTCAACCTCCTCTTCAGAATCTTCATTTTTGCTTTGCAGACATGCATGCGGGCCCAATAATGACCTTTCATGTGACGAAGCATGTCTTTCTCTCTATTGGCCTTTGCCAAAAATTTCTCCAGATGAATGTTAACATGCGTGAGGCAAGAATCTCGATCAGCCGGTGTCATATCACCAGGTCTCTTCCGGGCCAATTGTCGATCCTCACGGATTCGCCGCAGCTCTAACAGTGTGTGCTCATCCTCTAGCTGTTTGTTACGTTGCTCCAGGTAGTTTATCACCCACTGAGCCCTCTGCAATTTCTCTTTCAGCATGTCATTCTCGGCCCTTTGCTCCTGGATGATCTCTTTCAATTTCGAGCTAGGAGAGATCGCATCAACATCAATGAATGTGAAATCAGTGTCCCGGCCTCTTGAAGGGCCCTCATCATGCATGGGCCTCTTGCCCCTATCCTGAAACTGTACCTGTGCTGAAGAAGAAGGCGAGAACCCTTCCACATCATGTGGAGATAATACTCGCTCTGCTGATGGAGTCAACGAGACCCCTTCCACCTCGGGTGGAGATAGTACTCGTCGTGTAGCTGCAAATAAGGCCCTGTGGCCTCGCTGGTATGTCACATACAATGGAGCACTGATATGCTCGATCTCAGGGATGTCCGGCTGATGTGAAGGCTCTCTCTCATCATGAACTACCTCGGGAGGCGGCTGTGGCGCTGTGAAGAAGTCACGGGAGATGAAATCCTCCCAAGTAATGCCCTGCTGTGTCAACTAATGTACCACTACGATCTTGATCAGCGCGTAATGATATATACTTCTATGCTGCTGTGCTGGGGTCTTCTTCTGTACAAAAATCATCTTCCTCTCTATGTTGCGATACATGAAGTATGGAATGTTCATCATACGTACCCTCGTGAAATGCATCAACAAACGGACATGGTACGCATAGAGACGCGAGAATATGCCCTCGCAACTAAAATACCGAATGATGAGTTTCATCAATGGTGCAAAATCATCCTTCAGGAATCTGAAAGGAAAAACCCTGCTCAGGTGCCTCATAAACCCAGGTTTGATGTATGGCTCATAGTGGAATTTCTCTAACTGCTAACGTTTGTTCCATTCCTCTCCTATATTTGGTATCTCGGTGGCCTGAGAAATAGTCTCTGGTGACAGAATGAAATCTACTCCGGCGAGGTTTACACGGCCATCATGTAAATGTAGAACAAATAGACGAGCTAGTTCACGATGATGCTAGGTTTGTGAAATCATCTCACAGTATTGGAAACATGACTGACGCTGAAAACAATCCATTGCAAGCGGGCAAGCCTGCAATTGAGCCAAAGAAGTAGGCTCCTCCCTGAGATGCTTACCACCTTTTCCACTTTTGTGAGACCTCCATGGCACATTACCCTCTGCTGTGGAATCACTATCATACTCCTGCTCATAAACTGAATCCGTCTCTAACATGGCTTTGAAAACAAGATGTCTGCAATATGTATGTTGATATAGGTGTAGTGAAGACAAAAGTTTCAATGTATGCTCAAAACCCAAATATGTCACATATGTATCAAAGTATCATAGGAAAGCAAGCCATAGTGGTGATGGCTCTGTCAAGTGGATTGGCATAAAAATAGTCACTGCTTTGATCACAAGGGAATTTGACAAATGAGTAAAAAAGTGTAATGTAGTGTACAGCCTTTGTAATGCTGGCTAAGATTTGTCAATGACTATGGGACTGTGTTTTGTCAATGGAGAATGGAAAATAATGTGAAAATGACCATAGTAAAACAATAGCAATGACAGTGGTAATATAATGGCAATGACAGCAGTGATGAAATGGGAAACTGAGAGCGTGAGGGCCGTGACACTTTGACATTAGATGTATAAACATATATATCAACAACACAAGCTTGGAAATCCTTCACAAGACCATCAACATGTCTTTCAAAACCCCAAGAAATGAATTTGCAATGAACCTAGGGTTTACACATTTCTCCTCATCAAATACTTGTTTCCCCACTTTGAAAACACCACAATCATGTTCAAAAATCACTTAACAATCGTGAAGAACTTACTTGCAAGCCAATTGAGGCGTTTTTCATGAAACTGGACGCAAGGGCAAAAAATTTGGCTCTGAGACTATATGTGTAGCGCCCTTACCCAGTGCGTAGCACGCTGCATGTGAGTAGCGCACTTGTAAATTTACACAGGCTGGGGAGGCTATATGCGTAGCGCGCTTTATATGAGTAGCGCGCCTCCTCTGTGAGTAGCGCGCCTCTTACACCTTCGGTCTTCAGTTTTGAAAATGAGATTTTGCCCTTCTAACCTGCAATTCGACCTTTGCTTTAGGAATCTATGCAAATGGGCTATCTCCAATGCTTTATATGGATTTCAAAATATCTCATAAAAATCAACTTTGATTTAAATTTGCTCCATAACCCACTTTAATAATGTTTAGCACTTTGTCATTTGATCACTTAATACAATGCTGTCCTTTGGCTTTTATTATTTTTCTGAGTTTTGGACTGATGATACTTGGTTGTTTTTGCAGGGATTTGGCATTTGGCTTCGGCAAAGATCAGAGGTTGCCTTCAAACTTATTATGATGAAAGAAATACACAATTATTACAAAAAATGAAATTTGACAATTTCTAGTTCCAAAACAGAGTTTTGGACTAGAAATGTCTTCAAATGTTTTCTGAGAATAAAAATATGAAACGAGAATCTTTTGAAACCAACCTCATGGCCTGTAGGCTTTTATTACATGTATGCAAAGGACTGAAAACCCTAGACTCTAGGACTAAAGACTCTTTTTAACGAAACTAATCATTTATGACCATGAATGAAATGACCATGAACTTCAGTGATTTTTGAAGAATTTTAATTAGCCCTGCAGGTACAAGCATGAGGAAATACAAGACAACCAGACCCCCTCATCAGTCAATGGCATGCCCTTAGCGAAATGCAATGAAGTGAAATGAGCGAGACACCTAAAAATGATATGCAAAATGTGAAATGATCTCTGACGGAGGGCTGTAAGGACCAACTCTAACATTGGCTCCAATGGGGATGGTGGCTCCATGGAGATGACAAGAACGACAGATCTCTGGGAGAGTCAGACAGTGCCTTCATCCATTGGGTGATGGAGTCATTATTTCAACAGATAACACAAAACTTTTGATACATTTATTGACAGCAAACTTGACTGAAAACCGACTGAAACTTGACTCAAACCGACTCGATGGCAAACTGAAATAACTTGAAAAAACTGACTCAACAGACCAAACACAAATGACTCATGACTGAATTAAAACAAGAATTTACAAAGCTCTTGGAAAAAAGGCAGCAGTCCATCAAGATTTGGAATCATGATGACAACCACCTGCATACTAATGAAATATGTACAATCATGTATAATTGGCTTTCCAATGTAACCAGTCAAGCAGATGGCTTCTTGACTGATTTCCCTGATCAGATCTGCTGGTCAACAATACAAACTGATAACTGGGCATCCAAAAACATAGCTGACCATGACCTCCTTCATCACTGAATACAACAATAATCACTTTCACTGCTAACTGCAACAAATCTGCCATTGGATCCTGAAAAACATGAAGATTTACCTCCTACTGAAAGAACATGGTGTCCTTTTCACCTACTTCTGATATTTCTTCATCATGTACTTCAGTAAAAGTATGCTCCTGGGCTTCAAAAAAATCTGAACAGGTAGATGAGAAAATCTCCTCTTGTAAAAACATTTCAACACATGAAACATATGAAGAAGAAACTGAAAGGGAATCTTGAATGATCTGATCTTCTGTAGTCTGAAAATATGATAGGTCATCTTCATATGATAGGACAGCCGGATTTTCATTATCAATCATAAGGAAAGAAACTTCAGCTGATTCTTGATGCTCAAACATGATATCTCTATCATCTACCATAAATTCATCCAAAGGAACTGTTTCACTTACTTGAATGAAGATCTCATCTTGTTGTTCATGAACTGACTGAATTACCTCTTTATGAAGACTCTGTTCTGATGAACTGAAAACATTTGGATCAAAAACTCTGTTTATGGTCTCAACAGCAAAATTCTCCTTTTCAGAATTCGGTACAAGGTATGCTTGGTCATTACAATCTGAATCTGGATCTGATATGACTGAGTGGACATAGTCACAATCTGCATTTGAAATTGGGCTTACTTGCATGCTGTCTTCTTCTGTGGGCAGATCTGAAACAAGCTCTTCTCTCTCATCATCTTCAGCCATATGAAAAATTTCAACCTGCTGATCTATAAAGCTGCATACGGGACTGTCATGCTTTTCAGAAAAGGAAGAAGTTCCACCATCACCTTCTTGACCATGTGCACACTGCAAATCTGCGTTAAGATGAGCTGGAACAGGACCGTTCAAGAGTTGATCTATCTCGTCTTCAGATAAACGAGATAATACCCTTTGTTTTCTTTGCCTTATGCAGTGATTTTCTTCATTGATTTCAAGTGAAGGAGTATACAGATTTTACTCACACTGCTTATCCATTTCATGTAATTCCTGTTCACTATCAAGATGCAAAATTCCTTCATCTTCCACCACACTAAAATCTTGATCCTACTGCAAATTTTCATGATCGTCTTTATGCTGCTGAAATGGATTTTCATATAGGGCTTCCATGATCTCATCATCCATGAAATTATCATCTTCATAATATTTCTCAAGGCTTTCAATAAAAGTAGAAGCATGTTTGCAATAGTCATGAACTAAATTTAATGATGGATAAGATACTTGATATCTTTCAATGAACAGGGCATGAAAATCCTTTAAACAATAAATACAGGCCAGCGGAAAATTTTCATACCAAGATTGAGCTTCACCTTCCAGAGTGGCCAGGAATATCTTCATCAAGCAATCTTTAGGAAAATCCACCTTCAACTTGCGAATATGCATGTGAAATCTAACCAAATGTAAAGCAGCATCTTTCTTACCATCATCGTTAAACGTAGGCAGATTCCTTGACCAATCTACCTTGGGCATCTTATTCGGAAAACCTGGGATGTGATCTTGGCTCATGGGAGCGTATCTTCTTGTGATTCGGTCCATCTTGAAAATCTGATAGCTACTGATCTCCCTGCAGTGAAATCACCATGAAGCATCGATTTCTGGATTGTTCAGTGAATGAAATCGCCAGGTGAATGATTTCAGCCTTGGGGTTTCTGACCATTGTTCACCATCAATGATCAGATCTGAACTTGATACACTTACTGGGGCAATTCACAAATCAAGGGGCACACTCACAAGCTAAACCGGAGATCGACTGAAGCAGCTTTTATCTACTATGCACTTGCAGAGCAAGAGCATTTCGAAGGCTACTTGGCGTGACTTCGGAATCCATCTATAGAAAATGATAGTAATAAGAAAATTTCTTCCCCAGTATGGTCGCCACTATGTTAGCGCTCAAATCTACCTTAGGCTGAAATAAGGTAAACTCAAGGCTACATCAAACCACGCTCAGCCTCGTAGCTAGCCCTACGAGGATAGGAGAGGGCTCTCTCTGGGTCTATCTCAGCAAAAGGTCTTCAAGGGGGGCTGAGATGACTTATAATGAATACTGATTTTAGGCTAGTAAAGAGATAGGAAAGTTTTATTTTGATTTTTTGGGTTTTTTGTTGAAAAAATGGGAAAAACAATTTGTCCGGCGATAAGGCCAGATCTTTGCAGAATTCGAGTTGGGGCGAGGTAGGTAGTAGTCTTGATGCTTTTGATCGGGTATATGGATGAATCAGAATGACAAGGAGCTGAAGAGGGCAAGGGAGAACATGGATCCTCTCCAAACAGGCGAAGACATGTAAAACTAAACAAATTCAAAGGCAGAGCACTGAAACAATGGATTCAACCTCATTTACTCATTCATTTAGTTTCATAAGCATAAGAAGGGAATGGCATACATTAAACATGAAAGAACTTACAATAAACTGAGATAAAACACCATCAAGAACTGAAAGCCACAAGAATCCCAACAGGTGCCGCAAAACCTCTGATCTTTCCTTAGCCAAAATATGAAAAATATGTACAATAGTGTGCCAAAATCTTCCCAAGAGTCCAACCTATCCAACCTCTAAAAAGGATTGAGAAATTACATCATATATAGCATCATAATCCCTTCCCATGCCTCTAGGGGTCGAATTCCTCCTTCTAGGAGCAGTTCCAACTAATTCTAAACAAGGAGCTAGAATCTAGGCATCCAAACAACTTGCCTCTAAAAGGAAGGAAACTGATTCTTTGACTTGATTTTCACTTTTTTGGGAGTGAATCTTCTAGAATAGGTAAAAATGAGTCAAAGTTACATTAAAAACACAAAATTACATCAAGACAACTCAAAAATTACATCCACAATCAAAACTGGTCCAACTGGCCGAAATCCTGAGCTAGAAAATGAAAAATTGACCAAAAATCTATATGCGTAGCGCGTCTTTTAGCCTGATTTTGGGGCACTTCCCGGCATCCAAATTGAGCTCATGATAGCTCGTTGGAAAGCCCTGGATGTTGGCTATCCAACCCAAGTGGAATTTCCCAATTGGGAGCTCATTTTCCCCTCCAAAACTTCATTCTCCCAGAAGTACTTCCTGCTGGTGCAAAAGGTGGCAGAAAGGTGGTTTTCATGGTGTTTTTGGGCCCTTTGATCATCCAGAACTTAATGAAATGCTTCGGCCATACTGGAGCATGCATAAATTACCATGAAAAACCCAAAAATATAATTTTTTCCTTCAGAAAGTGTCCCAATCATAAGCGAGCGCGTCGACGTGCTACTCGTATGGCTGAAAAATCTGTTTTGAGACCAAAATATTTCGAAATGACAAACATTTCTCCGAATTTGCTCAAATTCGGAGCAAAGACCCTCCATCATGTATCATGCCCAGCCAATGAAGCCTCGGCCAAAATCCGGAGTGGATCAGGCCTCTTCCGCCGTTTTAGTGCACTGCTCAACCTCCTCTTTAGAATCTTCATTTTTGCCTTGCAGACGTGCATGCGGGCCCAATAATGACCTTTCATGTGACGAAGCATGTCTTTGTCTCTATTGGCCTTTACCAACAATTTCTCCAGATGAATTTTAACATGCGTGAGGCAAGAATCTCGATCAGCCGGTGTCATATCACCAGGTCTCTTCCGGGCCAATTGTCGATCCTCACGGATTCACCGCAACTCTAACAGTGTTTGCTCATCCTCTAGCAGTTTGTTACGCTGATCTAGGTATTTTATCACCCACTGAGCCCTCTGTAATTTCTCTTTCAGCGTGTCATTCTCGGCCTTTTGCTCCTGGATGATCTCTTTTAGTTTCGAGCTAGGAGAGCTCTCATCAACATCGATGAACATGAAATCAGTGTCCCGGCCTCCTGAAGGGCCCTCATCATGCATGGGCCTCTTTCCCCTGTCCTGAAACTGTACCTGTGCTGAAGAAGAAGGCGAGACCCCTTCCACATCATGTGGAGATAATACTCGCTCTGCTGATGGAGTCAACGAGACCCCTTCCACCCCTGGTGGAGATAGTACTCGTCGTGTAGCTGCAAATAAGGCCCTGTGGCCTCGCTGGTATGTCACATACAATGGAGCACTGATATGATCAATCTCAGGGATTTCCAGCTGATGTGAAGGCTCTCTCTCATCATGAACTACCTCGGGAGGCGGCTGTGGTGCTGTGAAGAAGTCACAGGAGATGAAATCCTCCCAAGTAATGCCCTGCTGTGTCAACTGATGTACCACTACGATCTTGATCAGCGCGTAATGATATATACTTCTATGCTGCTGTGCTGGGGTCTTCTTCTGTACAAAAATCATCATCCTCTCTATGTTGCAATACATGAAGTATGGAATGTTCATCATACGTACCCTCGTGAAATGCATCAACAAACGGACATGGTACGCATAGAGACGCGAGAATCTTCCCTCGCAACTGAAATACCGAATGATGAGTTTCATCAGTGGTGCAAACTCATCCTTCAGGAATCTGAAAGGAAAAACCCTGCTCAAGTGCCTCATATACCCAGGTTTGATGTATGGCTCATAGTGGAATTTCTCTAACTGCTGACGTTTGTTCCATTCCTCTCCTACATTTGGTATCCCGGTGGCCTGAGCAATAGTCTCTGGTGACAGAATGAAATCTACTCCGGCGAGGTTTACACGGCCATCATGTAAATGTAGAACAAATAGACGAGCTATTTCACGATGATGTTGGGTTTGTGAAATCATCTCACAGTATTGGAAACATGACTGACGCTGAAAACAATCCATTGCAAGCGGGAAAGCCTGCAATTGAGCCAAAGAAGTAGGCTCCTCCCTGAGATGCTTACCACCTTTTCCACTTTTGTGAGACCTCCGTGGCACATTACCCTCTGCTGTGGAATCACTGTCATACTCCTGCTCATAAACTGAATCCGTCTCTGACATGGCTTTGAAAACAAGATGTCTGCAATATGTATGTTGATATAGGTGTAGTGAAGACAAAGTTTCAATGTATGCTCAAAACCCAAATATGTCACATATGTATCAAAGTATCATAGGAAAACAAACCATAGTGATAATGGCTCTGTCAAGTGGATTGGCATAAAAACAGTCACTGCTTTGATCACAAGGGAATTTGAAAAATGAGTAAACAGTGTAATGTAGTGTACAGCCTTTGTAATGCTGGCTAAGTTTTGTCAAAAGGGGAAAATGAGTATGAGACTGTGTTTGGTCAATGGAGAATGGGAAACAATGTGAAAATAACCATAGTAAAACAATAGCAATGACAGTGGTAATATAATGGTGATGACAACAGTGATGAAATGGTAAACTGAGAGCATGAGGGCCGTGACACTTTGACAGTAGATGTATAAACATATATATCAACAACACAAGCTTGGAAATCCTTCACAAGACCATCAACATGTCTTTCAAAACCCCAAGAAATGAATTTGCAATGAACCTAGGGTTTACACATTTCTCCTCATCAAATACTTGTTTCCCCACTTTGAAAACACCACAATCATGTTCAAAAATCACTTAACAATCGTGAAGAACTTACTTGCAAGCCGATTGAGGCATTTTGCATGAAACTGGACACAAGGGCAAAAAATTTGGCTCTGAGACTATATGCGTAGTGCCCTTACCCAGTGCGTAGCGTGCTGCATGTGCGTAGCGCGCTTGTAAATTTACACAGGCTGGGGAGGCTATATGCATAGTGCGCTTTATATGAGTAGCGTGCCTCCTCTGTGAGTAGTGCGCCTCTTACACCTCCGGTCTTCAATTTTGAAAACGAGCTTTCACCCTTCTAACCTGCAATTCGACCTTTGCTTTAGGAATCTATGCAAATGGGTTGTCTCCAATGCTTTATATGGATTGCAACATATCTCATAAAAATCAACTTTGATTTAAATTTGCTCCATAACCCACTTTAATAATGTTTGGCACTTTGTCATTTGATCACTTAATACAATGTTGTCCTTTGGCTTTTATTATTTTTCTTAGTTTTGGACTGATGATACTTGGTTGTTTTTGCAGGGATTTGGCATTTGGCTTCGGCAAAGATCAGAGGATGCCTTCAAACTTATTATGATGAAAGAAATACACAATTATTACAAAAAATGAAATTTGACAATTTCTAGTTCCAAAACAGAGTTTTGGACTAGAAATGTCTTCAAATGTTTTTTGAGAATAAAAATATGAAACGAGAATCTTTTGAAACCAACCTCATGGCCTGCGGGATTTTATTACATGTATGCAAAGGACTGAAAACCCTAGACTCTAGGACTAAAGACTCTTTTTAACGAAACTAATCATTTATGACCATGAATGAAATGACCATGAACTTCAGTGATTTTTGAGGAATTTTAATTAGCCCTGCAGGTACAAGCATGAGGAAACACAAGACAACCAGACCCCCTCGTCAGTCAATGGCATGCCCCTAGCGAAATGCAACGAAGTGAAACGAGCGAGACACCTAAAAATGATATGCAAAATGCGAAATGATCTCTGACGGAGGCCTGTAAGGACCGACTCTAACACAGGCGATAACAAAATAACCTGCTATTGCCTCTTTGTTCTCCTCTATTCTCCAAAAATTTCGCTACCAAGTCCTATTTACAAATTACATTATATAGATCTGTTGGTCGAAGGCCGAAACAGATCGTTCAATTGCTTCATAACAAAATGCAGAATTTAGATTATTCGGTCTTCAAAATAAAATGGTTTTGAAAAACTAGTCGTAACCAATATTCAGCTTCCACCCTTCATGGATCTAATCTTTGGCTTCCTTCGGATTACGTGTTGTCATGGTGGAAACTGCTTGAGTCAAGGCGGTGATCGAGAGGGTTCGTATCCACGGTGAAGATCTGCTATGCTAGCCACGGTATAGGATCTGATCCTGCCCTAAGATCAACAATCACGATAAGCATTCTAACCACCAAACAACATTGGAGATATCGATAAGTTACAAAGAATAATTTAAAATTAAGAAATCATGTAATAAATATTTAATAAATGCTAAATCAAATTAAAATATGAAGAATAAAGGTTTGTACAAAACATGTCACTTTTCTTGGACTAGTGCAGGATGAGGGTGCATAAAGGAGGTGAAACAAGGGTAAATGGTTATGATTTAGGAAGGTAAAAGTAGTAAAAAGAGAGAAAATTAGGGGGCTAACATCCTCCCATCCCTAAGCTGTTGTGTGTCCTCACACAACTCTTTACCTCTACAGAAAACTTCAAAATTTTGAGCGTTCCATCTCACTCCTGCTCTGGCATACTATCATCAGTCTGCAGTGTTTCAGACTTCATCTTTTTTCTACTCTTCAATTTTTTCATCACATTTTTAAGCAGTTTGAAACATTGTGAAGCACAGTACTTCCATACCCTGACTTCCCCTTTCTTCTTTTGGATCTCCATTGTGAACTCTTCCTTATTTTGTTATTTTTCCTCCTGTGTTTTGGCTACGAGCTACTCTAAATTCTGTACTTGAAGCTTGAGCTCAAGTATATGAGTAGCAAAAGCTACCGAATCTTCTTCCTTCTCTATCTCAACAAGGGCTGTATTTTCTTCAGGGACCTCAGTATCTCTTGGATTTTCAGTAAAGACTTCCTTTTTTTCTGGTTCTTCTGACTCTTCCGATTCTTCTTCTTCTTCTTGCTCTTCTGGTTCTTCTTCTTCTACTTCCACTTCTTCCGGCTCTTCTTCGTCCTATAACTCTTCCGGTTCTTCTTCTTCTTCTACTACTTCTTCTGTCTCTTCTTCATCTTCTAACTCTTTCGGTTCTTCTTCTTCCAATGCTGGTTCTTTTTCTTCTTGTGCTGGTTCTTCCTTTTCCTTTGCCGACTCTACTGGTTCTGGTCCATCTTGCACTGGTGTAGGAGGGGACTCAATGTATTGTGGAGACTATGGCTCTACACCCGCACCAGGTTCATCATCCTTTTTCCGTCTCTGTTTAAGGAAATCGACAAACATTATATCGTCTTCAACCTCTACAGATTTTGCTGCGTCTGTAAGGACTGACAGCAAATTGTCTTCCTCAGGGATCTGTTCATGTACTAGTGGAGATTCTTCAACAGGTATACCCGTTGTCTTTTGTTTCTTTGGAGATGGAACCATTTTTTCTGTTGATTTCCCGGTTCGTTTCCTTCTTGTATTGGTGTAGTAAGGACTTATCTTTGCACTCTTACTTGGTCCTTTTCTCGTACTGGTGGGGTTCTCCATTTCCTTGAGTTGTTCCAACAGCGTCTCCTAGGTCATGTTTTTAGTCTTCAATTGTTTCTAGACCAAGATCTTAATCATGTTGTGATGATACAATTTCTTATCGAACTGGTCCGCCCATTCTCCCTGTACACCCTTGGCAATCTACTCTAAATTCTTAAGCAAAAAGTAAGTGAAATCCATCCTCCATTGGACGTGCCATCCGGGTTCAAAATTTTGCAGCATCCTGAAATGATACACAAAGGTAAGGGAGTACCTCCCCTCATAAGTCACGAATTTCTGAAGAATAAAAAGGAGGTCCCACCATTGTCCCAATAGGGCGCTGCGCGGAACTCCTTTCTTCTATTTTACGTTCATGTCTTTATCAACAACAAAATGCTGCCAGCGCTTCCTCTCGAGCTTCTGATTTTTAAAGTACTTCACAACAGTGTTCTGTAAGCCCGTCGCTTTGCTATTGATTTTTTCGTGACTTTAAATCTCAGGGGCCCAATATTTACACGGCCATTTTTAAAAATCTGTGTGAACTATAGGGCCACCTCCCTATTGTGCCCATTAAATTTCTGCAGGAACGGAAGAAAGGCCGAGTCTCGCAATAGTGCAAGACTATTGTGAAACTCGGCAGTCTAATCTACCTCACTGAGGGACAACGGTTCACAATGAACATGTGGCATTGCTGCTAACAGTTATGAACAGTCCAGTGAAAGCTGCATGTAACACTGGAAAATTGAGCTTTTTATAAATAGGGATCCAACCGTCTCCCGTCCCTTTTGTCTCATCACTAATTCCTTCCACCGAAATAGCAGTTGCTACGTGGCATCTTTGAATCATGTTGGATTGGTACTGGTGGCGGTGTTTTTAACGGAAAGGTAAGGGAATGATATGAGTGAAAGGAAATTAAGGTTATGGCGGAATGAGGAGTAATTATGTCTAAGAAATGGTTAAATATTTGCACATTCCTTCATAATTCAAAAAATCTTTAGCATTCATTAAAAATAATTATGACTCTTAACTCTTAAAAAAAAAATTGTACTTTGAAAATATTTCTCCTAGTTGAAATGATAGCATAGGTACTTGTTACTAAATGAAATAATTTCTCATAACTTCTATGATGACCACTTTCCTATGGCGTACACTTCTGAAAAGAAGAAATATTATGCTTCGGATGAGGTGCATGCTTGTACTGTTATGCTTACACTGCTTAACTAAGTTGTTATGCTGTTATATGTTTACATTTTTATATAGGACAACATGCTTGCACTGGTGCAAGCATAAAAAAACAGAGAATTTAAATAAAATATAGGCTAAACTTCTGACAGTTTCCTCAATTTTGGAATATTTCTTCGCCCTTTCTTGATGCTTCAGAGAAAATCCTCTTGCTCTGTGTATAAGATTCTATAATAAATTCATGAGGGAAAAAAGAAGTGGGAAATGGGAATTTTTTAGAATGGGAAGGAATTTCATTACAGAGATTCTAGGAATAGTATCATAGAGGGAATAAACATAAGTGGGATAGGGAAAAAATTTAGGGGTAAGTGGGATTTTTTTACAAAGCGGATAGGGTAAATTTAGAAGAATATGGGAAGGTAAATCATACTAGGATTTCAAGAAGAAAACTGAAGGATCATTACGAAATGGGATATGAAGAAAGGCAGAAATTTTTTTGGAAGGTCTGCCTGCATTGGTGCAAGTAAAAAATAACTACAGTGAGAATTAAGCGTTAGTTGAAAATAAAAATATCCATGCTAATTACCCCAATTGTATAAAGGTTGGCTCTGATGAACCTGCTTTTAATTCGGTGGTTACTAGCATATCTAAAGATCAAGCAAAATTCTCTTTTTATTAGAAATTTTTGATCTTCCCACCAGCAAGCTGGTTTTCAGGTTGCCCTTCTACAATCATGTCAGCGAACTGATTTTCACAATTACAGGAAATTATTTTTTCTTTGCTTTTTTTTTTTTTTTTTTATTAAATTTAAATTTTTTTTCTTTGAGAAGAAGAAGAGTTCATGTTTTCAAAATGTTGTTTTTACAGTTTACCACTACCGTCCCAAATGTTTTTTGGATTTTCTGTGTAAAATCTTTCTTGGCAAGCGGCTGAAAATACTTCTTTAATCTATGCCCATTTACCAAGAATATTGAATCTTGTTCATCAATAGTTTTGACTTCTACTGCTCCATTCTCAAATACTCAGATCACTTCATAAGGTCCCATCCAACGTGTATGGAACTTCCCTTTAAAAATTTTAAATCTAGAATCATAGAGGAGTACCCAATCACCTGGTTGGAACTGCTTTTTCTGAATAATCTTGTCATGCCACCTTTTCCGTTGTTGCTGAATTAGGATGTTCCACTGAAAATAATCTCTGCAAAATTCATCTAACTCATTTAATTGAAGAAGACGTTTTTGTTGTGCCTTGGAGAGATCTAATCCTAACCGAACTGCAGTTCTGAAGGTTTTGATCTGGAACTCAATTGGTAACAGAACCTGTTTGCCATATACTAGCTCATATGGTGTATGTCCCGTGCTATTTCTCCAAGTGGTTCTATATGCCCACAAATCTTCTAGTAATGTTTCAGCTCAGTCTTTTCGATGCCTATTAACTGTCTTTGTAAGAATGGACTCGATCACTTTGTTTGTAGACTACACCTGGCCATTTGCTTGCGGGTGATACGGCGTGGATTTCATGTGTCGGATCTTGTATTGCTCCATCACACCCTGTACCAGATTAGAAATAAATTGTGGACAATTGTGAGAAACAATTTCTTTAGGCACACCAAATCTAGTAAATATTTTAGAAAAAAAAGAAAATCAACAACAACTTTTTCTGTAGCAAAAGAAACAGCTTTAGCCTCTACCCATTTTGTAACGAAATCTGTACAAACCAAAATATGTTTTTTACTTAAAGATGTTGGATTTATTGGCCCTATAAAATCAATAGCCCATTTTTTGAAAGGCTCAATCATAAATTGGGGGCATAAAGGAATTTCATTGGTTTGATTAGGCTAGCCCATTCTTTGACAGCTATCACATCGCCTAACATACTGCTTGGCATCCTTAAACAAGGAAGGCGAAAAGTAACCAGCACGTAATACTTTATATGCAGTGCGCTTATCAATGAAGTGGCCTCCACATGGTTCATCATGAGTAGATTTCAATATTTCAAACACTTCCTCCGCTCTTACACATTTACAGATAATCAGATCTGGACTAGTGTAAAAGATGTCTCCTTGAATCCAGGAATATGCAACACTTTTCAGAATAATATTCCTCTTTTCACGAGCGGATAAGTGAGGTGGTGTTTTTCTAGTAACTAAGTAATTAGCAATGTCGAAAAACCATAGAGAATATGTAGACATAGAAAAAATATGTTCATCTGGAAAATCATCATTAATAGGAGTTACTTCACCAGGATTATCTAATCTGGAAAGAAAATTTGCTACAACATTAGATTTCCATGGTCTATTAACAATAGTAACATTAAACTCCTGTAAAAATAGTAACCACCTAGTCACTCTACCGCTTGTCAATGGTTTGTTCATCAAATATTTAATCGCGAAATGATCAATATGTACAAATACTTCATATCCTGTAATATAGTGTCTGAAGTTATTAATCGCAAAAATCACAGCTAAAAAATCCTTCTTTGTAACTATATAGTTCAATTCAGTGGAAGACAAATTTTTACTAATATATTAAATAACATAGGATTTCTTATCTTCCTCTTGTCCTAAAGCTGCGCCAATAGCCAAATCTGAAGCATCAGAGGAAATTTGCAAAGGCAGGGACCAGTTTGGACCTCGCAAAACTGGTTCCTGTACCAAATTTTTCTTCAATGTTTCAAAAGGTTGTTGGCAAGCCGTGGACCAAGAAAATTCACTATCCTTAGCTAGAAGTCGGAAAAGAGGAGTAGCTATCTTTGAAAAATTTTCAATGAATCTTCTATAGTAACCATTATGTCCTAAAAAACCTCTTACTTCCCTTTGAGTTTTGGGTGCAAGAAGATGCAAAATGATTTCAATATTTTCCAAATCAACTTGGATACCTTTGTCAGAAATCAAATGGCCAAGCACCACTCCCGCTTTGCACATTAATCTACATTTCTTATCACTCAAAGCGAGATGTGCTTCCTGACAACAAAGAAGTACTTTCTCCAAATTTTTAAGAGCTTCTTAAAAAGAATCACCAAACACAGAAAAGTCATCCATATAAATTTCTACAAATTCTAGATCAACAAATATAGGCAGTACTGCCCTTTGAAAGGTAGTCGGGGCATTACATAAACCAAAGGGAAGCACTTTGTAGCAAATTTCCCCCATGGACATGTAAAAGTAGTTTTATCCTGATCCTCAGGTGCAATCTGTATCTGGTTATAACCATTGAAGCCATCCAAAAAGGAGAAATATTTATTTTCTACAAGGGTATTAAGCACCTGATCGATAAAAGGGAGAGGGAAGTAATCTTTAAGAGTGGATTTATTCAATTGTTGATAATCAATACAAATACGCCATCTTCCATATTTCTTAGGTACCAGTACTAATGGAGAGACCCACTGACTATTGGAGATAGGATAAATAAAACCAGAATCTAAGAGTTTATGTACTTCTTCCTTCACAATGTCTCTTAGAGCTCGATTCATTCACCTTTGAGGTTGTCGAACAGGTCGGGTTCCTTCCTGAATATATATGTGATGTGTACAAGTTTTAGGAGGGATACCCTTCATATCTTCGTATCCCCAAGCAAAGGCACTAAGATGGTTTTGCAACAAATTCACAAGCTGCTCTTGCTAAGATGAGTCCAAATCTGAACTAATATGCAAGGATTTACCAGGGCTAATCTCAGCGAGAGTGGTATCAGGCTCAGGAGTACTTAAAGGAGTGGTCAAATGCAATGGTACAAAAGAATGAGAATCATGATTTTCTTGAAATTCTAGACTAAAAATTTGTCTCAAAGGCTCATAATTAGGCATAATGTCTATATTATTCAGGAAATCTTGAATCTCATCTTCTTGTGAAGACCCGGTATAATGATGGATAAGGTAACTAGACTGAGTCTCCTCATTACTTCTTTGATCCAACGATAAGGTATCTCGAGGTCTTGAATGGATCTGACAGGGGGGGTATAAGGTAACTTTCTTCCTAGAATCTCCATGTGAGATATACATATCACTGAAACGACATCCAATATATGCATCAGTCGTAGCAAGCCATGGTTGACCCAAGATCAAGGGATTTCCTTCTACTGGGTTCTTTGGCTCAAGCACAATGAAATGAGCAGGATATTCCCAAGAATCTAATGAGATGATCACATCATACAATACTCCTTCTGGCTTAATTTTAGATCTATCTACTAATTCAAGCATAGTGGGAGTAGGGCGAAGATGAGATAACCGAAGTTGATCCATGGTTTTCTTAGTCATGACATTAATGGCTGCCCCCCAGGTATATAAGAACATTAGAGACAAGGACGTTACCAACCTGAACTGAGACAACAGGGTTTCCAGGATCAGTATATTTTTCCACAGACACACATCCCGTCATCAACTCTGTTGCCCTACCAACAAATTGAATGGTTTAGGGTTCCAATCTCTTCCTCTCGGTTTCTTGAGACAGAGTTCCTTAATGATCTTGGTACAAATGGGGATCTCTTTGATGGCTTGAAGCAAAGGTATCTTAATGAAAATATTCTGAAGCTCAAATGCCAAACTAGTCTTAGAAATAGGCTCACTCCTTTCCATTAATAGCCTCTCTGGGAAGGGAGGCTGGTTGGAAGAGGATGGCAAGGATTCAGAGGGTAAGGGCTACTTAGTGATAGTTTTCAGAGAATGGTTAAGAGTTTCCTCTTCTCCTTTCTCTTCAACAATCACCATAGGTTGCTTCTGATTTTCTGATGTTACAATCCTTCCCAATCTTAATTGAATATCATGAACCCCAACTGGAATAAACTGGTATTCGAATGGTAAAGGTGGGTTTGTTATATGGATCATTTGCACTGCTCTATTATTATTAGGATTGGGCATAGGTTTAGTAGGAAACTGAGGAGGTCGGAAGGGTGGAGGTAAAGGCAATGGTGGAGTGGACTGACTTGGAATTTGAGGCATTGAATAAGGTGCAAATGGGTATGACTGCATAGGTGGTTGGTGGGAATATGGAAAATGAGTCGGCCCTTTCCAACCTTGTTGCCATGGTTGAGAAGGTTTCTCATGCTGATATTGATTCCCATACTGCCACTGCTGCTAAGAGTTAGGATACGAATATGCATGTGAATTATAACCAAAATAATGTGGAGGAAATTCAGGAGCCATACCTATAGCTACCTGAGGCCAATTCCTTCTTGCTCCCATAGCATTCAAGTATTCAGCTTCAGGCTATCCCCCTGTAAATACAACTTTAAGTCCTAGTATAGAGGGACATTTTTCTGTGATATGGTCTTCTGCACAAATATAACACTTATTAGTCTCTTTCAAATTAAGAGGACACTCTTTAGGGGGATGCTTGTCTCTACATTTAGGACAGAAAATACATAATGACTCTTGTTCCTTCATGAGTTTCTGTTGAAATTTTAAGGAGTCTAACTGTTTGGTAACAGTGTTCATTATATCAATTTTCATGTTTTCCATTTTATTTTATAGTCCAATAATCATAGCATCAGTATATTCAGATTTTCTATTTCTTTTTCGAGTTCCTCTATCGGATCTATATTGATTTCTTGAAAATTTCCGACATAATTCACAACTTTGATCAAAAATTTGCTGAGAAATATCACCTTGTCCTAACAGATTCAAATTATTTCTAGCATTATCAGTAAGTCCTCTTAAGAACAAGGTTCTAATAGTGTTGAGATTAAGCTTAAGTTTTGACCTTTGTAAAATATACAAAAATCTTTCCAAATAATCTTCAAGCATTTCATCATCATCTTGTATGATTGTAAAAATTTCATCCTGCATGTCTTGAGTTTTGCAATATTCTTGATATTTAGACAAAAATACTCTCTTCATCTAATCCCAAGAAGTTATGGTGTTTCCTCCTAACCCCATAAACCAGCGAAGAGCTGAGTCCTTAAGGGTAACAAGAAATAATCTTAACTTTT
This sequence comes from Pinus albicaulis, assembly GCA_034641835.2. NCBI lineage: Eukaryota > Viridiplantae > Streptophyta > Pinopsida > Pinales > Pinaceae > Pinus > Pinus albicaulis. Next base: position 1,399,055,957 of record CM076572.1, read on the forward strand.
GAGCCTCAATTGCATAATCATAACTTCTACACAGAATATCAAACTAAAATAGAAAAGAGTTGAGATCTTCATGAACTTTACCATGGAAATGAGGGAGAACTGATGGTGGAATATTCTTCATCTGTGATACAGTATCAGGATCCACAATTGGAAACACAAAATTGGATTGTCCTTCACTTACCTAGTTGTCACCAGTCCCTTCCAAATGATATTCTTGGTCCACCATTGTCCCCTTCTTACTTGTACCGCTCTCCACAGGCTGATCCACACCTAAGCTGTTATTACCAGAATCCAAGTGGATTGTTCTTGCGTGATGGGTTTGAATTGGATTGGGCTTCCTTCTTGTAGAAGGACCCAATATGAGAAAAATTCTTTTGGCCCTTAGTGGGCTTTGAACCCTTACCTTTCCTAGGCATTCATTTCAAAAAGAAAAAAGAAAAGAAAAATAACAGATAACCTATAAAAAATTCTGTCAGAAATCAATTAACACCAGTAAAATTCCTTCAAAAACTTTTCCAAACAATGCTGTAGGAAAAAAAAAAAATTACCTCTATTGTCTGATCAGAAAATTCTTACCAAATCAAATTGCCTCCTCGACAACAGTGCCAAAATGTTGGGTGCAAGAATTACACTTAAGCAAACTCCTCAACACTTAATTGTCAACCCGGGGGATTCGTAAACTTAGAGACGAAGCACAGAAAATGCCAGAGATGGTGTGAACCTTTCTGATATAAATCCCTACTTTCTTTGAAGGAAATATTGCAAAATAAAATCAAGACAAGAAAAATATAACTTGAGTCATCAAAATAATCCAAGACTGAAACAAGAAAGAATGCATTTGCTAAAAGGAGATCAAAGATAAAAAGGCAATCACTCTAGCTGATTATGCTTAACTAATAAGAGTGGGTTTCTCTTCAGTAGAGGCACTTTAGCAGTCTTGTTAGATGGGCCCTTAAATCTGCTTCCTTAGAGATTTCCTTCTTGCATTAATCTGTCCTGCACTATTGCAGGATCAGAATTTTATGTAGAAGGTATAAACTATGTCTTCACTGAAGGTTTTTCTACTTCATGCAAGGGCTCAAATTGTTCAAGGTTCAGAGCACTCAGATCCTGTGACAAGAAACTAGTTCTTACACCAAATCAGAGCTTCCTGCTCTTAGCTTTTGATTCTTGAAATGATTGTTTAATTGTTGCAAGTGCTACTTTGTTGTAAAACCAAATTGCATATCATATATGAAAAGTAAATGTTTCTGAATTTAATGAAGTGCAGAAATAAAGAAACATAAACATCTATCCTGTCATAATCATTCAATGAAAGGAATTTGCGGAAAGTAAATGAAGAATCACTGTAACACACCAATGTGCGTTGGTGCAGGTGTATGTTTCCTGCTTGGACTAGGCGGGAAAGCCAATAAACCAAAATTGTAGAAAAGAAATGTCACACCAACGTGCACTGGTGTAGGATGATTTCTCCTACTTGGACCAGGCGGAGAAATTGCAGGAAAGTAAATTGCAGGAAAATAAATTATATTTGCTTCACGCAACGAATTTGTTTCACACAGACAGGAATTTATATGCTAAAATCTAAATCAAACTTTGACAATAAAACATAAATTATAGAAAGAAGAGAATGGGGTAAGCATGCTGGGTTGGCTGGGCCCTAGCCAACTAGCGCGTTTCCCTCTTAATCGAAAACACTACTCAACACTTAATTTAATTAATCAACCAAACCATAAAACATGATTCATGAAGCTGAGGCGAAATTCCTTTTTATTAGATCATTGAGGCAAATACATGCGTGAATACACGTTTAGCCCAGATTTGGGCGATAACAAAGTAACCTGCTATCGCCTCTCTGTTCTTCTCTATTCTCCAAAAATTTTGCTACCAAGTCCTATTTACAAATTACATTATATAGATCTTTTGGCCGAAGGCCGAAACAGATCGTTGAATTGCTTCATAACAAAATGCAGAATTTAGATTGTTCAATCTTCAAAATAAAATGGTTTTGCAAAACTGGCTGTAACCAATATTCAGCTTCCACCCTTCGTGGATCTAATATTTGGCTACCTTCAGATTACGTGCTGTCATGGCGGAAACTGCTTGAGTCAAGGCGATGATCAAGAGGGTTTGGATCCACCGTGAAGATCTATTGTGCTAGCCACAGTACAGGATCCCATCCTGCACTAGGATCAGCAATCACGATAAGCATTCTAACCACCAAACAACATTGGAGATATCGATAAGTTACAAAGAATAATTTAAAAGTAATAAATCAAGTAATAAATGCTAAATCGAATTAAAATATGAAGAATAAAGGTTTGTACAAAACATGTCACCAAGCTTGGATTGGTGCAGGATGAGGATGCATAAAGGATGTGAAATAGGGGTAAATGGTTATGATTTAGGAAGGGAAAAGTAGTAAAAAGAGAGCAAATTAGGGGGCTAACATTCCTCAAGCAACTGCAAGGGTGTTGCAAAATCTCCCCTTCTTCTCTTGTGGCCTCCTCATCCCATAGTCTCCACCATTGCTCTGAATTTTCTGCAATAGTTCTCTCTTCCAATGGTCCTTCCTCCATGTGCAAGTTGGCCCTTGGTGAGTAAACCCAATGGCTCTCATCATGAAATAATGGAAGGTTGTTATGGAAACCTTCTTTTTGATCCATGGCCTCCTCAAGATAGAAGTGATGACAATCATGGGGATTTTCATGATTCATGAAAGTCTCCCATCTCCATGCTATCATCTAAATGAAGTGGATCACCTCCCAGCTTGGAAATCCATAGAAAAAATCCTCCCCAATACATATTAAAGGCATGTTCCCAACAAACATATGGCTCACTCTACAAAGAGACAAGTGATCTATCATAGTGGCCATACAAAATCTCATGCTCCCATTGAAGCATGTAATGCAAAAAGAATTGGGAACTCCTTTCCCCAAGGACACATCCAACCAATGTGCCTCTCCTCCAACCATGTTCCCAAGAGTAAGAACATTTTCAACATAAGGAATCATGATTGGAATCATGCTAGCTGCCATGTATGATAGATGAGAAGGAAGATGTTCCCTCATGTGCAACCAGCACAGTTTTATCCTTAACTGTCATAGAATAGGATATGACAAGTGCCTTCCCCAACACTTTTTGGCTGCCTCATCCCTTTTGAATGCTTGGAGAAAATGAATCATAGTTGGTGTAAAATAATCACACCATGAAGTATATAATAGTTTTCCAAGATCCTCCAAGGAATGACCTACATCAGCATAGTTCATGGCCTTGAGTAGCCCATGAAACCCATCATAAATAGTGCTCCCTTTTGGAGCAATGTTCTACAAATGAGTATTAGAAAAATATAAGCATATAGGAGATACATTAAAATATTTAGGAAGGCAAGTCTCTCTATACTCTTGTTTTACATCAGTGAGGTAACTCATGGGTGATTTCCCTCTCACACTCAATGAGTAAGGAGGTGTGAATGGTGGCTCTTCCCAAGAGCTATGTTCCTACTCACCTACCAAGTAATCCATGCACATATTCATATGAGAGTGCACGTCTTCCTTGAAACCTTCCCATATGAATCCACCCAAGAGAGTATGATATGCTCTAATGAAACCAATGGGTTTGGAAAGCAGGATCTCATAGGTTGCATCTAGTAGTCTCTCCTTGAGCTTGGAGTCACTAACCAAAAGAATAATATTATAGAAATAGATGACTCCATCAACTACCTTGAACCTTTCATCCTTTAATTCTCCATCAAGAACCCCACATGTGAAAAGGTCCTTGGAGTAATCCATCATGAGTTGGGAATCCCAATCAGGATCTAGGCTCCCAAAAAATGACAGCACTGTAGAAGTCTGAAATGTTGCCCCCATCTTCTCATGGCTCCCCCCTTTGACATCATTGATATCAAGATCACATGCTGGAGAAACATAATCATCCCTTTGCTTCCCCATTTGCAGTTGTTCTTGCTCAAGACAAGATTGAAGCATATGGAAATCAACTTCCCCTCAAAAAGTCCTTGTCTTCCAAAACTTCCTCATTTTGGCCCATGTATACAAGAGGGTTAGCATCCCCTTGTGATGTTCAAAAATATTCTTTGTGAATGAAGAAACCATGGGATGCCCCAAAGATATGGAGTTGCCTTGTGTCCTCATGCTCATGCCATCATAGATCTCTAATTTTTCCTTTCTTAGCGCAGATATCTGAGTGGGAGTTAGCACTGCCCCTTTCAGGAAATTTCTCATCTCTCTTTTGAATTCATGACAGATCTCTGCGTTGTGTTGGCTTCTCCCAAGGCTCCCTCCTTAGCCAAGTATGCATATGCTACCCGTAGTTGAGAGAACACTTTATAATTTCTCCCATCAAGAGGTGCTCTTGGTAAAATACCTCCTTGCAAAGATTTGTCAAGGCATAGAGTAGAATGTGGATGTAGGTAGACAGTTTTGCCCCTACCCTTATTGCATAAGTCCTATTGCCTTCTTTGTGCCTCCAAGATTTGAAACATAGAAGGATCCATGTTCTTCATCTTGTGATGCCCTTCCTCCTCCTTTCCTCCTTCTATCTTCAAGATCTCACCATTTGAAAATGATGGTACATGTTGCTCATGTATTATGCCAAGAGCTCTATGTGTGAGACCTTGTGGAACTCCTTGCAAGAGTGCAAGAGTTTATTTCCTTGGAGAAAGTGCTCCATTCTTCTCTCCATTAGGTGCTTGAGGTGCCATTTTCATGACTGCATTATCATCTCCTTCCTTCCCCTCCTCTTCTTCAATAACTGAAATTGCCTCAACATCAACAAGAGACCTTAGAGCTTGGTCATCCATTGAAGGAGGAAGCTTCATGCTTTCCTTTTGAGAAGTGGGATCTTCATCCAAAGGAGATCTTTCCATTGGAAATGCATCAAACAAACTTAGACCTTCTTCCATGGTCTTTAGAAATGGAGTTAGATCCATAGACCCCTCCAAATCATGCAAAATATTTGTCTGATATGGTTTGATAGTGTCAACAGAAGATGTTACACATGGAGCTTCATCAAACCTCTCTATCAATCTTGCAATAAACCTTGCATAAGTAGGTGTATTTGCATTTTTTAAGGAAAAAGACTGAAACAACCACAAATCATATTCTTTACCTTCAAAATGCATTGTTGCTACTTTGATGGCTTCAATCTCTGAAACTTGATGTTGTTGCACAAAGTTGTCTAGCTCCTCCATCCAAACCCTAACTGGACATTTAGGTGATCCATCAAAGGTAGATAGATAGAATCTACCCATACCATGTTGCTCCTTCTTTGTGCCTTTGCTCTTCTTGATCTTGCAGAACCCTTGGAAGTTCAAGTTATCTTTGAACTCCTTGGATTGAGCTTCATACTCCTACAAATATTCTCTAAGAGTCTCCTTCTCGGGTACACCTCATTTCTTCCTCTTCATGAAGAAATCATAGACAGAACGCTGAAGCTTTGGTGATATGGCTGAGTGCACATATCTATGAGATGAGGATTCAAAATTTTCCTCATGTATAGATCTTGTAGATCTGATTGGAAGATATTCTTGCTCTTGGAATTTCCTAAGAGTTTCACTGTTCCTTCTTCCCTTCTTGTTCAACCTCATTGGAGAGGTTCTTACTAGATCTAAAAAGTGATCAAAGTAAACTCATATTATTTATTCTTCTAACCTTTCACCTTGATTTATATCACTTTGGCTTGAAGCCCACAGGTTGAACCAAAGATCTTACTCTGATACCACTACAATATTTCAAAATTGGAACAGCTCAACAAGCCTGCTAAAATAACGCACTTCTAAGAATATTGTGCATAGAAATGAGTTTGAAGCTCTTGGATCCCTTAGATTAGCTCATCTAAGATCTAAATCCAAAAGGATATCAAAAACAAATCAGACTAGGTGGGTTAAACAGATCTCCCACAAACTAGTCTAACTGAAAATCACCCAAAGAGAGGGGCTACAGCTATATGCAAAGGACTGCTTCAGAAATAAGGCAGATCCACTGAAGCACATTAGGAGGCTGATATGGAGGTTTCGAAATCATATTTATAACAACAAATCATATGTACATTATAGCCCATACATTGTACAAGAGAAAGAATGAGATAATACAGGAAAAACCCTTAGAAATGAGGTGCTACAACCATAAGAAAAGACTGCATAACCATGACAGCATTATTTTTAGGGGCTGAAGCAGAAATATATTCATATTTACATCTAGATAAGATATGTACATAAAAATTTAGATCTAATACAGATCTGTGTACAAGAAATGTTGATCTATACATTCCTCTTGGGGTTTTGTGCAAAACATGAAGCATAAAGAGTAGATATGAGATCTAAGTTGCATATTTGTAGAATGATTCAGAAATTTTTGAATAACACAATGGTACGGCAGATAATATTTGAAACAAACATGGATTGGATGGCCAATCCATGGATCACCATAGTGACAAAAAGATTCCTAACACTAGAGATCTCTCCTCCAAAATGCAGACAAAATACCCTGCAACTTCTCCTTTGCAAATAACGTAGTCCAGGGAGAGAAACTGTGTTGTAGCCTATGAGAATGGTTTGGCCTAATGCCAATATGTATATCTAAAGCACAATCAGCTAATGAACTCTTCCAGGAGGTTAAAATACACACTCACTGAGAAGAGCCACTAATATAAGATAGATCTGAGCAGATCTAGTGTCTTCCACTTCTGCAACTCACAAGGACAGCTCAACACTCAACAGGAGCAGTGCTATAGGTATAAGGTGAAGCTTGGCCTAAAAGCCTGATGTGGAAAAGATAGCACAAGTCTCCTCCAAGAGCTGCTCAAGAAAGGAAGTGGGATTCCTGAACAGGAAGACCCAACAAGGGATATCTGAGCAAACAATACCTTCAGAAATAATAATCTTCAACAACCCTTTTCTTGCTACCCTCCTCTTCCCTTTATAAGATAGGAGTCTTGCCAAACCATAAACCACTTCATTGGTTTAGCCCCTTTCACATTTAGAGTCTCCTTCTAGAACTGCGCTGTCCCTCAAAGAGGTTTAATGCATCTAGACTGTGTTGTTGACTTGGTCAAAGATGACCCACTCTTGTGATTTAGACCCATTCACACCTGCAGGAGTTTATTTATGTTAGAAAATTAAATATTACAGAGCAATGAAACATATAAAATATGCAAAAAACACAAGCACAAAAAACACATAAAACCAGGGAGACACAGATATACGTGGTTCACCCAGTTTGGGCTACGTCCACCCCAAACAGCCAGTCCTTCCTTTCTATTATCCAGCAAAAATTGAAGAGACACAACCTACAACAAATCCGTTGTAATATCCTTTGTTCTTTCTCACAATTTCCCTATATGTTTCTCATTCTGAGAAGACACACACATTCCACAGCGGCAATACAATACCCTCATAAAAGTGAGGGGTTGCCTTCTAGGGTAAAAAACCCTAAACTAAACATAAATTCTACCGTCAGATCATCCGCCTAATGAATGGCCCAGATTGAATAGAAATTACTATACTTTTACAAGGAAATTTTACATCTATTCTTAGCTTCGGGGGCACTTCCCTCGAAACCCCTTGCCAGGGGGGGGCTCCATAAAGTCGCAGCAACCCCCCCTTGGACCCCCCAGGAAGAATTTAACTATGGGCGGCATTGCCACCCCATTATGGTATAGGGGTCCAATGCTGTGATACAAAATAAACAAGATAATCAGGCTCCACGCCCAATAATCTCCCACTTGGAGACTAATTGTAGCAACTGCACCTCTGCTTCATTTGCTGGAAAATAACTCCTCTTTGGACCTGGTTGTTTCTCATCTTCATTTTCATCCTTGAAGAGAAATTGAAACTGAACATAATCTCAGTTTCTCCCTGGTTACAACTTTTGTTAGCATATCTGCAAGATTCTGGCTAGTGTGTATCTTTTCCAACTTCAAATGTCCATCTTCCAATACTAACCGTATGAAATGGTACTTGAGTTGTATGTGTTTAGTCCTAGAATGAAATGTTGAGTTCTTTGCAAGATGAATGGCACTTTGGCTATCATTGTATAACGTGCACATATCATGCTTCTTACCCAATTCATCCATAAACATTTGTAACCAAATCATTTCTTTACTAGCCTTTGTAGCAGCAACATACTCTGCTTCTGTTGTTGAAAGTGCAACAAAAATTTGGATTTTTGAAACCCAAATGAAAGTTGTTCCCCCTACAGTAAATACATACCCTATAGTGCTCCTCCTGTTATCTCTGTCACCTGCCATATCTGCATCAACATACCCCTGTAGAGAAATGTTTGAACCACCAAAGCATAATGCTTGATTTATGGTACCTCTCAAATATCCGAGAATCCATTTTACTGCCATCCAATGTTCTTTTCCTGGATTGTTCATGTACTTGCTCACAAATCCCACTGCATGTGCAATATTAGGCCTTGTGCAGACCATTGGATACATTAAGCTTCCAACTGCTGATGCATATGGAACTTTAGACATATAGTCCATTTCTTCTTGGGTCTTGGGGCACATCTCCTTACTAAGTTTGAAATGGCTAGCAAAAGGTGTACTAACTAGTTTTGCATTTTGCATATTAAATATTTTCAACACCTTTTGTATGTATTCATTTTGATACAGTGTTAATTTGCGATTTTTCCTGTCTCTAGTTATTCTCATACCAATGATTTGTTTTGCAGCTCCCAAATCCTTCATTGCAAATGAATTTTCCAATTTTCTTTTGAGCACATTTATTTCCTGCATGTTAGACCCTGCAACAAGCATGTCATCTACATACAATAATAATATAATATAGCTGCCATCATTTTTCCTTTTTAGATAAACACAATGATCAGAGTGACATCTAGTATAACCTTGTTCAGACATAAACCTGTCAAATTTTAGATACCACTACCTTGGAGCATGTTTTAAGCTATAGAAGCTCTTCTTTAGCCCACACACTAATTTTTCTTTCCCTTTGACCTCATATCCTTCTGGTTGCTCCATATAGATCTCTTCCTCCAAATCTCCATGGAGAAATGTTGTCTTTACATCTAACTGTTCAAGATGTAAATCTTCCACTGCTACAAGACTTAAAATAGTTCTAGTTGAAGTCATCTTAAGAACATGAGAAAATATTTCATCAAAATCAATACCTTTCTTTTGTGAATTCCCTTCACCACAAGTCTAGCTTTGTACCTCTGTTTTCCTCCATCTTCTTCCTTCAGCCTGTAAAACCATTTATTCTGCAATGTAGTTTTACCTGCAGGAAACCTGACTAAGTCCCAAGTATGGTTATGAATTAAGGAGTCCATCTCTTCTTCCACGGCTAGTTCCCACTTCTTCCTGCTTTCAACCTGCATTGCTTCTTCATAACATTCGATTTCACCATAATCATTCAACAATAAATAATATAATGCCGGAGAGTATCATTTAGGGGGTCTACTTATCCTAGTAGATCTTCTAACACCACTTTCAAGTGTTTGAGGTTGTTGTTGTTGTTGTTGTTGTGGTGGTTGTTTTTGCTGTTTATTATTGTTATTTTCAGGAACCTTTACTTTTTCTGTGATCTCATCAAGAACTATTTATTCCTTTTTTTCTTTTTCCTGTTTCTTTTCCTGCAACTAATTCGTATACAAGACCTTTTCATTGAGTATTACATCTCTGCTCCTAATGATTTTGTGATTTTCATAATCATATAAGCGATAACCAAAATAATTAACACCACATCCAATAAAGGTACATTTCTTTGATTTTTCGTCAAGCTTTGTTCAATTTTCTTTATTAATATGAACAAAGGCCTCACAACCAAAAGGCTTTAAAAAAGAGTAGTTTACCTTTTTACCTATCCATGCTTCCTCTGGAATACCACCATCCAAGGAACTTGAAGGCCCTCTGTTTATTAGATAAACAACAGTATCTACAGCATCTGCCCAAAATTGTAAAGGAAATCCTGCATGAAATCTCATGCACCTTGCATGCTCCATGATTGTTCTGTTCATCCTTTCTGACACACCATTTTCTTGTGGTGTTCTTGGAACTGTCTTCTCTCTTCGAATTCCATGATCTGAACAGTACCTATCAAACTCTTTGCTGCAATATTCACCTCCATTGTCTGATCTGAGACACTTCAACTTCTTTCCTATCTCAATCTCAACCAAATATTTCCATTTCTTGAAAATATAAAATACATCAGATTTATTCTGAATACAATAAATCCATGTTTTTCTAGTTGCATCATCAATAAAAGTTACATAATAATGAGAGCCACCAAGAGATGATACTTGAGCAGGTCCCCATACATCTGTATGCACAAGCTCTAATTTTTCACTCTTCTTTTCTTTACCAACTCTGAGAAATATGACTCTCTTCTATTTTCCATAAATGCAGTCCTCACAGAAATCCAAATCAACATTCTTCAAACCCGACAACAAATTTCTTGAGTGAAGAATCTTCATCCCCTTCTCACTCATGTGTCCAAGCCTATGATGCCATAATGCTGCATCTGCTCCTTTGGAAGTTAAAGCATTAACAGAGTTATAAATACCATTGCATAAATACAATGTACCAACCTTTTTGCGTATTGCTATTACTAGGGCTCCTTTGGTGACCTTCAAAGTTTTATCTCTGAAAGTTGTCACACAACCTTCACTGCCTAACTGCCCTGTTAAAATCAGATTTTTCTTCAGATTTGGAACATGCCTTACCTCATTTAATAGCCATTGGTTTCCATTTTTTTGTTTTACAAGAACTTTACCCATTCCAACAATTTTAGAGGGTTTATCATCACCCAAACGAACTTGTCCAAAATCTCCTTGAACATAGTCATGAAAATATTTCTTATCAGGTGTGGCATGGAATGAGGCCCCTGAATCTACAACCCAAGAATCAGTAACATTTTCAAAATAAAGAATCAAAGCATCTTGTAACACATCACCTGTCACATTTGCTTCATGATTGTTTTCTTGTTGTGCATCTCCTTCTTTTCCCTTCCAAGATCTACAATCTTTCTTCATGTGTCCTTTCTTTCCATATTTTCAGCATACTATCCCCGATCTGGACTTGGATTTGCTTTTCCTTGATTTACTATGATATCCCCAGCTCTTTCCTCTTTCCATTCTTCTTCCCCTAGACTCTACACTCAAAGCATTACCCGATGCTTCACCAGAGCTTTTCCATCGCATTTCCTCACTAAGGATAGCACTGACAACATCATCAAACTTTAAAGTACTAGATCCAGAGACAGAGTTACTAATGGCCGTGACTAAACCATTCCAGCTTTCTGGCAATGAGCACAAAAATAAAAGAGCCCTAACTTCATCATCAAAGTTTACCCCTACAGAAATTAACTAACTGGTAACTGTATTAAAATCATTTAAATGGTCTGTAACAGATCCACCTTCTGACATCTTCATATTAAATAAACGTTTCATAAGAAATACCTTGTTTGAGGCCGAGGGTTTTTCATATAGCTTTGCCAATGCCTTAATCCAAACCCTCTGTTGTTGTTTCCTTCGAAATATTGAAGGCTACCGACGCCGTGAGGCACAATCGTACTGTTCCGAGTGCCTTCCTATTGAGAATATCCCATTCTGTGTCTGTCATAGTCATCGGCTTCTTTTTTTTTCCGCTCAATGGTAGGTACAGATCTTTCTGATACAGATAATATTCCACCTGCATCTTCCACAATGGGAAGTTTTGGCCGTTAAATTTCTAGACCCTAAGCTTACCATCTTCCACCATTTCTCCCACTCAAACCAAGAACCCTTCTTTCCTGTGAGTTTATCAGCCAAATAGACCTTCGGCTCTGATACCCGTTGTTAGAAAATTAAATATTACAGAGCAATGTAACATATAAAATATTTGGAAAACACAAGCACACAAAACACATAAAACTAGAGAGACACAGATATACGTGGTTTACCCAGTTTGGGCTACGTCCACCCCGAACATCTAGTCCCTCCTTTCTATTATCCAGCGAAAATTGAAGAGACACAACCTACAGCAGATCCGCTATAATATCCTCTGTTCTCTCTCGCAGTCTCCCTATCTATTTCTTGCTCTAAGAATACACACACATTCCACAGTCGCAATACAATACCCTCATAAAAGCGAGGAGTTGCCTTCTAGGGCAAAAAATCCTAAACTAAACATAACTTCTATCGTCAAATCATCCGCCTAATGAATGGCCCAGATTGATTAGAAATTACTATACTTTTACAAGGCAATTTTACATCTATTCTTAGCTTTGGGGGCGATGTCCCCTGGACCCACCGCCAAGGGGGTCTCCATAAAATCGCAGATGCCCCCCTGGACCCCCCAGGTAGCGTTTAATTACAGGCGGCATTTCCGCCCCATTAAGGTACAGGGGTCCAACGCTGTGATACAAAATAAAGAAGATAATCAGGCTCCACACCCAACAATTTACATAGCCCAGATATGTCTCTATTCACATAGGCATTGATTTATTCTTGGTTTTCAGGAGTTTTACATGTCCTCCTTTAAAATTTATTCATCAATCATGAAATGCAAAAATAAACAAGGCAAAAATAAAAAAGGCAAAAATAACCATGGAAATATTCCTATTAGCTGCAGCTAATTTAGGAATATTACATTCAATTAGCAAAGCATTTTCATACTTCCCAATCAGTGACTCTATCTTCTGAATTCTCTCATTGAGCTCGGGCTCGACGAATGTTGTTGCTACCTTTGTCATCTTCGTTCTTCTTCTATATACCTGGAGTGTTTCTTCTGATCTATTGCTATGAATTGAAACTTCACTTGTTGCTGTAGCTATTTCTGTTTTTTCTAACTCAGAATTTTCTGCCACTCTGGTGCTTTTATTCTTTCATGTGGGTTAAGTAATGTAATTGGCATGAATGAGGTTGATATTACCCCATAACTAATTATTTTTTCTCTGTCTCCCCCACGACTATAATCATGCAATTAGTTACCATGGTGAGGTGTACTCTGACATTGCTGACGGTGGCTTCGAGACTTGGGTGGATGTAATGTGTAATAATTATGGCTTAATATTGTAAATTTATTACGGTATAGTTGTTACTAATTATGGTAGTTAATTTTCAAATTCAGGTGATCCTATAGACTAACAACGGTATGATGGGTTATTATGACGGAATGATACTTGACACGCTTGGATTTGTGACATGGATGAGACGTTAGATGCTACCTCCCCCCAACCACAATTGGTTGCGATGTGGTCTCTACATCGTAACATGTGGAATTACTTTCTACATTATTGTGATGTCATTTTTATTGGTATTCTTATTTTATGCCTCATCTCAGGTGCGAGAGAGTTATGACTCTTCTATTCCTATTCTACTCTACTGACTGCTCTCAGTTGTGAGAGTTATTTGAAAAAAAATGAAAAAATTAAAATTGGGACTTACTCATGATAGGGCTTTAGGTGTGCACCATTCACCCAACCTTGTAGTATTTGGCCATCTAGTTGTGCCAATCAAACCGCCCCTGAATCTTTAATTTCTATGACATGGTATGGTCCCATCTAGTGCATTCTGAGTTTTCCTAGGAACTTTTGAAATTTCTTGTCGTACATCAGAACTTTCCCTCCAACGATGAACATTTTGTGCTTGATGTGGCGGTCATGCCAAGCCTTTTGTATTTCCTTCTGTATTGTTTGATGGAATTCTGCCAGGAAACTCTCTTCTTCAAGCTCTTGTAGTTCATGGAGGTGTTCAGTGAGTGAGTCCTCATCCGTAATATGTACTATTGAAGCAATTAATAGAATTGGTATGATAAATTCAGCAGGTACCATTGCTTCTCTCCCATACACTAGTTGGAATGGAGTTTGATTGTGCAGTATTTTGACAGTTGTCCTGTATGCCCATAATGTTACTAGTATCCTCTCATCCCAGTTGTCCCAATTGGAATTTCATATCTTGGTTAGTCCTTTTTCTAATATCTTATTGAATGCTTCAACTGTCCCATTGGCTTGAGGGTGGTACGAGCTGCTTTTGTGATGTTGCACCACAAAATTATCTAACAAAGACTTGATTGTTGTATTAAGGAAGTGTGTACCCTGATCATTAGTTAGGCTTCTGGGGAAGCCAAATATGTTGATGATATTTTCAAAAATGAACCTGGCTGCTATGTCTATTGTGCAGTCTTTTCATGGTGTTGTCTCCTCCCATCTAGTGAGATAATCTGTTGCGATTATTACGTACCTTTCCTGTGAATGTATTTCCACTGGTTAAATTGGCCCTATGAAGTTAACAACCCATTTTTCAAATGGCTATAGTGCTATTACAGGTTGCAGTGGTAACTCATCCTGGTGCGATGGACAACTTATTCTTTGGCGGACATCACATTTCTTTACATATGCTTTACTATATTTATGAATTGTGGGCCACCATAACCCTACCTGTAATATTTTCCTTGCAGTGGGTTTTGAGCCAACATGGCCCCCCGCAACTCCACAGTGACACTCCCACAAGATATTCTCTATTTCATGGTCCATGACACATCTTTGCAAGATATGGTCCAATCCCATCTTATATAGTTGGCCTACTATCAGTTGATACTCCACTACTTTCATGACCAAATGTCTTTTTTGAGTCATTGTGTATTCCGTTGGGCAATGTTCGGTGGTAAGATATATTGAAATCTTCTCTAGATAATCTGGGATGGCTTCTATTATTAAGAGATCAACATCTGGTCACTGATCATCAATGGATCCCCCTTCTCCCCATTTTCCAACATTGATAAATGGTCAAGACCCACGTTTAACCTTCCAGGTTTCACTATCACTTCGAAGGTGAATTCCTGAACTAATAGGAGCCACCAACAAATTTTTCCCTCAAGCATTGGTTTGTTCAATAAATATTTCAGAGTTGAATGATCTGTAAAGAACTCGAATGTACCTCCCAATAGGTAATGATGAAACTTCTAAAGAGAGTATACCATCGTGAGAGCTTTTTGTTCTATTGTTGTGTAATTCCTTTAAGCGGTAGACAACATTCTACTTGCAAAATATACTGGATGACCAATAGAAGTTTCTCTGGGTTGTGCTAACACTACTCCTAATGTGATACTGGAGGCATCAATATGGACATGGAACTGTTTTTCCTAGTTAGGATGAACTAGGATGGGGGCGCTTGCTAATTTTTTTTTTAATGTGTTGAGGGCATTAGTGCATTCGTCGCTCCACATGAATTGATCTGACTTATGCAACAACTTTTCTAATGGTGCTGTTATCTTTGCATAGTTGCGGATGAATCTTCTGTAGTACCCAGTATGCCCGAGTAGTGATCTTAACTATTTCACAGTCTTAGGTGCTTCTATGTTAACAATGACTACTACTTTTGTTGGATCCACAGAGACACCCTGTTTACAAACAACATGTCCTAGTAGCATCCAAAACGGTACTGCAAAGATGCATTTCTTTAAGTTGAGGGAGATTTGGAGTTGTCTGCATCTGTCAAACATGATTCTCAATAAAGTTGCATGGTTCTTCAATAATCTGTAAACTGTCCAATAATCCATGTATACCTCAAGGAACTTATGGATATAGTCCCGAAATGCAGCTATCACTATTCGTAAAAACACTGCTAGCGCATTCTTCAGTCCAATTGGCATGACATGATATGAAAGCGATACTCATTCAATTGTGAAGGTGGTCTTATTCTTATCCTCCTATGATATTCTCACTTGATGATATCCTGAGAATCCATTTGTGAATGAATAGGCTTCATTTCCTGCTACGTTGTCGAGAAACTTGTCACTAAATGGAGTAGGAAATGGATCATGTATGCATGAATTGTTGAGACTTCTATAATCGAAACATACTCTAATCTCAGATTTCCCCTTATTTCTTTGTATCACAATGGGACTGACCCACTCTGCTTCCTCCACTGGAAAAATCAGTCCTGCTTTCAGTACTTTGTCTCTCTCTGCCTTTACCTTTTCCTTTACCCTTGGATTTAGGCAGTAAGGCCTATGTTTCACTGTTCGTGTGTCTGGTTTTAAGAATATGTGCATTTATCCCATGTCCTCTTTTATTCCTTTTAGCTCTACTACCGAATACGGAACTAAGTCTTCCTATTCCTGCAATAGATCAAATATTTCCTTGGTTGTCTTTGTATCCCAGTAATCTCCAATAGATGTGATTTTGGGTTTTTCTGCGCTTCCAATGTTCAACTTTTTAGTCTTCAGGGGTAGCAAGTGAAATAATTATATGGTTTTTTCCTCCTGTATATCTCACTCCCCCTCTTTCTCTTAAAAGTACAAGTGTCAGAGGTTCTCTAAGTCATCATCATCCATTTCAGAATCTATTCATTTGCATGCTACTGAATCTTTAATATTTTTCTTTGAGAACGGTAGTCCTTCCTTTTCCTGAATCTCTGGGGAAAATAGTACCTTTATAATAGCTTGGATTGCCTCTGTGACTGAGTTTGTTTCCCCTTTAAAGGGAAAAATTTGCGCAAAATATTCCACAACTTCTTGCCAAGTACCTGTTCCTCTCTTTTTCTCCTCTGTCAAATAACACGCCTTTGGAATTGTGTCTAGTGAATGTATAAAAGTATGTATCCACATGGGTTCTGGATACCCTTCTTCCTTCCACCTATACTCAAACTTTCTTAAATGTTCCATGTTGTTAGAATCCCCTTGGTATTTTCCCATTATTTGTGGTCCCAAAGTTTCTTGGAACCTAGCTTTTAGTGCTGTTGCAACCTCTTCCCACTACTGAAGTGAGTTGCAATGGTTGACCCACCATATTGCTAACATAGAATACAATTATCCATCCATAAGAGTGACTACATGTTATAATGGTACCCTTTCTTATGCTTTTTCGATAAATGTATCTACAGCATGCATATCTGACAGATTCAGATATCCTCTTACCTCAATTCCAATCCAGTTGACTCCCTGAATATTGACGCATCTTCGAGTTTTGGTCTCGTATCCTCCCTGTTGCCAATCCTCCCAAGCTATTTCTGAGCCCAAATATGAACTCTGAACACTTCTCCAACTTACGGTACCTCCCACTATTGGATTGATATAGTCTTTGCGCTTCCCTCTCATCATCTGGTACAGGTGATTGAGGAGTTGAGAATCCTCTATGTTATCCACAGCCTCTGTATATCGGGGTTTTTGGTATGGTTCAAGCGGCTAAGTTACCCTAACTTCCACGTCTTCAAATACCATTAATTATTTTTTTAAGTCAATCACTACATAATTCTCGAAGGCTCGGTCTATCCCCAATAAAGTAGGATATGGATCCTTGTCCCCCATAATCTCTATCACTTCAAAATCTGTATATGTTTTCACTCCTGCGACATCGACCTCAACCTCTTCTAGCCTTCCTATTGGTACAATACAATACTGGTTTGCCATTCGGATCTATATTGGCAAGTATGTCAACTTTGGTCTCCCCAGCGCTTCCCATGTCTTTCTAGGTAGGATGTTAACATCTGATCCTAGATCGAGCATTATGTCTATGATTTGGAATCCCGCGACTTGAATGTTCACACGAAATTCTTTGTCGGTTCTTCTCTTGTTCCTTTTTATCCTTATGATATATTTTTCTGTCGACTTTATTGATTCTCCCAGTTCCACATTCTCTTGGACCACCAACTCTAGATGTTTCTTCAGCTGTTCCAGCGTTGGTGCATTGGTTACAATCCTCAGGAATGGTCAGAACCATTCCTCAATCAATGTGCTTGTATGAGCCTCCTTCCCTTTTTCGGAGGTCGACTATGGTATCTCAATACCTTTGCTCCCCCTTATCTATGAAAATGTTTCCACCACCTCCTTAAAATGCTACTTCTGCATATCTGGTCAAAAAGAGTTCTTTGGAGATGCAAGCCTGATGAGATTTACTGGGTCTATACCTTGTGCATATTCCCCTGTTTTCTTTCCTCCCTAGGTTATTATGGCTACATTTTTCATGGGCTAATATTCTACTATTCTCGGTTCTTCATTGACCAAATTCGCTCCTCTCTACCTTGCTCTTTCCTCCCATCCCTTGATCAGTTCTGGACAATCTTTAGTTGCGTGAGTATTGACCCTGCACTGGGAGCACCATGTGTTAGTATGAATCTTAATCACAAGCGTACGAAAAATTCTCACTTTATCCATGCATAAAAAGAAACCATAACAACAAAGATGGCTACCAATATCTTTAGGTCTGCAATTAGTTGACCAAGATAAATGCTGCAAAAATCTAGATCTATGCATTAAAAGACATTAAGCAGTAAATAAAAGAAAGAGTTGCTCCATGCATCCAATAAACAAGACAAGATTGTTCTAAATAATTTTAGTATTTTTTGACACCTGGGAAGGGAACAAGAAAGATGTTACCAGACCCCCTCAATGGGATGGGTTATTGTAAGTCCTCAACACTTCATATCTAAAATCCCTCTCTCTTGATGGTGTAGAAAACCCAGACAAAAATGGAACTAAAAGGGAGCTCACAAGAAAAATGGTAGCAAAATATGACAGTGATGGTGGATCAAAGTCAGACCAAAAGTATAGATCTAGAGTGATCTTTAGGCAACAAAAAGTAGTGAGTGGATGGAAAAACCCTTCTATTTATAACAAAATATTGAGTTAGTCTAGATATTGGTGCATAACTAAAATATTATTAACCAATTCTAGATCCAACTTTTATGGAATATTTTATTATATTTATTGGAGGGAAAAAGAATTTGACTTGGGTCAAGTCCATTTATTTGTAAATAATAAATAAATAAATGATTTATTTATTATTTTAAGGATATGGTTGAGTAATAATCAAATAAATAATGATTTATCTAGATATTTATAAATGATTTAGTCAGATTTAACAAGGAATATTATTTAAATAAGGTTTAAATAATTATTCCTAGAAAATAATAAGATAAATAATGATTTATCTAATTAATTTTCCTATTTTGGGTTAAATATGACCAGGAATATTAATTAAACTATTGTCTAATAATTATTCCTTGAGGAAAATCAAAGAAATGTGGGTTTATTTAATATTTCCTCATGGGGTTTCCTGTTTAGACCATAAACAACTTAATAAATGTGGTTTACTAAGTTATTTTTCATAGTTAAAGAAATTTTACTTATAGTAAAATTAGTCTTACATGGTGTACTTTGGTCCATCTAATAGTAATAGGTTAGATGACCAAAAAATGGTGTAACGCCATGGTTTTCTTGGTAGCATACATTCTTGTGCTACATGACTTTCTTGGTTGCAATTATAGCACCATATGGGTCCTCTTCCTCTGTTTTTGCCCCCTCTCATTCCTCCTCCACGACCCCTTGGAGTTTTGTTCACCCTATAATATGGTCTGTCCATTCATTCTGCCAGTGCATGGAGGGCTCTACATTGTTATGTATTATGTTTTTTTGAGGAGAAAAATTCACAATATATGTTGTTTGGTACATTATAATACTTCTACAAAATCAGACATAGCCTTGGAGGATGACCAATGCCTTTTCATATTTCACAGTAATCGATTACGGTCTGATTTTGTTGGGTGGGGTACCCTAGGAACTGGGGTTGTGATTGATATAATCCTTGAGTATTTACCTGTGCCACTCCCCCAAGTGGTGGAGCTCCCTGTGTCCCTGTTTTTGAAGTCACTGCATTTTGGCCGCGCAACCATGGGCACTCTGTGGCCAAGTGTCCTTCCACTAGGCAATGGGTAAACCACACGTTAGGCCTTGTAGGCCATATTGGTTGGATGTATTTCATCTTCTCTGTTAAGCTGGATATCTGGTTTTGTAGCCCTATTATAGAAGGATCCTGCACTGCGGCTCCACCTCTGAACTCTTGTGGATATCCTGCCATAACTTCTATTTTCATAGCTTGCCCAAGGGCGTCTTGTAGAGTATCAATATTTTGTTGTGTTATAGGAGTTATTGTCAGTAGAAGGAGTTATTTAATAAACCAATCCCATTGGTGGTTTGGATCGATTAGTAACTGAGATTCTAAATTGCATCCTTGAACCTTCTCATCAGGTCCCAAGTTGTCTCTCCTTCTCTCTATTTGATCTCCCACAGCTCAGACAACCCTTGTTGATCTGTCTGAGGTAATTTAAATTATTTGACAAAATATCTCTTCACATCATCTATCATTGGATTCATATGAGCTTCTGACCACTTAATGAACTAGTGAAGAGCTTGCTATTATAGAGTAGTTTTGAATTCAATCAGCTTAATTGCCTCTGGTGTCTGCCAAGCTCTCCATATAGCTTCGCACAGATACCAGTGTTGCTCCACATCATCGTTACCCCTCCCAGAGAATTCTCAGTATCGGGTAAACGATCCCACCATATCTCTTTGTATGGGTGATACTAAAATAAAGCCTTTACTTCTTGGCTGAGAAATTGTATTACTAGCACTATAGCTAGTAGATACCTATACTGTAGACTTAACACTATTCAACTTACTCAATTCTTGTAACTTAATAAAAAAGTGATCTGGAGGATGATAGAGTACCAGGGGAAGGTTGGGAATAGAGCTACTTGAATTTTGGGGAATAGTATTACCTTGTATTACGGGTGCCGGCCTCTCTCGGAATATTTGCTCCATCACAACATACAGCTTCGCATCGGATATCTCCTCAAGGTGCGCATCCTCCACATTGGACTTTTATCCCTTATATCTTCAGGCTAGGCTCCTATACACTTTCCTAACTTCTTTGATGTTCCCTCCTATTCTTTGGGATTCCATCTGACCTTCTCTTTCCTTTGACATCTGTGGTGCCTTTTCCTTGTCCTATCGACTACTTTCTTGCTTCTCAAACTCTTTCATCACCCTCTCCCTCCACTTCTCAGCAATCTATGCCCTCTAATGTGCTTGTCGCTCTCTCAAAATACTGTAGGTTTCGGCATCCATATCCCTATTCTCCCTTCTTACTTACTTATAGCATCTTTCCCTCCTCTCCTTCCCCTAGTATTGGAGGTTTAAGTCTCCATCTCAGAACTTTTAAATGCCATCAAACCTTCATCAACCATCAAAGCTTTGATCCATAAAGGGATTTCCTTCAACAATTTTCCCCTCAATTCAGATCTGAATATATCTTCAGCTTTCGTAAAGGATTGGTAACACTCAGCTGCAAATTCCACAATGTATCCTTCCAAGGTAGATTGTACCCAGATATCAGCAGCTCTGGTCAAATCAATATCTGGCCAATGGAGTGCTATTAGATTCGTGTTTGTCCACTTGCGACGAAATCTACACGATCCTCCTGGGAGAGACTTGATTTGGAGCCTCCGCAACCAATTATAGAGTTCTTTAGGAAACTTTACCCATAAAATCTTGTACAGGTCACTTGCAGATTCAGAAAACAACACCTGATCTTTAACAATATTCTCCCTCTGTTGTCGTATCTCAGCTTGTTGCGATATAAATTGGTCTAAATGGTTATCCCACCAACTTCATAGTCCCCTCTCATATATCCACGATACCATGATCTAACTCTTAAGTGAATTTTCAAGTCTCGAAAACGGAACCAGTTGTTGGCGAAAAAGGAGGTCTCTAGGCAAGACCTAGGTTCAGGAAGGAGGCCAGCAAGGTTTCCGTAGTAGTCTAGCACAACGCCGACATTTTCACCCTACTCCAAGGAGTAGAGTGTCTCACCCAAGGCATGTTGTGACCTTAGTAAGATTAGGAGACAGATCATGTACCAGGCGATTAAAATCATGAAGAACAACCAGAGGAAATTGAAACAACAAAAAAATCTCCCTACTATGCATACGCTATTACTCATCAATCATGTCCAGGATGATGAATTAAAATTTGAAACGAGATATACATTCATAGTAAGAAAATGATTAACACTCAACTTAGAAGGTTAAACATAGCAACGAACATATTTCATTATCAATATCAAACAACATACATCACTCTGCAGAGTCTATTACAATGTGATTCAGTACAACAGAGATCTCATAGAGCTCTCCTACAACTCTTCTCTCTCTCTCTCTCTGCCCTTTGTCGTACTGACTAACTCCTTTTTCCGTTGGCTGACTGCATATTTGTTCTTTCACCAGCGTGACTATCAATCTTTCCTCTTTTCCTGCTCTGCTGCTTGCTACTTCTTCTTGATTACTGGGAGTTCTGTTGATTATCTTTGTCTCCCGTATCTGCCATCTGCATTGTTCCCCGCAACTACTGTGTAATCTATCTTCCGGCTTCCCGCAAACGTGACAGCAAACTGTCTACCTTGATTGTGTTCCGCCATCTATCTTCCAACCCTCTGTAACTAAAAATTGTTTCATTTTCAAAACAAGGGCCCCAAAAATTACAAATATGCAACATAAATAATACTTCATTTCATTAATATCAAAGAACTGAAAAAAATGCTTACATACATAATGGAAATAAACTAGCTTGAGAAATGGTAGCTTATCTTTGAGAAGAGATGTGGCGGATACATTCCTTTACATTGTATTAAAATGATTCTCTGGGGCCTTTTTATTATTGAACAATAAGAGAAAACCCTAAACAACCAAAATCCTAACCCCAGGAGATGGGCCACCAAGAGTTTGTGGGCCCCTTTGGGGTTAGTTTGGAAGCCAATTTCCCAGGGTCGTAACTTGGTCATATTATCTCCATTTGGTGCATATGATACCTCATTGGAAAATATCTATAAGTAATACATGATTTTCCACAAGCCCTTTCCTATGGCCATGGTACTGGTGTGGACCTCAAAAAAACGCCATTTAGCTAGTCAAAACTGCTCCAGAAGTTAAAGTCCTAAAAACCTACTAAAAATAGTAAATAATGATATAAACAAAGAAACTAATGAAACCAACTAGAGGTCTAGGTGGAATAGGTGGGTCAATTTACTGTGTAAACTAACACAAGTATTTATTATCAATCCTAGTTAGTGGAACTTAGAAGCATCCCCAAAGTATATGGGTTTCAGTTATGATCAATTTAGAAGATTATTTATCAATGATTAAGGAAATGCATATTACAAATATAAATCTAACTTAAAAATTTTATAGATTCAAGTATGTAATTAGAAGCAAAAGAATCTCCTAACTTAAGAGATTTGATTGTCCTTCTCTAACAAGATTACTTCATGAATTATAAATAAAAAAATACTAATTGAGCAATAGATTAAGATACATGAAACAACAATTGAAGAGGCTCTTCACTAAAGAGGTCCTGGTTGTCCTCCACCATAGATTCATTTATCAGTAATGCTATTGTTAGAAACAGGAATTCAGAAAAGCATGTAAAAGCATGAAAAGATGAATTCTAACTTAAGATCTTAATTAGATAAAAAGAATGTTTAACTTAAACATTTTTTTTTCCTTTCATATGAAAAATAAGAATGATCATTAGATTCATCAACACTCATAAATAATCAGCATAAACAAGTTAAGCATAATCAAACTAATTCAGAAATTGCAACTACAAATAAACTAGGAAGTGCACTTAGCTTGGTGTGGGGGCCCTCCACCCTTGTCTCGCACACTGAAGGAATTTTCAGCTACTTAAAAGTTCAGTCAATCAATCAACATATAACAACAACAAATGGAATAGAAAATATCTTCAATTATGCCTCTAATGTCTCAGAAATAATAATGTCAAGTCATACAAATTCTACATATCAATGCCTTCAAAGTTTGAGGCTTAAATAGATAAAGTATATAAAAAATTCATCTAAAATAGATCTATAGTCATGAATATCCTTATCTTATCCAATCAGGTCAAATTCATCCATCGGATCCATCAAAATCTAGAAAATCCCACAAAATAAGAATTTTGACCTAGTTTCTAGGAATCCTCCATAAAGACAGGTCTTGTTTGATCGCCTTTGACCGGGCCTATTAAAGCTTGGTTTGAATGTACCAAAATGTGTACACTTAATCCTAGTTCCCAAGACTTCTAGAAATGTATCCAGCTCGAGTCCAAGTGCCATGCAAATATCAAAACCATGAGGCCATTACGGGAATTTCTGATTCTGTCTAAAAATGCACTTAAAATCCATTTTTTTACAAAAACTTCTAATAATTGAAAAACATAATTTAAATACCTATATATGCATTTATTGGTCCAAATAAGGTGAATATTATGGTGTATATATGGATAGTATGGAAAAATAAGATGTAATTCATAAACAAAAAGAGATAAAAGATGAGGGCCAACATCTCCCCCAAGTTGATGTTCAAGCATGTCCTGATGCTTGCTTTTTCCCTTTGGACCTCCTAAGCTCTGATGCTTATCCCATTCCTGATCCTGAAACTTCCTATTGTGCTGTATGTAGAAGATAATCCATATCTTTGCATTGTTCTTCCTTGTAAATTGAGGTCTTGACCTTCTGCTCTCATATTTGGCCTTCCAGGAATTTTTCTCCTGAAGCCACTTGAATTCTTGGGTGTAGAGAAGATTGTTTTTGGTTTTAAACTTTCCCATTTCTTCACTTATCTTCTCATTTTCTTTAACTAATTTTTCATTAGTTGTCTTATAAGTTTCATTTTCCCCTTTCAGATGCCTTTACATTATCCTTCTCACCTCCAGGTTATCAGTTAACTATCTGATCCTGCTTAAGTTTTGGTCTTCCTCATCGGTATTTTTAGAAACTAAAGTAGATTCAACCTCATTATTTTCACCATAAGAATCTCTGTCTACAGGATTTTAATAAAATTCTTGTTGCAACCTCTCAAGGATTTCATTGGCTTGTTTAGTTAACGGAGATGTCTCTATGACTTGCATTCCTTGTTCTTTCTCTTTGATACTTCTATCTGCTGAATTCCTCTTTTTTTGTCTCTTAGAAATGGTAAAAAATGATGTTTTCCTCTCTACCATAACCATTTCTTGTTGTTTCTTTGATCTGGTTTTTGGATAGAGAGGTGAATGCACTTTATTTCTTGTTTCCTGCATTGGTTTAAGTTTGTTTTCAATTGTTACACCATTTTTTTGGTCATCTAACCTATTATCATTAGATGGACCCAAGTACACCATGTAAGACCAATTTTACCCTAAGTAAAATCGCTTTCACTATGTGAAATAACTTAATAAAACACATTTTTTAAGTTGTTTATGGTCTAAACAAGAAACCCCAAAAGGAAATATTAAACAAATCCATATTTGTTTGATTTTTCTCATGGAATAATTAATTAAACAATAATTTAATTATTATTCTGGGTCATATTTAACCCAAAACAAGGAAATTAATTAGATAAATCCTTATTTATCTTATTATTTTCTAGGAATAATTATTTAAATCTTATTTAAATAATATTCCTTGTTAAATATTACTAAATCATTTATAAATAATTAAATAAATCATTATTTATTTAATTATCATTCAACCACTTCCTTAAAATAATAAATAAATCATGTATTTATTTGTTATTTACAAATAATTATTTCGGGTCATATTTAACCCCAAAACAAGGAAATTAATTAGATAAATCATTATTTATCTTATTATTTTCTAGGAATAATTATTTAAATCTTATTTAAATAATATTCCTTGTTAAATATGACTAAATCATTTATAAATAATTAAATAAATCATTATTTATTTAATTATCATTCAACCAATTCCTTAAAATAATAAATAAATCATTTATTTATTTATTATTTACAAATAAAGAGATTTGACCCAAGCCAAATGCCTTTTCCCTCCAAAAAATATAATAAAATATTCCATAAAAGGTGGATCTAGATTTGGTTAATATTATTTTAATCATGCACCAAGATCTAGAATGACCCAATATTTTGTTATAAATAGCAGGGTTTTGTCATTCATTTGGGACCTTTTGTTGCCTATGAGATCACTCTGGATCTATACTCTTGGTATGACTTTGAGCCATTATCATTGTCACATTCTCTATTATTTGCTTTGTGAGCTCCCTTTGAGTTCTATGTTTGTCTGCGTTTTCTACACCAACAAGAGAGAGAAATGCTAGATCTGAAGTGCTGATGACTTTCAAGAACCCATCCCATTGAGGAGAATTAGAAACACCTTTCTTGTTTTCCTCCCAGGTGCCCTTAATATAAAAATTCTTTCAAAAATATTGTTCTTGTCTTGTCTATTGGATGCATGAAGCAAAATCTTATTTTTACTGCTTAATGTCTTTTTATGCATAGATATGGATTTGTGCAGCATTTATCTTGATCAACTAACTGCAAATTTGAAGATATTGGCAGTTGTTACACAACAATTTGTCACCGTCCCTACAATCCCCATCTCGCACATTGGAGGGCTCATTCCGTGACCTGTGAGAAGAGACAAGACTTGAAAATACTTTCATTGCATCCCTCTGAAGATGAGCTTTCATTGCCCTGAAGACATCTCCTTGCAAAAAATCCTAAAAATAGCTCTTTTTCCATTGGCATGGTTCCATAGTTCAGCCCTCGCGCCAAGGAGGAAAATCCTCCAAAGAGGGCGCGCCAATTGGCGCTTTGTCATAGAGCCGCACCCGCGCCAACCATATTAAGAGGTGTTTTTTTAAAATAAAAGGCGGAAGTTTCATCCTAACAAATTCCTGGACTGATATCTATCTTGAGTTGGGTGGTTTGGCTACGGATTTCCATAGAGAGGAAGTGGTTTTGCCACCTCTCATGGAAGCTTCCTTGATTATAGGGCCAATCCCATAATTATAGGGATCCCAACTTCCCTTCCTCCTTCTATAAAAGCTTTCTCAGATCCATGGCAAGCTAATCTCCAAGTTCCCAAGAGCTTTCATATTCTTATGCTGCAAGAGCCTTCTTGATTCCCTTAAGGCCAAATCCAAGCAAGGAGACTATTGCCAAGTAGCCGGAGAGAGAGGCTTGTCCCATCCCTGACAGGCTTTATCGAGACATGTTATGCTGACAACCTGCTAAAGGAGAGTGTTGCGTTGAAGCTATGGTTGTATTCTTCTTTTGACTCTTTAATGATAAGTGACTATCGGTTATGGTTCCACTCTTGTTCTTGATCATGTTCATGAGTTATGTCCTCTTCGACTGACATATAGTTGTATGTACTGGATTTTATGCTTGCGTTTGTGTTGTTTCTTGCATGTGCAGGTGTCCGATCACGGGGATTGTGAGGATTGTGATCTGCCAGGGCAAAGGAACGGGAGCACCACCTCTTCTACAAACGACAGCGTTGGATTCCAGGTAAGCCTTCCTCGCAAGTCGATTGATTTACGATTAGGAACCTGCACTGTAGCGTATTTGATTGTTGCTAGACCCGATCTGGGCTAGTAGGGATCGCCTCTGTCCGCAGAGGGGATTTACCTCCTCAACAATTTGGCGACTCCGCCGGGGAATCAGCTTGTTGTTTGATTTGTAAACTATAGACGGAGCCTAAAGCACAGCCAGATAGCCTTCGAAACGCTTTTTCTCTGCATTAGCGGAGTAGATCAACGCTGATTCAGTCAATCTCCGGTTTGGTTTACGGACTGAACAACTTGGAGTTTTGTCTTCTCTTCTCGGTCAATTTCTTGGTCTTGCTTGCTTGGTTAGCTCTTTGGACTGGTTTTTCCTGTTTGTTTGGCTTTGTTTTAGCCTTGTCATCACTTGTCTGTGTCTGAGATTGCTTATTTTTTATTTTTCCATAGTAAACTTGGCTGGCGCACTTTTTAGCGTGACATTCGCGCCCATTGGTGCAAGTTGCCCGTGTATCACCTGCGCCATTGCCTTTCTGGCGATAATTTCAAGCTCACAGTTGCGCCAATCCTGTGAGCTATTAGGGTTTGTTGTGTTTCATGCTTTCTGGGGCTGACTTGTGATTTTGATCTTGTTTTTTTGGCTGTTTGAGTGTACTAGGGCCTAGTTTGACTGGTTGGAACCTCCTTCCTTTGGTTTTTTGCCTATTTCTTTCGATTTTGCATACGAGCCCTAGGGCATCTAGGTGCCTTTGTGAGTCGAGCCTCCCTTGGGATTTTTTTGTTTTCGTTCGTTCAGTCAACTTTGGGATTTCTTCCTTGCATTCATTTGACAGTTGTCTATCATCTTATTGCGCTTTTTGAGTGACTGATTTCGTTTTCATTCGAATTTCTCTTTTCTTCATTCTGGGCCTAGATCACACGGCTCATTGGTGTCTTTGGGACTTTTCTTGGTTTTGAGAGACTTTTGGTCGATTTGAGATCTGATTGTTTGTGCCGTTGAGTGAAATTTGCTTTTTTTTGCTCTCTTAACATCATTTCTCGAATTGCTTCTCATCTGTTTTCAGTTTTTTTAGTGCACCTAGCTATCAAACATTGGAAATAAAAAAAATCTCTTTTGCTTTTGGTTGATTAGTGCAAATTGAAATCTTTTCGATTTTACTAGTAATTAGTGAATTTGAAAGAAAAGTTTTTAGTTTCGTTAGTCACATTAGAGATATCATTGATTGTCTTCTGATCATTTTGTTTGTGTAAAAAGCTCTCAACTCTTCTGTAGCTAGCTTTCATCGAACGAAATGATATACTGTGGCATGTAGTTTTGCATTTAGGAGATTTTCGAGACAGCACATTCATTAGGGCCTGAAAACTGAAACGTAATTGAAGATCAACTTTAAAATCTACTCAATTTACACTAAGGTAACATTGAAATCTAACAAAACACATTTAGAGGTCTAGGCTAGAGATGTGTTCCGGCGTCTTAAAACCTAGTAGCTGTCGTTCGCCTTTTGGCTTTAGACAGCGCTAGTATGGACTTGTGCTCCCCGTACCGTCACGTATATAAAGGGAGACCCCTCTAGGTTTCAAACCTTTATCCATAGGAAGCCGAGTGTGCCGCCCTATACTCGTGATACACCGAACACAATATTCGGGGAGATTGCCTACACGTACAGAAATTCCTTGGTTGATTTCTCTTTAATTATTGAAACCAAGGTGTATATTGCAGTTCACAGTTATTTGGTACACCCTTTTGCCTAGTATTCCTGAGTAGTCATTTTGATCCTATCTGACTCCCTAAATTTGAAAGGATAACCAAGCGCTTGTCCTTTCACGCTTGTGTCAAATCTGAAAGAGATAGAGTCACCTTTTCAACCATTTCTCGACTCTTAAAACATGAAACGGTGAAGTTTCTTATTTTTCAATGTGGTAAAAATTAATCACCCTAGATTACACACCTTGTTAGACTTTGCTTGTTGACCGTTTGATCGTGTGTCTTGACTCTTTTTCAGCCCATGTGTGTGTTTGATCTTTTTCTCTTGTCGTTTCTGCCACAGTGGCGGAACCCTCAGTTTCGTCTACTGGTAGTCCTTATATGGAAGATTCATCAGAGGTGTCCCAATCCTCTGCTAAACCACAACAGCCCATTGTTTCCAAATTTCCTAACGGGGGACCGGTTCTTTCTAAGAAACCCTTTGGAGGACCAGTTGAGTTCGATTGGCCCTTTTCTGACCCTATGTCTGAATTGAGATTAGGAGTTGATTTCCTCTCTCTTACATCGGGTTTGCCTTTTATAGCTGTTGTTTTTCCTCCTAGTCCTCGCCGTCTATTGCGAGATCTAGCGGCAGGATTGAACATGAGTGATTCTGGTGAGGAAATCCCAATGTCTGGTGAATATTATCAACTCTTCCCATGAAGATTATTTTCAGGAGACAACTCTGAAACAACTGTCATGTCAACATCCAGTCCCCCATTACCACTGGGGTACAGGTCCTTGGGTCAGATCATTTCTACCGCTGCCTCTATGGGAGTGTCAGCTCCTTCTCCGAGGCCAACTGTTCCTTCACCGGGGGTGTCTCCTCAGACGCCTGTTACTTATGTACCCGTTCGGCCCACTGTCTGTGTGGCCGCCTCTACACTCGTTGTCATGGCATCCTCCACCAAGGCTATGCCGTCTCCTGAAGACGTTTATTTAGCGACTACTATACCGGAGAACATCTCTCTGGAGGAGTATCGGTTGTCCCTGCAACAGCTGAACCCTGAGGTTGGACCATCCTCCTAAGATCCCAACCGCTCTTACTTTTCACACTATGCACAGGATGGTATGCCCGTGTATGCTTTTCCAGGTCAGTATGATGAACAAAGGGACATTTTGTGTCTACCCGCTCCTGAGGCTTACCTCCATGCTCAAGGTTTACCTTATAACCAGGCTTATAACCCGCAAGGGCAACCTTTCCAAGGCCAACTTTCGGGCCAACTTGGCTCCTTATGACCCACAGGGGCAGCCCATGCAAGGCTATCCTGCGGGCCAGCAAGGGCCATCGTACGGTCCGCAAGGACAATATTACAGCCCTTCCGGTCAACCTGTGCAGCCTCAGCTGGGGTACCAACCGGGACCGGTCTATGGTCCTGGGGGGAAAATCCAGCCTTCTCAACCTATGCAACCACAGTATCCTGTTGTTTCTAACGTTGCATATCAGCTAGGACCACCCTATGGTTATGCTCCAGGTCAAACTGGTTACCAGCAACCACTTGGCCCTATTCCTCCACCATGCCAACCGACCCATCCGGTACAACCTGGTGTTCCGCCTCCAGGCCAACCGGCCCATCCGGTACAACCTGGGGCTCCTTTACAGCCAGGTCAACCTGCGCAACCGGCACAGCCTATCTATCCGGGTCAACCTATTCACCTAGGGCAGCCCTCTGAGCCGGGTCAACCTGTTCATTCATGGCAGCCCGCTCATTCCATTAACCCTGCCCAGCAGCCGATTCATTCGATGCCGCAGCCAAATCAACAGTTGCGCCCTAGTTATCAGGCTCCGCAGGGTTCCACCTATCAGCAGCCGACTCATCCTCAGGGTGGTTATTATCCTCATGGTCAATCTCAACCGAATTACAATCAGCCCCGAGGCTCTCAATATTATCCTCCTCCACCCGGTTCTACCTATACTCAGCAGCCAAATCCAAATGTTTCTTACACTGAGCCAACACATAATCAGGGTCCGTACTCTGGTTATCAAGCCCCACACACTGGTTACCAGCAACCCAATCAGTCTGGTTATACGACCTACACCCCCTACGGTCAGAATGCTACAGGACAGAACCCATGGGGGCAAGGATATTCACAACCATTGTGGATTACGGGTACTGGTCCTCATCCCGGGCTTGGCATGCTGGTTAATCCGCCATTACCATTCCTGGCCACCTTGGAGTTGCCGGATGTTTCAAAACTGACCAATGATCTGATTTTTCATAATCCGTATTGGCCTCTGGTTCCTACCAAGATACCAGGTGATTGCCCCAAGTTTGAAGGAAAAGCTGGAGAGGACCCCCAAGCGCATGTGATGACGTATCATCTTTGGTGTTCGTCTAACTCTTGGATCGATGATTCAATTCATCTGCGCCTCTTCCAGCGCACTTTGACTGGAGCTACTGCTAAGTGGTACGTAGAGTTATCCCGTGGCATCTTCCAAGATTTCAATTCCTTAGCCATGGCTTTTCTAACTCACTTTCAGTTACCGGTTTGTTATGAAGCCGGGACTCACCTCCTGACTTCTCTGAAGCAGGATAAAGCCACTCACATTTCTGATCACATTCATGAGTGGCAGCACCGTCGTAGACTGATCAAGTTTCATATACCTGATCAGATACTAACTCACTGGTTCACTACCTCCTTCGTGAATAAAATCGCTCAAGATATTGTGATGGGAGCGTGTGTGACGGAGGAACAAGCCATTGCGCGTGCCCAATATCTGGATCTTGTATATTCTCAGTCTGGCACACTTTATGATATCTTGCCTAACGCTCCACGGTCTGGAACCTCTAAGGCCCCGCCTACCCCCGCAATGGATGGTGTCATTGGTTTCGTGTCTCAGAATTCGAAGAAATATTTGAATGGGAAGCAGAAGTATAATTCTTCCAACAATACTCCTGCTAATCCCGCCCCGTCTGATTCTAGAAAACCCGCGGAGGGGAACGTCGTTCAGGCCACTCCTACGAAGAAAGTCTCCAAGGGGAAAAATAAGGGCAAAGGAAAATCCAAATCCGACACCCCAAAGCCAGAATCCAAATCTCATACTGAGGATGGTTCTCAACGTAAACCGAAGTACCCCTACCTCATTTGTGAAGGAGACCATTATACTAAGGATTGTCCGCGATGATCCAAAGTTAGTCAACTTCTCAAAGGCTCCAAAGGAACTCCGGCAGTTCTAAAAGAGCCATTCCCGTCTCAGCAGACCCAGATGGTTGAACAACCGTCACCATTTACACCATTTGGGTCCCAAGTGTTCATGATGAATGTTGTTGCACCTATCTCTGTCGCTACGCGTTCGAAGGATTACAACGAATCGCGGCAGGCACCCGGGAAGGCAGTTGCGGATGGACCACCTCCCCCACCTATCTCCGGTTCGTTGGAAATCGAGAAGCCTACTCTTGAACCTGTTGTGAAGCCACCTTCTAAAGGTGTTCTTCGAAGATATTATTATAATCCGAATGCTCGTGCCGCTCAACACTACAGTATTGTTGAGGATTTGGCACAGGCACCTTCTGCTATGTCTGCACTAGAAGTTCTTCAAAGTTGTCCTTCGCAACAGAAGGCTTTGTTGTCTGCAATCGGTGGCATCGATCCCGCCGATTCGAGTCTTCTCACCTTCGATTTAGAGAATTTAACTCCCCGACTTCCACATCAGATCGCTCTTGTTATTCAAGTTGGCATTAAAGGTCTTAACATCCATAGGGCCATCGTGGATGAAGGTGCCTCTACCTGTGTTATGTCATCCGCTTGCAGGAAGGCCATTGGCTCTCCGCCCCTTTCGTCCTCTCCCAATGCTCTAGAGGCATTTGATGGTCGGGAATCTAAACCCCTGGGTGTTCTCGAGAGTTTAGCGATCACTTTACAGGGGAAGACTGTCAACGTAGAAGTAGAGGTGGTTGACGCCAGGCTCAACTACAATATACTTCTTGGCTGCAGCTGGACCCATGCCATGCTATGCGTGCCGTCCACCATCTTTCAACTTCTTAAGTTCCCTCATGAGGGCAAAATCGTCACGGTGGATCAGTTGTCCTTCTTCACCTCCACCTCCGAGAACAATGTACCATATGTGGATTAGATTCTGAATCCCCCTGACAGTGTAGGACCCGGTCTCTTCAAAGACCCCGTCCTCATGGGTATCTTTCCCGCACCACCACGACACACCGCTCAAGTTAACATGATTTCCAAGTCTGATGACCCCTGGCTCATTCCTACACCTGAGCAGGTGTTTGAGTTTGGAGAATCAATGCTCTTGACTCCAGTAGAGATCAACTACTGTGAAATTGTTGCCGCATATGATCCTCCACCTCCTCAGCATGCTCCTTTGAGCATGGCTCTAGATGTTTACTCTCAATCCCCCTGGCTTGGTCAGGCCGATTCACCTGATCCTCTCAAAGAGACTTTTCCTTCCGATGAAGCCATCATTGAAACTATGTCTCTCGAAGAGCTACCTTGGGGCGATGGACATCATCGCTCCTCTTTTATGCCTAGCTTAGGGGCAATGTCAGATTTTCTAGAGCGTTATGCATCTCAGGTTCCTACTCCTCCTCTCCAAACACCCATCTTGACGCACGAGGTTTTTTCAAAGGTAAACCTAAGTAATATCACTCAAACCATCCCGATCAACATCTCCGTTAAACCAGGGATCGTTGAGAATATACACGTGGGAGTGAATTGTTCTCCTGATGAGATTCAAGTCTATACTGATCTATTTAAAGAATTCAGAGATGTGTTCGCCTGGTCCTACGAGGAAATGTCGGGGATTGATCCTAGTATTTTTGTGCATGAGATTCCAACCTACCCTGGTGCGAAGCCCGTGCGCCAACGCTTACGCCCCATGCATCCTCGGAAAGCCGCTGCAATTAAGGCAGAAGTTGAAAAACTTCTAAATGCGGGCTTTATTTATCCCATCCGCCTCACAGAATGGGTTTCTAACATTGTCCCTGTTGATAAAAAGCAGGGTACTATTAGGGTCTGTGTTGATTATCGCGACATCAATCGCGCCTGTCCAAAATATAACTACCCCACTCCGTTCATAGACCAAATCATCAACGAAAATGCCGGAAGTGATATTTATTCCTTGATGGACGGTTTCTCAGGGTATAATCAGATCAATATTGCACCTGAGGATCAACACAAGACTACATTCATCTATCCGTGGGGTACTTTCGCGCTTAAAAAGCTCCCATTCGGCTTGAAAAACGCTGGAGCCACTTTTTAGCGTGCGATGTCTTACGCTTTCCATGACATTCGCCACATCGTTCAGCCTTATCTGGACGACTTGCCAGCTCACTTAGCTAGGCGAGAGGATCACCCTGAACACCTCCTCTAGATCTTCCTTCGCTGTAGGCGCTACAATATTAGGCTTAATCCTCATAAATGTGTCTTCTGCATGGATTCTGGACGTCTCTTGGGATTCATAGTCTCCAAAGACGGAATTTACCTTGAACCTTTAAAGGTCGAGGCTATCATCAACCTCCCATCACCCTCCTCATTATATCAGTTGTAGAGTCTGCAGGGAAAAGCGAACTTCCTTCGACGCTTTATCCCGAACTACGCCGAGGTGGCCAAAGGATTCACACGCCTATTAAAGCAGAATGTTCCCTTCCATTGGGATGAAATTGCTCAACAATCCTTTGAGAAGCCGAAGACGTTACTCGTTAATTCTCCTTTGCTTCGTCCTCCGGACTATCGTCGTGATTTCACTTTTTATCTCACCGCCGCGTTTAGCACCATAGCTATGGTTCTGGTACAGGATGATGATCATGGTAATGAACATGTTGTTTATTATCTCTCATAGAACCTTCTCGATACGGAAACGCGTTATGCTCACGTTGAGAAGTTGGTGTTAGCCGCAGTACATGTCGTGCAGCGTTTTCGCCATTACATCCTGTTGCGTATGATAACAGTGGTTTCGGATTGCAACCCCATGACATATATTCTCTCTAGACAATTGCTGGGGGGCAAATACTCCAAATGGATCGTTATCCTGCAAGAGTTTGACTTAGAGTTCACTACCGCTAAGTCAAATAAATCACTTGTTTTCGCAGATCTTATATGCTCACTCCCGACAGACTCCACTCCTTCACTTTCTGAGGATCATATCCCGGACGAAACTCTTTTCCTCATCAGTACTCGCGACCCTTGGTACGGTGACATAATTGTGTATCTTCAGACCTCCACATTTTGGTCTGAGTTGATGAAAGATGCCCGACGTCGAATTCGGCATCGGTCTCAACCCTACCACATCGTAGGAGATACTTTATACCGTGTTGGAGTAGATTCGGTGCTCCGTCGGTGCCTAACCTTGGAAGAGGCTGAAAGGGTCCTAAATGACTGCCACAGTGGCATCTGTGGTGGACATATGTCCGGATATGCTACCGCCTAGAAAATTCTGCGAGCAGGTTACTTGTGGTTGTCCATATTCAAAGACTGTATCGTTGCAGTCCGTAAATGTCACGCGTGCCAGGTGTTTCAGCGCAAGATGCACGCTCCGCCTCTCCCTTTGCATCCTATTATTACCGTAGGCCCTTTTGCAAAATGGGGCGTGGATTTTATGACGTGTAACCCTCACTCGGCCGGGGGGCATGCATATATCATTGTCGATGTCGACTACTTCACCAAGTGGGCCGAAGCGATGCCTACACTAGCTGCCGACGGTAAGACAACTGCCCAATTCATATTCAACCATATCATTGCACGTTTCGAGGTCCCACAAGCCATCATTACTGACCACGGTACTCATTTCCGAGATTATATGATGGCTGAGCTGACTTCAAATTTGGGCTTACGTCACGATAGCTCAACGCCGTATTACCCTCAGGCGAATGGCCAGGTTGAAGCAGTGAACAAGGTTCTGGTGACTATGCTTCAACGAACAGTTGGTATCCACAAATCCAATTGGCACCTCCAACTGTTCTCAGCTCTATGGGCATACCCGACGTCTGCAAAGAGTGCAACTAGATTCACACCATTTCAATTGGTGTATGGTCTGGAAGCAACTCTTCTGGTTGAATGCGAGATTCCTTCGTTGAAATTAGTTGTGGAACTTCTACTCGACACTTCTGCTGAGGAAGAGCGTCTTTTGTATCTGGAACGGTTAGATGAAAACCGTCGCTTGGCTGCTTTATTTATTGAAGCACAAAAGAAGCGGGTCAAAGCTCACTTCGATCAATCGGTTTCTCCTCGTTCCTTTGTCGAAGGGGACCTCGTCCTCCTGTACGATCAAGCACATGACAAGCTTGGGGCTGGAAAGTTCCAACCTATGTGGCATGGGCCCTACATAGTAAAACGTGTTTTAAAGAATGGGGCCTATGAGCTTATAGATTATGAAGGAGTTCTGCTGGCGCAGACCAGGAATGGGCTGTACCTGAAAAAATACTACGCTTAAAAGTCATTTTTGGTGTGGTGTGTGACATAGGTGTGTGTTTCTCATTTGTGTGCATGTGTGGTGTGGCGTGCAATGTAAACATCTTTCTGTTGATCGGGTCTTCCTGATTGTGCAGATGTCCATTCGTCCATTTGTTGGTTTCGCGGATGGTGCCTCCTGCAGTACCAGGAACCTGTCTTCGGCGACCTGGGTAATCTATGATCCTGCTGGTGAGTTAGTCAACCTGCAAGGTGTGTGTTTGGGACGTACTACAAATAACATCGTGGAATATAGTTCTGTATTAGAATTATTAACCGAGGCTGTAAACCTTGGTATCCGTGAATTACTTGTGTATCTAGACTCGCAACTTGTAGTATTACAAACCCATCCATTTTACGTCTGTATCTACGTATTCGTTTACTGGAAAGAAATTTTGACTATATTACATATCAGCATATACCCAGGCATATGAATACATTAACAGATGCAGTAGTTAATTTGGTGTTAGATAGACATTTGCGCAATTTGTAAATCATCATCACATGTAAAAGGAAAATCCATCTAGAAATAGATATGTATATATATATATAGATATCAAAATGTTTACATGGTGTGCGTCGCATAGAATCAAAAAATATATATGTTCGTCTTAATACATCTGGAGACGACATGTCTCTCAAAAAATATGCATGATAAAAGTCCTAGGAGTCTAATCCGCATGGTGCTCATGATAACAAGTGACTGTACACACTAAGCATCTCAGAAGTTAGTGGAGGCGACTAGGCACTCCCACTGTATGTCTCTGGTACGCCATCGGTACATCCGCCAGCTGGGAATAGTCTAGGATCTCTCGGGCAATCCCCTCGAGATTCTGGATTAACTCCCCCCCCTCTGCACCCTCTACCTGAGGATCGGGGGCAAGAAGAGTCCTCCGCGTGATAGGAGACATACCGGCTGGTCTCTCTGGGCCCATGTCTGCATACATATAAAATGTTTCAGGAAGAACATGTATTAAAAAAAAAAAAAAAAAGAATCATAAAACATAAAAATCAAAAAGAGAAGAGGTCATACCCAACTCCTCGTCCCAATCATCCCCCTCCGGCAATGGGAGATCTGGATCACCAGTGAAATTGGTACCTGCATATGGCCAGTCTTCCACTACGATCAACTGATGCCACAACCACCTAAAAAACTCTGGCCTCCAGGACATCTGTTGGCCCCCTCCAGCTCTGGGCATCAGTGCTACCCAGTGAGCCATTCTTGGCTCTCGTGGAATCGGCTCAACTACTATGGCCCCCTGGCCCTGGAAGATTGGTAATCGTTCCAGAATGAATGATACCAGGATGGAACTGTAGCCGAATTGTTTTAGTTTGGCTTGCTTGCACTTCGTGAGCTATCTATTCATGTTTATCATCACTGCTGTGGCCCAGTCAAACAATAGGGGAGTCATACACTCTGAGGCTAACAAAAGTTTTACACTTGCTTTTTGTGCAGCAACAGGTCTTTTACGCGACTTAGACAGTGAAACGAGTTGTATTTTATAATTTTTCGAACTCGGTAAATACACGAAAAAGTCACTCTGGAGTCATCTTTCAGCTCTTTTCTGACTCTCTAAACTTGAAAAGATTTTTGAGGCCCTTGTCGTTTCGAT
This sequence comes from Pinus albicaulis, assembly GCA_034641835.2. Lineage (NCBI taxonomy): Eukaryota > Viridiplantae > Streptophyta > Pinopsida > Pinales > Pinaceae > Pinus > Pinus albicaulis. Next base: position 1,399,093,804 of record CM076572.1, read on the forward strand.
CTCGTTAAAATTGACATGAATCGACATCTACCCAGTATACGTTTACCCCTTTTTCGGGCTGGGATGGATTATTTACGAAAAAGGAATACCCTAGCCTATCGTGACTAGGAGGTTTCCTCGGATATTGTTTTCTACCTTTTCGAGTCCGAAGAACTATCTACGAAAAGGGACCGCTGGAGTTTACTTTTCTGCTGTCTTTTCAAACTCTCTAAATATGAAAAGACGTCGAGTTCACCCTTTTTTCAGACTCGTTAAACCCTGATGACATCGGATTTAGTCGAAATGACGTTATTCGAGTCGCTCCTTCCTAGGGCTCGTTAAATGTACTAGGATGGATTTGCCCAAAGGGCGGACTTATATTACAAGCATATGCTATCCCCTTCAAGCTTGTTATCAAAAATAATTGGGGTACTCGCCAGAAATGGTGGAGGAAAAATAGAACCAGCATCGTTGTCGTGTCGGCAGTATGTCGCTCTTGAACATGGCACTTGTCTGCATTCGTGTCGGGTTGGGGACATCTCATCTCGTTCTTCACTTGCCTCTGTGGGTTTGGATAATCCACTTTGACCTCTCATCTGCTCATTGCCTCGTCACCATGACCTCTGATCCGTTGATGTCAAATACTGCCAAGTCCACTATCGTGCCGTTTACATGTTCAAGAGAAGTTGACCTCTGCAAGTATCAACCTTCCTCTGATTCTCATATGATCCTGATTCACAAAAACATCATGTTCCTTTGTCTCGTGTCGATGATGTGGGAAACATTATGGCCCACCTTCGATCAAGGTCACTTCCTGTCGACTTCAGCTCATTATCCAGGAATCCGATCTAGAGACTCCCTTCTGGTACCTTGGAGCCTGCATGCCTCAATGGCAGGTTCGTCGCATTCGACGTGAGGTTTTCATCATTGGACTCCGATCGAGTGATTCTACGGGTGTTCGATGCCAGCTCATTGATTCACATGCCGTAGACTGTACCTATAGTACCCTGAGAACCATTGTCATTATTAGTGGTTCCTCTCACGTCTGTTAACAGCTTTCATCATTGGCTGGTAATCAGACGATGTTCTTGCATGTTCGACTTTAACTCACACATTCGCATGCTTGACCTTGTACTTTGTTCGGGTCGAGATGGAGCGCAAGACCCTGGATTGTGTCTGTTGTAATCCAGGCTGCGATATTGTGGATTATTGTTTACATGACTCATTGATTGGATGGCTGCGACCATACCTGAGTCTATTTATCAATCCTCACTGGATGGCTACGTCTATGCCTAGGATCTAGATTATTGTAAACTATGTTATGGATGGTTGCGCCATACCACATATATATATCATGTATCTGAGACATCAATTGTACTTCGCTCTGCAGGTTTTCCGATGGCAGTGTTTTCAGTCGGCATGCTCTCATAAAGCATTTCACCCCTCTCTCTCTCTTTCAGGCCTCATGCTTTAGGGGGCATCTGTTACATAGCAATTTGTCATCGTCCCTACAATCCCCATCCCGCACATTGGAGGGCTCATTCCATGACCTGTGAGCAGAGACAAGACTTGAAAATACTTTCATTGCATCCCTCTGAAGATGAGATTTCATTTCCCTGAAGACATCTCCTTCCAAAAAATCCTAAAAATAGCTCTTTTTCCATTGGCGCGGTTCCATAGTTCAGCCCTCGCGCCAAGGGAGAAAATCCTCCAAAGAGGGTGCGCCAATTGGCACTCTGTCATAGAGCCGCACCCGTGCCAACCATATTAAGAGGTGTTTTTAAAAAATAAAAGGCAGAAGTTTCATCCTAAAAAATTCCTGGACTGATATCTATCTTGAGTTGGGTGGTTTGGCTACGGATTTCCATAGAGAGGAAGTGGTTTTGCCACCTCTCATGGAAGCTTCCTTGATGATAGGGCCAATCCCATAATTATAAGGATCCCAACTTCCCTTCCTCCTTCTATAAAAGCTTGCTCAGATCCATGGCAAGCTAATCTCCAAGTTCCCAAGAGCTTTCATATTCTTATGTTGCAAGAGCCTTCTTGATTCCCTTAAGGCCAAATCCAAGCAAGGAGACTATTTCCAAGTAGCCGAAGAGAGAGGCTTGTCCCATCCCTGACAGGCTTTATCGAGACATGTTGTGCTAACGACCCGCTAAAGGAGAGTGTTGCGTCGAAGCTATGGTTGTATTCTTCTTTTGACTCTTTAATGATAAGCGACTATCGATTATGGTTCCACTCTTGTTCTTGATCATGTTCATGAGTTATGTCCTCTTCGACTGACATATAGTTGTATGTACTGGATTTTATGCTTGCATTTGTTTTGTTTCTTGCATGTGCAGGTGTCCAATCATGGGGATCATGAGGATTGTGATCTTCCAGGGCAAAGGAACGGGAGCACCACCTCTTCTACAAATGACAGCGTTGGATTCCAGGTAAGCCTTCCTCGCAAGTCAGTTTATTTACGATTAGGAACCTGCACTGTAGCATGTTTGATTGTTGCTAGACCCGATCTGGGCTAGTAGGGATCGCCTCTGTTCGCAGAGGGGATTTACCTCCTCAACAGTAGCCATATTCGATGTTAGGGCTATTTGTTATGCATAGCTAAAGTGGTCTTTTTTCGTACACTTCGACAAAAGATTCATACTAACATCAGTGACTTGCTCTACAAGCTTATTTTGAATCTAGAAATATTTCGAAACCATTCCCTTAATTTTCAGCTGGTAATCAACAATGATTTTTATGAGTTCCTGGTGATGAATTTGGGCTTCTTTGGGTTTGGTCTCATATTTTACACTTTCAATCATCTTTATCAAGTCTCTATAAAATAATTAGGGAAAATTGATCCTGATATCTCCTTTAATATGCTGTAGTAACATAATGTGATATAGGTGTACTACACTATGTCTATTATCACAAGTGAAAAATTTTTGAATTATCAAAACTAGCTCAGCCTAAGGTTCATTGAACCACTCCCTGGGAATCCCCTTTGACCTATCAAAATAACCCTTTCTATTCTCATCCAAGAAGAAGGTCCAACCCTTATCTTTGAAATGCAATCTCTGGTGGTACATTTCACCTGATGATGTCAACTCTAAAGCTTCAGAGATATATTTTGGATTTAAAGGAATATGTAAACTACCCACCATAGTTTCATCCCATTTACAAGTGTTTATAAACTCCCTTGTGATATCCTCATTGTGCTCTTTGAATTTTTGAACGAAGCTAATCAAGCATGATTGATAAAGTTTCTCAACTGTTGTTGGCTCGAGGGGTCCTAACCTAGGTTCAGAGGTTAAGGTTTTCCAACAAACCCCTATACTACTAGCCCTTTCGGCAGTGACACGTTTGCACGGGCCAAAGTCTCACCATTAGGGGAATTTTGAGGTCTAAAATGGGCCTCATAAGAAAAATGTACAACAAAAATAAAATTTATAACAACCAATAGGATTCAAGATGATGATGTCATCCATAATGGATGATTCACCATTTTTGGATTAAAAAAGTAAAAATATTAAAAAATAATAAAATAATAAAACTACTTTTTCAACTCGTATTTTAAACTTATCTCCCAAAATGTTTACTCAAATTTCGAGCGGGAGTACTCATTGGATGCGGAATTTAATTCCTCATCCAAGGAGTACCCATGTTGCATACTTTCGATGAACTCTTCTACATGAAAAATGAGAAATACATAAAAAAACGTGATTGTAATCACGTATTTTTATGTATATCTCATTTTTCGTGTAGTAGAACCCATCGAAAGTATGCAACATGGGTACTCCTTGGATGGGGAATTAAATTCCGCATCCAATGAGTACTCCCGCTCAAAATTTGAATAAAAAATTTGGGAGATAAGTTGAAAATATGAATTGAAAAAGTAGTTTTTTCATTTTTCCCTCTAAAATTTGTTGATGTCATCAAATCTTATTAGATTTTTTCCACTATTATTTTATAATTTCCTTAGGAGGCCCATTTTAGACCTCAAAATTCCCCTAATGCCGAAGTAGTATGGGAGGGTGCTGAAACCAGGTTTTCGCACCCAGAGAGAGAGTAGGTAATTCAAGCAAGTCTGTGTTCCCAGCTTATCGAGTTCGTACTAAACAGATCTATTCGCAGGCTTATCGACAATATTACCCACAGTATAACAGAGCTATTCTTATGCACATATCTAGTAAATAAATCCACATCCACGTGCGCAATACCAATTATTAGCACAGAACACTATTATTGCAGTAATTAACAGATCATAGATACATATACCAGAAACATAGACACAGTTCGCAGTAATCAAACAGATACTTTCGCAACGTAAACATATAACCCAGGTTCGCATCAATCATAACCAAACAGATCCAAATAGCATCAGATATCCAACAATACTTCGCATATATATTAATACCAAAATCCACTTACAATCCCAAAATAACACCTCCACACACAGCAGGACTGAGGATCTCCATGCACACAGCCAACAGGAGTCCTTATCCAACAAACCGACAACAGATCTAAAAATTCGTGCTTAGCATCAATCTCAATTCTTTCCTACCGTAAGACTTAAAAAGGTTCATCTATTTATATCGATTTAGCCTACACATCCATTGGTCTGCAAATCGTGGTTTGCAGACTGTTGGTCTACCCTTGACCCATTACAAGGCACTCAGGGCTTTGACCCACCTTAATACCCTGCGTTAGACTAAATAATACCAAAAATATACAAAAATGGACAAAATTCGCAGCTTTAGGAAACCCTGTTCCAACAGTCCCCCAACACAATCTTGTGACTCGTCTCGAGTCACTGTGATGGTGGGGTTTCCACCTGTGCCTGCAACAGTCTGATTGCTTCGGCCAATGGGGGAAAAACACCTTCACTCTGAGCAGTAGAATTTTGTGCAATGTCTACCAACTTCTGCGAAGTTGGGCCTTTTGTTGTAGCAGTGACACTCTCTAGAGTTTGGTTTAACTGCTTAACAACAACATCAACATCCTGCAAGATCTTGAAGGCTTCAGCAGCCCAAGGCTTCAAGCGGTCACCGAGAACTTTCTTCTTATGTCAAAGTTCATCAATATCATTTTAGAGGGTGTGGCTAGTTCGCAACCGTGCCAAGCGCTAAGCAGGAACCAAGGTGAGTAGGGTGGCTTCTAACTTCTCGACTGCTTCTTCCTTCTTCCACAGGTCCTAGTTTATTTCTTGTAGGAGCAGGTCATGCTAGACCTTGGTCCATAGTTGCATGGTTATTTCCAGTAATTGGGAACCCTGAGCGATCTATCCGGTAATCACATTTGTAGCCGTGGTAACCAGCATAGCTCGTTGGGCCTGTTACTCTGGAGGTGTTTTGGGCTGCAACTTAGCCTGCAAATCTATGATTTGCTGCTCCATTTATGTTTTGACCACTTGAACTTTCATCCTAGAGGCCTTCAATGCTGCGACCAAACATTCAATATTAGCCTGGGGGGTGGCTGTGGCCAAGATTTCTTCTGTAACATCCACATAGAGTTGGTGGATCAGATTTTCGAGCTCCGTTTGTTGTGCGGTGGCGAGGGACAGTTCAACGTTCTTATTGGCGACTGTCTGTTCAGCCACACCGAGCTGTTGGTGCACTTGTTGGTCCTAATGGTGAATTTCCTAAAACAAGGAGGTGTGGAGGCCTTACAATGCCTCATGTGTTAGCTTGGCTAAATTTAGTTGGACTTCTGCACTGGCCTGGACTTGCATTCCCAGGTCAAGTAGTATGACCACGAGGGCTATGCCAGGTAAAGAACAGAGGCGGCTTTCTTATGTAACTAGTGCTGCACTGCTGGTTGTCAAGGGTGTTCGTACCTGAGTCACACTGGTCTACAGTGTGTCTGTCTTTAGCTGTAGCACGCGGAGCTCAGCCTGAATTGTGTCGATCACAACTCTCTGTTGTTATTCTAAGGCTAAACATCTATCTTTCGCGGCCAAAGTGACCGCATCAGCAATTTGTTCTAGGTCCTCGTTGGTTAGTGTGACTGTCTCATCTCGTTCTGTCCGCTGAGAGCACTGCTTCTTTTGGGGCCCTTTGACAGGCTCACTTGTTTGCTTCATGCCTTGGGGGGAGGTAGTTTCTCCCACATATAGTCCTTCTGTACCCAGGTTTGGCAGCAAATCTAGCTGAGTCTCCACTTCCACGTCCTTCTCGGTGGTCTGTTTCTGCTAGGAATTTTTTTGTGCTGTTGTGCCTTTGTCCTTCCCTGTACTCTTTCTTGGTCCTCCAGTATCCTTGATGATGAAATGTGGGGTTACTTTCGTTGTGTTGGTTCCTTCGGTGCCCTTTGCACTGGTTTTGAAGCCGATCTTCCAGTTAGCTGGCCAGAGCACAATTACATTGTCAATTTCTTCATCCACCACCATATAAGGAGTGAAGTCCAGGCTTTATCCTTGCATTATTTGATCTGGACGTTGTGCATGGTGACCTGGAATGCCGCAATGCCCTTGTATTTGTCATATACTTCCAGAGACAACTGTGGTCGGGAATTAATGGCTGCTTCCAAGCTACTCTGAAAGAGGACCCAAAAGACTTGGTTGTCCTCGAGATGCTACGGATTCTTAGAGTCCCATAAGTTTGTATATTGGGCCCCCTCGCACATGTCGGGGGTGAGCTCCGGGAGGACTAATTCCTCAGGTGCTTTCCAGGCTATCAATGCGATGAGAAGTAGCAGCTAGGAATAGAAAAATTCCCATCCCTGCTCCTCGGATTCATGGACATTGGCTAAAAACTCATTGCACAAATATTATGACCATTTGAAGCAGACCCCTTTCTCACACTGGCTTGCTAACTGAATTATGTATGCGGGGACAGAGGCCACCTGGAATTTTTGTATCATATTACATGTGAATAACATGGTACCCAGTTTCATAGTGGGATCATTGATGGTTTTTATCATGAAGCCATGAGTATTCCTTTCCGCATGGTATTTTTGTCGTACATATTCAGCAGTTTCCCCTTCATACTTCTTGCCAATGTGCTCCATAGGGTTCGACCCTTCCATAGGAATACTATTGATTAGATGGATAAGCGCTGTTAGGGTCCCGTGATTTGGCCGATTGGCTAGCCAAATGACGATGTAACATCAAACCAAGCTTTGGAGCCCAAGGACCTAACCTTCCTGGACTCAGAGAGGGCTCTCTCTATATGTGTAAAAGATGTCGGTGTGTTTACTTGCGGTGTTCTGATATTAGGCTAGTTATGAAGTGTATTTTTGGTTTTTTTAGTTTTTAAGTTTGTGAGGGATGAAACTGATCAAATACATAAACTGGATAACAAGATGTAGATAAATTGGGCTATGGGGTCAAACAGGTCAAGGAAGCTTATGAGGTGATGATGTAAAGCTGATGTAGGGCCGATTTGATTCACAATAGAAGGGATCTCTGGGCAAAATGGATTAAATGAACAATAAGTTGGTGAAAGACAAGGGATTTCAAGTGCAAACTAGTTAATAGCAGACATAAACATGTAATAGCAATCCATTAATCATGCTAGGAATAACTATAAGCTAATCAATACATAGAAATCAAACATTCCAGCCATACATAGAGGTATAAGACCCTCTAACTTCGGGAAATGGCTATCAGACTTTGGGGAAAACACATGAGACAAACTAACAACTCATAAACTATGCTGGAACGCCTAAACATAGTCTCTAAGTCATTGGGCACTTGGAAAAATAAGTTTTCATAGTTTTAGGCAAAGGGCTAGATCGAGACTAGGCCTCCTTGGTTCAACAAGATGATCAACAAATCAGTCAAAGAGAAAGTTTTATGGACAGAACTATGGGCAGCTTGTAGGTAGGTAGGGCAAACCATACATCCTACTTAACATACATAGAACCGATGAATAAAACTTAGCAACAATACCTTAGGTTACTAAAGAGCAGCTAAGAATTCTTTAGCATAACTAAGGGAGAAGAAAACATCAAGCTATGAAGATTCAGGGATTTTGAGGTGCCTCCATGGGCATATCTCAAAATCAATCTTTACCGATCTATAGCAGCAAGAAATATGAATTATGAGTGAAAACTAGAAGACAAAACACATTAAGAAGCACTATACCATTCTACCATGTCAAGGAATCCATCAACAATCCTTCATCATTCCTCAAAAACATCCAAGAGGCAGTCCAAAAATCATAACTCAAGTGTATTCTTCAAAGCTCATATGACCAATGTATTAATTCTTCTCTCAAGTTCAGCCTCCGATTTACAATGAGAACCATGGAATAAATAGGCTTGAGGGAGGAAAACCTCATGGAGCAACTAGCTATCCCATTGGCCAAGTCAAAATATCTAAACTTGTCCTTGAGGCTTTGCAAAGCCCAAGGCACAAAATATCTCATAAAATATCTAAAAACTGCTAAAAATGGAAATTATATTGACTTTACATCATTTCCCAAGGATAAAAATAGCTTAACGCACATTTGGGAAAAGCAGATTTTTGAGGTTCAAAAAATTACAAAAATACTTCATATTTATGCCTGAAAAAGGTCCCCTGACTTGCTGAAGGAAAATGGCAGCCTTCCCGGTGTCGAAATGAGGCTCATGATGGCTCGTTGGAAAGCTCTCTGTGTCTGCTTTCCGACGCAAGTGAAATCACCTCAATCTGATCTCTGAAAGTCCCTCAAAACTGTACCTGTGTGCAAAAACCCAGAAAATAGCAGGCTGCTGATATGGCGGGCAGAATGTGCAAAATGAGGCTGTTTTTCGCCAATTTGAGGGGGCGAATGATCTTCAAATGCCCTGAAAATCGTTGGAGACCTGCTCATGGAATTATGGCATCCATTGGTATCATCCTCCTCCCTCGACAACTCATCAAACTGAAATGGCGAATTTATGAGTTTTTGGCAAAAAACCCAAAAATGCCAAAAAACAAAAAGTTTCCGAAACATGCCCAAAATTGGCATGCATGACCCTCAAGGGTCCATAGAAACATGCTCCGAAGCTGAAGCCAAAATATCAAGGGCTGATATGCTTTTTGCTTCCTTCCGTGCTAGGCGCCTCTCCTTCAACTTCTTCAATTTCTCTTGTGCTACCTTTAATTTTCGCCTGGCAAACTGATTTAGCTTCTGAAAGTGAAGAGTCCTCTTTCTTTGTAGCTCAAGATCCCTATTCGCCTTCTCAAGCTTTGTTTCCAAATGCTGGTTAGCTCTCTCAAGCCATGCTTCTTTGTTTTCCTCAATTTCCTGCTCAAGGAGGGCAGTGAGAGGAAAGGCTTCGAAATGAGCTTGTTCTTCTGCTCTCTGTTTTTCCAAGGCTCTTTTAAGCCCGATGGTCCTAGGCCTCTTCCGCCTAGGCTGGTATTCCTCCTCTTCATCATCAAACTCGCCAATGAGCTCTTCAATTCTTACTTGTGCCTTTTCTGCCTCTTTCTTATACTTGATTGCCCTTGCTCCATGAATAGCTGCATGATACTTCATTTGTTTGTTTTCAACCTCCAGGAAGTGGTTGAAATTCCTCGCCCTTTGAAGGTCTTCTTGTAACACCTCAATTTGCCCCTCTTTGTGAATGAGGAGGTTTTCAAGGAGGCGGGCCTCATTGTCACTATCATCGCTTTGGATAGGGATAATAGCTAATTCACCCCCATGCTTTGTACTTTATCCAATTTTACTTTTGCTTTTGAAAGCCAATCTGGCGCTTTTCCTCCTTGGCATGATAGAAGATGTCTTTTTGGGCAATTTCCTCTTGCTAGGAGTGACTTTTGTCACTGTTTGGATGGCAGCCTTAGCTTGCTGTTCCTCATCAATGTTTTGTCCAATTTGTGTTTCAAGAGGTGCTTCAATTTCTTGCCCAACTTGCTGCTCTTCATCAACTATCCACTGCTGCCCCTCAACATCTAAATGCTGCTCATCAATGTGTACTTGTGGCTGTTCTTCACTTTGTATCTGCTGTCCTTCATCATCTGCCTGCTGCTGGCCTTCATCTTGTATCTGCTGCTGTTCACTGCCTTCTCCTTCTCCCTGTGGTTCACTGCCCTCTCCTTCTCCCTATGGTTCACTGCCCTCTCCCTCTCCCTGTTGACTTGGCTGCCCAGTAGTCATTTTGAGTTTTTTAGGTGTAGGCCTACTAGACAGAGGCACTGGGCGATGGACAGGCTGAGTAGGAGACACATGAACAGGAGGAACAGTGGCAAAGTCTGAATGGCTAATGAATGAATCCCATGAAACCCCTTTTTTCTCCAGCTGGTGTAAGAAGATAATCTTGATCAAGGAATGATGAAAGAGAGAAGGTATTTGCTAAGGTGGAGCTTTCTTTTGGACAGTAGAAGCCATTTTATCTATGCTTTTGGACAAAAAGTATGGAAGGTTTAGCTGCCTGCTTCTGGTAAAATGCATCAACAAGCGGACATGATAGGCATAAATTTGGTTAAACCTCCCTTCACAAGTGAAATATCTCATTATGGCTTTCATCAGCGGAGCATAACTATCAAGAAGATAGGAAAAAGGGAAAATAGCAGTGATGGTTTCCCTATGTTCAGGCTTGATGAAAGGTTTATAATCCTCTAGATCAAGATGAGCTTGTTTAAACCACTTTTAACCATGATACGAGATCTTGGTAGCCTTGGATACATACCTTGGGGAGATTTTGAAATCAAGACCCGCTAACTGGAAGTGTTTGTCCTTGAATATCAAAGCGCACAAATGTGTAAGTGGTGAAAAACTCTTGACTTCTTCTATCCTCTGGCAGAAATCAAGACAGCCTACTTCATGGAAATTGAAAAGCACTGATGGGTGAGCATTGATTTCTTTTATGGAGATAGGCTCATATCTCTTATGTGGACCGCTCCTGTGATCTTGATTTGGAGGCATTCTGACTTGAACAAGCTTTGGAAGAGGCAAACTGCCTTTACTGTATGAAAAATGCTCTGCTGGATTGAAACTGGCCACTATACTGTTTGGACAGATATGGACGCTGTGGTTTTGAATAAAATGCAACAATGTTTCTTTGAATAAGCCACCTCTGCACTCCTTAAAAACAACCTTTCAACTCTGGATGCACTTCAGCAAGGAAAACTTTTTAATATGGTACCCTGTGTAAAGATGAGGCAAACTCCTGTGTCAATTTCCTGTGCACAGTTTTGAAAAACTACTCCTGGTGAGTTTGTCAGAGGTCAATCAATCATAGCTACATCTCTGTCTTCAATATAAATCTGTAATCATCAACCACCTATCCTTTAGAAGTAACCCTATTCACCTTCAGAAAATCTCTGTTAACAAATCTTCAACATGATACAATATGGTTTCTGGAAAAGGCAGACCCAAGTTAGATGTAAAATCAATGCACAGTGGTTTAGGAAACACACTCTCTACTTGTGAGTTTAAGAGATATACCAATACATCTATACCTCTATCTCCAATGTTAGAATTCAACCATCAACAACCTCTGCCCTTCTTTTGTCCTGTAGAAAGTGGCCCTGCACCTTTGGAAAATCTCTGTTCAACAACTCTTCACAGTAGTGAAAAAATACAGTGAAACAGGGGGGGCAGTTTGCTAAAAGGTGTGCTTGTGAGGAAATGCCAACAATCACTCTGTTTTCTGAAGTCTTAGATGTCAACCAACACACCAAAACTCTTTGCTCAAGGAGGCTTTCAACCATTAAAACCTTACCCTGTATAAGTGTGCCACCCTTCAATAATTTGTATCTCTAGCAAACCATCCTACATATGTCTAGACAGTAAAAACATAGGGCTGGGGTAAAATGACAGAGCTTTAGAAGACTCTCAAGCTTTTAGACAGAGATTACATGACTTTTCTCTTTCAAAACAATAAATGGTCCTTTATGAATGCAGCCCTCTGGAGATATTATGAAAACCTTTGTTTGAATGGATGGCAACTTTGTCAATAAGTTTCGAACAATATAAGGCAGTCAATCAACAATTTTCCCCTGTAGCCTTGAGGTGGCTTTGAATAACATGGTAAAATGTGTGAGAAATACCTCTAAAATTGATGGAAAACCCTTGTGTGGGGCCGGAGGAGCACCAGGGATCTTCACAAGCTGCGCGGCACTCTTTTGCAGTCAGCACGTCGCGCAAAATCACCATGGGTGGCCTGTCGGGCCGACCTGTCGGGTGGTCGGGCGGCCTTGTACAGGTGCGTCGCGCCAATGTACAGGCGCGTCGCTTCGACGAAGGTGGCCCGTGCAATTTTCCGCCCAGGCACGTCGCGCAAGAACCCAGGCACGTCGCGCAGTTTTTCTCAGTGCATACTTGTGAATTTTCGACCAGATTTTCTTGCCTTGGTGTTAGAGAGGCGCGGGCTCTTCTTCAGTTTTTGAAAATGAAATCTTTACATCATACTTACCCTTTGATGTTATGTCACAATAACTCTCCAATAGTCATTTAAACTTTTGGAATTAACATTGATTTTTAACTCTGTTTGTTTTTAAAACAGTGGGTTTGTTATTTGAATATATACACCCGCACATTGATTCTGACCCCGAGCTCTGACCCTTACTATAAATAACCTTCAAGCACATCTATATTATCTCTATTGTTTTTAGCAATGTTATGCCATCTTCAAGGGGTTTCTTTAAATTGCTAATTCTCTCGCTTTCAAAGCGCCTTCTCGATTTTAAAAGCACTGCATTGTTTTTTTTTTTTTTAAATCCCTTCCCTTAAGGAAACTGCCCCTTTTTGACATCAATGGCATATATAATCATAATGTTCCCAGTCCATCATGATGTGTATTTTGAGAGATATTTTACTATGGGCAATGCATTTTGAAGCATAACCACCACTTTTTACCTATGTAAAAGACCTTTGCTCTCTCCCTTTGCATCTTCCCACTGCATCTTTCTGACTAATCAGTCTTCAACCATGTCCAAGGCTTTGGCCATCTGCTCATATATGGAGGAGGCTCTTCATCAGGTAAGGTATCTGAAGGCTTTTTGACAACTCTGTTCGACACAGCCTTTCTCTGAATGTGATGGTGAGTAAACCACTTGAAAAACATCAATCTTAGCATCTTTTCTTGCAAGCATTACTGTATTTCAGAAGAAACCCTAGCCACCGTGACACTGTTTCCCTGTACTGTTCTAAGGGTGACTGAGATATTTATCATTTGGCTTGGTCATCTCATGACAGGTTACTTGACAAAAAATCTTTGTGACTATGAAGGTCAGTGCTTTTTGAAAAACTAAGGACTTTCCTTCTGCCTGTGTAATGGCATTGGTTAACAGCATCTATTCCATTTGATCTTGGACAAAACAGGCTTCTTATGATTGGGATGTTTACTGATGACAAAGCCCCGTTCTTTAAAGTTCAACAATTTACGGATTTGAAAGCCTAGATGACCTTCTTACCAACCACTCTCCTTTCTTCGAGCTAGGCTATTTCAAGCTTCATCTTCGTTATGATCATCACCATAACATTCACAAACCTGAAGATATTGTTTCATTGTTTCCGTAAAGGCAAAACTCGGACTTTTGCAACCTCTTCGGTCAACACCGGGCTCGTGCCCTCTGCTATGATGAAGGAGCCTCTAACCCTCTCGCTTGTGAATGAAGGAGGTTCGGGCTCGACACCGCCTACTTGCTGAGACAGTGGTGACCTTTTCTTACTGTGATTTTCATGCTGGAAAGAGCTGTAAGGTCCTGATGAGTGACTTTTGTTTTGCAACTTCATCTCAGGCTCATAATACATTTAGAAGCAGTTGTTCCTCTAACTGTAAACTCAAAAATTTACTCCAAGAGATGAAATTATATTTCCTGCCTTTGTAGAAACCATAGAACACTGTGAAAAACCTAATAGTTAGCTTGAGATTGGGTTTTATGCAGTGCTGAGATCTAGGGGGTGTGAGTGGCGCGACTTAGGGCTTGTTTGTCAATTTCATTGGCAAAGTAAGAGGTCAGTCATGGCAGGTCTGTAGCAGATGGAGGCTTTTTGGCTTTTTGGTGATTGCCAAGGGTGAAATGTCCTAAAGCGCCACTTCCTAACATAGGGGAGACTTTTGAAATGATAGATTTGCCTTTAAAGTTGATGGGCATATCAAGAAGGTCGAAGTGATAGGCGCAGTGACAATGAGGAAGCCTTGATTTCGCCTGGGTGGACCGACAGGTAGCGGCTAAAAGTTTTGGGAGGGTTTTCTGGATGACATATTGACATAAGGAAATCAGTTTCTAGAAAACTCAGCTGTAGATATAGTCATCACTAACATGTAAAAATACTGATGGCTAACAATGGCTCCATTTGGGGAGGGCAGCTCCTCGTCAGGAGGTGTCCAGAATTCAGATATTTGGCTTATGAAGACCAGTGCCTTATCCGTTGGCGCAAAATTTACCCTTCTCTTGATGTTATTTCTGAAAAGTGTCAGCATGGTTAACATCAATGATACTTCTACCTACCCTACTATCTTTCCTAACATTTTTTCTTCTCTTTGGCGCATTTGAACTAGCAGCCTTTTGACAATGCATATTTTTCTTTTTGCAAAATGAAACTATCTATTTCTACTCTTATATCTGCCGGGAGTTCAGATTAAGCTGATGAACTCCTTCATTTCTCTACCTAAAACTAGATCGACTGTCAAGATTAAGCAGTTTGACATGATTTCATTCTCTAATCTACAACATGAAATTTAAAAATGATCAAATCAGGATTAGGCAGTCTGATTTGTCATGCATTTGTGGCATAAAAGACAAGCTGCACACAAATGTTATTCTGCAACAAAGGAAACTAGAGAAGCGGGGCTAAGATGTACAATGTGTTTTTCATCCCTCGCTTCTCTCTTTGGTTCTGTTTTAGGCATGTGGAACCATAATCTCTCCCTAATCTAAGCTCTGTGATAAGTCAATCTTACACAATGTTGACTATCTTGGCACTCACTAACTTATCAGCAAATAAATTTAAACATGCTCAGCTATGATTAGGCTAGATAGCTGAACAAGACATTGAAGTACTAGTAGCGGCATTTAGACTTGCTCGCTTCCCGAAAGACTATTTTTTTAACATGGGGCCTTTGTTCTATCTTCACTTGCCCTCTTTTCTGCTTTTTACTGTTTTTGACTTTTCTATTTTTTCAATATTTTAAACAATGGTATGTACAATGACTGAAAGTGTCTCAAACTCAAAAATCTTGAAAGTGACAGAATTTCAGCATCTTATCCTCGTAACGATCTCCTCTCACCCTTGGCCCACTCAACTCCTGAAAAGAAAAATTTGGGAAATTTTCTCTCTCTAACATAACATAGGGATTCATGCAAGAATCTCTAAACAGTCCAGTATCCTCCCTTTGTACCTCTCTGAATATCTGATTTCCACTCCTTTCCCTATTGTATGCTTTCTTCAGGTAGTGTATGTACTCTTGGTCATTTTTTAAAAAGATAATGACATCATCAAGGTATGAAAAAATACAGAAATTTAAAACTGGGAACATGGCCTTCATGAACAGATTTCTGATATTGGGTGGTTTAGCAATTTTGAACTTGAAATCAGATTTACCTCCCGCAAACTGGAAAAAATCTTTAAGTTGTCTACTTTGCAAAGGAATTTTGTGATTATGACCTGAAACATGATCTTGTAAGAATACATGATTAAAAGCACTTTCAATTGGTGATTCATAATTTTGGGTAGAAAAAACATGATTTTTTTAATATGGAGATGCAGTATTGTTTCTAAAATCAAAGCAGATTCTATGGCCACCATTTTTATCCTTGATCATTTCAGTTTGTTTCAGTTTGTTGTGTTTGCTTTTGTTAAAGTTGTTCTTTGAGGAAAAGGTAGTGACACAGTGTTTTCCCTTGTTTTTTCTGTAGAAATTAGTATTCTGCATGAGATTCCTGATTCTAGCATTTCTAAGTTCTTCATGAAAGGACAAAAAATGAGCCAATTTCAGTAGTTCAGGTATACTGGGATTATAACTGTCATCCTTGCTCATGAGAGGTTCACCTGGCATTTTCTTAAGATGTTGAGTTACTGAGGTTATGGTCAAAGTTTCATTTGCAGTAGGAGGGTCACATGATGGTGAATCTTTGAGGTATGGTAGAAACATTAAACTCCCTTGCTCCCGGGTTCCAAATAGGTTTATGATGTGTAGGTCTTCTAAAGCTTTTACCCGAAAGAAATTTCCACAAGTTATTGTTGGTGTTTGACTAAAGCTAGAGCAATTTGATTGATAGTACATGAGGGTTTGTGCTTCTTGCTCTAATCCTACTTTGGAGAGGGTAAACTTACTTTCCTCAAGACACAGTTGTTCATGATCATGGTAGTTTTGAGTGTCCAGTTCATCATAAGGCACCAGGGACAACTGATGTGGTGGATTTAAGTCTATATCAGTTTCTTCTGACTCTTCCTCCATGTTTACATCAATATGCATGATGAAAGAGTTTAAGTCGGAGCGCAAAGAACACATTGGAATGTTATCTGGCCTATCTTGACTGCTAATCATGTATTTCATGTGTGATTCGCGGTAGAGTATCCTGGTCTGACCAAACACAGGAATGGTGGCATATGACATGTCCAGTTGGATATTCCCTTGGAGTTTGGCTCCCCAAGATCTGGATAGAAGCATCCCGTACTTCGGAGGAATGTCTGCCACTACTATATCCATGATTAGATGTTTCGCGGGTATTTGGGCCAGACTAAAGCAAAGGTCTTTGATCAAACCTAGGCATTAGACTCTGCTTGAATCAAATGAATATAAGTCTTTGTATGGTCTTGTGATTTCCAAACCTAATCTTTCCATTACTACCTTAGGCATAAGATTATGCGAGGCGCCGGAGTCTAGCATGGCATTGTGGAGGATTTGGTCGTGGATGTTTAGGCTAATGTAAAATGGGAGAGTAGCTCCCTCTTGGAATTTTCCCTCTATCTTTGGACCAAACAATAGTTCAGGAATGTCATCAGTGAGATTAACAGTGTTTGCATCATTCCCTAGATTTAAGACTTTTAGTACTTGGGATTTATAAGAGTTTTGGGCAATGAGTTCCGTAAGAGGCATGGTGATTTTGATCTTAGCGATTTCGCCTTCAAAGCTAAAAGGCATTTGAAGTTTAGATATGTTTGTTTTAGCTTTTTCAGCTAAGACCTTGTCTATGTTCTGAGTTTGTTGACCTTGTTTAGGGATTTTGTTTGCCATGGTTGTTTTGGTGACCTTTGTAGAAGTATCAGGAGTGTCTGAGAGAGGACTAGTTTGGGTATTTTTAGCTTGGCTTTGGTCAGTCTTCTCAACCTTGATTTTGTCATTGTCTACTGCTTTCTTGAGGATAGTATTAGGGATTTTAGCAGTATCTGAGTTACCTTTCTTGACATTATCTTGGTTTATTTTACTTCTAAGTTCATATTTCCTGTGAGCTTCTATAATGGCATTCTGAAAATCTATGGCAGGGTCGTCAAGATCTTCATAGTTAGTTTCATCTTGATCAGGCGAAAAGAAGGCTTGTTCTTCTTCTGTGAGGTACACCTCACTCTCACTATCAGATCCTATGAGGTTTAGATGACTTTCATCAAGAGGTTCTGTATCCCTATCATCCTCTTCCACATAGTTTTCGTTGAATGGTGGCCTAATCTGTTGGTCATTTTCCCTTGGTCTGTTTTGGGGCTGTTCCCTCCTAAAGTTTTGGTTTCGGTTTCTGATTGGAGGGTTTGGCTGGTTTTCCCTAATAGGAGCTTTTTCATTGATCTTTTCCCACATTTTAGCCATGGATTTGACTAAGTCATCTATTCTGGGATCTAGGGAAGGTGACGAAGTGGAGACCTCATCTCTATATGTGACCTTTCTTTCTGACCTAGTTCTAGCCCTTTTTTTAGCTAAGTTGGCATCTGCTTTTATAGCTATTTGTTGCATTTCCTCCAAGGTAGGGGGATCCTTATCTCTCAAATGATATGTTATGTCCGAATCAAAACCCTCAGGAGATTTTGCCAAAGCTAAACCAAGTGGAGGTTTGAAATGAGGTGGGAGGGAGTTATATACACTGTTGAACCTAGTACAGTAAGCTTGGACACTTTCCCCATTTTCCCGTTTTAGATTGTTATATTCTGACAGGATTTGAATGGGGTTTCTTCGGATTTCCCACCTATTTCTGAAAACTTGATGTAGTTCTGGGATATCATGGATACTGTTTGGAGCTAAGCTTTTGAACCATGCTTTGGGTTCACCACCAATACTTTGGGCAAATATCCTCATTCTGAAAGTCTCGTCTTGTACCTCTAGGTATTCATAAGCATCATTCATTCTACTTATATGCTGTTGAGGTGTGGTGGTGTCTTCTCCAGTAAAGTGTGGGATTTTGTCCTGATATTTGTTTGGGAGAGGAGCCAAGGGCGGTGGCAACACCAAAGGTGCGTACCAGGCAGCCATGACTGGAGCTAATGGATGATGTACAAGATGAGGACTAGTAGGCTGAAATGAAGTGGTTTGAACAGTGGTGGTTTGACTAGGTGTGGCGGATGAACTTGGACTAGTGATCTGGTTTTGAGCAGATCTGGGATGATAGGAGCCAAATTGATAAAGAAGTTGGAAATCAGGAGGAGTGGTGGGTGAAGCTTCTCTAATAGGACTCTGTGGTGGGTTTAGGGGTTCAAGATCGTCGAAGTTTATCTTACTATATGATTTACTTCGGGGAAAATCTTGTGATGACTCTAGTTCCAAAGGTGAATCTAGAAGGATATTGCGAGTTTTAGGTACAGATCTTGTTCTACGGATGGATCTATCGATAGCTAGATGATCAGTTTCAGAACCTTGCCACAGAATCTTCTCTGGGTCATCTACTATGATAGGGGGATTTGGGTCTGGATGGGATCTAGTATTGATTCTTCGGGAAGCCAGATTTTAGATCCAGAGTTTAGAGAGAATGGTATTGGTGAATGTTCTGGATGAATGGTTTTTCTAAAGTTTTACTAAGGTGAAGGATGGTCAAAGTAACAGGATGGATTAGTGGAGTCGCCAGGTGAAGAATGGTTTGTTCTTATGAAGATAGCTATGGTCCACCAACAATAACTATTCTGAGAATGTTTTTGGATTTTATGAGTTTTATGTGCAGCCTATGGTTTGTTAAAGTGTTCTAGACTTGTTTCAACACTTTTCTAGGGTGATGAGAACAAAAATAGCTTACTCTAAATGGGTCTATGGACTGCTTGCTTGTTTATGGTACCTAAAGGACCAAAAAGTCTATAAGAGTTTGCTGGACTATTATGTACTCAGTGTCTTACCATCTCCCGCTATGTTAGTGAGTGATGGGAAAAGGTCTATCGGATAGTATCCTAGAATTTGGTGAAATAGTAAGGCTTACTAGAAGTTAGTGGAGTCGCCAGGTGGAAAATCAGTTGTTTTGAGATATACTTGTATGGTCCACCACCAGTAATGTCAAAAGCCAATCTAAGGGAGTTTTTTGTGGTTTTTTCTGAGTTTTATGTGCAGCCTAGGATGTAAGAGTGTTATAAGCCTGATTCATCACTTTGCTAAGATGGTGAAACAGAGAGTTTACACTAAATGATTCTAGAGGCTGATGGTTTAAGTTAAAAGTTGAAGGACTAAGGAGCCTATAAAAGTTTGCTAGACTGTCATGTACTCAATAAGTCCCACCGTGATCGCCATTATGTTAGTGAGGCGATGAGGTGGCTAAATCGGATGGAATTCTAAAATTTAGCAAGGTAGTAAGGCCTACTGGAGGCTAGTGGAGTCGCCAGGTGGATTTTTAGTTGTTTTGAGGTATATTTGTATGGTCCACCACCAATACTATCAAAAACCAATCTAAGGGAGTTTTTGTGGTTTTTTCTAAGTTTTATGTGCAGCCTAGGATGTAAAAGTGTTATAAACCTGATTCATCACTTTGCTAAGATGGTGAAACAGAGAGTTTACACTAAATGATTCTAAAGGCTGATGGTCTGAGTTTAGGATTGAAGGACTAAAGAGTCTATAAGAGTTCGCTAGACTGTCATGAACTCAGTAAGTCCCACCGTGATCGCCATTATGTTAGGGTCCCGTGATTTGGCCGATTAGCTAGCCAAATGACGATGTAACATCAAACCAAGCTTTGGAGCCCAAGGACCTAGCCTTCCTGGACTCAGAGAGGGCTCTCTCTATATGTGTAAAAGATGTCGGTGTGTTCACTTGCGGTTTTCTGATATTAGGCTAGTTATGAAGTGTGTTTTTGGTTTTTTTAGTTCTTAAGTTTGTGAGGGATGAAACTGATCAAATACATAAACTGGATAACAAGATGTAGATAAATTGGGCTATGGGGTCAAACAGGTCAAGGAAGCTTATGAGGTGATGATGTAAAGCTGCCGTAGGGCCGATTTGATTCACAATAGAAGGGATCTCCGGGCAAAATGGATTAAATGAACAATAAGTTGGTGAAAGACAAGGGATTTCAAGTGCAAACTAGTTAATAGCAGACATAAACATGTAATAGCAAGCCATTAATCATGCTAGGAATAACTATAAGCTAATCAATGCATAGAAATCAAACATTCCAGCCATACATAGAGGTATAAGACCCTCTAACTTCGGGAAATAGCTATCAGACTTTGGGGAAAACACATGAGACAAACTAACAACTCATAAACTATGCCGGAATGCCTAAACATAGTCTCTAAGTCATTGGGCACTTGGACAAACAAGTTTTCATAGTTTTAGGCAAAGGGCTAGATCGGGACTAGGCCTCCTTGGTTCAACAAAATGATCAAAAAATCAGTCAAAGAGAAAGTTTTATGGACTGAACTATGGGTAGCTGATAGGTAGGTAGGGCAAACCATACATCCTACTCAACATACATAGAACTGATGAATAAAACTTAGCAACAATACCTTAGGTTACTAAAGAGCAGCTAAGAATTCTTTAGCATAACTAAGGGAGAAGAAAACATCAAACTATGAAGATTCAGGGATTTTGAGGTGCCTCCATGGGCATGTCTCAAAATCAATCTCTACTGATCTATAGCAGCAATAAATATGAATTATGAGTGAAAACTAGAAGACAAAACACATTAAGAAGCACTATACCATTCTACCATGTCAAGGAATCCATCAACAATCCTTCATCATTCCTCAAAAGCATCCAAGAGGCAGTCCAAAAATCATAACTCAAGTGTATTCTTCAAAGCTCATATGACCAATGTATTAATTTTTCTCTCAAGTTCAGCCTCTGATTTACAATGAGAACCATGGAATAAATAGGCTTGAGGGAGGAAAACCTCATGGAGCAACTAGCTATCCCATTGGCCAAGTCAAAATATCTAAACTTGTCCTTGAGGCTTTGCAAAGCCCAATGCACAAAATATCCCATAAAATATCTAAAAAACTGCTAAAAACGGAAATTATATTGACTTTACATGATTTTCCCATGATAAAAATAGCCTAACGCACATTTGGGAAAAACAGATTTTTGGAGTTCAAAAATTGCAAAAATACTTCATATTTATGCCTGAAAAAGGTCCCCTGACTTGCTGAATGCGAATGGCAGCCTTCCTGATGTCGAAATGAGGCTCATGATGGCTCGTTGGAAATCTCTCTGTGTCTGCTTTCCAACGCAAGTGGAATCACCTCAATCTGATCTCTGAAAGTCCCTCAAAACTGTACCTGTGCGCAAAAACCCAGAAAATAGCAGGTTGCTGATATGGCGGGCAGAATGTGCAAAATGAGGCTGTTTTTCGCCAATTTGGGGGGGCGAATGATCTTCAAATGCCCTGAAAAATGCTTGAGACCTGCTCATGGAATTATGGAACCCATTGGGATCATCCTCCTCCCTTGACAACTCATCAAACTGAAATGGCGCATTTATGAGTTTTTGGCGAAAAACCCAAAAATGTCAAAAAAAAAAAAGTTTCCGAAACAGGCCCAAAATTGGCATGCATGACCCTCAAGGGTCCATAGAAACATGCTCCGAAGCTGAAGCCAAAATATCAAGGGCTGATATGCTTTTTTCTTCCTTCCGTGCTAGGCGCCTCTCCTTCAACTTCTTCAATTTCTCTTGTGCTACCTTTAATTTTCGCCTGGCAAACTGATTTAGCTTCTGAAAGTGAAGAGTCCTCTTTCTCTGTAGCTCAAGATCCCTGTTCGCCTTCTCAAGCTTTTTTTCCAAATGCTGGTTAGCCCTCTCAAGCCATGCTTCTTTGTTTTCCTCAATTTCCTGCTCAAGGAGGGCAGTGAGAGGAAAGGCTTCGAAATGAGCTTGTTCTTCTGCTCTCTGTTTCTCCAAGGCTTTTCTAAGTCCGATGGTTCTAGGCCTCTTCCGCCTAGGATGGTCTTCCTCCTCTTCATCATCAGACTAGCCAATAAGCTCTTCAATTCTTACTTGCACCTTTTCTGCCTCTTTCTTATACTTAATCGCTCTTGCCTCATGAATGGCTGCATGATATTTCATTTGTTTGTTTTCAACCTCCAAGAAGTGGTTGAAATTCCTCGCCCTTTGAAGATCTTTTTGTAACACCTCAATTTGCCCTTCTTTGTGAATGAGGAGGTTTTCAAGGATGCGGGCCTCATTATCACTGTCATCGCTTGGGATAGGGATGACAACTGATTTACCTCCATGTTTGGCACTTTCTCCAACTACACTTTTGCCTTTGAAGGCCAATCTGGCGCTTTTTCTCCTTGGCAAGCTAGAAGTTGTCTTTTTGGGCAATTTCCTCTTTCTAGGAACAGTTTTGGTCACTGTTTGGATGGCAGCCTTAGCTTTCTGTTCCTCATCAATGTTTTGTCCAATTTGTGTTTCAAGAGGTGTCTCAATTTCTTGCCCAACTTGCTGCTCTTCAATTTATGTCTGCTGCTGTCCCTCTTCTTGTATCTGCTGCTGTTCATCAACCTGTAGCTGCTGCTGACCTTCAAATTCTAGCTGCTGTTGTTCACTAATCTCCAACTGCTGCTGTCCCTCAACCTGTAGCTGTTGCTGACCTTCAAATTCTAGCTGCTGCTGTTCACTAATCTCCAACTGCTGCTGTCCCTCAATATCTAGCTGCTGCTGTTCACTGCCTTCTTTTTCTCTGCGGTCTGTTCCTTCTTCTTCATTAATTTGTCACCACAATATTTTATTTTAAATAATTAAAATGTCCAGAAAAAGTCATGTTTGAGACATACTATCAGGAGGGATAGCATAAACTTGCTGCTAATAATTTAACTGAAGAAACTTTTTTTTCATGCCCACAACATATTCCATCAACACATTGATAATTAGATAGTTTATTTGCTGAGGTGGAGCCTTCTTTTTGACAGTAGCTGCCATTTTCTCTATGCTTTTGGACAAAAAGTATGGAAGGTTTAACTGCCTGCTTCTGGTAAAATGCATCAACAAGCGGACATGATAGGCAAAAATTTGACTAAACCTCCCTTCACAAGTGAAATATCTCATTATGGCTTTCATCAGCGGAGAATAACTGTCAAGAAGATAGGAGAAAGGGAAAATAGCAGTGATGGTTTCCCTATGTTCAGGTTTGATGAAAGGTTTATAATCCTCTAGACTGTACATGCGCTGTTTAAACCACTTTTCACCATGATGATCTCGGTAGCCTTGGATACATACCTTTGGGGAGATTTGAAATCAAGACTCGCTAACTGGGCTAACCGGAAGTGTTTGTCCTTGAATCTCAAAAGCACAAAAGTGGCGAAAAACTCTTGACTTCTTCTATCCTCTGGCAGAAGTCAAGACAGCCTACTTCGTGGAAATTGAAAAGCACTGATGGGTGAGCATTGATTTCTTCTATGGAGATAGGCTCATATCTCTTATGTGGACTGCTCTTGTGATCTTGCTTTGGAGGCATTCTGACTTGAACAAGCTTTGGAAGAGGCAAACTGCCTTTACTGTATGAAAAATGCTCTGCTGGATTGAAACTGGCCACTACACTGTTTGGACAGATATGGACCCTGTGGTTTTGAATAAAATGCAACAATGTTTCTTCGAATGCTGCCACCGCACCTCTTTAAAACAACCTTTCAACCTCCGGATGCACTTCAAATAAAGGCAAACTTTTAAATATGGCAATTGCAAAGATGAGGCACACTCCGTGTCAATTTCCGTGCACGCTTGAAAACTACTCCCCGGTGAGTTTGTCGAGGTCAATCAATCATGCTACATCTCCGTCTTCAATATAAATGTCTTCAATATAAATCTGTAATCATCAACCACCTGTCCTTTAGAAGTAACCCTATTCACCTTCAGAAAATCTCTGTTAACAAATCTTCAACATGATACAATATGGTTTCTGGAAAGGCAGACCCAAGTTAGATGTAAAATCAATGCACAGTGGTTTAGGAAACACACTCTCTGCTTGTGAGTTTAAGAGATCCACCAACACATCTATACCCCTGCCTCCAATGTTAGAATTCAACCATCAACAACCTCTGCCCTTCTTTTGTCTTGTAGAAAGTGGCCCCGCACCTTTGGAAAATCTCTGTTCAACAATTCTTCACAGTAGTGACAAAATACAGTGAAACAGGGGGGCAGTTTGCTAAAAGGTGTGCTTGTGAGAGAATGCCAACAGTCACTCTGTTCTTTGAAATCTTTGATGTTAACCAACATACCAAAACTCCTTGCTCAAGGAGGCTTTCAACCATTAAAACCTTACCCTGTATAAGTGTGCCACCCTTCAACAATTTGTATCTCAAGCAAACTACCTCACATATGATTAGACTGTCATTACACAGTATTGGAGCAAAACCTGACAGAGTTTTTTAGAAGACTGTAGAGCTTTAAAACAAGGGTTATATGAGTTTTCTCTTTTAACACAATAAATAGTTCCTTATAAGTGCAGCCTTCTGGTGATATTGTGAAAACCTTTGTTTGAATGGATGGCAACTTTGTCAATAAGTTTCGATCAATATAAGGCAGTCAATCAACAGTTTTCCCCTGTAACCTTGAGGTGGCTTTGAATAACATGGTAAGATGTGTGAGAAATACCTCTAAAATTGATGGACAACCCTTGTGTGGGGCCTGAGGAGCACCAGGGATCTTCACAAGCTGCGCGGAACTCTTTTGCAGTCGGCACGTCGCGCCAATGTACAGGCGCGTCGCTCCGACGAAGGTGGCCCGTGCAAATTTCCGCCCAGGCATGTCGCGCAAGAACCCAGGCACGTCGCGCAGTTTTTCTCAGTGCAAACTTGTGAATTTTCGACCAGATTCTCTTGCCTTGGTGCTAGAGAGGCGCGGGCTCTTCTTCAGTTTTTGAAAATGAAATCTTTACATCATACTTACCCTTTGATGTTATGTCACAATAAATTTCCAACGGTCATTTAAACTTTTGGAAATAACATTGATTTTTAACTCTGTTTGTTTTTAAAACAGTGGGTTTGTTATTTGAATATATACACCCGCTCATTGATTCTGACCCCGAGATTTGAATTTTGACAAATAACCCAAGCACATCTATATTATCTCTGCTATTGTTTTTAACAATGTTGGTGCTATCCTTTGGCTATTTCCCTTTAAATCATAATTCTCTGCTTTCTTGAAAGCGCCTTCTGGACTTTGGGCATGTGACCGTGTATTGTTTTTTTTTTTTAAATCCCTTCCCTTAAGGTAGGCCTTTTGATGTGGTGGTAAGTAAACCACTTAAAACACCAATCTTAGCATCTTTACTTGCAAGCATTACTGTGTTTCAGAAGAAACCCCAATCACATTGACATTGTCTCCCTGCACTGTTCTAAGGGTGACTGAGATATTTATCATTTGGCTTGGTCATCTCATGACCTGTTACTTGACAAAAAATCTTTGTGACTATGAAGGTCAGTGCTTTTTTGAAAAACCAAGGACTTTCCTTCTGCCTGTGTAATGGCATTCGTTAACAGCATCTATTCCATTTGATCTTGGACAAAACAGGCTTCTTATGATTGGGATGTTTACTGATGATAGGCCTTTCTAAAGTTGGTACATGATTTGAAAGCTTCAGATGACCTTCTTTATCAAACCAGACTCTCCTTTCCTTTGAGCTAGCATATTTCAAGCTCCATTCCTGTTATGATCATCAATTACATTCATAAAACCTGAAGATATTGTTTCATTGTTTTAGTAAAGGAAAACCTGGACTTTTGCAACCTTCTAAGTCAATACTGGCCCACGCCCTCTGCATTTGGATGAAGGAGGCGCCCTAACCCTCTGCTTGTGAATGAAGGAGGTTCTGGGCCTTGACAATTTACCAGTTTGCTGAGACAGTGGTGACCTTTTCTTACTGTGTTTTTCATGCTGGAAAGAGCTGTAAGGTCCTGATGAGTGACTTTTGTTTTGCAACTTCATCTCAGGCTCATACTCTGATGACATTTGTTCCTCTCCGCATGGCTTCAAACATTCACTCCAAAGAGATGAAATTATATTTCCTGCCTTTGTAGGCTCATAGAACATGAAAAACCTAATAATTATTTGAGATTGGGTTTTATCATTCTTTGAATCTAGGGGGGTGTGAGTAGTGACTAGGGCTTTTTGTAAATTTCATTGGCAAAAATGAAGATCGATCATGGCAGGTCACATATGAGATGGAGGCTTTGCTGGCTTTGGTGATTGCCAAGGGTGAAATGTCCTAAAGCGCCACTTCCTAACATAGGGGAGACTTTTGAAACAGATGTGGATTTGCCTTTTAAAGCTGATGGGCATATCAAGAAGGCTGAAGCTAGATAGGCTAGTGACAATGAGGTTTTGATTTCGCCAGGGGTGGAATGAATAGGTAGAAGGGCGAAAAAAGTTTTGGGAGGGTTTTCTGGATGACATATTGACATAAGGAAATCAGTTTCTAGAAAACTCAGCTGAAGATATAGTCATCACTAACATGTAAAAAAAAAAATACTGATGGCTAACAAGCGCAATATCGATAGGGATTCAATCCTTGATCCACAAACATCCATCATGGACCAGAGAAAGCAACTGACACACCAGATGGTCCGTGATATTGTAGTGGCCGAAATGCGGCATCTTGAGCAGGTTGAGGAGCCTAGACCCTACCACTCCATTTACCTAGCTTACGGGGACCATTTTTATCCCATCATCCTCCTAAACTCATTCAAGATATAATTCGGGTCCCAACTTAGGGAAAGCCTCCAAATTGGCCAAGGCATGATCATCAAATTTGATCTCATGGAGCCTTCCAAAAGGTTCACCAATAACAGGGACCTCTCTCGAGGTCAGTGGCATCTGCAAGTAGGTGATCAGGTCATCGAGGTTCTTCGGCATGTGCGTTGAGGTCCTGTGTGGCTAAAAGAAAGGAGGTAAACAATTGATTGGCTATGTGTCCTGAGCCTCTTCCCGAGCAACACACACCTGGGGCATCACTCACGGGGATTTTACATCTCACGGGGAAGTACAGGGCTTCCCTCCATCCCATTTTGTGGGTTTTGGGGGTTTTCCTGAGCCCTGTGCTTTTTCCTTCCTAATCTTCATGACTGGGCTCGACATGGACATAATTTCGTTAGACTTGGACTCAATCTCCACCACTTCCTCGATTTCTAGTTCTGTCGAGGTCGTTGGTGCTAAGGATTTAGCAAGATTAGTGGCCATCATTTTGGTGCGAAAAATGAATCCCAACCCCGTGTGGCTACTGTCATAAGGATTAGGTTGCTCAGACATGAAAGGGACACTATAATTCTTAAAGCACAAATTCGTCAAGGACAAACATGCCAAGTACAAGCTATTCAAGTGATACAAAACCCTTGTCTGATCTATCCTGCTCTTTTTATAGCCTTTGTGGCTGACCAATGGTAGGGTAAACTTCACTTGGAACTTACCATCAAGCAAATGATAAAAAATCTCCAAAAATCACCTCATTAAATGCTGGTTGCCCACTCCTTCCAACGAAAACCTTTTCTTTTTACTTGATTTGATTGTTCTAATGACTAGTTTTCACACCCTTGGTGCGCTCAGCGCACCCCCGTCCTCGCCGCGCACCCTTGCACTCCACGCGCACCTCTGCGCTCCCTGCACACCCATATGCTTTTAGCATACCTCCTACGCTCCCATTGCACCTGCTGCATTCTGAGCTTATTCCTTCTGAGTTTAATCCTGCGCCTCCAGCACACTCCCTCAGGCTTCCAATCCTGGGGCTGCCTCCTGCGCGGAGCCTGGTACCTGCATTCAATTTGAAATAGAAGACTGTGCATGAAGGCATTTTCAAGTTTACCTGTCTTTGTAATGGTCCTAGTGATTTTCTGCTATGATCCTCATGATTTTTCTTCTAGTTTAACTAGATTCTCTGTGTTTCAATCAGCGCCAATCTTATCAAAATCTTCACTCAATATCTTCGTTATTTTCCCATTTAATCGACAGAGGATTTAGTGTTTATTGGTGGTAGAGCTTTTATGAGTGGTGTCAAAGAGTTTATGAGTGGTGTCAAACACAAAACGTAAGGCAATGACAATTTTTGAAGACCGTAGAAGAAGAAATCCATTTATAACTCTTAGTTTGTTTAACAACCCTGAGATTTACTCATGCGAATCATCATAGTTTTAAACAAGAAAGTCTGATTTTTCCGCTTACCTCTTTCTTGATGGGATTTTGCCTCTTGACAGCGTGGTTGCTTGACACATATGCCAGATATGTTGGCTTGAAACTTCAATAAATTTTCCTTATCCCTTCGTTCTCTTCATTGCTATATTTCTTGCCTTCTTTGTTGCATTATATTTCTTCCATTCTCCTCATAGCTCTCCTTATCTTCTCTCTTGTTTATTTTTTTTTCACAAAGTTGCAAAATGGATGCATGTTTTGATTGCACGCCTTCCTTCTCTCACTGAGCCTTCGAAAGGCGATGATGGTGAAAAACACAGTGTAGATCAGTTGCTTTAGGTCTTAAAAATGGCAAAGGTTCTTTTCCACAATTTACACAGTGTTGTAATATGGCATTTGAATTGTTTTTGACCATTCATCAACCACCGCTTGATCGGTGCATCTGTGGCTTACCCTTGCCTAGCATGTTGTCTCTACAGTGTACATTTCATCCTTTGATTTACTTATTACATAGTCCCTTTCATGTTTTATTCTCATGCTTTGCGTTGATGACTATGTCTGCTTCCATCCTCCATTGAAACACATCATACCTTAATGTACATGCGCCATCATATTTTTGTTTCACTGCTTGTATTCTCATCATTGTATGCCATCATTTTTACATTCCTCCACTATTGTATGTATCACTGTCTCATCATATTCCCGTCCATATACATGCATCATTTTCATGCATTGTTTTGTCATAGCATCATAGTTTAGGTTAGTTTTCATTCAATTTTTTGCATTATAATTGCGCTCTTTCTCCATTATATTAGCTTATAACCATTTTTATGTTTATTATTTTTTCATTTTGTTTTGTATTGAAATAGTTGCACTATCATATGCTTTAGAATTTAGGTTTTCTCTTTTATTTAATTTTTTAAATTGACTAATGAAATGGTCATATTTTAAAATTAAATATTTATAATGACACTAACCTCTTCTTTGTTGATTGTAGGTCCAACAAAGGTTTAATGTTAAGCCTTTTGTTTATGATTCTTTTGTTTAGAAAAGTAGGGTAGGGTATGATATGGATAGATTATGGAATGTTTATTGAGTGATTAGGATACTGGTATAGATATGAATAAAATAGGACTAAGAATCATAGGTGATGAAATGTAGGTGATGTAGATGAAATGTAGGTGATAAAAATGCATAACCAATACTAAATTAGCTTTACAATTCTAGAATATTTTCGAAAAAAATTGAAATTTTAAGAGTGATTTTTACTTACTGTACTTGTATTCCCTCAAACCATTTGATGTTCATGATGGTCAACATTGTGTTTTTTTATAACAATAGTTATTGTATACTATGTAGAGACTTTATTCTACTTCGCATCTTCTTTGATTTGGAATGATGTTGTTCAGGTCCCTTTTGCAGGTTAAATTTTGAAATTTCAGGTCCCTTCTGTCATGATCTTCAATATTGATGTAGCTCAGGTCCCGTCTGACATTTTGTATTTTCAGGTCACTTCTGGCGTAATTTGAAATAATGTTAAAATTTCTTCTGTCATCATGATACAGGTTCCTTCTGGATAATTTTCTCAATAATAATTCAGGTCCCTTCTGTATATGTTGAATGATGTACCAAGTCCTTTTGTAATTTTAATTCATATTCCGTCTTCAATTCAACTGCTGAAACTATTTTCATATTTTTACTACACTCCTTCCCCCAAGCTGATGTTAAGACTTTTCCTCAAGTCCAACATGTCTCGGAAGGTATATCAGCAAAAATCATAATGAAGTAAAATGAAAACAAAATGAGAATTCATATTGGCCAAACAAGTTGGTTTTCCGATTTGAATTTAGGTTTGTATTGTGCCAATTTCCTAGATTTTCACAACCAAAATATTTTATTATTTATTATTATATAGATATATTTATATTTATATATTTATATTGTTTTATTCTTCTTCTTCTCTTGGAATTATGGGAGGCATATTGCTATGTTGCCCAATTAGTGCCAGATCTAAATCAATGGAAATTTTTCTCATAAAACCCTCTTTATTTATAGGCTTATTGTAGACTTTAAGCCTATGTTCATTAATGATAAATGAAACAGATGATTCATTAATTGTTTTTATCTTGAAAGCTCCATTGTCAAAGATTTCTTCAATCTCATATGGCCCAAGCCAATGAGTCGTAAACTTTTCTTTGAAATCTTTGAACTTTGATTCAAACAATAGTGACCAATCTCCCTTCTGAAATACTTTATTCTTTATGAATCAATCATGCCATTTGATTCTTTGTTCTTATACAAGAGATGTATTCTTTACTGCTTGCTGTCGTATTTCATCCAGTTTATTTAATTCCATAATTCTTTGTTGTTATTCCTTAAATAATTCCATCCCTAATTCTGCTGCTAGCTTGAATGTATGTATTTGAAATTCTATGGGTAATAGGACTTCTTTCCCATACACTAACTGATATGGACTGAACCCAGTTATGTTTTTCCATGTTATCCTATATGCCCATAGTGCATCTATCAATTTTTCTAACCAGTCCTTTCTGCTCATTTGAACTGTCTTTGTCATAATGTTCTCTAGGACTTTATTTGTTGACTCCACTTGTCCGTTTTCTTGAGGATGATACAGATTTGATTTTTTGTGTTTGATCTTGTATTTCTACATAAGATCTCGAACAAGATTTGATGTAAATTTTGTGCCTTGTTCAGTTACTATCTATCTCAAAACTCCGCACCTTACAAATATCTCTTCAGACAGAAAAGACACAACTGTATCTTCTATTGCCCGTGCTACTGCCTTTGCTTTCACCCATTTAGTTACATAATATGTACATACCAAGATGTACTTCTTTCCATTGGATGGAGTGTTGATTGGTCCCACGAAATATAAATCCCACGGTTCAAATGGTTT
Source organism: Pinus albicaulis (assembly GCA_034641835.2). Taxonomy (NCBI): domain Eukaryota; kingdom Viridiplantae; phylum Streptophyta; class Pinopsida; order Pinales; family Pinaceae; genus Pinus; species Pinus albicaulis. The sequence continues at coordinate 1,399,125,056 of CM076572.1, forward strand.
AATCAGTACTTATGTCTTTAATGACATTTCATTCGATGCCATTGGTCTACCAATTCTTTGGTAGCTGTCAATCTCTTCACATAGGATTTGGAGTCTTTAAAGATGGCTGACCAGTAGTAGCCAAGTTTCAACACTTTGAATGTTGTCCGCTTGTCTACAAAGTTACCACCACATGGCTCATCATGAAATTCTTTAAAAATATCAACAATTTCATCTTCTCTAACACATTTTCTAATCATTAGATCAGCACCCGTATAAAATAGATCTCCATTGACCCAACTATATCTAGCACTTTCTCTAATTATTCTTCTTTTCTATTTATTTGTGTAATGAGATGGTAGGATTCTAGATGATAAATAGTTAGCTATATCTGCAAACCATGGAGTTTTGACATTTATAGAAAATAGATGTTCATATGGAAAATTATCTGATATTGGATTTGGATCACCAGGTAAATGTGGTATTGATAGAAAGTTTGCAACTTGATAAATTTTTCCTGGTCGATCTTGCATATTAATGTTAAATTCTTGCATTAATAACAACCATCTTATTATTCTCTAATTTTTTATTGATTTTTTCATTAAATATTTTATGGTTGAATGATCCGTGAGGATGTAAACTTGATAACCTGTTATGTAATGTCGAAATTTATTAACTGCATGTACTACAACTAACATTTGTTTCTCTGTAACAGTGTAGTTCAATTCTGTTGGTGTTAAATTTTTTCTTATAAAATATATGGCATAATTGAACTGTTTATCTTTTTTTCCAAGTGATGCTCCAATAGCAGTGTCAGATGCATCAGTTGAAATGTGAAATGGAAAAGACCAATTAGGTCCTTGAAGAATGGGTGCAATTGATAATTTCTCTTTTCATTTTTCAAATGCATTTTGACATTTATTTGTCCATTGGAATTCCACATATTTAGAAAGTAACTTGAATAATGGCAAATATATTTTACTAAAATTATCAATAAATCTCCTATAGTAGCCTACATAACCCAATAAACTTCTAACTTATTTTTGTGTTGTGGGTGTTATTAAATTCTCAATGACTTGAATTTTTCCTGGGTCCACCTTGATTTCTGAAGAAGAAATATGGTGTCCCAACACTATACCCTCAGTTAACATCATAAAAAAAAATTCACTACTGAGTGATAGATTTGTCTCTATGCATCTTTTTAACACTTTTTCAAGATTTTGTAAACAATCATCATATGTTCCACCATACACAGTGAAATCATCCATGTAAACTTCTACACACTCATGGATTAAATAGACAAATATTGCAAGAACTGCTCTCTGAAAAATAGTGGGTGCATTACATAAACCAAAGGGTGATACATTGTATGCATATGTTCCCCATGGGAATATAAATGTTGTTTTATCTTGATCTTCTAATGCTATATTTATCTTATTATATCCGCTAAATCCATCAATAAATGAAAAGAATTTATTTCTAGCTAATGAATCTAACACTTGATCAATAAATGGTAAAGGAAAATTGTCTTTTAATGTAGCTTTATTGAGTTCTCTATAATCGACAAAAATTCTCCATTTCCCATTTTTCTTAGGTACTACAACTAAGGGTGACACCCACTGACTATCTGAAATAGGATAGATAAATCTGACTTGTAATAGTTTCTGCAATTCTTCTTTCACTATTTATTTCATCATGGGGTTCATCCTTCTTTGTGGTTTCCTTAGAGGTTTAATTTGATCATCAATGTATATGTTATGGATACATTTTTTTGGATGAATCCCTTGCATATCTGTGTAATCTTAGGAAAAAGCTTTTGAATATTTTTGCAATAGTGTTATTAGCTTTTCCTCTTGTGATGATTGTAAGTCATTACCAATATTCAAATGTCTCCCAGGACTGATCTCAATGATTTTTATTTTTGAATTGGTAATTGAATTAAGAGGACAAATACTTTCAAATGTATTTTGTAATTATTGTATAGTGCAATTTTCCTGAAAACATTTATTTAAAAGATAACTAGCAACTTCATATTGAGTTACTCTAAGCTGCTCTGAAATATTTGGTTTTGAGATGAATATATCTAATAAGTCCTCATTTTTTCCTCCTCTCTAAAATTATAAACTTGATTAAGACTAAGAACAGATTGAAACTCTTGTGGTTCCTCTCCATCAAGCCATGATAGTAAAGAAGGAGATTGACAGGGAGGATATAATGTAACATGTTTTCTTTCATCTCTATGTGCAATAATCATACTTCCTGACTTGCATCCAATGTAAGCATCTATAGTGGCTAACCATGGTCTGCCTAAAATTAAGGGATGCCCTCCTAAATTTTTTTTTTGCTGCAAAATCAAGAAGTCTACAAGATACTCCCATGAATCTAGTGAGACAATGATATCTTCCAATATATCTTCTAGGACAACTTTAGATTTATCTGCAAGTTCTAAGACCGTAGTAGTAGGTCTAATGTTGTTCAGATTCAAATGTTTCTTAGTCTATGTAGTCATTACATTGATAGTTGCTCCCAAGTCTATTAAAATATTTGGCACTGAAAATTTGTCCATCGAAATGGTAACCATAGGAATTCCTGGATCAACATATTTTTCAATGGTTGTGTTTGTAGACATGAGACTAGCTAAACTTCCAATTACCTGGATTGTAGGTGGATCCTTCTTTCTTCTGCCAGACTTATTAATGCATAGTTCCTTTATTTTTTTTGCATATATCAGAATATATTTAATTGCCTACAATAAAGGAATTTTGACATATGTGTTTTTTAATTCATCCATAATATTAAATTCAGGTAGAGATATTGGGATATTTTGTTGTATCAATCTCCCTAGATATGGTGGAGTCTGAGTCATAATAAGTTTACCTTTCTGAATTTTTTGTTCTGGTTAATATTGTTGGATTTTTTCTCCTTGTTCGATTTGTTCTTAAATTATTGGAGGAGAATCTTTCTGTAACACCTTCCCAGAACTTAGGTGGACATCTTGTATGGGAAGAATTGAATAAGTAGGATAATATGTTGCCTCTTCCACATGATATGCTGGCCTATCCACCTTGTTACTTGGATTAGCTACTGGTTGAGCTGGAAATTGTGTTGGTCTAGGAGGTGGTTGGTTAGTAGGCAGCTAAAGTTGTTGCGGTTGAGTTAGCATCGGTTGATTTTGAGGTGGAAATGACATTGGTTGATGTTGCTAGAATTGTTGGTGGTATTGAGTAAATGGTTGTGGAGAGTATGGTTGTTGATATTAATACTTTTGAGGATACATATGCTGAGGTGGTTGGTTTCCATAACCATATCCCCTCCAACCTTGTGCAAGTTGGTTTTGATATTTTTGTGGTGGCTAAGCCTGCCATGGAATTTGTGTATTCCATGAATTTTGAGGATATTGAAAATTCTGGGGTTTTTTTTAGGGAATTGTTGAGGCATCCTTGGTTGCCAAGGTATCCTTGGTGCCATATAGTAGAGAGAATCTACTCCTTGCATTTCTTCTCCTTGAAATTCTTTTAATTTAGGACAATTTTTTGTTGCATGATTTTCTGTGCATAGTCCACAAACTTGTATAATTTGCAAAGGAAATTCCCTAAGTGGATGTTTTTTCCTACACTTTGGACATAAAATTGCTAAGATTTCATCTTATTCTTCTTTTTTTTCTTAGCTTTCAAGACGTTTACTTGTGTTCCCAAAGTTTTCAAGAGATATGTTTTGAAATTTTCAAGTAAACTTCCTATTTCTGCTCTTGTTACTACACTTGTTGTAGATTTGGAACATTTTGATGAAATATCTCTTTTTCCACTCTTTTCTCTTCCCCTAGAGTACTTTTGACAAAGTTCAACAATTTCTTCAAATGGTGAATTGGAGATATCTCATTTTCCCATCACATTAAGGATGTATAAATATTCATTTATGATACCCTTAAGAAAGATGATACGGATGGTATCGGGACTTAGAAAATGATATCTGGATTTCTAAAAATTGTAAATAAATATTCCCAAATATTCTTCCAAACTTTCGTCTTCTTGTTGTGTCATTCTAAAAATGTCTTCTTTTAAGTCTCTAGCCCTGCAGTAAGCTTGATACCTTTTAAGAAAAAATTTCTTCATATCTGTAGGTTTTAACCCTGAACATAAATTTTCTACACACGAATCTTATAACAAAAAAAAACAATAGTGAGAGCTTAAAACATAAAATAGATAAACACAGAAATTTTCCCCTGAATCCCAAATCGGGACGACTAGCTTGATATTTCATTATATTCCTTTTAGTGTTACAACACATATATATACATGCCTAAGCATACATGAACGCTAATCCATTAACCCTGCATTAGAACATAACTGTAGTTCCCTTGACTCGATCTACAAAAATACCAGGGGTCTAAAACCATCTTACCCCAAAACCATGTGTAAAACCATGCAAAAAACTATGGGCGTGGACCGCCCACTGGAAATTAAGGACCAAAAAATTTTCGTCGGGGCGTTGCCCCGGACCCCGACATGGGGGGCTACCACCCCCCTGTGACCCCCCTATTGCGCCCAGCACAAAGGGGGGGCGATAAGCCCCCCCTATTACCCCCCTCCCCCCCCACCTGCACGTGATTAGTTGTGGAAAGAATATAACACATACCCAAAAATATCATCCCAAGAAGCTATTGTATGTTCTCCTAATCCCATAAACCATTTCAAGGATGTTTCTTTCAGAGTAGCAGAAAAAAGTTGAAGCTTGTGTGTATTGTTGGCACCCTGTAATTAGCAAGATTGGCAAATGTCCAACTTTAGGGAGAACATTATTTCAACCACTTTGGGATTCTAGGATCTATCCCTCCTGAATCCAGAGAGGGATCTCTCTAATAGGTGCAAAGATGGATTTGTCTTTGAAAGTTTATGGTAATGATGTTAGGCTAGTTATGAAGGCCAAGGGTTTTGTTTGTTTTTGGATGGTTGAGCATGAATATGGCTTGAGGGGAAATTTCTAAATACAAAGAGTTTCAAAGGTGAGAAGTTGCAAGCAATCAGAACAAGCTTTGGCCAGAAAGATAGATAATTGTAGGTTTTAGTCCATTGGGCTATGGTGTCATAATAGGGTTTAATTGAAACAACAAGGGGCAAGAGTGTTCCATGGGAAAAGTCATCTATGTCTAAGGATCTCTTTAAAGTTTGATTTATGGAATGAAATGGTACAACAAGAAGGGAAATTAAAACAAATGAAGAACAAAGAGCAGCCCAAGATCAGGTAAGTACTTTTAAACTAGCCTTCTTTGACATACACTTAAGAAAGACATAAAAGTAATCTAAGATGAGGTAAGTACTTCTAAATTAGCCTGATTTTGATGCACTTTCAATACAAAACATTTTAAAACAAAGGGAAACTTGAAGGCAACCGTTGGAGAAGAAACTAGTGGGTCGGGCCCACCACAAATGCTCTCCTAGCTCTACTCTACTTGGAAACTTTCATGACAAAAAAAATATATCAAAGATTGGCCTAATATCTGGTAAGTGTTTCAACACTAGCCAACTTTCAACACATTCCAAGGGAAACATTCAGACAGTCTTTGGGGATAAAACTAGGACCAGGGCACACCATATCTTCCTTACTTCATCTCTACTTAACATATACTAAAAATAACATTTAAGAATAACAATTAGCTAAGGCAATAGGACGAGGGTGTTAGGTCCCTATATTACTAGTATAGTCCCTTATTGTTGTTAGTGTAACCCCATTATTTTTATTATTGTACCCCTGTAACCCCCATATTGTTATTATTGTGCCCTTAAATTATTATTGTTAGGTCGGCTAGGATTACATTGTGGCCCCACTAGGATTACATTATGGCCCCATGGACTCCTATATAGAGAAAGGAGGTTTTGTAAATTGTATCATCCAAGAATTTTTCATTTATGTAATGTATTGGAGGTTTCCCCCTCGAAGTGGCTTATTTCTAAGGCGTTGATATCTCTTTTCTTCTATTTTTAGAGCTGGTTACACAACATTTGGTATCAGAGCTTTGGATTCTAGGGTTTCATTGCTCCAAACAGGTCATCGTGGCATGTTCGATATAAATTTCTTGCTATGAAGTTTCAGAAGCTGAAATTTTTATGGTGTGATGCCAAAATCCTGAGGAAGATCGCCTAAAAATTTTAGATCTTGGTTCGCAATATTTTCGGAGATATGATCTGTGGAATTTAGGTCTTTTTTTAGGCTCCTAAATAGGTCATCGTGGCATTTTCACTATAAATTTTTTTCTACGAAGGTTCAAAATCCAAAATTTTTAGGGTGCAAAGCTAAAATCCTTAGGAAACCTATCACAAAATTTCAGAGCTTGGTTTGTAACATTTTTGCAGATATGATCTGTGGAAGGTAGTGCTTTTCAGGCTCCCAAATTTCATCTCAAAGAGGTGATCGTGGGAAAAGTTCAATAAATCTCTCTCTGAGCATTGGATTGGAGTTCCGTAAAAATTGGTCGCAATCACATGGACTGTAGTTTCTTGGCTATCAATTTCAAAGGCGAAGGATGAAACAGTGACACGTGGCAAGTCGTACAAGTTCACTCTACTGAACCAGTCCATAATTAGGTCATTGTGGGATATTGGACACAACTTTGTCTTGGAGAATCCAAATCAGGTTAGACCTTTGGCATTCGAAAGAGAATTAATAGGGCTACGTTGGTACCAAAATTCAAATATTGAAGTTTGGAAATCACAGAGATAATCCAATTTCAATATCGAGCTCCTCAAAAGCAAGAAAAAGGTGTGTATTTTTTTCCGAATTGCATAAGTCTTGTTTGAAGAATCAATTTGAATTGATTCCAAGGGCATATTGTAGAATATATATCAGTATTGGGTTATAAAATATGCCCCCTAAAAATAATTCAACACCCATTAAGCCTTCAGAAGGCTCTACTATGCCTCATGAAGATGAAGAATTGCAACATGATCTATCAAAATTACAAGAGCAAGTGCACCAAATTTCGCTCTCGCAAAGAGCAACAAAAAATGAATTGGAAGTTTTGAAGAAAGATGTGGAAGCTAAGATGGATGGCATGGAAGCTGGCATGGAAGCTAAGATGGATGACATGAAGAATGCTCTAAAAGCATACATGGAAGGGTTGACAAAGTTGATACAAGAAATGTTTCATAATGGTGAAAAGATAGTAGAAGAAACTCATGATGAGAACAAAATAAATGTTAATCGTGATTTCATAAACTCTAATGTTGGCGGGAAGAACCACCATATTCCAAAAATGGAGATGAGGAATTTTGATGGAAAGGATCCTGTAACATGGATACTACAGATGGAGCAATATTTTGATCTCCATAACGTGAAAAACACACAAAAGGTACGCATTGCAAATTTACATTTAGAACAAAATACATTTGTATGGTATCTATGGCTTTGCTCCCGTAAAAAAATTGTCACTTGGTCAATTTTTACGGAGGAAATGATAGCACATTATGAGGATACAAAGAGAAACACCTTCTTTAGCAAATTGATAAATCTCAAACAAAAGAGTTTAGTGGGGGAGGACATTGAGGACTTCCAAAAATTGAATATAAGGGTAACTGATATTCCAGAGGAACACAAGATTGATCTCTTCATAGGCACTTTAAAGGATAACATCCAACATGAAGTTCACGTTTTGGAACTTGATTCATTGGAGAAGGCATTCAGGTTGGCAAGAAAATTGAATGTAAAATTATGGCGACAAGGAAGCCTACCACTCACTTCTATAAAGAAGTGTTTCTACGCCTAGATTTCCACAACCTACAAGGTTGAAACCACAAAAATTGGAAGAAAAAAGAGCAAAAGGGCTTTGCTACAGTTGTGATAGCAAATACACTAAAGGTCATAAGTGTGCTGAGAAGAAATTATTTTACATAGATTGTGCAAAGGAAGAAGAAAATGAACAAGAAGAGGATATACATCAGGAACCAGCCTTAGAAGAGGAAGAAATGAATTCGACCATCTCGTGTAATGCACTGGCAGGAATTACCACTACTCAAACTCTCAAGATAGAAGGAAAAATCAAGAAGAAAAAGGTAATAGTGTTGATTGATTCAGGTAGCACCCATAATTTTATTCATTCTAAGGTAGCCAAGGAATTAAATTGTTTCCTATACCCAGCACCAGAATGCCAAGTGTTGGTTGCAAATGGAGGAACTATAAATTGCTCTAGGAAATGCCATAATATCAATCTAACCATGGGGGAATATGTATTGACTAGTCCAATGCTTTCCATTCCTATGGGAGGTGCTGATGTTGTACTAGGAGTACAATGGTTACAATCTTTGGGGACGGTAGCTTTTAATTTTCCAGAACTTTTCTTGAATTTTTTTTCAGAAGGAAGGGAAGTCAAATTACAGGGTATTGTAGGGAAGCCGGGAAAGATAATAATCTCTAATGTCATGACAAAGCTTCTAAAGAAATAAAAACGAGGTTTAATTTCACAATTATGCTCACTAGAAGTTCCAACATCAAAATCATCTATTTCTGCAGATCTCCAACAAGTCTTGGACAATCATTCCAAGGTGTTTGAAACTCCCAAAGGACTCCCACCTATTCGTGATCATGATCATGCTATTCATTTGATTCCGGGAAGTGTTCCTCCAAACATCAGGCCTTATAGATATCCTTACTTCCAAAAGAGCGAAATTGAACGTATGATTGCAGAAATGTTAGAGGCGGGTATAATTCAACCCAGTCAAAGTTCTTTCTCTGCTCCTGTAGTATTGGTACACAAGAAGGGTGGATCATGGCGAATGTGTCCGGATTATAGGGAGCTCAATAAGCTCACCATTAAAGATAAATTTCCCATTCCTGTGATTGATGAATTATTGGATGAATTACATGGAGCAATTTATTTTACCAAGTTGGATCTTCATTCAGGATATCATCAAATTAGAATGGAGACTGAAGATATTCCAAAAACAGCATTTCGAACTCATGAGGGTCATTATGAATTTTTGGTCATGCCTTTTGGCCTTACCAATGCACCTTCTACATTTCAAGGGTTGATGAATTCCATTTTCAAACCCTTCCTTAGAAAATTTGTGCTAGTTTTTTTCGATGATGTATTAATCTACAACAGGTCTTGGAAGGATCATGTTCAACATGTTGACAGGGTGCTCAAACTATTGCGGGAGAAACAATTATATGCAAAAACATCCAAATGTTTCTTTGGAGTACAAGAGGTGGAATATCTGGGTCATATTGTATCTCACGAGGGTGTTAAGGTAGACCCTAACAAAATTAAAACCATTAAGGAATGGAAAGTCCCCACAACCATAAAGCAGTTGCGAGGATTTCTCAGGTTAACAGGGTATTATCGCAAGTTTGTTAAGAATTATGAGAGAATAGCAGCACCTCTAACAACATTATTGAAGAAAGATGCATTTTCATGGACTCCTGAAGCAACTAAGGCCTTTGAACATCTTAAAGAGGCAATGTACCTAGCACCGGTCTTAGCTACGCCAGACTTCACAAAAACCTTTATTGTGGAATGTGATGCCTCAGGAAATGGAATTGGTGCTGTTTTAATGCAGGAAGGAAGACCCATTGCTTTTGAAAGTCGTCCAATCAAAGGAAAGTATTTACGGAAACCTATTTATGAGAAGGAAATGTTAGCAATACTGCATGCACTAAAGAAATGGCGAACTTACCTAATGGGAAGACACTTCAAGGTAAAAACTGATCATGATAGTCTTAAACACTTTTTGGAATAAAGACTATCTTCAGAAGAGCAGCAAAAATGGGTCACAAAGATGTTGGGTTATGACTTCGAAATAATCTACAAAAAGGGAAAGCTTAATGTTGTTGCAGATGCACTCTCAAGAAAGAATGAAGAGGTGGAAGCATTGCTTTGTGCCATTTCTATTATCCAACCAGATTGGATAACCGAAGCAAGTGATGAATGGAAGAAAGACAAAGATGTATGGACACTCATTCAAAAGTTGCAGCAAGATCCTAGTACATCTGATACATTTAGTTGGAAAAATGATTCCTTATGGTACAAAGATCGATTATATCTTTGTAAGAATTCCCAACTAAAACAAAAGATTCTTCTGGAATTGCACACTTCTCCTTTAGGAGGACACTCAGGATTTTTAAAAACTTACCACAGGGTGAAGAAAGAATTTTTTTGAGATGGCCTTAAATCTGATATTCAAAAGTTTGTGGCGGAATTTTTGGTTTTCCAGCAGAACAAAGTTGAGACAATTAAGACCCCGGGACTTCTACAACCTTTATCCATTCCAAGTCAACGTTGGGAGGAGATTTAAATGGATTTTATCACAGGTTTACCTAAGTCCGAAGGAAAGAGTGTCATCATGGTGGTAGTTGATAGACTTACCAAGTATGCACACTTTTGTGCATTATCTCATCCATTTAAAGCAAATACAGTTGCTACTACATTTATGGACACAATTCAAAAGCTACATGGAAGCCCAAGGGTTATTGTGAGCGACAGAGATCCCATTTTTACTGGAAATTTTTGGACGGAGTTATTTTCTTGTTTGGGTACTCAATTAGCTCATAGCTCATCTTATCATCCTCAATCTGATGATCAAACTAAGATAGTAAATAAATGTTTGGAAGGATATCTTCGTTGTTTTGTATCTGATAAACAAACACAATGGGTCAAGTGGTTACCTCTTGCCGAATGGTGGTATAACACTTCCTTCCATACTGCAGCAAAAATGACCCCATTTATGGCACTTTATGGATATCATCCACCATCCATCACATCATCTTTAAGGGAAAATTCGAAGGTTCAAGCGGTGGAAGATCACATCGAGCATCAGCAAGAAGTTCTCCAACTCTTAAAGGATAACCTGAATTTGGCACAAAATCGAATGAAACAACAGGCAGATCAACATCGCGGCGAGAGAAGTTTTGATGTAGGAGATTGGGTATTTTTACGGCTACAACCATATAAACAAATGTCCCTCAAGCAAGCTAAGAAGGATAATAAATTATCACCAAAGTACTATGGTCCTTACAAGGTGTTGCAAAAGATTGGTACTATGGCATACAAATTGGAGCTTCCTGATTCTTCACGAGTGCATCCAGTTTTCCATGTTTCATGCTTAAAGAAGGTTATAGGTGAAAATCTTCCAGTTCAAACAATATTGCCAGAACTTGATGAGGAAGTAAAAATCATATTGGAACCTGAAGCGGTCATGGAAACAAGAACTCGACAGCTACGAAATCGATCAATTTCAGAGTATCTCATCAAGTGGAAGAACTTACCCACTGAAGATTCTACATGGGAGGATGAGAATTTTATACAGAAGCACCTAGAGCTACTCAAGTGTTGAGGACAACACTTTTTTGAAGGAGATGGGCATGTTAGGTCCCTATATTACTAGTATAGTCCCTTATTGTTGTTAGTGTAACCCCCTTATTGTTATTATTGTACCCTTGTAACCCCCATTTTGTTATTATTGTGCCCTTAAATTATTGTTGTTAGGTCGGCTAGGATTACATTGTGGCCCACTAGGATTACATTATGGCCACATGGACTCCTATATATAGAAAGGAGGTTTTGTAAATTGTATCATCCAAGAATTGTTCATTTATGTAATGTACTGGAGGTTGCCCCCTTGAAGTGGCTTATTTCTAAGGCATTGATATCTCTTTTATTCTATTTTTGGAGCTGCTTACACAACAGAGGGAATGCCAGCATTCCTATGCTTAGAACTAAATTAAAACATTCGTAAATAACACGAATTGGAAGAAAACATGTAGATAAAGATTTTCAATCGGAGAAGGGTACTGATATACAGTAGGTCCTAACTCTATGCATGTTGTTCTTTATAAGAGAAAATGAAAACAATGAAAACATAAATAAAATAACAATTTATAATAAGAAATCACATCACCATCGACATAGACCAGGATCCCATAAATCAGGTTGTATTGATGTTCCAAACCAGTTACAACTTTAAGTCCAATGCTCTAACTTAACAATCATCTACACTTTCTAGACTAGCTTATCTATCACAAGCAGAGCTTCAAGAGCCAGTGAACACTATTTACAAGTAGGAGTTTCAAGTTCAAGTATATTTCAAAATTCAGCAACTAACCCTTTTCTCATCTTCTCTAGTAGTATTTATAGAAGAATGAGGAGGTGGGATCTGATCAAATATCTCCTGGGTCAATTAATACAGACTTAATGGCTTCTCGACCTTTGAGGGGCTCGATGAAGAAGTTTTACATATGTTTCTAACTATATTAATGTTTTTCATTTAAGATTAAACTCGGTGGGAGCTCTTATTGACTTTTGAGGCTCTGTGTTATGTTAAAGTAATTCTGCTGATATTTTGTCATTAAGTTTATTTGCAGAATTAACTCTCTGGCTGTGCTGAGGCAAATCTCTGATCTTGATCAATAACTTCGACCTCTGTTTGAATGCTTTGAGGCAAAGGAGGTTTTGTGGTATCCGGGAGGAATCAATTTGTCTCTAATGTGGTGGTGGAGGCTTTCCTATCTGATAAACACTTATGATTTTCTTTAAAATGTGTTTTAATTTGGAGGATTAGGCTTTTGATAATCAATCTTAGCTATAATCCTCATAAATTTGTCTTCAATCTTCCCTTCTAGTGCGTTCTGTCTTCAACACTGATACTCTTTGATTGTGATTTTATTCACTGTGTCTTGCCGATGTGCAATGCTATGCAGGGCTTGCGAGGCATCAATGCCTTTGAAGCTGATCCTAGGACCTGTGGGTTATGGGCCCACATAAAAAATCGATGAGTTTTAATTAAATTCACACACCATACCTTAGTTTATCCCCCGAGATCCTTTGAGTGCGATCACCGTTCGATGAGCCAGCCTCATATTGGATGGCATACGTCAATATCGCGCTAAGCCCACAGTCGACAGTTAACGCGCGATGAGGGAGTGATGAGGTGGTATTGTCCCATCGACGCGACGGATTTTCACAGGATCGCTTGCTATTGAGTAGTTTCCTTTCCGTACCAAAAGCAGTGCGATCAAAACTGCTTTCAGCTTCTGAATAGTAAAGCCTTCGGCTTTCTCTTTAATCTAATGGAAAAACCTTTGCAAATACCCTTTGTCGATATGCCGAACTTCATCTACAGTAAATATATTTATAAACGCATTGGGGTGATAAAGGCTACTTCAGCACGTCATGGTGTTTGTAGTAAGATTTTTTATCAAATCAACCCTACTCAGGCATCTTGGGTCGGTTGGGCCTGCGCGTTAAATGTGACCGAAATTTCTATCCAAATGCCTATAACAATTTCGGTCAGATTTCTCGACTATCTGAAACAACCAAACAAGACACAACAAATGAGTTGCTGCAGCGTGTGTGCTAATGTGGCCATGCCTAACTAGAATATGACCACTATTTCTATGGGGCTATGACTCTGATAATGAGACAGACGGTAATTGATGCAGCCGTAATCTGCAAATCGGACGTCGATGGTGAAATGTACAAAATGCCGCAAGTAATTTGTGCAAACCATATGAAAAACCCAAAAAATTAATATAAACAAGGGTTTGCTATCGCAGGATGGTTTATAAGTGGATAGATGCCCGGCTGAGACATGCACTCTATACTCGGAATGATAGGCTCGAGGCTTATATAAGATTTCCAATCGACATCGAGTTTGAACCAGCTTCATGGAAATGCACTGCGAGTTGCTCGACTCGATGGCAGCTCGGGGCCCTAGCACACACTGGTTCCTTGGCCAGGAGCACATGGAGGAAATGATTTGGGCCTAGCCAAAGGGCTTAAGCCTTTGTGCAGCAAACTTATTTTTTATAAATTTTTCAAATTTTTAAATGGATTTTGGGGGTTTCGGCGAGTTCAAAAATGAGTTTTAAACTATAGGAAAATGGATTTTCATGAATAGAAAGAGGGGAAATATGAAAAAAAAAGTTACATGGTGGAAAAAGGGGGAAAAATGGAGGTTAACTTTTCAAATGAGGAAGGGAAAAAGGTGATTTTGCGACGATCTTCTCTGTAAATTAGCGAGAATTCAGTGTAAAATGGGCACGGTAGGAGAATTTTTGGACGGAAACATGAGGCCTTCAAGTCTTCAAGGAATAACACAACACCATGCGACCTTGTTTTCTTGAAGACTCCTCAAAATGATTGCCTTTTGGTATAACAAATTTTATAGGTGGCTAATCCTCCCGCAGGGATGGTGCCTTCTTGAAGGCATCAAAGTCGGTTTGCATTCTCACAGGAGGCTGATCGGTACACACTGTCCATTTGTTTAACCTAACTTTCCTTGAATGATGTTCTTTCTCTGAAACAGTAGCGACAAAACAATGGATCTTTCATCAAAAATCAACACACAATCTCTGAATCTAACATTTTTCTTCTTTAGAGTGCACTTGGACAATAGCTTACTTTTACAACATTTTATTCTTTTAGCTTCTGAGGAAATATAATCTATTTACCTACTCCTTATTTCTCCATGGACTCGAAGTCATGATTAAAGCCCATATGATTCTCTACCTAATCTACTATCTGTTAGGATTAAAGCGTCCAACGAGATTTTATTCACTAAATCCTACAACGAAATTTAAACATAAGTGAGGATTAGTAACATTCTAACTTGTTCTTGATCTATGGCATAAAAGGGTAAGATGCGCATAGATCTTATTTTGCGAAGAATTAAAAACAAATGGAAGGCTTAGGATGCGAAATTTCAAAGAATTTCCCTTTCATCTTTTTTACGGCTGCAATCTTGACTTTTGTTGGAGTTGTCTTTCCTTTGTCTTGGTTAGTGTGAGCTAATTGGAACCAAATTTACATCTTTTTGACTCGAATTTGAAACGGATTCGAGTCATTCTCTTTGGAAACTTGGGTTGGATTTTGGACGTGTATTTGAACCTTCCATTCTATCCTAAACTATTTGCCCGATAAGCCAATATTAAACGGTTGGAAGAATCGAATTCACTATCCTATCGGCAAGCCAAACCTAATTAGTCAAGATTAGGTTGTTTGACTAACTAGAAGTGTGTTCTTTAGGAGTGGCATTTGAGCTTGCATACTTTAGTTGTTTTTTTTTCTTTTTGGTATGGAGTTATACCTTTATTGCTTTCTGTCTGCCCTCTTTTCTTTCTTTCTCTATTTTGTATTTTTTATTTTATAACTTTGAATGCAATGATGGGTGGAAGTATTTATATTCGGAAAAAAGATAAACGGGCTTTACGGTACATAACATGGATCGAAGCCGATAATGCTTAAGCATCTTGCCATTGACGGGACCCCAAAGAGTGCATGTTCAATTCTTGCAAGAAATATGCATTATTACCCGTATTTGAATGGATAGAGTGAGACGAGCCACAAGTTGTCAAATTTTCCATGCACGCCCTTGTCTTCCATCTCTTGGGTCCCACTTAACTCGCCCCAATATTAGAGTGGCTGGCCTTTGTTCTTCATGAAAAATCCTTTTAATGTTTGTCTATGCATGATGCTGTTATAAACTTCCTCTCTGGTTTGTTGAAGATGAATGGTCGGTTATTCTTCGATCATGTTATCTTGATTTTGCAACTCTTGAATCTCAACTTCATCAGGTACACTAAAGTGGTTGGAAAAAGTGCCTTAATTACCCATACACAAATTGGAAAAGGTGGCAACACAATAGATTTCTTCAAAGAGTCAATCGTCAGCCCAAAGTGCATGAACTAGCTTTGTGTGCCAGAGCCATGGGCATCCTCCAACAGTTTCTTGATTATGTTCACTAAAATCTTGTTTGAGGATTAAGTCCATTATGAGGGTAATAGGGTATTGGAATGCCCCAATGTTATCCCAATCTGACATAATTCTGGCCATCTTCTTTTGATCCAAATCTTCTTTGCATTATCAGTGATGATCTTGGTAGGATAGCCAGTCAGGAGAAGATATTCTTGTCACTCGTTTTATAACAACAGTCATTGGCCGGCCTACAAAATTATGGCTTCTATCCACTTAGTGAAATGGTTTGTGGCGGTGAGAATCCATCTATCTTGAAGGCAGTGGTAGATGGATTTCTCCTGAAGTCGGAGAAGTCCCCACTATTGAAAAGGGGCTTTAATAGTGATTGGATGCAGTGGGGGTTAGGGTTACTTTGCCTTCAAAAGTTGACATTTATGGCAGGAAATAGTCATCTTGTATATCGAGAGGGAAGAGTGACAAAGAAACAGCCCTCAAAATTTTGTTGGCTGTTGTCTTCTAGTACAAATGACCTCCACTCTCCTTCATGGAACTCGTATTAGCAACCTCTCTGCATCATACTCGAGACGGAAGAACATTTAAGAAATACACCACTTGCATTTTCCAATAAGAACATCTATCTATAATGCAATATTTTACAACTTTTAACTTTGAACCTTGCCTTTGTTTTTGTCAAGCCGGAGGTGTATTTAAATTAAGAAAAACATAAATAATGTCGGCATACCAAAGAGGAATTCATAAAATGGTCTTCAAAAATGGGAGTCGAGAATCCTTCTTGGTCATCAAGCATCAATCATATTTATATCAAGACTTAAAATTTGGATTCAGCCATTAATCTAGCTAGACATTAGCCTTTGATAAGTTTAATTAGGTTTTAACTCTTCTAAATCATATTCAGGATAATATGATACTTACATCTCTTACCATGCGGGTCCTATGTTATAATGTCTTTCTAGCGGAATTTGGGACAGAGAGCAATGATGTGTGAGTCACAAAGATGTATACTCGTCTTTCAAAGCTTTAACCAAAGCAAAGCACTTCTCCATAATGTTATACTTGAGAGGGGCATCCCTCGATGCCTTGATAAAATGCAATAGGCTGCTCCTGTCCTTGTGGATTTTTCTATAAAAGGATAGCGGCTATGGTATGTTCTGATACAAGCGAAAAAATATAAAAATATTTTTGAAAAATCGGGACTTATTGGCGGTGTTTTTACAGTCCAGCTTTGACACCGGCTCAAAGGACTTTTTCCAAAGTCCATTTGCCTGTATTCTTACTTATGTTTGGGCTATCTCTAAGAAGATCGGCCAAGTTAAGGATAGACCTTCTCAAAGTTAATGTATTTATTCAATGAAAGATTGCAAATCCTTGATGTTTTTAGGATGAGAGATTTGCAATATGGCCTCAATCCTTTTGGTATCTATCTTATGCCTCTTAAAATAATGTGCCGAAGTTTATTTTGGAGCCCAAATAGTGTTTCTTAGGGTTTAAAGATATCCCAAACTTACACATTCAACTTTTCTTAAAGTGTTTTAAGTGCCTTACTCTTCATCTATTTTGAAAAATACGATAGCCATCAATAAGGTATATAATGATGAAGTAGCCAGTTCTTCGAGAATGCTATGTCCATGTTCTTAAAAGTTTCTCTAGCATTCATTAGACCAAAGGGATTTTCACATGCATGAAAGTGCCCCATGGTGTAGTAAAGAGTTTGTCTTTAATTGATCGGCGGAGTGAACTAAGATACGATTGTACCACCGAGTAGCCATCGAGCAAAGAAATTCTTCTGAGCCCTACCACCCTTTGTAAAATATGATCCATCTTAGGTAAAGGGTAGTTGTCTTTTAAGCAGTGCTTGAAAGTCTTTAAGTGTATACAAAGCGATCTCTCAGTTTTTCTGTGACTTTGGATTAGACATGATCGAGAATATCTAATAGGGACAATAATACCCGGCCATTACATTTTCTTGATTTCCTTCTCAGCAGACGGTAGGCAGAGGTTTATTACGGCAGTTTTTTGTTTGAATGGTTTGGTTTTTATTTGAGAGGATTTTTTGTTGGATTACTTCGGTGTCATGGATTTAAGATCTGCCATAACCATGGAAAAACATGAAAAAACTCTTCATGACTCTATGTATTTGAGTTTAATGTGGTAGTAAAGTTTTAGATAGTTTAATCATCATAGGTTTAAGTTCACTGCCTATATTGCACTCTTCCACTTCAGTCTCTACAGGTTCCAATTTTGGCTTCCTGGCCACATCGTTAAAATCAAAAAGCTCTTCTAAAGGTGCCAGACCGTTGGGAAAACTTTCATCTTTAGAGTGTAGGGTTTCTAACTCTTCTGTGTCTAACTCTGTGTTCATTTCTGTTTCATTTTCAAGTTTTCTAGATAACAGGTTTACATTAGCAAGTTCAGGAGACCTTTCTTCTATGTACCATCTAGAAAATTTTTGCTTCACTAGGGCGATGAATTTCATAATGCGAATCCAAACTTGGGAGTTCGAATTCGTTTCGAATTGCATGAAGTCTTATATTTGTTTGTCTCCGTCGGTACACGATATTTTTCATTATCGGGAATGGGTGGTCTAAATTTAATGGGTTGTCTGATCTTGGTTTTCATATGGCGTTAAGCATGTTCTGAATACAACTAGATATGGGCCGCAATATTTCCTTTTCTTCAGGACAGAATACGGTTTGGACTCCTCAAAATTTTTCAAAAGGTCCATGACATCGTTTCGGTAGAACTCAGTGCAGGATGGTTGCTTCTTCTCTCCCCATTGACTTGCCTAATGACTAACTCTAAATGCATGCATACTCTCGTGATTCTTTTGGCTCCTAACTTCTTCAACAAGCCGTAAGCTGGGGATTCTTGACTACCTTGTATTCGAACCTTTGGAAGTTTAATCTGAGGGAAAAGGCTTTACCTGTCGTGGTTATTCTCGGTGTTGCGTATCAGACACTTGCACCGGCGTTGGGTCTTAGTGCAAGACCCATCGAAGTGCATACTCCATAGAGGACTAGTCTCGAGTTTATCATTTGGGTTACTATGCTCTTCAACAAGTGTGTTATCGAATTTCTCTTGGAGGTTGGCACATTATTGAACTTGTCCTAACTCCTCAGATTTTTTATTGGGTTGAGGACTGCTTTCTTGACTCTCAATGTTTAAAATCAAAGGACACGTGATTTGTAGCTCAAGACTTGTGTTTTGTTTGCTAGAGTTTACAGGTTTAGCAAATTTTTCTGACACTCCTACGTTATCTTCTTCCTCCTCTCTATCTGTTATTAAATCAGACAAGGTCACTTGTTCACTGAAAATTTCATCATTAAAAAGGATAAATGAATCCAGGCCTGTGTTTACAGAATAAAGGGGAGATTTCTATGGTCTATCTTGGCTAGTCACCATGTATTGCATATGAGACTCCCTGTAAAGTCTTCTTGTCTGATTGAAAAAAGGGATGGTCACATAGGTCATGTCCATCTGCATAGTTCCTTATAACTTAGCTCCCCAAGACCTAGATAATAGCATTCCATACTTTGGGGGCACATCAGCCACAGCAATATCCATGACTAGGCATTTGGCTGGAATCTGTGCCAAGTTAACGCAGAGGTCTTTGATTAATCCTAAAAAATTTGCTCTGCTTGAGTCAAATCAGTAAAGGCCTTTATAAGGTTTGTTGATTTCTAGACCAAGGCTCTCCATTATAGCTTTAGGCATTAAATTATGCGAGGCACCCGAATCATGCATAGCGTTATGTAAAATCTTGTCATGAACATTTATACTTACATAAAAGGGAGGAACAGGCCCCTCTTGATATCTACCTTCAATCTTGGGACCAAAAATGAGCTTTGTCTAGTCATCGTTAATATTGAATGTGTAATTATGGTCCTATATGTTTAAAGCCTTTGAAATTTGGGTTCTATATACATTCTGGGCAGCTAACTTAGTCAGGCGAATAGAGATTTTGATCTTTGAAATTTCCTGCTCTAGGCTAAAAGGAATTTGGTTCTTTGAAGAACTTGTCTCAGCCTTACTAGCTATTATTCTATCAGCAACATTAGCTTGCTAATTTGTTCTATTTACATTTGACAAAATGGTTTTAACAGGAGCACTAGCTAAAGTGTTAGTACTACTAATGTCCGCACTCTGTTTTTCATTGTTTTGAGTGCCTTTCTCTCTACTTTTATCAGAATTAACAACCATTGTTTTTTCCTTTTGTTTGAAAACTCTAGTCTTGGTTGCAGTGTTGTTTTTTGAAGATTTGTCAAAGGTTCTGGTGTTGGGATTTTGTTGACCGGTTTTGCTTCTAAGGTCATATTCTCTTTGAGACTCTATGATGAAATTTTCCATGTCTTGATAATAATTTTCATCATCATCTCTTTTGTCATCATAAGGTGTGTAAAGACCTTGTTGTCTATCGTAATGAATCTCAAAGTCATCATTATCTACCCCCAACATGTTTATATCATCTTCCTCTGTTATCTCATCTGTTTCCTCAACCTCACTTACATAGTTTTGATGAAAGGGAGGAGTGATCTATTGATCATCTTCCCTAGGTCTATTTGGAGGATGGTTCCTTCTGAAATTATGATTCTGGTTCTGGTTTTTGTTTTGAGGAGCCGTTTGGTTTTGACTGGCTTGTGCTCTCTCAAGGATGCTAATTTTCTTCATCATTTCCTCCATCATTCTCTCCATCTTTGAGTTGGAAGTAGAGGGTGTACTTTCTTCTCTAAAGGACACTCTCTTCTCATTTTTCATTCTTTCTCTCTTCTCCATCAAGTTGACTTCCACAGCAAGAGCACATTTTTTCATCTCTTCAAGAGTTGCAGGATCTCTCTCTCTCAACTGATATGCAATCTCAGGGTCAAACCCTTCAGGAAATTTATTTAAAGCTGAGCCTTGTGGAGTTTTTAGATCTGGGGAAAGTGCATTATATACACTATTAAATTTGGTACAATAAGCTTGTACACTTTCCCCCGTCTTTCTATGGATGTTATTGTAATCAGAAAGGACTTGGAGAGGGTTCTTCTTTACTTCCCATTTGTTTAAGAATGTCTAATGGAAGGCTTGGAGATCATTGATACTATGGGGGGTTAAGCCTTTAAACCATTTTCTTACTTCTCTCCCTCAGACTCTGAGAAAATAATCTAAGCTTGATAGAATCATCATCAATTTCATTTCTGTCAAAGTAGTCATTCATCTTATCCACATGTTGTGATGCAATAGTAGCATTACTAGAATCATATAATGGAATTTTGGACTGATAGTCCTGCGGAAGATTGACTAATGGTACAGGAAGGACTAAGGGAGCATACCATGCTACCATGATATGTGGTGGGGGTGGATTCACAAGAGGTGGATTAACAAAAGGAAAAGTGGGCTGAAGTGGAGTGGTTTGGGTAGTGAATGAAGGATGAAGGGATGTGGATGGAACAACAGTAGATTGCTGAGCTGATATTGGATGAGAGACACCTAAATTGTGAAGGAAATGTAAATAAGGAGGTGTTGTTTCCCTACTACTAGGATGTTCACTTGTTTTAGGGGATGAAAGTGAAGACTCAGGATCTAGCTGAATTATATCATCAAATTACCTAGTTCTAAAGGGATTTACTAAGTCAACTTGAGATTGTTGTAGAGCTAAAAGATTTTCAGGAATCGAATTAGCTCTCAAGGCTGATCTGAAAACAGTTGATAATTAAATCCTAGTAGAATTTCTGAGGATAATTTCTATATTATCAACTATCTCAGGTGGATTAGGGTCTAGATAGGCTCTAGTGTGAATATTTCTAGGAGCCACTATGCTGTGTTTTTTCAAACCCAAATAAAAAAGAAAAGTTCAACCAGGTATGACAGTCTTTAAAAGGTCAACTAATCTGTTTGCACAAATTTTAATCCCACAGTCCTCTAACTGATTTTTAATGATATTACAATGATAAGGGTTCTTCCCAGTGGAGTCTTAAGGTCTGTTGGGGATTGTGGAGTCGCCAAGTGGAATTTTTTAGCTCATAAGGAGGAAAAAGGTTTTATGGTCCACCACCATGTTTACTGGATACCAATCTGAAATATTTTTGGGTTTTCTGAGTTATTTTTCAGTTGTGTGGTTTCTAAGAATTTCCTAACTCTGTTTCAAAACTTAGCTATGGTTATGAGACAAAGACAGTCTACTCTTATGGCTAAGCTGGTTGATTTTTCAAGGTTTAAACAACTCTTATGAGAATCCTAGGTTTTGCCTAGTTTGTCATTGATTCAAACAAGCTTCATCATGATTATCATTTTTGGTAGTGCTTGAAAAGGCTGCTTCTTACTCACTAAAAAATGTTTGTATGAAATTTTAAGGGGAACCAGAGATTCTGGGTTTGATCCCCAGTGGAGTCGCCAAAGATGTTGGCACCCTGTAATTAGCAAGATTGGAAAAAGTCCAATTGCAGGGTGAAAATTATTTCAACCACTTTGGGATTCTAGGATCTAGCCCTCCTGAATCCGGAGAGGGATCTCTCCAATAAGTGTAAATATGGATTTTTCTTTGAAGTCTTGGGTAATGATATTAGGCTAGTTATGAAGGCCGAGGGTTTTGTTTGTTTTTGGATGGTTGAGCATGATTATTATTTGAGGTGGAAAATTCTAAATGTAAAGATTTTAAAAGGTGTGAAGTTGCAAGCAATCAGAACAAGATTTGGCCAAAAATATGGATAATTGCAGGTTTTAGTCCATTGGGCTATGGAGTCATAATAGGGTTTTAATTGAAACAATCAGGTTCAAGAGTGGTCTATGGGGCAAGTCATATATGTATCAAGATCTCTTTAAAGTTTGATTTTATGGGATGAAGTGTTACAAAAAGAAATGGATTTAAACAAATGAAGAACAAAGAGTAGCCCAAGATCAGGCAAGTACTTCTAAACTAGCCTACTTTTGACATACAGTTAAGAAAGACATAAAATTAATCTAAGATCAGGTAAGTAATTCTAAAATAGCTTTCTTTTGATGTAATTTCAATAGAAAAACATTTTTAAAACAAAGGGAAACTTGAAGGCAACTGTTGGATAAGAAAATAGAGGGTCGAGCTCACCACAAATCCTCTCCTAGCTCTGCGCTACTTGGAAACTTTCAAGACAAACACAAAGATAACAAAGAATGGCCTAAGATCTGGTAAGTTCTTCAACACTAGCCAGCTTTCAACACATTCCAAGGGAAACATTCAGATAGTCTTTGGGAATAAAACTAGGATTAGGGCAAAACATATCTTCCTTAGTTCATATCTACTTAACATATACTGAAAATAAAATTTAAGAATAACAACTATCTAAGGCAATAGGACGAGGGAACACTAGCATTCCTATGCTTAGAACTGAATTAAATCATTCCTAAATAACACGAATTGGAAGAAAACATGTAGATAAAGATTTTCAGTCAGAGAAGGGTACTGATATACAGTAGGTCCTAACTCTATGCATGCTATTATTTATAAGAGAAGATGAACATAGTTAAAATAGAAATAAAATAACAATTTACAATAAGAAATAACATCACTGTCGACATAGATCATGATCCCATCAATCAGCTTGTATTGATGCTCCAAACTAGTTACATCTTTAAGTCCAATGTTTTAGCTTAACAATCAACTACACTTTCCTCAGCCTAACTTATCTAATCACAAACAGAGCTGCAAGAGCCATTGAAAACTATTTACAAGTAGGAGTTTCAAGCTTAAGTATATTTCAAATTTCAGCAACCAACCCCTTTCTCATCTTCTCCATAAGTATTTATAGAAGAATGAGGAGGTGGGATCTAATAAAAAATCTCCTGGGTCAATTAATACAGACTTAATGGCTTCTCGGCCTTTGAGGGGCTTGATGAAGAATTTTACAGATGTTTTATTTCTATATTAATTTTTTTACGTTTAGTATTAATCTCGATGGGAGCTCTTATTGACTTTTGAGGCTCTATGTTATGTTAAAGTAATGCTGCTGATATTTTGTCATTAAGTTTATTTGCATAATTAACTTCTCTGGCTGCGCTGAGGCAAATGTTTCTTTTGATCAATAACTTTGGCCTGTGTTTGAATGCCTTGAGGCACATGTGGCTTTGTGGTAGCCGGGAGGAATCAATTTTCCTCTGATGTGGTGGTGGAGGCTTTCCTATTTGATAAAACACTTATGATTTTCTTTTAATTGTGTCTTAATTGGGAGGATTATGCTTTTGATAATCAATCTTAGCCGTAATCCCCATAGATCTGTCTTCAATCTCCTGTCCTGGTATGTCTTGTCTTCGACACTGATACTATTTGATTGTGATTTTATTCACTGTCTCTTGCTGATGCGCAGGGCTCTTGAGGCATCAAAGCCTTTGAAGCTGATCCTGTGACTTCTGGGTCATGATCCCACATACACAATCAACGGGTTTTAATGAAATTCACACACCATACCTTAGTTTATCCCTCGAGCTCATTTGAGTGCGATCACCGTTTGATGAGCCAGTCTCACATCAGATGGCGTATGGCAATATCATGCTGAGCCCATAGTTGACATTTAATGCACGATGAGGGAGCGATGAGGCGGTATTGTCCCATCGACATAGCATATTTTCATAGGATCACTTGCTATTGAGTGGTTTCCTTTCCGTACCAAAAGCGGTGTGATCAAAACTAATTTCGGCTTTTGAACAGTAAGTGACCGTAGGTTAAACCAAGGTTAACACCCTGCTTCCTATTCACTTCGGTACATTAACTCCAAGTTCAAACCTTGGAACTGTGGCTCCATTAACTCATTCCCAACCTTTGGATTTCTCTTTTAATATAATGGAAAAACCTTTTAATCACCCTTTATCAAATAACATGCCCCAGAATTCAAAACTCCAGATAAAACCAAGCTGCATAAACCATTTTGGGTTACAAAAGGAGCCTGCTAACGTCAAGGTCTTTGTGACCTGAAATTTTTATCAAATCTGCCCCATAAATCGTATCGGGTCCGTTTTGTGGCCTACTGACGTCAGCCCATATATGACCCGGAAGTTTTATCAAATACACCCTATAACAATTTTGGGTTTGGATTTCACGACTATGTGAGCAACCAAACAAGACCCGCTCCAATCAGTTGCTGCCGCATGTGTGCTGACGTGTATGCTGGCTAGGTGTTGGGGACCACCAGTTTTTTGGGAATGCCGACCGCTGTCGTGGCCGTGGGGACCACTGGGGCGATTGATTTTTGGATCGTCGATCTGCAGATCAGATCGATAGTGGGGAGCAAATTAAACTTTGCACAAGTGGAAACCCTTTATGATATATGAAAACCCAAAATCTCAATATAATACAAAGTTTTAATGCTTCGGGGGTAGGATATATTTTTATAATATGGCTTGGTGCCCGTCTGCGGGGCCATGGTATATATGAAATGCAATATGATCAGGGGATATAATACACAGGGCTAATCGGCATCGGAGTTTTTGTTTAACACAAAGAACAACACTTTGTGAGTTTCTCTGACGCAATAAGTGCTCAGGACCCTAGCACTTGCTTCTAGTGATGGCGCACATGGAGGGGAAGTGTTTTAAGACTAAGCGCAAAGGGGCTTAAGCTTTTATAAAAAAAAATGTATTTTTTATGATTTTTTTTTCTTTTCAATGGATTTTGGGGGTTTCGGTAGAGTTCAAAAATGAGTTTTATACATGGAAAATGATTTTCATGAATGGAAGAAGGGGAATCATGAAAAATATAGGATTCTTGTGGAGGAAAAGGGGAGAAAAATGGGGGTTATTTTTTCAAGTGAGGAAAGGGAAAAAAGGTGATTTTGCAGCAGTTTCTTCTCATGAATTCCAGAGTGTGAAATGGGCACAGTAGGGAATATTTTGGAAAGAGGCATGAGGCCTTCAAGAGTCTTTAAGAGATAACATTTTTTTGCAATAAAATTTGTTCCTTGAAGGCTCCACAAAAATTATTTATCCACCTTTTGGTATAACAAATTTCATAGGTGGCTAACAAGCCCAATTCACGTATACATTCACATATACTAAAGGAAACTATGTAGGTATACCGATGTAGACTCATATCAGTATGCAGGTATCTACCTATAGAAGGCTGCAACCTTCTCTCATTTTCCAGTTGCTACTAGAAGGGAGCTAAAACCCCCTAATCTCGTTTTACCAGCCACTACTGGAGGGGAGCTTAAATCCCCTGAACAAAACACCAATTTTTACTGGAAGGAATCTTCTACTTCCATGCTAAAGGCTTCAACCCTCAAAACCACTGCAGACCACGTTTCATCAATTTTCATACTGGATCGAACAACATCAACACAACTCTTCATAAATATCAAGAAAAATAAACTTTACCCAATAATCCAATCATAACAGTGAGATCACTATAACCAGAACTCAAAATTAACCTAGACTTCAGAATAGATATGCAGATACAAACTCAACCCTCAACATTCATCAACTTAAAATGCATACACTACTTTTCTTCACTGAACCCATGTGTATACGTGCTTTCCTTGACACCAAACTGTGTATAGCTCTGTGAGCACTATTTTAAGAAAATTATCTGTGAGAGATTCATATATTATTTATTTAGTGAGATATCTTTTCATAATTTCAGGACCCTTGATGAGTCAGTCATCATAAAACATATTTTCTTACTCATTGATCATATTTCCTCATAATCATCTTAGTAGCATATAAAACAATTAAGCAACCCATATCTACATAAATACTTCATTAATAGATAGTAGACAAATAGTAGGAATAACATAAAAACCTCTGCAATATGCTTTAGAAAACCCTAACTTCCATACATGCCTTTTCTGAAGCAAACCCACGTATATATGCACTTTTACTGAGACGAACTAGCGTATAGATATGTAAATGCAAAGCTTGCAGAATGAACCAGATCCATAGAACTTACCCATATTTCTTCACTTAACTTCTACAATATTGCGCCATATCATAGATCTAATCATCTCTTGAATGGATCATACAATGGCATAATTATCTTAAATCTAGAGACCTTGATCCATCAATTTACCCAAAGGTGCATCATAACTTTAGATTTATCAATAAAATAGAGTTCATCCCATGCAGATCTACCTCAGAGAGAAGTATTTAGTAATATCCCTTACACATGTACACCTTTTCTCTATGATCTCCTTCTCCTTATATATATTTATCCTTTATCAATACCATTAGTCAAAACCACACAACAATTGATGTTATTCTTGGACGAAATCAAATAGAAGACAGAACGCTCAATAGTGTGGGCCAATACCATGGTAATGCCCCTTGGTATCTTCTTTTTAGAGCGCAAAAGGGAATATGTGACTTGGATCATTCTTATCCATGTGTATATGCGGCTTGGCCTGAACAAACCCGCATATATAATCTTCAGTATGAATATTACCAATTCTACTTCTTCTACTGGATATTACACAATTCTTCTGATAGACTTTTGAGCTTCTACTAAAGACATATATTCCAAATTTACCAAAGGTTTTCCATCGAGGAAAACATAATAAGACATAGGAATCATATTGCCAACAATCTCCACCTTTGGACTTGATGGAAACCATCATAGTTATGACAACCATCTCAACATAACCATTATTCATTCAACAAATGCTCAAAATATTCTCCCCCTTTGACATCAAGTTCAAAGGGCACGATTTTGACCATGCGCCCCCATAGTATATGATGAATCTTGAGAAATTTTCAATGAATTACATGACTCTATAACTCAACCAAGTATGACCTTTTCTATCACCAAGAACTCATACTTACATCACTGATCCAACCAAATGGAATTGTATATTTGACTCATCTTCCCAACCAAGTGGGTTTACAAAAGTGAACAAGTCCTTACATGACTGAATATATCAATTTTATATCATATGTCTCAACATGAAATTTTCATTAAATTATAGATAGAATTTTTATAACCAAAACAAAATAATCTCAAACATGAGATCATAACCCAACAACCAATCATAATGCCAACAAAGCATCCTGTTTCACAAGGCAGGTGCTCCCCCTAAGCTTCTGCATCCTTAACACCTTCAACAACCAAATCATCAAAGTATCTTCATTAAGGAGATAAATATTAGAGAATGAGACATAAATATGAATACTGGAACAACAACAGAGATTACTCATCAACACCACAAATATTTTGTATGTCGACCTAGAGAATTTCTATCAGCAAAACCCATACATGGTTTTATGTAAAGAAACTAGCATATATATGTGATTCACCTTTATGACCCACATATCAAAATTAGTCTTTTGAAATTAAGAAGATATAATCTTAGAGGCAAATACCACTCCCAACTTCTGTCTGAGATATTCGAATGCTTCACTGGGAAGAGATTTAGTGAATATATCAGCAACTTGTTCTTTGGAGGGAACATACTCCAAATTAACCTTTTGTTCAAGCACTTGTTCATGTAAGAAGTGATAATTGATAGGAATGTGCTTGCTTTTGGAATTTATAACAAGATTTTTTGAGATACTAATGGCACTTGAATTATCACACAAAATGGAGATGGGAGGTGAACATTTGATTTGAATGTCTTGTAAAGTTTGCATCATCCAAAGTAGTTGTGTGCAACATGATGTGATAGCCATATATTCTACTTATGTTGTAAATAAAGAAATAGAACTTTTTTTCTTGTTTAACCATGATACTCATCGGGGCCCCAATATAGAATTCACCACCACTAGTGCTTTTTAGATCATCAAGATTTCCAGCCCAATCCACATATGTGTAAGCATGAAAAGTGAGATCAACATTCTTTGGATACAATAGACCAAATTATCGAGTCCCTTGTATATATTTGAATATTCTTTTTACAGCCTACCAAGATGAGATTCTTTTGGATTAGCTTGGAATCGTCCAAAATTCCCAACTACATGCATGATGTCTAGTCTTGTCCCAGTTAGATAAAGTAGACTTCCAATCATGAATCTATCTTCAGGTTAATTTACCGTGGGAGAATCATCATGAGAACTGAGGTTACATCTAGTTACCATGGGCATACTCATAGGCTTGCATTCTTCCATACCATATTTCTTCATAATTTTCTTAATATATTTTTCTTGTGATAAGAACATGGCATCTATTGCTTGTTGCACTTGTAAGCTAAGAAAAAATGTTAGTTCCAAAAGTAAAGACAATTAAAATTATTTTTGCATAACGGAAGAAATTTTCTAACTCATGGACTCTTCATTACTGCCAAAAATGATGTCATGAACATATACAACCACAATCAACAGTTTATCATTGTCTATTTTTGTATATAAGTTACTATAAGCAGATCCCTTTGTAAAACCTTGTTGATGTAGATATTTGTCAAGATGATAGTACCATGCCCGAGGAGCTTGTTTGAGACCATATAAAGCCTTTTTAAGTTTACAAACAAGTTTTTCATCATTTCCTAGAATGAATCCTTCTAGTTGTTCTATATAAACTTCTTCTTCTAGATCACCATTGAGAAAGATAGATTTAACATCCATTTGATAAAATTTGATTTGTTGAAAACTTGAAAAAGAAAGAAACATTATTATGACTTCAAGTCTAGCTACATGAGCAAATGTTTCTTCAAATTCTATACATTATTGATGAGCATACCCTTTACAAACAACTCTAGCCTTGTTTCTTATAACATCTCCATTTTCATTTAACTTGTTTTTTAATATCCATTTTGTTCCAATCACATTTTTATCATGAGGTCTTGGAACCAATTCTCGAGTATAATTATTTTCAATTTGATCAAGTTCTTCATTCATGTCTTGAATCCAACATTCATATTTACTAGCTTGATTGACATTCTGTGGTTCAATAGTAGATAGAAATGCCATATAGCTAGGAGATCCTACAAGAATTCTTCTTGTTTGGAAACCTGATCCCTTTTCTCCCAAAATTTGAGATTCTGGATGATTCTTTTGTACGTACCTGGATGAAGCATTTTCAGATAGATCTTCAGATTGGGTTCACCTTCTATATTGTTGCTATTTGATGGAGGAGGATATCCATCATCATAATATTCATTTGTTGTTGTTATTTCCTTTTTTGGGGCTGAGAGAGACTCATCAATTACAACATCAATACATTCTAAAATCTTCCGAAGTATTTTTTTGTAACATTTATATGCTTTACTTATAGAAGAATAGCCAAGAAATATTCCTTCATTTTCTCTTGGTTAAAACTTGACAAGTTTTTCATCATTATTCTTGATAAAACATTTGCTTCTGAAAACTCTAAATGATTTAGAGTGGGAATATTGCCATATCAGAGTTCATAGGGGGTTTTATCACTGTTAACCTGAACATGAGCCTTGTTCAAAATATTTACTGCAGTATGTGTTTCTTCTCCCCAAAAGGTATCAGGAGTTCCAGATTCATCAAGCATAGCCCAAGCCATTTTTTGAACTGTTCTATTCATCCTTTCTGCCACTCCATTTTGTTGTGGGGTTCCAGCTACAAAAAACTGTCTTTTTATGCCATGATGTTCACAAAATTCAAAGAATTCATCTAATATATATTCTCTTCCTTGGTCAGATCTCACACATTTGATTTTTAGATATAATTCATTTTTAACCAAAGCTTTGAAAATCTTAAATTTTTCAAATGCTTCATATTTATGTTTCATTAAACTGATCCAACACATTCTAGAGAAGTCATTAATAAAAAAAAAATAGAATTCTTCTCCATGAGGTGACTTTTTCCTTACAGGACCACATATATCAATATGTATAAGTTCAAGAGGCTTACTTGTTGATCCTTATTTATCATTGAATTGCACCCTCACCTTATTACCAAATTGGCATGATTTGCATATGGTACTTTCAGGGTGGAGTGATGCTGGGAGGATCACTAACTGCTTTCAGTCTATTGGATTTGCTTATTTGAGATAAGCTCAAATGTCCCAAACTCCTGTGCTATAACCAATTTTCTGAAGACTTTCTCAAGTAGCATTGTGTTTGACCACCTTTCAATACATATATATTGCTTGGTGTTCTAGTTCCTTTTATTACTATTTTTCCTGTGTCAAGTTCATGTACAACACATTATTTCGAAGTAAAGACAACTTCATTTCCTTGATCACACATTTGACTCACACTCAACAGGTTGTTCTTTAATCCATCCACATACATAACATTGTCATCTTTCACTCTTTCTTTTAGAAAAACAAAACCTTTTCCTTTAATGACAGTAGGGGAATCATTTCCAAAGGTAACATTATTTTCTTTCTCTAGAGCATTGTATGAAAGGATTTTATTTCTATAACCTGTCACGTGTTTTGATCATCCAATATCAATGTACCATCAGTTTTATTCCCCTTCTACAAATAATGCTATGCCACAAATCTCAACCTGTAAATCCTTCCTTTTCCAAACCTTGGAATTTGAAGGTATATGCTCTTTTTGCTGAAGTTTTCTCCTGCATTCTAATTCTTCACGATGAAAGTTATTGAAATAAGTACATTCAATCTAATTTTGAAGAGGAGAATTTTTTTTATCATTATTCTTCTTTACTCCATTCTCATTTCTTTTTTTTCTTGCTTCTCTCATCATGATGGTTTTGTATGCAACACATTGAGAAACCTTATTTCCAAAATTATGACATGAGAAGCATTGTCCATTAAAGAAGAAATTTCTGCAATCATGAAACCTTCTATTTATATTTACCTGCTGATTGATATTTCTGTTATTGTTCTTCCTTGTATTAGAGTGGTCATGATTCACCTGTGTGGCTTCTTTGTTCTGTTGTATGTCAGCTTTTGCAGCATTGAGATAACTTGGTGTTGAAGATGATTCTCCAATATATCCAAGACATGTCTTTATAAGAGGAGAGTGTTGTACTTTGGTAATTTCATCTAAGGTTTCAGATCCTTTAGAAAATCTAAGATTTAAAGTTTTCACTTTGTCAATTTCCTTTCTTAGACTTACTATTTCGCATTCTAATTTCTCATTGTGATTCTCCTTTTCCATGAGTTGATTTTTTAGAGTATCTATGGAAATTTTGTTTTCTAGAAAACATATTTTGAGATGATTTATTTCTTCAAGAAAATAATTTTCTTCTAAAGCATCCATAAAAGTATCACTAAAGTCTTTTTCAAAAGCCATGAGTAGTCTAATATCTTCATTAGATTCTCTGTCTTCACTATTTGATAGACCTTCACTACCTCCATGAGTATAATATCTTTTTCTATTGATAAATTGTTTCTTATTTCCTCTAGCCAATTCCTTCCCATTTTCATGACTATCTTTATAGGGACATTTAGCATCATAATGACCCAGTCTTCCGCAAGCCAAACATTTAAAGGCAAGCTTACCTCTAAACCTTCCAGTACCAAGTTGTAGCTTCTTTACAAACTTTATCTCATCTTCTTCTGAAACATACGTTGATCCTTCTTGTTCTTCTACCTCTTTTCCTTTTGCAGCAGCTCTGAGGACAACTTCCTTGACTTTGAATGAACCTCCTTTTCTCATTTCACAAGTAGTCAGAATCCCATGAAGTTGAACAATAGGAAGAGTTTTTAGATGCTGTTTTTCTTCAATAGTAGACACTTTTGACTCAAATTTGGGAGTTAGATATCTTAAATCCTTTTCTACCAGAGTAGTTTCAAATATAGTTTCACCTAGATTTCTCAGATGATTTACAATATCATCTAGACATAAAAATAAATTGGTAATGCTTTCTTCATTTTGAATTCTTAGTTTTCCATATTGAATTATGAGAGTTTAGAGTTTAGCACTTTCTACCTTGGAATCACCTTCATAGCTTAAAACCATTTTGTCCCATATCTCATTTGCTATATTTAACTGCATGAATTTGAAAAATTATAATTCAGTCAAACTCCCCAATAATGCATTGACAGCCTTTGCATTGGTTTCATAGTTCTTTCTTGTTGTTTCATCTGTTGGAATGGAAGTTGGGTAGTGATAACCTCCCTCAGCTATAGCCCATACATGTGCTCCAAGAGAGTAAAGATAGAATCTTGTCCTTGTCTTCCAAAAGATTAAGCTATTTTCTTTGAATAGAGGAGGCCTGATAGATGATGTCCCATCTTAATTGCTCATCTTTACTCATCTTCCTTTTAGAGATTAAGCTTCTTCAGAAGAACCTTGCTCTAATACCAATTTTCGGGAAAAATATTGAGATGGGGGGCGGGGGGGTGAATCAATATTTTGATCTTACTGAAATGATTTCAACTTTTTCTTTACATATTTCCATTCGTGGCTTTGATGAGCCCAACTCGCGTATACACGCACATATACTAAAGGAAACTATCGTATACTGATATAATTTTACAGATTAGAAAAACGTTTTAGGAACGATATTTAACTTAGTTTATTAGTCATGCATCTGTTAGACAATTAGTAAATATGTGTAGTAATTAGAAATATAAATCATTTCATAATTGCAACACACATGAACACCAATATATAAGGTGGAAACCCAATTTGGGAGAAAACCACAATTGTTGTCGTCTTTGTCTTGAATATTTATTATATGGAAAACTCTTTAAAATATTGTACTGATGTAGAATCATATAAGTACATAGGTATCTACCTGCAGAAGGCTACAACCTTCTCTCATTTTCCAGCTGCTACTAGAAGGGAGTTACAACCCCCTAATCTCATTTACCAGCCACTACTAGAAGGGAGCTTCAACCCCTTGAACATAACACCAGATTTTACTGGAAGGAAGCTTCTACTTCCATGCTGAAGGCTTAAACCCTCAGAACCACTGTAGACCATGTTTCATCAATTTTCATACTAGATCAAACAACATCAACACAACTCTTCATAAACATCAAAAACCAAAAACTTTACCCAATACTCCAATCAGAACAGTGAGATTACCGTAACCAAAACTCAGAAATAAGCCAGATTTCAGAATAGATATGCAGATACACACTCAATCCTAAAAATTCATCAAATTAAAATGCATACACTACTTTGATTCACTGAACCCACGTGTATACACGCTTTCCTTCACACTAACCTACATATAGCTCTATGAGCACTGTTTTTAGGAAATGATCTATCTCAAATTAAAATATGGGTCATTTAGTCAAATATTTTTTCATAATTGCAAGACTCGTGATCAGTCAGTCATCATAACACATATTTTCTTACTCATCGATCAGATTTGTTCATAATCATCTTAGCAGCATATAGATCAATTAAGAAACCCAGATCTACATAAATACTTCATTGAAAGACAACAAAAAAATAGAAGGAATAATAGAAAAACCTCTACAATATGCTTTAGAAATGCCTAACTTCCATACGTACCTTTTCTGAAGAAAACTCATGTATATATGCACTTTTAATGAGATGAAATAGCGTATATATCTTTAAATATAAAATTTTTGGAATGAACCAGATCCATAGAACTTACCCAGATTTCTTCACTTAACTTTAGAAATATTATGCCAGATCATAGATCTAATCATCTCTTCAATGGATCATTCAATGGCATAGTTGTTTAAGTCTAGAGATCTTGATCCATCAATTTACCCAAGGGTGCATCGTAACTTCAGATTTATCAATAAAACATAATCCATCCCACGCAGATCTACTTCAGAGAGAAGTATTTAGTAACATCCCTTACACATGCACACATTTTCACTATGATCTTATTCTCCTTATATAGATTTAGCCTTTACTAATACCATGAGTCAAAACCACACAACACTTGATGGTATTCTTGGACGAAATCAAATAGATTACACAATGCTCAATATTGTGGGCCAATACCATGGCAATTCCCCCTAGTATCTTCTTTTTAGAGTGGAAAAAGGCATACACGACTTGGATCGTTCTTATCCACGTGTATACGTGGTTTGGCCTGAACAAACCCGCATATATAATATTCAATATGAATATTATCAATTCTACTTTTTCTGTTGGATATTACACAGCTCTTATGATATGCTTCTAAGCTTTTACTGAAGACATATATTCCAAATTTACGAGAGATTTTCCATAAAAAAAAACATAATAAAACATAGGAATCATATTGCCAACAAAGCGCACAACAATAATGATATGTGGGATAAACGTGTATTATATTTGACCTAATAATTATTGAGCACTAGGCATTTCGATTGTGCAAAGAAGTAATTAAATAATGTTGAAATTAAGGTATTTCTATTTAGATAAGGATTAAATAAATACTATTTGTTATTTCCCTGTAATTTTCAAGATTGGAAAATGCAAACTGTAGAGAGAACACTTGAACCACTTTGGGATTCTAGGATCTAGCCCTCCTGAATCCAGAGAGGGATCTCTCCAATAAGTGCAAAGATTTGATTTATCTTTAAGGCTTTTGGGTATGATATTAGGAAACCTATGAAGACCAAGGGTTTTTGTTTGTTTTGGATGGTTGAGCATGATTTTAGTTGAGTGGAAAGTCCTAAAATGGAAATATTTTCAAAAGTGTGAAGTTGCAAGCAATCAGAACAACATTTGGCTGATTAGATAGATATAATGTTGTTTTTTAGTCCATTCAGCTATGGAGTCATAAAAGGGTTTAATTGAGCAACAATTTCAAGAGTGGTCCAAGGGGCAAGTCATTTATATCACAAGATCATTGAGATTAAAATGATGGAATGAAACGATAAAAGTGTTGGAGGGGTGGAAACAGATAATAATTTCAACTAGGATTTATAGTCTCTCCAAACAAGAAAAGCCTTTCAAGCAACTGTTAAAAACAAACCAAAGGGCAGGGCTCACCGTAAACCTCTTTGGACAAGATCGTATTCAAGATAACTGAAGAGACAAACAATCCAGTAATCCGCATAATTACTTTCAGAAAGGATGAAAAAAAATAAGAGAAATAAAGTGCAACTTAAGATCAGATAAGATACTTTTAAATCTAGTCTGCTTTTAGCATACACTTAGGGAAACTTTTAGAATCCACCTTTGGAGAAAGAAGCTAGAAAACGGGGCACATCATCACTTTTCTACTCTGAATTTACTAAGAAAATAATGAAAATAACATCCAAGAACAAAGTTTAAAGTAAACAATAGGATGAGGGAATGCCAACATTCCTAATTGCTTGACTGTACTGAATGATTCTTAAATAAACAATATGGAGGAAAACATTGAGATAAAGCTTATCAGTGAGAGAAGGATACTGTAAAAAGTAAATCCTAACTCTATGCTTGCTATTCTTTATCAGAGAATAATAGAAAAAATGTCATACATGAAAGGAAAAACAATAACAAATAAAGAAGAACTTCACCAGTGATATAGACCAAGATCCCAAGAATTAGCTTGTATATTGAAGTCAAACGAGTTACATTCTTCAAGTCCAATGTTTCAATTTAGAAATCATCCTCACTTCTCAACCTAACTTATTTAATCACAAACAGAGCTTCAAGAGCCTTTGAACACTATCTACACATAGAAAATTCAAGCACAACTATATTTCAAAGTTCTGCAACCAACATTGTCTCATCTTCTACAAAAGTATTTATAGAAGAAATGAGGAGGTGGGATAGGATAAAATATCTTCAGGGTTCAATTAATACAAATTAATGCTTCTTGACCCTTGAGGGGATCAATGGAGAATTTTACAGATATTTCCTCTGTATTAATTGTTTTACATTAAGAATTAAGCTCAGAGGGGTGATTTTTTTGACTTTTAAGGCTCTGTGTCATTTTGTAATAACTTTGCTGATATTTTATATTAGTTTCTTTGATTAGTAATAACTATTCAACTGCATTGGGAAAATATCTTTTGTTCTGGTCATTACTCGGTGCTCTCTTGAATGCTTTGAGGCTATAGGTGGCATTAGGTAGCTAAGAGGAATCAATTAGCCTCTGATGTGGTAGTGGAGGCTCTCTCAGACTTATGGATATTTTTTATTTTCTTTAAGCACTGTTAATCTACTTTAGTTCTATGTATTAGGCTTAATCAGGCCT
This sequence comes from Pinus albicaulis, assembly GCA_034641835.2. Classification (NCBI taxonomy): domain Eukaryota; kingdom Viridiplantae; phylum Streptophyta; class Pinopsida; order Pinales; family Pinaceae; genus Pinus; species Pinus albicaulis. The sequence goes on from CM076572.1 coordinate 1,399,161,651, forward strand.
CAAATCTATCTTCTACTCTTTAAATATGTTTAATTTAGTGGATTAGGCTTTTTATTGTTGATCTTAGCCGTAATCCACCAAAACTATGATTTAGCCTTCAATTCTTCACTTCTGGTTTGATTTGATCTTCAATACTGATACTCTTTATTTCAATTATGCATTGTTGTGTCTTGTTAATGTGCAGGTGTGACAGGGGCTTTATAGAGTTGCTAGCGTTCATGAGACACTAGCAAACATGGTGTTGCAACCCTGTGGAACAATCTCTTTGATAAACAAAAGCCTGGAGGATTTTCATCCTCAGCTTTTATTTTCTTTTTAAAACATTTGAAAAACCTTTGAAACCTGTAGAAACAAAGAAATATTAATAAATCCTACGTATTTTTTGGTTTAATTTCTTTGGAGGCTGAAGTTAGGAGCATGTTCGGTGGATGGCAACATCCAATGGTGGATATTGCACGTTGAGGTTCAAAGGGGGCGGTTGGAAGATGGTGGGAAAAAATAAGTCAAGGCCGTTGATCTACAAAGATCAACGATCGGGAGTGATCAGGGTTCATATAATGAAAAAGGGCCACTTTTCGTGAAAATAGAAGAAATACAAAGGAAAATAGTGAAAATCTGTTTGGGCGACGAAAATATACGTTGAGGAAAATTGCGGTTTCTTGGATGATCATGGGTTGTCGAATCAGATTTGGCCCCGGAGATCAACAGTTAAGATTGATCTAAGAAGTCCTTTGGTGAAGGTGAAGGGTGATACTATAAGGGCCAGATTGAATACTAGCCATTGATCTGTAGAGATAAATGGCAGATATAAAACATGATGTGATGAAATAAAAATGGGGGAAGTTGTTTTGAGTGGGGAAACCGACAGTATTGCGCAGCGCGAAAGGTGGGTAGGCATTTTTTTCTTTTCGAACGCAATATGCATCAAGGGCGACACGTAGCATTTAAATATCTCCCATATCATGTAGCTCTTGAGAAATTAACCTTAACGCTTAAATTTACATGAAAACAAACGTCAACCATTAGATCTGGGACCTCAAATCGGATGGTGGGGAGTGAGTGTTGAGTCCCAAATTTGCATCTTTTCCATACATTTTTCCATACCTTTTTCACTCACCTAAACCTCCCAAATTGTCAATATCATGTGCAAAAGGGAATCTAACATGGTTTTTAATTATATTTTTGTGTTTGCTATTTGATCTAGATTTTGTTCATTCAGCTGCGGAATCTTGCCACTTTCCGCAGCTGCTGCAACTTTCCGCAGCTATTTTGTAAAACTCTATGCTACAAGTGTCTGCAAGGGAAACGAGCCACATGGGCAGGTCAGGAATGACGTGGACATGGTTCGTGTCCTATTGGTTCAAGCAAACTCGTCCAAAGAAGCCGCGGTCAAAGGCGTCCACATGGAAGTCAACCATGGAGTTTCATGTCGGCCGGACTCTGTTTCGTGGCACATAAAGATCCATACGGCCGTTTCTAAGCCTGCGAAGGATAAATCAACATCTGTGCAGAGCTCTAGAGTCGAATTCAAGCATCCACCTCCTGTAGATTCACTTTCCAACACGGCCATGCTCCTATATCCGTGGACGTAGTGGTCTACGTGCTCTCTACCAGCATGAACTTTAGGAGACAGTTATAGTTTGTTGTTATATATAGTGCGTTTGCATACGCATAGAAAGTTAGTTGTTAGTTGATGTTAGTGAATGTACTCTCTGTTATCTTTTAGTCTGCTCTGTAGTGATTACGCTGCACTTGTGCCGTAACATTACTATTCTGTAATGAACTGCTTTTTAATATGAGAAGACTCTGTTTTTCAACTTAATTCGTGTTTGAGGACCGTTGCCAAAGCTGATGTAGAGGGCCCCTGCTCAGCTAAGGTTTTCTGTATTAGTGTATAATTTTAATTTCATTCCATTGTGTCATAATCCATTCATATGTTCATATATTGCATTTGTTTCATTTCTGTTTATACATTTCCATAATTCCCATTTCATTTCTATCTTTCATGATTTATGATTGTTAATCACTGATCAGTGTTTTTATTGCAGGTTATAGATAGGCAGCCCGGGCATTTTTATAGCTTTTTGACTAATGACATGGATCTAACATTGTTCTGCTGCTAGTTTGCTTTTCATAGCTTTTGTTTAATTTCAGTCTTGCTTTGTTCATTTCATTTTTTCTTATCTGCTTCAGTAGTTAAATTTAGATATATTAAGCTGCTCATAGCATCTTCAGTTGCCTCCGAAAGCCACAGCTGGACTGATGGTGAGGGACTGCATTATGAAATGTGTAGTTTAGTATTAGTTTCTTTTATGCAAATTTAGATATATTAAGCTGCTCATAGCATCTTCAGTTGCCTCCGAAAGCCACAGCTGGACTGATGGTGAGGGATTGTATTATGAAATGTGTAGTTTAGTATTAGTTTCTTTTCTGCAAATTTAGATATATTAAGCTGCTCATAGCATCTTCAGTTGCCTCCGAAAGCCACAGCTGGACTGATGGTGAGGAATTGCATTATGAAATGTGTAGTTTAGTATTAGTTTCTTTTCTGCAAATTTAGATATATTAAATCATGCATGACATCTTCAGTTGCCTCCGAAAGCCACAGCTGGATTGATGGTGAGGGATTGAATCATGAGTGTATGGTTTAGTATTAGTTTATTTTCTGCAAATTAAATATCAGTTACACAAGTTGTTTATGATTACTTCCGAAAATCATAGCTGGACTAATGATGAAGGGTCAGAAGATAAATTGATGTAATCTGATTTAGATTTATTTTGTTGCAATTTTGAATTTCCTTAAACATAGTTTCTTTTGTGTTTAGTCGGCAACAAGAATAGTTTGATTTTCATGTTCACTAGTTTACTGTTTTGATTTATTAGATTAGCAGCACCTTTTTCATTTCAGCAGTACATTTTCATTTTCTTTCAAAGTCTTATCATTGTAAATTTCAAATTGCTTTTAAAGTTTCAAGTTGGTAAATCATTATAGGGGATATCACTTCCTTGAACAAATATAACCAAACTTGTTTTCATTTTAGAATTTCCATTTCACCTTAGAAAAACTAAAAACGACAAAAAGTTAAGAAATAGGTTATCTTGCACATATAGTGCGCCGCACTTCATCAGCTTACGATTCCCGGATTGACAAATTAAATGCAACAATTTAGGACACACTAAATTGACCAAACATTTTGGCGCCGTTGCCGGGGAAGTGTAACTAGGTAGCCAATTTCTTAAAAAAAAAAACATAAAATCATAAAAGAAGGGAAAACTTGATAACTTCTTAAAGTATGCTCTCCTCTTGCACCTAGTGTGATCTGGAGGATCAGAAAAGAGAGTTATTGGTTTAGTAATTTCTTAAGTATGCTCTCTTCTTGCACCTAGTGTGATCTGGAAGATCAGAAAGAGAATTATTAGCCCAACTTTTTTTTTTTTTTTTTAAATAAAAAATGACATGCATAGAGCAAGAGATTCTAGGGGAAGGTTTATAGCTAAAGCCAAGAGTTCGATTTTCACAACTCCATCTTCTTCAAGGCATAGACCAGATTCACCACTATCTACCCCTAGCCTTAAGATTTTTGGAAGTCAAGGAACAACTGAATTAGAGGATTCTCCTATACCACCTACTAAAACCCACTTGGAAAACAAAGAGACTTTCTCTCATCCTTCCTTGGTAGAAGAACTAGAGGACTATAAGGACTCTAAAGAAACTATCATGGCAGAGGAAGTAATAAATAGAGGTGGAGGTAGAAGAAGAGGAAACAATGGAGATAACAATGGTGAAGGAAATAATGGTAGAAATAGGGAAGGAAATAATTTGCTTGGATTCCCTATAATTGATGAGGAAACTCATTCAACAATGAAAAACATCTCACCATCTGTTCTCCCTAACTTTTATGGATTGCGAAGTGAGGATCCTGAAACATTTCTGTTTGAGTTTGAAGTAGTGTGCCGAACTTATGACTATATGGAAGATTCTCAAAAACTCAAAATGTTTCCTTCAACATTGAAGGGATCTGCTTTGAAATGGTTCATGGGATTAGCCACTCAATCTATTAGGACTTGGAATGATATGAAACAAACATTTTGGATAGATACTTGGACTATTGTATGCCCACCAATCACAAGGATGAGGTATTCAAAATGATGCAAAAAGAAGATGAAAATTTGGAAGACTTAATTGAAAGATTTCAATACAACTTGAAAAGAGCAAAGGTGAGCAACTTAGATAATGAAACCTTGAAAGCCCTCCTATTAAAAGCCATTAGAGATGAATGGATAGACATTTTAAACATGATGGGGAAAGGAGATATTTCTCAACTCCCATTTCGTGATATAACAGAACTATGTATCCATCTCTCAAGAGGAAAATCTAAAACTGGAAAAGGGCCTAGGGATTCTTCTCTTATTAGGGCTAACAAATCTGCAATTGGATCAGTAAGTAGGGCAGAGATTGGTAATATGCTTGATGAGTTCAAAACTGATATCTTAGGGAGCCTTAGTGAACAACTAGACACCCTTAAAATCCAAAACAAGCAGAAAGCAGAAACAGATGCCTTAGCCATCTTTTGTCCGAAATGTAGAAAGAAACATGCTTTAAGGGAATGTCCCTTGGATGCAAAAGTTTTAGAAACATGTATGATTTGCTCAGAAAATCATGAGATCAAGGATTGTCCTTCAATCCCTGGACTCAAAGCTGTTTTTCAAGAAGATCCAAACTCAGTAGAATCTCTCTGTTTTGTCGCAAGGAGACCTTGGCAGGGACAACAATCTCAAGGGTTTAACAACCCTATGAATCTTCAAACCCCACCAAATTGGAATCCTTGGCAACAACCTTGGCCCCAACATCAAAATTCATATCGGCCATGGGTACAGGGGATGCAAAATCCTTATGGGAGATTTGCTCAATTTTATCAATATCCTCCATCTTTTCAAAATCAACAAGCTCCACAATTTCCAAGCCCAAATCCACAACTTTCATTGCCATTTCCACAACAACAACCTTCTCAACAAAATGCAAATCCTCAACTCATGCTCCCATACCAACAGAAGACAAATCAACTTCCAGCTCAGCCATTGCCAAATCCTAACAATAAGAATCCTCAAACTACTTATATGGTAGAAGGACAACAATTTCCTACCTATATGATTGTTCCTCTCGACGATGTACAACTCAGATCTGGTAGAGTTTTAGAAAAACCTTCTATAGACATTCAAGAGCAAGATACCTCTGAAGAGGACTCTCTTCAAGTCAATAAGGGTTCTGAGGAAGAATCTCTTCAAAATTCAAAAATTCAAAAAGAAAAAGAAAATTTAACATCCACAACTCCTATAGTTGAGCAACCTGTATCTTCATCTACACCTCCTTTTCCGGAAAGACTACAAATTGATAAGGGGGTGGAAAAACAAATCTTGTTGCCTAACTATGACTTTCTAGATGAATTGAAGAATGTTTGTATCAAGATTCCATTGCTACAAACCATTCGAGAAATTCCTATTCTAGCAAAAACCATAAAGGAGTTGAGTTTCAAAAGACCAGGAAGGAAGCTAAAGGACACAAGAAGAATCCACCTGGTAGGAAAGATTGCAGACATTATGATGGGAAAAATTACCATGCAGAAGTATGTAGATCCGGGAAGTCCAATTGTCAAGACACATATAAATGGGATAGAAATTCCAAACACATTGATTGACTTAGGGGCTGCTATCAACATTATGAGTAGACAGACTATGGAACAGTTAAAACTTCCTAACCTTTTTTTACACCTACTTTATTGCAACTTGCAGATCGATCGGTTATTAAACCAGATGGTGTATTAGAAGATATTTCAGTCTCCTTAGATTCTTGGGAATATCCAGTAGACTTTATGATTTTGACTCCCAAGAATAATCTAGGAGGACATCCACTTATCTTAGGAAGACCTTGGCTAGCCACAGCTGATGCTTTTATTAGTTGTAGATCTGGAGACATGTACATTTCAAATGGTAATTCAACAAAGAAATTCAATTTGTATCCTCCAGCAAGAGCAATTACAGAAATAGGAGACAATGAATGGGTCGATGATGAGAACACTATACAACCTGTCTTTACCATTTCTGAAATTAGTGAGGATAGTCAAATTTTGAACACATTAGAAAATTTTGAGATAACTTCAGAATATGACCCCACACAATTTCAGTTGGAATCTGACATAGAATATTTATCATCAAGACAAATGTCTCTTTACTCTATGGAAGAGTTTGGTAATTCTGCTATTGATATTTTTCCAGAAAAAACATTAAATATCAATAAACATTTGGAGAAGTCACAACAAGAAGAATTAACCAGAATCTTGCAAAAACATTCTACTGCATTTGCATGGGAGTATACTGACATGAAGGGTATTGATCCTAAGACTTGCATCCATCATATCTATATTGAGGAAAACAGTAGACCAATCAGACAACCTCAAAGAAGGATGAATACAAATCTTAGGGAGATAGTGAAAGAAGAGCTCCAAAAACTTCTCAATGTAAACTTCATTTATCCAATTTCAGATAGCCGATGGGTTTCCCCTTTGGTTATAGTACCTAAAAAGAATGGTAAATGGAGGGTATGCATTGATTACAAGGAATTGAACAAAGCAACTTTGAAGGATCACTTTCCTTTGCCTTTTATTGATCAGGTATTAGATACATTAGCAGGTAAAAAGTACTTTTCATTTTTGGATGGTTTTAGTGGGTATAATCAAATTCAGGTAGCACCTGAAGATCAAGATAAGACCACATTTACTTGTCCATGGGGAACTTTTGCCTACCGAGTGCTTCCTTTTGGGTTATGTAATGCACCAGCAACATTCCAAAGAGCAGTACTAGGAATTTTTTCTGATCTAATTCATGATTGTGTAGAGGTTTATATGGATGATTTTACAGTTTATGGTAATTCATTTGAAGAAGCATTAGAAAATTTGGAAAAAGTTCTTATAAGATGTAAAAAACAAACCTTTCATTAAGCCATGAAAAATGCTTTATGATGTTTACTGAAGGGATTGTTTTAGGACATCATATTTCAGGAGATGGGATTAAGGTTGATAGATCGAAAGTTGAAGTCATCTCCAAGTTGCCTATTCCAAATTGTCAAAGAGATGTTAGAAGTTTTTTAGGATTTACTGGTTACTATAGAAGATTTATAGAAAACTTCACTAAAATAGCATCTCCACTCTTCAAGTTGCTTACAAAAGACTGTGAATTTAAATGGGATTCTGATTGTCAATCCGCTTTTGAAACTTTGAAAACAAGAATATCTGAAGCACCTATCTTGAGAGGACCAAATTGGAAACTTCCTTTCCATATTTCTACAGATGCTTCAGATACAGCTCTTGGAGCTGTGTTGGGTCCAAAAGATTTAATTCCTTATGCCATTTATTACACCAGTAAAAATTTGACTCCCACAGAGTTGAATTATACTGTGACTGAAAAAGAGTTCTTAGTTGTTGTTCATGCAATTAATAAGTTTAGACATTACATAACAGGCTATGAAACTTTTATTCATACTGACCATTCTGCAATTAGATATTTAATGAACAAACCTGTTACTAATGGCGGAGTGACAAGATGGCTTTTACTTTTGCAAGAATTCAATATTACTGTGTTGGATAGACCAGGAAAACAGAATACAGTAGCTGATTTCTTGTCTAGAATTCAAAATACTAAAGAAGATTCTCCTGTAGAAGATAAGTTTCCTGATGAATATTTGTTTGCGGTAACTATTAAGACCCCTTGGTATGCAGATATTGCTAACTATTTGGTTACAGGGAAACTACCTTCACATTTATTTCCAAGTGAAAAACGAAAAATTATTCAGGAGAGTTCAAAATATTCATGGATTTCTAACGAATTGTTTAAAACAGGGCCAGATCTTGTGATCAGAAGATGTGTCGGGGAAGATGAAATGCCTGATATTCTTAAGGCATGTCATGATGAACCATGCGGCGGACACTTTGCGGACAAAAGGACGGCCTATAAAATCCTTTCCTTGGGATATTATTGGCCTTCTCTCTTCAAAGATGCAAAACAATATGTCAAAAGGTGTGATAGCTACCAAAGAGTAGGGAAACCTACCCTTTCAAATGAAATGCCATTGCAAACACAGGTACTCATTGAACGCTTTGAAAAATGGGCTTTAGATTTCATTGGACCTATTAATCCACCATCTAAGCAAAAGAAGTATATATTGGTTTGCACTGATTATGTTACTAAATGGGTAGAAGCTAAAGCATTAGTATCTGCTACTGAAAATTCAGTTGTTCATTTTCTTTATGAGGATATTTTTACTCGCTTTGGTGTTCCAAGAGAAATTGTAACAGATCAGGGGAGCCAATTCACATCCAATTTGGTGGAGAAGTTGATGGTAGAATACAAAATCAAGCACAGAAGATCTACTCCTTACCATCCACAAGAAAATGGTCAAGTGGAGTCCACAAACAAAGTTCTTGAAAGTATCATCACCAAAACTATTCATCTACATAGAAGAGATTGGGCAGAAAGGCTTCCAGAAGCCTTGTGGGCCTACAGAACTACATGGAGGAATACAACAGGACATTCTCCCTATGAACTTGTTTATGGGAAAGAAGTATTGCTCCCCATTGAGTTCCAAATCAAGACCTTCAAGATAGTAGTTCAGTTGGGGATGGACTTATCAGAAGCCCAAAAGCATAGAATGGAGCAGTTGAATGAGCTAGATGAGATCAGACAAGAAGCAATTCTAAGAACTGATCTAGTTCAATATCAAAGGACTAAATGGCATGACAAATATATTAAAGAAAAGAAGTTTCAAGAAGGAGATTGGGCATTGTTATTTGATTCCAAGTTTAAAGATTTTCAAGGGAAATTTCAGACTCATTGGCTTGGGCCATATGAAATTGACAAGATCTTTAGCAATGGAGCTGTAAGAATCAAGACCATTGATGAGTTTCAAACTCCTCTTATTGTGAATGGCCATAGATTGAAAGTTTATCATAAGCCACTCTATAAAGAGGATTTTGTCAAGATGTTTCAAGAAAGTTCTGCAATCAGGCTGGTACAGAAGAATTCTTCTTCTCCACCAGCCTAGCTTTTGTTTTTCACTTAAAAAAAAAAAAAATGGTATAAGCCTGAAAACCAATCATTGATTGGCAGTCTTATGCAGAAAATATAGGGTGAAAATCAGGGACACCTGACACTCTATATTTTCCAAAAAAATCTCTCTTTCATTTCATTTCATTTCACCACCCACTCCATTTCATTCCACTTCATTCCATTTCATTTCATTTCATTTCACTTCATTCCACTTCATTTCATCCATTCCATCAATAAAAATCTTTTTCATGACCATTTCCATCTGGTCATTTGTCATTTGTTCATTTATATTCAACCAAGTAATAGTTGTGTCAGTTTCCGCAGCTGACTCCAGTTTCCGCAGCCAGAAGCAGATTCCGCAGCTACTACTCTGTTTTCAAAGAGAATGTACAGTCAGATGTTATTTCCATAATTATGAAATAAAATGCAGGTGAGAGGATCAATGGAGCATTCAAGACACCAATGGAGATCAATCAATTGAAGACCAAGGGCAAAAGCAAAGATTCCAAAGGTATGAATAAAATTTATTTCAAATAGTATTGAAAAACACATTTTTATATAGTTTTAAACCATGAGCTCTACCCATTACGCGCAATGATTATATTGGCAGTTCCGTAACCTTTCACGATCTCCATGTTATCCTCTTGCATTCATTCATAAATGGTTTCATCATTGAAATTCCGATTCTCACTCATGTTCCAATATCCCACCGGAGATAATGAGACGTATTTGAGTTGACAAAGGACTCTTACAAGCCGCATAACTTCATAACCGTTGATTGAAACGTGTTCATATTTATTACACAGCCACAAAAATTCAAAACGCTGTCGAATGTATTATACTTTGTTAACCTCTTTGTCGTGTCTCTGCCGTGTTTACGAAACCCCACTCTACTCATTCTCACTCCCTGTTTCACTCCATTTCGTTCCTTTTGCTCATTCTCACTCCCGTATATCTACCCACAGTCTTACTCCATTCCGTTTATGGTACTCATTCCCATTTTATGATACATTCCAATAGTCATTGTGCTCGATCCTGTGTATTCAGTCGTTCCATTTCCACTTAAACCCTCACGAAGGCAAATTTGTGAAGCACAGAAAAGTGAAATGGGTAAATTGCTAAGGGCAGAGCCGGAAGGACCGAAGTTTATAGAGGGATATCCGCAAGCAAAAGAGATATTGAAGAAAGCAAAATGGCTGCGTTTTATTCAGAAATTCAGAGGTTACCACAAAGAAGTTACGAAAGCGTTTGCAAGGTCATTTGATGGCTCGGAAGCAGAAATTGGAGACCTCAAGTTTTCGGTCAATGAAGCATCAATAGCAACAGCCACAGAACTTCTTCAGGAGGGAGAACGTTCGTTCAAAAATAAAAGCATCAGTGATGAGGCATGGAGAACAATCCTACGAAACCAAGGTATGGACATAACTGTTTTCAAAAGAGGAATCCCTGTGCGTGCAATAAAAGAAGAATGGGCCACTTTACTACTAATTGTTCAGAAATTCATTATATGTGAAGGCCGTTTTGGGTCTATGTACATGTACCATACCAGGCTATTGATGAATTTTCTAGAAAACCAAACTCTCAATCTCCCTTATTTTCTATTCAATAGCTTAAAGAAAATGGCTGTGACTGTTCAAAAACACTTAGGAGATGTAGAGCCTCATCTATATCACCACGGCCTTATAAAAATTCTGATTGAAAAAGAGCTAAAGGAAAGAAAAGACACATGGGAACAATTCCTAGTTAGAAATTTCTTTGAAGAACCTCAGGAAATTCCTGAAGGTAGTTCAGTAAGAAGGAGTAGAAGAAAAAGAATGAATGTTGAAACCCAAATTACTCCTACTCAGGAAATTCCCGCAGCTAGCACAGCAAGAAGAAGTAGAAGGAAAAGAACAATAGATGAAATCCAAAATACTTCTACTACTACTATGAAAAGAACTGATAGGGAAGAGAGATTGGTAAAAAGGAAGAAGAAGGAAATCAAGGCTAAGAAGCCAATAATACCAAAAGGGAAAGAAACTATTGAGGCTGTACATAAAATTCCTTCTTCTGAAGAAGAAGATCATCAAATACTATCTGAAAGATTAGTTTATCTTCAAAAACATTCATCTATATCCAAGAAGGCAGAGAAAGGAAAACAAGAACAAAAGGATAGTGTACCACAGCATGTGAGGAGAAGCAGCAGGCTTAAGGGGAAATTGAGAAAAACGCAAATTAAGGGTCCTCATTTCATTGATTTGGGTGAGGAGACATCTGAACAGTCCCCAACTGACCATAGTCCATCTCAGTCAGTTAGTGAACCTGGTTCCTTTCATTCCCAATCGGACAATGAGCATACTCCATCTTATTCTCAGCAAAATATTGATGTAATCCCTCCTCGGCCAGATTTTGAACATAATTCTCCTTTACAGCATTTTGGGGACAGCCCAATGAAAATGACACCGGAAGTAGACCCCAAGCAGTAGGAGGTATATGACTATATAGAATCCTTGGAAAAGGCAGCCACAGGTCCAAGTACTTCTTCCATTCAGCCTCATACATTGCAGGATGATTTAGTTCAATCATTAAAACATGAAATTTTTGAGCTGGAGCTTTTAAATAGGCACATCAAAAATGAAAATGAAAACTTGAAAGAACAAGGCAAACTGGACAAGATCATCCATGATAATACTATGTTACATTTGGGAATATGGCAAAAGAAGAATAAGAAATTGAAAAGGAAATGCCAGAAATTGAGCAGAGCACTTGTGAATATCAAATTAAGGTGCTTAATGAAGAAACCCAGAATGATGGCAGTACCAAAGAAGAAGAGAAGGGGATTGGATGTGCTGGCTGAAGTATCAAGGCACATGAAATGAATAAAGAGTATCAAAATTTTGGTTGCATGAGGACATGCAACACCTTCACAGTGGGGGTATGTTGAGTCCCAAATTTGCATCTTTTCCATACATTTTTCCATACCTTTTTCACTCACCTAAACCTCCCAAATTGTCAATATCATGTGCAAAAGGGCATCTAACATGGTTTTTAATTATATTTTTGTGTTTGCTATTTGATCTAGATTTTTTTCATTCAGCTGCGGAATCATGCCACTTTCCGCAGCTGCTACAACTTTCCGCAGCTATTTTGTAAAACTCTATGCTACAGGTGTCTACAAGGGAAACGAGCCACATGGGCAGGCTAGGAATGACGTGGACATGGTTCGTGTCCTATTGGTTCAAGCAACCTCGTCCAAAGAAGCCGCGGTCAAAGGCGTCCACATGGAAGTCAACCATGGAGTTTCATGTCGGCCGGACTCTGTTTCGTGGCACATAAAGATCCATACGGCCATTTCTAAGCCTGCGGAGGATAAATCGACATCTGTGCAGAGCTCTAGAGTCGAATTCAAGCATCCACCTCCTGTAGATTCACTTTCCAACACGGCCATGCTCCTATATCCGTGGACGTAGTGGTCTACTTGCTCTCTACCAGCATGAACTTTAGGAGACAGTTATAGTTTGTTGTTATATATAGTGCGTTTTCATACGCATATGAAGTTATTTGATGTTAGTGAATGTAGTCACTGTTATCTTTTAGTCTGCTCTGTAGTGATTACGCTGCACTTGTGCCGTAACATTACTATTCTGTAATGAACTGCTTTTTAATATGAGAAGACTCTGTTTTTCAACTTAATTCGTGTTTGAGGACCGTTGCCAAAGCTGATGTAGAGGGCCCCTGCTCAGCTAAGGTTTTGTGTATTAGTGTATAATTTTAATTTCATTCCATTGTGTCATAATCCATTCATATGTTCATATATTGCATTTGTTTCATTTCTGTTTATACATTTCCATAATTTCCATTTCATTTCTATCTTTCATGATTTATGATTGTTAATCACTGATCAGTGTTCTTATTGCAGGTTATAGATAGGCAGCCCGGGCATTTTTATAGCTTTTTGACTAATGACATGGATCTAACATTGTTCTGCTGCTAGTTTTCTTTTCATAGCTTTTGTTTAATTTCAGTCTTGCTTTGTTCATTTCAGTTTTTCTTATCTGCTTCAGTAGTTAAATTTAGATATACTAAGCTGCTCATAGCATCTTCAGTTGCCTCCGAAAGCCACATCTGTACTGATGGTGAGGGATTGTATTATGAAATGTGTAGTTTAGTATTAGTTTCTTTTCTGCAAATTTAGATATATTAAGCTGCTCATAGCATCTTCAGTTGCCTCCAAAAGCCACAGCTGGACTGATGGTGAGGGATTGCATTATGAAATGTGTAGTTTAGTATTAGTTTCTTTTCTGCAAATTTAGATATATATTAAGCTGCTCATAGCATCTTCAGTTGCCTCCGAAAGCCACAGCTGGACTGATGGTGAGGGATTGCATTATGAAATGTGTAGTTTAATATTAGTTTCTTTTCTGCAAATTTAGATATATTAAATCATGCATGACATCTTCGGTTTCCTCCGAAAGCCACAGCTGGACTGATGGTGAGGGATTGAATCATGAGTGTATGGTTTAGTATTAGTTTATTTTCTGCAAATTAAATATCAGTTACACAAGTTGTTTATGATTACTTCCGAAAATCATAGGTGGACTAATGATGAAGGGTCAGAGGATAAATTGATGTAATCTGATTTAGATTTATTTTATTGCAATTTTTAATTTCCTTAAACATAGTTTCCTTTGTGTTTAGTCAGCAGCAAGAATAGTTTGATTTTCATGTTCACTAGTTTACTGTTTTGATTCATTAGATTAGCAGCACCTTTTCATTTCAGCAGTACATTTTTATTTTCTTTCAAGTCTTGTCATTGTAAATTTCAATTCGCTTTTTAAAAGTTTCAAGTTGGTAAATCATTATAGGGGATATCACTTCCTTGAACAAATATAACCAAACTTGTTTTCATTTTAGAATTTCCATTCCACCTTAGAAAAACCAAAAACGACAAAAAGTTAAGAAAAAGGTTATCTTGCACATATAGTGCGCCGCACTTCATCAGCTTACGATTCCCGGATTGACAAATTAAATGCAGCAATTTAGGACACACTAAATTGACCAAACAGTGAGCGCAATATTGGATAGATGCACGGGCGGAAGCAGGTTGGGTGGTTTCAATCTAGGCCATTAGATCAAAGATTTGGATGGCTGAGATCAAGTATGGAGTTAAAGGAATATATATGCGAGGCGGGGAAAGGTTCAATATGGGCCATTGATCTATAGAGATCAACGGCTGAGATTTGGCCAGAAAACATTATAAAGCGGGGTGTATGAAATTTAACAAAGGTGGCGAGGAGAGAACCGGACCGTCAGATATTGACACCTGGATGGCCCAGATGCAATCAGAGATTTGCGATCAGCAAGGGAAATGGATAGGGGAGAGCTAATGCGATTGGCTGTGGACCGTCGATCTGCAGATTAGATCGATGGTGGGAAATGATTTGGGGGACTGCCAATTGGAGATTGTGAATAAAATATTAAGTGCGCTCGAAGAAAAATTCCGATGCGATATTGTGCTGGCTGTTTGATTGGTCCAAGATCAATGGTGGAGAAGAGCTCTGACCAATGAATGGCAGTTTTCTTTATAAAACATAAAAATTGGATTTTAAATGAAATACAAAGGGAAAACGCGCATCGGGAGGGTTTTATTAAATACTTAGCGCCCGACTGTAGGGCCTTCTGGATGTATGGAAAAGGTAAAGGGACCAAGGTTCAAACATATAAAGGGAAAATCACATTAGAACAATGGAGTGGGCCTTTTCAATCTACCCATTAGAAAATATCTGATGCGAGATTCTGCTGACCATCAATCAGCTTTTTAGATCGATGATCCTTATCACTCAAAACATTGAACTAGCAGGTTTAGAATAAAACATAGAAAAAAGGGTTTTTATGAATTTACAAAGGGAAAAAGTGATTGGGAATGTTTTATTCACAAATTTTAGCGCCCGATTGCAGGCTCTGTAGTTAATGAAGTGGCAATGGGGTCGGGGGTTTATAAACAAAGGGGCTCATCGGATCGGAGGTTTTATAAAACACACAGACTTGCACTTGCCGATTATTTCCGATGTGATAAGTACCTGATGGGTCTAGCACCTAGTTCTAGGGTGTGGGTATATGTGGGGAAGTGTTTTAGGATTTAGCCCAAAGGGGCTTAAGCCTATATTCAAAAAATTTATTTTTTATGAACTTTTCAAGGATTTTTGATGGATTTGGGGGTTTCGGTAAGGTTAAAAAATGAGTTTTAAACCTTATAAAGGGTTTTTCATGAAGGGGAAAGGGGAATAAATGAAAAATTAAGGAATTTTATAGGAAAAAGGGAAATAAAAGGAGGTTAATGATGAAGGGAAAAAAGAAGTAAAATGAGGGAAAAATGGGGATTTTTATAGTAGTCTTTTCCTCATGAAAACAACAGAATTTCTGAGTTTAAAAGGGAAAGAATAGTGAAGATTAATTATAAGACATGATGTCTACACAAGACTTCAAGAGATAACAATTTTTTGCAATAAATCTTGTTTCTTGAAGGCTTAAAAAATGATTTAGCCACCATTTGATATGACAAATTTTATAGGCGGCTAACAGTGGCTCCACATGGAGATGGTGCCTTCTTGAAGGCATCAAGAAATTCAGACTTGCATTCTTTGGAGGCTGATCAGTGCCTAATCCATTAGGCTACTTTTTATTTATTTGGATTATATTCTTTTGCTTTGAAAATATTAGCAGCCATGAAAAAAATTGGAACTTCATCAACACAAGCTTTCTACCTACCCAATCCTACTAATCTAACATTTTTTTCTTCCTTGAGAGTGCACTTGGATTGGAAAAATCTCTTCCAAAATTTTATTCTTTTGAAAGAAAACAATCTAATCTATTTCTACTTATTTTTTCTCCAAGAACTTAGATTAAACAGTTGAGTTCATATGATTCTCTACTTAATCTACTAATCTTTTAGGATTAAATAGTATAACAGATTTTTATTCACTAATTTCTAAGACATAAATTTAAAAGCATACAAGTCAGGATTGATCAGTCTAACTTGTTGCTGATCCATGGCATAAACAACAAGCTGCACATAGATATTATTTTACAGAAAATTAAATCAAAATGGAAGACTTAATATCTAAAATTTCTGAGCACGACCTTCTCTTTTCTTCAGCTCTGTTTTTTGAGTTTATTCAAGATGTTTTTTCTTGTTATCTGGCTCAGATTTTGAGCTGATCAGAACCGATTTTACCTTTATTTTTTACTCAAAATTAAAACAGATAGGATTCATTCTTCCTTTTGGACTTAGGTTCAGATTTTGAGCTTGTTTGAACCTTTATTTTCTAGCCTAATCTACCTAACTGATAAGCCAAGATTAAGTTGTTTGACAAATCTGATTTCACTAGCCTATCAACAATAAATTTAAAAATAATTAGTCAAGATTAGGTTGTATGACTAACTAGGAGTGTGTTTTCAGAAGTGGCATTTGAGCTTGCACACTTTCATATTTTGTCTCTCTTTTTGGTATGGGACTGTACCTTTATTGTTTTTACAATCTGCCCTCTTTTCTCTTTTTGTTGTTTTTGTATTTTTGTATTTTTTATTTTTCTTCGGAGACAAAAATCAAAAACTATCTAATTGCTCAAAACTGAGTTTTATTGACATTCCTATATAGCCTATTCTAACTTGGAGCATTTACATTATCATATTATAAAAAAGTGCCAATTTAGCGAGTTGAGTAGTGTAAAAAAGAAAAAGAAAATCTGGCAGCTTTACGGAGGTATCCATAGTACATTTTGAAGATTAACCTTCAAAACCAAGGCTATCATAGAAGGTGACAGCTTTTCATTTCTTTGGCTCTTTCAAAGGATCCATGCTTGATAATTTGATCCAGTTGAGACTTCCACACACTCTTCCAAAGGATCAACAAAGAAATATGAATATTCTCTTCTTTTTGGCCCTCCATGTCTAGTAATTTGTTTGCTTCCAATACTTCAACTTTAAGGACTATTTATTCAGAATGTTTCTTGGGAGCATCATCATTCTTAACCTTCAAAACAACAAGCTATGAAATATATTCTTTCTCTAAATCGATGCTTGCTTCTTATATAAATTCAATTTCTTTGAATGGCAGATTTATATCAGTGATGGGAGAATTTTCTTATTGAACAGATGGTATATCCTTAGTAGGATAGACTTTTATTTGTTTTTCTCCTTCAAAGTTTTGCCAGTATCTTTTATTATTTGGGACATTTGGTCAGATTTTTTCTTGAATTGTATATTGTTTGCTATCCCAAGGTCTGAGACATGTACTAGCCACAAGGGCTAATCCACTAGAAAAATTGTTTTGGTCTTTAGTGTTACACCATTTTTTGGTCATCTAACCTATTATCATAAGATGGACCCAAGTACACCATGTAAGACCAGTTTTACCCTAAGTAAAACTGCTTTCACTATGTTAAAATAGGAAACCCCAAAAGGAAATATTAAACAAACCTATGTTTGTTTGATTTTCCTCATGGAATAATTAATTAAACCATAATTTAATTATTATTCCCAGTCATGTTTAACCCAAAATCAAAGAAATTAATTAGATAAACCTTTATTTATCTTATTATTTCTAGGAATGATCATTTAAAACTTATTTAGATGATATTCCTTTTTAAATATGACCAAATCACCCACAAATAATTAAATAAACCACTATTTATTTAATTATCTTTCAACCACCTCCTTAAATAATTAAATAAATCATTATTTATTTGATTATCTTCTAACCGCTTCCTTAAAAAGATAAATAAATAATTTATTTATTTATTTTTGACAAATTAAGGGATTTGACCCAAGTCAAATACCTTTTCCCTCCAACAAATATAATAAATATTCCATAAAAAGTGGATCTAGATCTGGTTAACCCATGCACCAAGATCTAGAATGACCCAATATTTTGTTATAAATAGGAGGGTTTTTCCTACCATTCCTCACCTTTTGTTGCCTATTAGATCACTCCGGATCTATACACTTGGTCACATATCTCCATCATTTGCTCCCATTGAGCTCTACTCTTTGCATTGGGTTTTCTACATCAACTAGAGAGAGAAATCTTAGATCTGAAGTGCTGAGGACTTCCAAGAACCCATCCCACCGAGGGGAATTGGATACTCCTTCTGGTTTTCCTCCCAGGTGCCCCATTAATACAAAAATTCTTTCAAAAATTGTTCTTGTCTTGTCTATTGGTATATGGAGCAAACCCTTATTTTTACTGCTTAATGTCTTTCCATGCATAGATCCGGTGTTTTGCAGCTCTTTTCTTGTCTAACTAACAGCAGATCTGAAGATATTGGCAGCCACTTTTGTTGTTAGGGCTATTAGTTATGCGTAGCTAAAGTGGTCCTTTTTCGTACACTTCGACAAAGGATTCATACTAACAAATGGCGACTCCACACGGGTTTTAAATTACGACCGATGTCGTTTTTCATATTCCTGCATATCCAGCTACTTCAGACCCTAGGGTTTCTTTTTAGCTGTTTATTTTTCCTATTTTTATGTTTTTTTTCTCACATAAAACCCTAAAACATTAAAATTTCTAACTTCCATGTGTTTCTGGCCCTATTGCGCAGGTAAGCGACACCAGCCGCAACTGAGACGGCAACTTTTCTGAAAATCTGCCGCCGAGACAACCGAAACAGGGGGTCGCACTTTTTGGCCCTAAACCTGCGACCTGGACCTCCAGGTCGCACTTTTCAGCCTGTTTCCTGCGACCTGCACTGAAATCAGGTCAGAAACTGCGACCTGCCATTTTTTCAGCAATTTTTCTGCAATTTTTCTGGGTTTTGCTGCAGCTTCTGTCAGGGTCCTCCAGCCTCTGTCTCAGCCTGTTTTGACCAAGTTCTGATCTATTTTTACTCATCTAAGTGGGAACCTAGCCCCTTAGGGCTTTAGTACCCTCCACTTTTTGTGGAAGAGTTTTAAGCTGTTTCAGCCGTCTGTTTTTCAGAGCTTCAGCCTCCTTTTTTCCAGATCTGTTACCTCCCTTTCAGATCCTTTGAAATCAGCCTTTCTTCCTTTCAAATCACCTCCTGTCGTTTTGTTTGGACCTACTTTCTAGGCCTCCCCCTTGCCCCCTCCATTTTTTGCTGATTTCCTTCCTTTTTCCAGCCACCTTGCCTCTGTCTCTTGGCTGTGATCTGCACCTCTTTTCAGCAGCTTTATCCTCTAGATCCCTGTCCCTTTCGACCCTAGATCTATTGACCTCTTTTTATGTGTGTTTTGAGTAGATTTTTTCCCTCTTTTAGAGTAGTTTTGAGAGACCCGCCTTTTTGGGTTAGATTGATGCATAGTTAGCTGTTAAATGTTCTGTCCTTTCAGCAATCTATATTGTTCTACGCAGATTTCTTTTCAGTTACGCAGCACACTTTTTCTTGCTCTCAAAACGAAAAGGGTTTAAAAAATTAAAATTAATGCACACCACACACTGACCCTAAGTGAAGAAGCGCCTGGTTAACACCGCCTGGCAAAGACTCTAAAATCAATTGTCACTGCACCTTATCTGCCCTTGACATCGCTTGATTCTGTCCCTTTCTGCCCTTGTCGGTTTCCTTCTTCCTGTCATCATTGCGCCCCCAAGGCGCCTTTCCCGGAGACTTCTTGGCCTTCATCCTCAGTTTCCGGTCGATCGACCTGATCCGCCCCGCCGTCGTTGAGCCAGTCCACCTTTGAGTCTGCACTCAGACTCCTCTCCTGATTCATCGAGTCCTCCTTCTCCTCCTGGTTCTCCCCCTGTCACCTCCACCATGTCTGGTCCAGGGCCTAACGCTAGCGGTTCTCCCGGCCCTAATGCTGCCCCTACTACTAGCGGAACCGCCACAGGAACTACCCTGGCCACCCGTGTGCTGCCGTACATTGCAGGCCTCAGCCTCCCCGATTTCCATCAGTTGATCAATGACCCCATTCACCACAATGCTAATTGGCCTGCTATGCTAACCAAGCTCCCCTCCGACATCCCTAGGTTTGAGGGCCTTAATGGAGAAGATCCAACCAATCATGTCCGATCTTTCCACATGTGGTGTTCCTCCAATTCCATTACCGATGACTCCATCCGTCTTCGTTTGTTCCAACGCACGCTCACCGATGAAGCTTCTAAATGGTATGTCGAACAAGCCACCTCTACCCATACCACCTTTGAGACTCTTGCCCAAGCCTTTTTATCATACTTCCAGCTCCCTCTCCGATACGATACTGGCACGGAGCTCTTGACTTCCTTCAAGAAATCCTCTTCAACACGCCTTTCCGCCCATGTTCAGGAATGGCGAAGAAGACGGAGCTTATGTCGAGCCCCTCCCTTCGAAGATCTGGTTTACATGGACTGGTTCCTTTGCACCCTCCCCACTCCCATCGGCAAAGATGTCGCCTCTCACTTTCCTCAAACTGAAGAAGCTGCCCTCCAAATAGCCTTGAAATATGACCTGATCTACGCTCAATCGGGTTATGTTTATACCGTTCTTCCTGACCTCCCCAGGCTCGGTGGCGCTAACGCCCTGGGGGCATCTCATTCTGCCGATGGTATTGTTGGAGCCCTATCCCATCCATACGATCAACCTCTTATGGGCTATGGTCTCCCTCAGGGAGGGGCCAGCTCCTCCAGCACTCTACCCCCTCCCGGTAGCATGTATCCAGGATACGGCATGCCTCCTCCTTTTTCCCAACCTCCTGATTACCTCAATGTTGCCCAACCTAGTCATTACCCTTATCCATAGCTTGGTGCGCCAGCTCCTCCAGCATATGTGCTTCCTCCTCCCTTGCCTCCTCAAACCCAGCACCAGCACCTACAGCCCTCTCCAGGGCAAGTATTTGCACAGCAGGGTGCAACTAATCCCCCTTCTTCTCAAAGAAGGTGGAGAGGCAATCCAAACCAATCTGCCCCTAGTACCCGTGGACCCAATCCTGGTGTCGACCCTAACACTGCCAACCAGCAACAGGGCACTTAGCCCAAGCCGGACAGGCCGCTTCGCACAAGTAAGCCTTGTTTTTGTTTCCGTGTTTATGGTCATTACACCCACGATTGTCTCCTATTACCCCAGATGTGGCAGATGTGGGAGTCTCAAGCCACATTGCGCGGACAGAACGCCTCCCCTCATGCTCCTCCTAATGTGGCCACTACCCAGCCAACTGTGTTTACTGATCCTTTCCCTCAGCAAGGATTCGTGGCTACCCAACCGCCCGATAGCCAGGTAGCCACCCCCCCCTTCCCTTTCTGGTTCCTCTGATTACCAGATCCTTATGATGCACTCCGATCCTAACCCATCCGTCGATCTTCACCTTCAAACTCGGTCTCGTCAGTACCCCAAGCCTCCTGCTCAGTCTGCCCCCGAGCCTCCCTCTTCAGGTTCTACAGAGCCTCTTTCGACATCCAGTGGTCCCTTACATATCCCTCAACCCAAAGTTGAGGTCCATACCAAGCTTCCTAAGGGACCATTACGTCGAAATGCTGCTTCTGGTCGAGCTGCTCATTCGTATAGCATAGTAGATGATCTGGCACAGTCTCCTGCTGCCATTTTCACACTAGAACTCCTCCAGTCGTGCCCTTCCCAAAATAAGGCTCTATTATCTGCCGTGGGCGCTGTAGATCCTGCTGATGACCAAATGATTGTTTTCGACGCCACTCAATCGGACCATCCTCCCCTTCCTCCTTCCGTCGCCTTCCAAATCCCAGTCAAAATCCGGAACGCCAACATGTCCCGGTGTATAATTGATGAGGGGGCATCCACATGCATGATGTCCGCTTCGGTTTGGAAGCAACTCGGATCTCCTGAGCTGGCCCCTTCCACGATCACCCTTCGAGCGTGGGACGGTCATGCCTCCCAGCCCATTGGCCTATTTCGTAATTGTCCTATCACCCTCGCCGGTAAGACTGTTTGCGTTGACGTCGAAGTCATCGACGCCCTGCTAGATTACAACATTCTATTGGGGCGAGCTACACCTATGCTATGTCTGCTGTCCCATCCGCGGTATTTCGCAAGATGTCTTTCCCCCATAATGGAAAGATAGTCACCATTGACCAGTTGACATATCATGAGCCAAAATCTCAGACCTCCCCTGAGACGACTATCTCTTCTGTAGCCAACAAGCAAACTGTTGATTCCTTGACCAGTGTCTCCCCCGGTGTTTACAAAGATTCCTCCCTGCTTGGAACTTTCCCTAACCTTCCCCCCCCTCCTGTCACCGATCCCAGCTCCTCGAATATTTGCATGATGTAATCGTCTCAGGCTGCTCTTAAGCGGCCTGCATCGGCTAGTCAGCAACCTCCCCCTTGCCCTCTGCACCCCACTCCCAGCCATTCCTCTCAGCCAGCCGGACCTCCTCCTTCTGGCCCTCCCCCTACAGCTGGTATCCTTGAACCCCTTTATCCTCTTGGAATGGTTCCCCCTGGCCTTAACCACCTCAGAGCCGTCCCTCCTGGTCATTACCCTGATGGGAAGATACCTTTCCTGGCTCCCCCTCCCAGAGTATTTTCTGTCCCCGTCATGGCCACCCTCTCTCTCCCTAACCTGACCCTTGGCATACTCATCTGGTACATTGACCCTCCATCCGCTACCCCTCCCGGTCACCCCAAACCTTACCTTGCTTTGACACCAGTTCAATCGGTCCCCCTCATCTCCTCCGGGCCCCCAGCACCTCCACAGGACCCTACCCCTGTGGTGCCAGCCCCCGGAAAGAAAGGCAAAGCTCGTAAGGGGGCAACCCATCAAGACCAGGCCGCCCTGAAAACTCCTACTCCTCCGCGACCACCAAAGCCCGCCATTCAATGCGCTTTGTGTGATATCGTCGGTCACGCCACCCATATGTGTCTTGAATTGCTGCACCTCAAGCTTCTGGTCAATGAGACGTTTCCCGACTCTGACATCCCAAAAGTCTACGTCACTATCCCAGACTCTATCCCGAAACTTAAAACCTTGCGCACAAACCACCCTTGTGCCTTGTGCGATTTCCACGGCCATTACACCCGCCTCTGTCCCCGCCTTGACGAGTATCGTTCCTCCTTGGACATGTACCGCCAATTCAAGGCCACTTCGATAGGACTAGAGGACCTTCCTACTCCCATTCACATTCCTCCTCCTGCTATCGAGCCAACAGAGCCGTCAACCACCATTTTGTACCTGTCATCATCCTTGCGAGATAGTTCACCTGCCCTTCAACCTACCGATCCTCTCAGCTCGTCAGCCGACCTGGGATCTGTTGATATCGCACATCTGAGCCCTTCTCCTCTTGATGACTCGTCCCACACCACCACCTCCTCGGGTGACCTTTCTTCCTCCAGTCTTCCCATCTTCCAGTCTGATGAAGACATTATGGAAGCCATGACTAACCTAGACTTTCCATGGGACGATATGCACCATTTCGCATACTTCCTCCCGCAGTAGTCCCATGACCAATTTGCTGTGGAAACCAAAGACTTCATCCCCAATGCAGTCGATTGGTTCAAAAACCCCATCCCTGCACCCGATGCTTTCGAAGAAGGAAACATGGCCAATATCTCTCCTATCATAAAAATTGACATTTCAGTCACACCAGGTATCGAAGAGTATATCACCTTAGGCGCCCACTGCACCCCGGAAGAAATCGAAGCTTACACCAAGCTTTTCAAAGAATTCTGTGATATTTTCGCCTGGTCCTATTCTGAAATGCCCGGACTCGATCCCGCCATTGTCGAACACCATATCGACACATGGCCTGATGCCAAACCAGTTTTTCAAAAGTTGAGACCCATTCATATTTCCAGACGTGACGCTATCAAAGCCGAAATCGATAAGCTCAAGTAGGCTGATTTTATTTACCCCATTTGAATACACCACTTGGGTATCCAACCCAGTTCCCATTCTCAAGAAACAAGGCACCATCCGTGTCTGCACGGACTTTCGCGACTTGAACCAAGCTTGTCCCAAAGACAACTTCCCCACACCGTTCATCGACCAAATCATTGACGAGTGTGCGGGGCATGAGGTTCTATCCTTTATGGATGGTTTCTCCGGGTACAACCAAATTGCTATCCGTCCTTCCGATCAACTAAAAACCGCGTTCATCAGTCCGTGGGGAACTTTTTCTTACTGGGTCATGCCGTTCGGCCTCAAAAATGCCGGCGCCACTTTTCAATGGGCCATGTCTTATTATTTCCATGACTTAGCTCACATTATCCTTACTTATTTATACGACCTCACTGCACGTTCTAAGCATCGGGCGCAGCACCTCCACGATCTGCGTACCATTTTTCTCCGATGTCGCAAGTATAATATCCACCTTAACCCGTTGAAATGTGTCTTTTGCGTTCCTGTCGGCCATCTCTTAGGCTTCATCGTGTCTAAGGATGGTATCACTCTTGACCCTTTGAAATTTCAAGCCATTCTTGAACTTCCCATTCCACGTACCCTCCGCCAGCTCCAAAGTCTCCAAGGCAAAGCTAATTTTCTTCGACGGTTCGTCCCTGACTATGCCACCACTGCACATGGGTTCCTTAGAATCCTCTAATCTTCTATCCCTTTTGTTTTGGATTCCCATGCTCATGAGTCTTTCAATGCCCTCAAGCAGGCTCTCACATCCGCTCCCTTGATCCACCCTCCTGACTTTGATCGGGACTTCATCCTGTATATCTTCGCTTCCACCTATTCGGTCGCTGGAGTCCTTATTCAAGAAGATGACAATGGTATTGAGCATGTGATCTACTACGTTAGTAAGAACCTTGTAGGACCCCCTGTTGCCTACTCACTTGAAGAAAAATTAGCACTGGCTGTAGTGTTCTCAGTCCAAAAACTTCGTCATTATATCCTTATGCGCTCCACCAAGGTTGTGACTAATTCCAACCCCTTGGATTTCCTATTGAGTCCTCGTATCCTCACTGGGAAATATGCCCGTTGGGTCGTTATTATTCAAGAATTCGACCTCGAATTCGTCACACCAAAGAGTAAGAAAGGCTTAGCCCTCGCTGAGCTCATTTTTGAATTACCTACCGGAGCGCAAGACACCCCAGTTAATGATGATTTTCCTGATGAACACTTATTTGCCATTACTACCAACGACCCATGGTATGGCGACATTCTTACTTACTTGCGAACCCAAAAGTTCGCCCTTCACCTTGATCATGAGGCTCGCCGACGTATCCGACACCAAGCCCCCCGATACCTCCTTATCGGTGACGACCTATATCGTCACGGGGTTGATACCGTCCTTCGTCATTGCCTCACACACGCTGAAGCTGAACAGATCCTTAATGCCTGCCATAGCGGCGCTTGCGGTGGCCACCTCTCCAGTCTTGCTACTGCCCAAAAAGTCATGCGCGCTGGGTATTTTTGGCCTTCTCTCTTTAGTGATTGCATTGAGGCAGTCAAACACTGTCCCAATTGCAACATTTCGCCCCTAAGGTGCGAGCTCCACCAGCTCCCCTCCATCCGGTCATCTCAACCAGCCCCTTCTGTAAATGGGCCATTGAATTTATGGAGTGTCGCCTGCCATCCACTGGTAACCATAAGTATATCATCATGGCAGTCGACTATTTCACTAAATGGGCCGAGGCCATGCCAACTTTCAACAACACGGCAGCTACCGCGGCCCTCTTTTTCTTTAACCATGTTATAGCTCGATTCGGGGTTCCCAAACAACTGGTCTCTGACCATGGCAAACGTTTTGAAGATGAGATATGGCGTGAGCTATCCTCACCGTTGGGTTTTGAGCACTAATATTCCTCCTCCTATTACCCCCAAGGTAATTGCCAATTTGAAGCAGTCAACAAAATCCTCAAAACTATGCTTCAACGAACGGTGAATAAGCACAAAACCAACTGGCATCTCATGCTCTTCCCTGCTTTGTGGGCCTATCGAACTTCTGTTAAAACCGCCACCAGGTTTACTCCTTTCCACCTGGTTTTTGGAGAGGAGGCAGTCTTACCAATCGAGTGTGAAATTTCGTCCCTACATCTGGCCGTTGAACTTCTCCCTGACACCCAACCTCTAGAACAACGACTTATCATGCTCAAGCGCGCTTCTGAAGACCGCTATGTTGCCTTGCAAACCATGGAAGCAGCCAAAAAGCGCACCAAAGCTCAGTATGACCGAAAAGTCCAGCCTCGCACTTTTCACGAAGGTGACATTGTTCTAGTATATGACCAGGCCCATGATGTCCTTGGTCATGGGAAGTTTGACTCATTATGGCTAGGCCCTTACATCATTAGTAAGGATCTCGGTAAGGGGGCATACCTCTTAGAGGATTTCGAAGGCCATCCCCTTCCTAATCCTCGCAATGCACTCTATCTTAAGAAATATTACCCTTAGCATTTCCCTTCTAAAATGCATGTTTTATTTTCTTTTAGATAGCCAGCATCTTTTTTTTCATGTTTATGATCTGATACTTCACCAGGACACATTTTGTCCAAGAAGGGTCACTTCACCTCTCCTTAAAATCGAATTTCCTCACTTACGACACTTGTACTTGGGGCACCATCTTGCCTCCTTACTTGTCTTCGTTCGTGTTGATTTTCGTCATGAGTTCCCATCATGTACTCATGTTTCCACGGTCCCCCATTGGGGCCTTTACTATGTGGCAGCACCATCGAGTCGCCCTTGTTTAGAGCATTCAGGTTGAGTCATCATTCCCTCGATGGAGTCTATACCGAGTCCCTTTGTACCCCACTATAGCCCTCCATCCGTCATTGATTGGTCTCTCTCTTGTGTAGCACATTATGACCTTCAGTTCCACTGTCCCCCATCCCTGATGATGTTGTGTCAGTCGCTGCCATGTCATTCACGCCCTTTATGCTCTAGCAAGGGAAGTCGTCCATTAGCTACTCAGTCCTTTCCACTTCACTATCATCATTAGTGTCAGTCTGTCCGTCGCTCTACTCTTTTTCTCTCGTGCCTTAGTTGAGGGTCTCTTATTGTCTCAACTATGGCGTACCTCCTTCTATCGACATCAGCTCATTCATTCTAGAAGCTAGGTCTAGAGGGTGGTGTACCTTGGTTCCAGCTTCCACTCTTGTTCGGGGCCTCGGATCAGGCAAAGGGATACCTCCTTTCCCTTTGGCTTGATTGTTTCTCCAGCTCCTTTCAGCATGATCGAGATTCGTATACTTGATGGTCCAGTGATCCAGCAGCAACTCTTGATGATTCCTGGGTGTGTGTGAGCTGTTTCAACCCTCATGAGGGGGTGGCCCTGCAGGTAGCCCCCCACATGCCTGGATGACCTCTTCTTTGCAGCCTTCGATGCAGCTCCAGATATTTGATGATGTTGGCCGTAGCCACTTGCAGTGCCTCTTTGACTTACATGTATCAGTCAGATATTCTGAGCCCTTCCCCATTTACCGGGGGCATTTGGGTTGTATTTATATCTCATGTACTCATATATTATTGTACAAGTCCTGGCTGTTATCCCAGGCACAACCTATATGTGGGATTCCTCATTGTATTTTTATCTGGATCATGATTATGCCAGCTGTACTTTATGGTTCGATCCCTTGTTTACTGGACACACTATTCTTTTGTACTTTGTCTCGGCGGGCATAGGTATGCCTCCCCCGCCGCCTTCAGCACAGGTACCCTCTCATAAAAGAGACTTGTTGCACCTGCGAGTCTCGTCTCCTCAGGGTCTAGTCCTTCAGCACACTATCTACCTCACATTTCTCTCTCTGACATCCCTTTTTGTTGTCTAGTGATTGTGTTCTTACAACGTACTTCGGTCATACGATTTGCTCCTGACACTCGCACGCTGGGGGGCAATCTATTACACCATTTTTTGGTCATCTAACCTATTATCATTAGATGGACCCAAGTACACCATGTAAGACCAGTTTTACCCTAAGTAAAACTGCTTTCACTATGTTAAAACAGGAAACCCCAAAAGGAAATATTAAATAAACCCATATTTGTTTGATTTTCCTCATGGAATAATTAATTAAACCATAATTTAATTATTATTCCCAGTCATGTTTAACCCAAAATCAAAGAAATTAATTAGATAAACCTTTATTTATCTTATTATTTCTAGGAATAATCATTTAAACCTTATTTAGATGATATTCCTTATTAAATATGACCAAATCACCGACAAATAATTAAATAAACCACTATTTATTTAATTATCTTTCAACCACCTCCTTAAATAATTAAATAAATCATTATTTATTTGATTATCTTCTAACCGCTTCCTTAAAAAGATAAATAAATCATTTATTTATTTATTCTTGACAAATTAAGGGATTTGACCCAAGTCAAATACCTTTTCCCTCCAACAAATATAATAAAATATTCCATAAAAAGTGGATCTAGATCTGGTTAACCCATGTACCAAGATCTAGAATGACCCAATATTTTGTTATAAATAGGAGGGTTTTTCCTACCATTATTCACCTTTTTTTGACTATTAGATCACTCTGGATCTATACACTTGGTCACATATCTCCATCATTTGCTCCCATTGAGCTATACTCTTTGCATTGGGTTTTCTACATCAACTAGAGAGAGAAATCTTAGATCTGAAGTGCTGAGGACTTCCAAGAACCCATCCCATTGAGGGGAATTGGATACTTCTTCTGGTTTTCCTCCCAGGTGCCCCATTAATACAAAAATTCTTTCAAAAATTGTTCTTGTCTTGTCTATTGGTATATGGAGCAAACCCTTATTTTTACTACTTAATGTCTTTCCATGCATAGATCTGGTGTTTTGCAGCTATTTTCTTGTCTAACTAACCGCAGATTTGAAGATATTGACAGCCACTTTTGTTGTTAGGGCTATTAGTTATGCGTAGCTAAAGTGGTCCTTTTTCGTACACTTCGACAAAGTATTCATACTAACATTTAGGAACAAGGATAATTTGGAATTATTTGAAATATTTTAACAAATCAATGGCATCATCCTTATAAGCTTTAACTCTGGGATGTTTAACCATGCATTCTTTTTTCACTTGCCTAGTTACCAACTCTGTGTTTCCATGAAGTATTATCTTCTCGGCTCCTAATTTTTTCAATAATTGCAACCCTAAGAGGAGTGCCTCATACTCTACTATGTCACTTGTGCATTGACAGTTAAATTTATATGAATAGGCTTCAAAATAATTGTTCTGTGTATCGTAAAGCCATATTCCTACACCTGCATTAGTTTTAGTACATGACCCATAAAAATACATATTCCAAAGATGATTAGTTTCAGTATTATCATTGATTTCCTTACTATCCTCTTTGTCTCGAGTGTCATTGGCTTATTCTATGGAATAGGCACCATGTTCATGACTTTCGAGTTGAGATGATGGTTTGGAGGGTAGCTGCTTGCTTGGTACTTGATCAATTTTTTTTCTATTAAAGGAGATTTTTCTTTCAGCATAAACATAAAAAGAACTACCTTCTTTCTTATGATCAACAAAAGAAATTTCTGTGTCTTTACAACAATGTTCTCTATGTGAGTGAGCAAGAGTATTTTTTTTTCAATAAATTTCAGAGACTGACTATTTATGAATGGTTTGATCTATCTCTTTTTCTATCAAAAGGGAAGATGTTTCTATGTTCCTTTGAACAGAAGTACAGTAGTTCTCTGTCTCTTGTAAAGGCTGACTTTGAGGCTGGATGTTTTCTTGAGCCTCTTCTAGGGGATCTCAACTGATGCTTGCAGGGAGACTTTGAGGTTTTTCTGTTGTTTCTTGATCTTATTTTGTTTCAAAAAATTCCTCATGATTGTTATGATACTCAGTTTTCACATCAGGTTCATGAGTTATTTTTTCAACATTATCAGGATGCCACTCTTCTTGTATAATCTGAACTGAGTTATAACACAAAGGAAAGGTTTATTTATCTGTTGGTGTTTCCTCAATTTCAGTTCTTGTGCTTTCCAAATGGCTACTCGTTTCCACAAAGTACTCCTCACTATCAGTATTTGTGTTTTGGTCATGAAGATCTCTTATCAGCATAGTACAAGACATAGGAAGTCAATCAAAATTTTCTTGATAACCTTCTTTATTGCTTCCTTCGTAAGTTTGCTCATTATTTTCCATAAGGTGTTGATCATAATATAAATCTTGGTCACTGTCTTGATCTTGAGGTGATTGGGATTGTGTTTGATCAAGGGAAAGCATATCTTGCTCTAGATCATCAATATTCATATTAGCCATCAACCTATCCATTCTCTTTCCAAGCATGTACATCATCTTTTCCATCATCATTACAAATTTTTGTTGATTTTTTTCTTTATAATCTGATTCTTCATACATGTCTTGTAGTGATAGAGTTTGTGTTTAGTCGTGGAAAGGCATATGTTGCTCTGAATTACTAATGTCTAGATTAGCCATAAACCTATCCACCCTTCTTCCAAGCATGTACATGATTCAGATTTATGCAAGAATGAAAAAAAAAAAATACATAACCATAAATACAGAGATTCAGTGGAAATAACACTTCATTTCATTAATATCAAAGAACTAAAATTTTCTTACAGACAGAATGGAAATAAAACTAGCTAGGGTGCTGGTAGCTATCTCTGAGAAGAGATGTGGTGGCTACAGGCCTCTGAACTGAGTTACAATGAGGCTCTAGGGACTATTTATTATTTAGAAACAATGGGAAATCCTAAACATCCAAAAACCTAACCCTAGGAGATGAAGCGCCAAAACTATGGGCCCCGTTGGGTAAATTGGTGTTTCAACTTCCCATGGGCGTAACTTTGGCATACGATCTCTGTTTGATGCATACCATACCTCGTTAGAAATATCTATCCAAGGAATAAAAATTTTGAATGAGAAAGATCAGTCCATGGACCCAATTTTCTCTCCTTTTCCCCAAAAAACGTCGTTTAGGGCCTCAAAACGGCTCCGGAAATTCAGGACCCGAAAAAATGCTAAAAATAGTAAGTTGTGCCGAAACTGAAAAAATGAAAGAGATAATGGTGGGGCCCTAAGTGGAATAGGTGGGTGACCACCAATATCTACTTGGATCATTCCTCCCACCTTAGGAGGAAATGGTCCCCATTGCATTAAGTTCCTCCATGAGATGAGGAAATTTCTGCTGAACTTGTTCCCTGTTGAACCACTTTCCTTGGTGCAAGAGTTGGCCAGATTTGACAACCCAATAAATTTGGATCTTCTGTTGGTGAGTGTTATTGATTTACATTTCCATGATTCAATCTGTGGTGGCCTATTCCATGTAGTCTGGGTTTAACTCTGTTGGTGTGAGTTGTTCTGCAATGTCCGAGGTGTCCAGTAGAGGTGGGAAGTAAGGATGAAGGTGATGCACATTGAAGACTAGGTGCATACCAAGGAATGGTGGAATACTGAGCTCGAAGGAATTGTTCCCTACAACCTTGGTGATGTTTAGGACCTGTATCAGAGTGGGTGAAGCTTCTGGTGGGGTCTAGTGAGGCGCTGCTTCTGCAAATGTAGCCATACTTTGTCGCCCACCTAGGAGTTGTGTGGCACCCGGTGTTGATCATGGAGTTTCTTGTACTTGGCATTGGCTCTATCCAATATATCTTGAACCTATTGGAGGATGTGTTGAATGCACTCCATGAAGCTACTCAATTTTTCAACTTCAGACTGGACATGAGCTGAATCGGCCTAAGCGGCTGCAAATGGCATGGCTACATCAATGGGACATAGTAGTTGGAATCCAAAGCCGACCTGACAAGGGCTATGGCCAATTGAACTGTGGAGAGCCCGATTATAACTATGTTGTACATAGGGGAGTCTCTTGTCCCATGTGCATGGATGCTTTGAATTGTAAATGCGCAGAATGTGTACAATCATTCTGTTGACGACCTCTATCTGCCCATCTATTTGGGATGGAAAGCTGTGGACTTGGTGAGCTTGGTATCCAATATTGACCAGAGGCTAGAACAAAATGTGCTGAGGAACCTGCTATCGCGATCTGATATGATAGACTATGGGATCCCAAAGTGCACCCACATTCGTTCAAAGAAGAGTTTAGCAGTGGCTTCTGCTGTGATATTCTTCTTGCAAGCTGCCATAATGGCCATCTTTGAGAATATGTCGATGACCATGAAAACACAGTCATTTCCCTATTTAGTAGAAGGGAGGCTCAACATATAATCCATGGAGATGGATTCCCAAGGTCAATTAGGGGTAGGTAGCGGAGTATATAGGCCTTGCTTCTTGATGGTCGATTTGGCAATGGCACAAGCAGTGCAGGATCTGATGTTCTTCTTGACATCCTTTCGAAGGTTCAACCAATAGAAATACTTCTGCAGGATTGCTATTGTTTTCTCGACCCCAAAATTCCCAACGACTCGAATGTAGTGTGCTTCCCATATCATCTTGGCACGCTCGCTTGAAGGAACACAAAGGTGTCACAGGTGACATAAAAGTGCATCTTGGAGGTGAAAATTTGGAACTTTCTTACCCCCCAACAGTGCGTTGTCAGTCTGGCCAAATTTTGGGTCACTCTCATAGAGAATTAGCCAATCAGAAGTCTCATGCCCACAAGAGTGGAGCATGGTGGTAAGCGCCATGATCGGTGGTCGGCTAAGGCAGTCTGCAACATTATTGGTGCTACCCTTCTTGTACTTAATGTTCAAATGAAACTGTTCTAGATATGTGGACCACTTCTGATGGTGATCATTCTGCAACTTCCCTTGTGTCTACATGAACTGCAGGGGCCGGTGGTCTATGTGGATGATTGTTTCCTTCCCCAAAATGAAATGCTTCCATTGTCAACAAGCTTGCACAATGGAATACATTTCTTTTTCATAAGTGGGATACTTGCAAACTATGTCAGAAAAGTTCTGACTGTGATATGCCACTGGATGTCCCTGTTGAGTAAGAACTGCCCCAATAGCATAGTCAAAGGCATTTGTATTGATCTCAAATGGCTGTTGCAAGTCTGGTAAAGTGAGCACCGGGGCAGAACAGAGGTGATTTTTCAATTCTATGAATGCCTTCTATTGAGGTTCCAACCAAAATAATTTTTCTCTCACTTTTCCCTTGGTGACTTGACTCAAGGGCCAAGTGATATGATAGAATCCCAACACAAACCTCTCGTAGAAATTAGCAAGACCTAGAAAGCTACGAAGCTCTGTTATAGTGGTTGGGGCTGGCCAATCCCGAATGACTTGTATCTTGGCTGGATCCACATGCACCCCCATTTCATCAATAATGTATTCCAAATATTGAACCTGGGTCATGCCAAAAGTGCACTTCTCCAAATTGGCATACAACTTGTGTCGCCGCAGTGTTTGGAGCACTTGTCGGATGTGGTGAAGGTGCTCTTCCCAAGTCTGGATGAAGATCAGAATGTCATCCAAGTACACCACAAAAAATGAGTTGGTGAATGGCCACAAGATGTCTTCCATCATCCTCATGAAGGTTGCGAGAGCATTCGTCAACTCGAAAGGCATGACCAACCATTCAAAAAGGCCTTCCTTGGCTTTGAAGGCAGTCTTCCACACATCGAAGGGTTCAATCGGTACCTTGTGATACCCCAACTTCAAGTCAATCTTGCTGAAATATTTTGCACCTTTGAGTTGGTCCAGAATGTCATCAATCCGTGGGATCAAGTACCTATTCTGGACAGTGATCTTGTTCAGCGCCCGATAGTCAATACAGAGTCTCCACGTCCCATCCTTCTTCTGTACCAACATAATCGGGCTCGCACAAGGCAATGAGTTTGGTCGGATGTGACCTTTCTATAGTAGCTCCTGAATCTGCCTCTTGATTTCATCGTTCTCCAGAATAGAGTGCTGATAGATCGGTCCATTGGGTAGCGGTGCACCTAGGGTTAGATCAATCGGGTGCTTTACCTGGCAGTGCAGAGGAACCCCTGTGGGTGAGGTTAAGATGTCCCCGTACTCCTCCACAACCTTATCCATTTGTTGTTGTCGTGTAGAGGAGCCCTGATTGGAGGTCGTGGCCACAATATTCTTATTTCCCTGTGGGCAGATCATCAGGAAATGAATTTCCTGGTTTTGGAAATGAGCTTACTGCATTGTTTTGCATTAACCAAAGAAATAGTGGCAGGAGGTGGTACCTCTGGTATCCTGTACAACTTATTTACCAAAGTAACAATAATAGCGTGAGGCTGAGATTCATACACAGCATGACGCTTCCACAAGTATGGTTGTCCTAATAATACATCAGAAACATCAATAGTAGCAACATCACATAATACCTCATCCATGAAGGGCTTGATGCTATAGGGAAGGTGGCACTGTTGGCTGACGCGGAGATCTCGTCCTTGGTGAAGCCACCCAATGGTGTATGGATGTGGGTGAGCATTGGTCAGCAAGCCCAACTGCTTCATAGTGCCTACTGAAATGAGGTTCTTATGGCTCCCATTGTCGACAATGAACTGTACTGGGGAGCCCTTTACCCACATCTGGGAGTGGAAGAGACATTCCTCCTCCTCTGGATCTTCCTGTTCCTCCTTCTGGATCTTCGTAGTTGCAACAGTGGCATTGGGGTCCTCATCAATAATATGTTTCCCTTTGTCATTCCCCTTGTTAGGTTCTGATTTAGAGTTGGTGCATGCATCTGAATCAGAAGCCCACATCTCGGCCACCAGCGACTGCTTGGCCCGACATTCACTTGTGTTGTGAATGGAGCTCTTATGGAACTCACACCACTTTCCCGTGTCCTTTGGCTTTGCAGTGTTGTTCTTTTCTTGTGGCTTTGACAGGTTGTATTGAGTCACCATGCCTTGGCTCTGTCCTTTGTTCTATAGTTTGGGAGCACCTTTCCCTTGCTTTTGATTTGCAGATCCAAAGTCTCGCTTCTTCTATTTGAATTTATGTTCAATCTTGGCAGCATACCAGTATGCCATACCAAGTGAGGAGATGTCGAGTAACTCCATTTACTCTTGAATGTATCTGTGCAGATAACTGTGATAATTTAGCACCAGATGTTTCTCTGAATCTTTGATACCCAACTTGGTGCGCAGGGTATGGAATAGATTCATCAGCTCATGCACATCTCGATCCCTTTGTTGTCATAGCATGGTCCATTGTATGTACTTGTCCTCATAGCTCCCCACGGGATAGTATTGTTCCTTGATGGAATCTTAGAAATAATTCCAAGTGGGTATGGCCGAGAACAGAGAGGGTTATCTCTCGTCCTTTTTCTCACAGTGGGTTTCCCACCAGTCCTTGACATGGGGGGCATCTTTGAGGAGTGAAAAAATAATCTTCTCCCTGTCGGAAAAGTCATGAACCGAGAAATATCCTTCTAATAGATTCAACCATCTATCTAAGGCATCTACATCTATTTGACAATCAAATATGGGAATGTTAAAATTCACTTGTGCCTTAAAAGGAGTCACACCTCCAGAGTGGATGTTGGATGCAGATGCGCTGCCAGTGGGCAGTTGTTGAAGGATCTGCGCAAAGTTATCCATCATCGCATTCCTTTGTTTTTCAAGGACCTGCTCAAGCAATATTTTGATAGTATATCCTGCTCCCTCATCTTTATTTTCATCCCCCATGGGCGTCCTTCGGCATTTGCGAGGCTGATATTGCAAAGGTTCCACCAAATCGAGCCCTAACTCCTTATAGCTCGACCTCGTTGGGGACATGCAAAAAAGGATCGAGAAAAAGTAGACTACTATGATACCATTGATCTAGATTTATGAAGGAATGAAATAGAATAAACACATAACCATAAATACAGAGATGCGGCGGAAATAATACTTCATTTCATTAATATCAAAGAATTAAAATTTTCTTACAGATAGAATGGAAATAAAACTAGCTAGGGTGCTTGTAGCTATCTTTGAGAAGAGATGTGGCGGCTACAAGCCTCTAAACTGAGTTACAATGAGGCTCGAGGGCCTATTTATTATTTATAAACAATGGAAATCCTAAACAGGCAAAACCCTAACCCTAGGAGATGAAGCACCAAAATTATGGGCCCCGTTTGGGTAAATTTGTGTTTCAACTTCCCAAGGGCGTAACTTTGGCGTACGATCTCCGTTTGATGTGCACCATACCTCGTTAGAAAGATATATCCAAGAAATACAAATTTTTAATGAGAAAAATTGGTCCATGGACCCATATTGCTCTCCATTTTCCCAAAAAATGTCATTAAGGGCCTCAAAACGACTTTGGAAGTTAAGGACCCGAAAAAATGCTAAAAATAGTAAGCTGTGCCGAAACTGAAAAAATGAAAGAGACAATGGTGGGGCCCCAAGTGGAATAGGAGGGTGACCACCAATATCCACCTGGATCATTCCTCCCCCCTTAGGAAGCAATGGTCCCCATTTCATTAAGTTCCTCCATGAGATGAGGAAATTTCTGCTGAACTTGGTCCCTGGTGAACCACTTTCCTTGGTACAGGAGTTCACCAGCTTTGACAACCTGATACAGTTGGATCTTCTATTGGCGAGTGTTCTTGATTTGCATGTCCATGATACAATCTATGGTGCCATGTTCCATGCAGTTTGGGTTTCACTCTGTTAGTGTGAGTTGTTCTGCAATGTCTGAGGTGTCCAGTAGAGGTGGGAAGTAAGGACAAAGGCAATCCACATTGAAGACTAGGTGCATGTTATAGCATCATTTCTCACCTTGACATGATTCATGATTGCTTCATGGCTTTATGGGCACCCATTCCTACAGACTTGGACAAATTCACTTAAAAACAGTGTAAAATCCTCCATACGTGACTATGCCCGTGTTTTTCCGCGTGTATACGCGAGTACAGCTAGACTTTTCCGCGTATTCCATTTAAATGATTAAAAAATATATAAAAAATCCCTAATTTCGCGCTGGGTTGATGGTTACTCAGGTAGTTCAACCACCCCAGCCCGTGGCCAACTGTTTCCAACTGCTGAAACTACTTGGAGGGACTATAAAAGCCCTCATGTGTATGGCCTAAGGGAGAGAGAGAATTATTGATATTATACTCTGTTGGTATTCCCTATCCAAGTCTGATTCCCCGTGCCTCCTGCACTTTCCCAGTTCATTGTAGGAAACCCTTGTTTCCTTGAGATACACATCCCTTTATATGTTATCTCGTATGCACCAGTTTTGAAGGAGTCTTAGCGAGGCAAGGGCTGGACGGATCCGGACGACGGTCTGCGAAGGCCTTGGAAGGATCAGGTGATCTCTCCACTTGATTACTTTTGTACGTACTATTTATAATACAGAAGTATCATGCTGTTCCCAAAATAAACGTGTTAGTGTATGCTTTTATATATGAGAATATTTGTTATACAAGCATTCATTATGATTTATTTAATGTTTTATATGAATCTCACTAACATATAGAGTAGAGATATGTTGTAAAACTTGTCCTTTGTGCTGGTTTCTTCTTGTATTTCAGGTTAAGGAGGAAGGACGGTTGCAGGGAGTTTGAACTCCACGTGGATCTACTTCAAACGTAGGACCAACGGGTAAACCTCTCATTCTGCTCTATTTGGTTTTTCTGAACGTGCATGGTTGTGTGAGTCTATGTTAAGTAGTACGCCCCTGCTCTGTGGAGGTTGAATCCCAACCAACCTCTAGGGTGTTTATTCCCCGAAACAGAACTGGCGACTCCGCTGGGGATCACATTTTTTTGATTCTCCTGTTGGGTTGTTTCAGCTGTTTGGTAGGTTGCCAACAGTTTTATCTGTCTTTTACAGTCCAGTTTATCTTCTTGCAGTCAGTCTGAAGTCTTGGTGTCTTTCCCAGGCTTGTCCTTTTTATTTTTCATTATCTTTCTTTGTATACGCTCTTTTTTCTGCACACAGTCGCGTATACACGCGAGTTTGTCTAAAGGGATCCGCGTATACGCGAGTTTCCCTTAACACAGACGCGTATACACGCTGGTTGCATAACTGCAAGGTCGCGTACACCTAGGCAGATTTTGAATTTTTGGGTTTATTGGCTTTTTGGTCCTTTCTGGCTGTGGAGGCCTGTGTCTACAGTGTCTCTGTATTTACTGGAGTGTGAAGGAAGTGGTTTCAAGTCTTGTTTCTCTTTCGTTTGTTCGAAAACTAATCTTTTTGGCAAAATGTTCTTGCTAGTGCTGGCACTCCTGGATTGAGTTCCAAGATCGCTTTCTGAGCGTTCTTGGTTGTTCTGCTTTATCAGAACAGAGAGCTTCTGCTCACTGACTCGCTCCTATCTTTGTGTTGTGCTTTGCATTGCGATTTTTGCTTTTTTTTCGATTGGTTTTCTTGAGTTTCATAGGCTAGGGTTTTGTTGCAATTTTCGAAGAACTTTTCTTGCTTCTTTGGAGTCTTTTGTTGCAGCAAGTTTGCACTATTTGTCTAGGCTGATTGGTTGAGTTTCTGGTCTTCCGTTGCTCTTATTGATCTTGCTATCATTAGCTTTATAAGGTTTGGGAGCATTGTTGAAGTTTGTGCTTGAAATTCGGTCTCGTTTTGGCTTGGATTGTGATATTTGTGCTTGGTCTTTTTGAGCTCTTGCTTTATAAAACTAAAAAGCCCAAAAAACATTTGTTTTGCTTTTTGTTTTTGCATATCAAAAACTCAAAAAACATTGTCTCTTGTTTTTGTTTTTGTTGTTGCATTTTCATTTTCGTTTGGTCATATCTTTTGGAGATTTTGTGAAGTTTCTTGCTTCTAGTTTTCGGCTTGATTTTGAGGAGAAGTTGTCATTTGGTTTCTTCTTCTTCTTGTTAAGTATTTTGGTGTCTTATATTAAGAGTTCTTGTTTTTAAGAATTGGCTTTCTGGACAACAAAAGATGAGTTAAAACTGAAGGAGATTTTTGGGAAATTTCACCTTGTTTCAAGAGACTTTTGCATCCTAGAATTTACATGCTTGTAGTGATTTGCATTAGGTGCATTGAATCATTTAGTTAGCTTCTTAGTTTTTGTGAGTGTGAGTTTGTAATTCGAAAAGAAAAATACAATTTTTTTAGTCTCGTAGAACCTGTATAGAGATTACTTTTCATCGAAAGACAAAGAACTGCATGTGCATGTAGTTAAGTTTTTATTAATTTCTTTTGCGTCAAAACACCATTGGTTTCATCTCCATATCCTTGTGACTTAATATAACAACCCTTAAAATAAGCGATTTAATCTAAAATCAACTAGCAAGTTTTTTCTAAGTGTCAATCACCAACTAGCTAGGTTGTAGGGCCTTGGAATAGGTGAGTGGAGAGTTAACTCTCCAAGGCCGCTCAAACAAACATAGAAGTTGATTAATTGAGCGAAATCCAACTCCGTGAGGTGGACTGGGAAAGCTCTCATCCGAGAGTCAAGCACGAGGGCAAGTGAAGGTTGAGAAGAGGGATACCCCCCCTCCGATTAGCTGAATCTGACCTCAAGACCGTTCCGCCCAGCTTCTGATACGGATTGGTGTCCATAGTTGCCGTTCCTAGGTTCCACACAGGTGACTGCGAGGGGGAATACCCGTGGTACCTGAGGCAGACGTCGCATCACTTTCAGCAGTACTTCTGGGGGGTGCCCTTGCGAAGCTTGGGTGCTTGAGCCGGCAAAGGCTATCGTTAGGAGGTCAGCGTAACTGTTTCTGATACCTTCGCTAGTTGTTATGGGCCCTAATCATCCCAGACTGCTTTCGGAAGGCCCTATACTTCGCTTTCCTGTATTTTGGTGTCCGGTCCTCATCACCCGGAGCGGAAATACTTGGAGGCTGTTTGCTTGCTGTTTCTCAGGGATTTTTATTTTAGTGAGTGCTCTTTGCTCCTAGCTTGCCTAGCTTTTCACTTTTTTGAGTCTAATATAATAAATCTATAAAAGTGGCTGATCAAGTGCCTCGACGTTCGAGGAGAATCCGGGGGTTATCTCCCGAGAGTGCAGAGCCTTCTTCGAGAAGGCGTAGGAGCGATTTGGCAGGTGGTTATCACCCTATGGATTCTGACGCTGTGGAGAGAGATCCTCCACTAAGGTCTGAAGGTTTCGTTGCTGATTCCGGTGTCGGTCCTGAGAGGAGCGTTCCGCTCACCTTGCGAGTTTTATTCCCTCAGGAAGAAGATTTTCAAGTCGAAGACGTACCTAAGCCTCCTGCTACAGGTCCATCTCCTCTTCCTCCTGATCATCCGTTTGTTCTTCAGTACATCGGACCGGAGTCTGAGAGACCGCCGGATCTTCCATATCATTCTTATCTTTCGATGGCCACGACTGGGAACGCGGCTTCTACCGTGAGTGCTGCAGGCATTCAGACCCCTGCTTCTGTTGAGGTAGGGGGCACTATTGCTTCATCTTCGAGTGCTTCTAGTGCTGCTATGTTTGGCTCTAGGGTCACCCAAGCATATGCTTCTCATTCTGGTCCCTTCTGTTCAGGGATGTCCATTAGTGGAAATCCCTCTTTTTCCTTTTCCGCCGGTGCAGCTGGATCTACACCCATGTCTAACATGGCTAGTGGATCAGCTTCGTTTCAGGGTTTCCCCTTTGGGACTGGGCATATTCCCAGTCCCAATCCTTCTTTAGGGTCGTTTCCTTTTACGTCCCAGACCCAGAGTTTCAACCCTTGGTCTGGGGGGCAAAGTTCGACTACTTTTATGGGATGGAATCCTATGTTTGCAACGTCTGGGGCAGGGAATCAATTCTTCGCGGGTCATCAAGGGAATGCTTCTTTCCCTTCATCGAGTGCTTATCAGTCTTTTTCTCCTCTGTCTAATGCGTGGAACCCCTACCAGGGGCTTTCCTCTTCAGTCAATACTTCAGCGGGGGGAACTGGTCTAGGTTTTGGTAACTCGGCGTGGGGAGGAGGTTCTTCTCCGTTTTCTACGAGTCCTTTCTGGCAGCCTGGTGCCTCATCAAATCCAGGCTATTCTTTTCAGAATGTTGGAAATACATCCCATCAAGGATGGAATTCTCAGGCTCTGCCTCGATTACCGTTTCTGGCAACGTTAAACTTGCCAGACTTGTCGAAGTTAACTAATGACCCGATTCGGTATAGTCCGGGGTGGCCTCCGGTTCCAACCAAACTTCCTTCAGACATTCCTAAGTTTGAAGGTAAGAATGGTGAAGATCCGGCAGATCACATCACCACTTTCCACTTATGGTGCTCTTCAAACTCTCTGATCGACGACTCGATTAGATTGAGATTATTTCAACGCACCTTAACTGGAAATGCCGCAAAGTGGTATATAGAGCTCACTGGGGGCAGTTTCGCCACATTTGGAGAACTGGCTGTCACTTTTCTTAACCATTTCCAGTTGCCTGTCAGATATGAGGCTGGGACCGAACTCCTGGCTAATTTTAAGCGGGATGAGGCAACTCACATTTCTGATCATATTCAGGAATGGAGGAGAAGGAAGAGGCTTATCAAAGCCCATATTCCAGGTGAGTTCCTTCTCGAGTGGTTTTGAAATCGCTTCAGTCAGACATTTCAAAGGATGTATCCCTATCTGGGGTATTTTCCGAGGAGCAGGCCATTTTTAGGGCCCAGCAGTTAGAACTGATCTATTCTCAGTCTGGGGTACTTTATAAGTATTTGACCAATGCTCCTCGCTCCAAATTGGATTTATCGAAACCCAAACCTGGTCCGCATGGTGACGGGCTTGTCGGATCGGTCAATAGTAGTGCAGCCAGCCTGCTTTCTCAATTGCAGCAGTTGTCTTTACAATCTGCTCCTTCTAGTCATGCTGTGCCTGCTGATTCATCACCTTCCCAGTCTTTGTCCATAAATGATGTCCAAGCTTCTGATCCCAAAGGAAATCAACAATCCGATGGGAAGAAGAAGGGACGTAATAACAAGAAGAAGGGCAAGAATGGGAAGGGAAATGCAAATAAAACCAACGAGCGTGTTGGTGAGGATCAAAAGGAGAAAAAGAAAGTGAAGTTTCCATGCAAGCTTTGTGCTGGAGACCATCTCACGCACCTTTGCCCGAAAATTCAGGATGCTCAGCGCCTGTTATCTCAGCAGGGTTCTTCTAGTTCCCAGGCTATGCTAACAAACCCTTTTCCCCAAGGGCAGCAATTAATTGTTGGCGCGAACCAAAATCCTGGGGCTTCCTCTAGAGGTACCCAGGAAGGGGAAATTCCATCGAACATCTTTATGATGAGTGCTCACGTGGATGTCGCTACGAGATCCCGTGATTATGGCGGAGAGGAATCTTCGAAAGCTAAGGAAGTTCACAGTGCTGCGAAGCGCTTCCATCCTGAAATATTTGTTAGTCTGTATAGGATGCCAAGCATCTTCTAGCGGTCAGCGATTAATCAAGACATGAGGAGCTGCCGGAGCTACTCGATTGTAGAAGATGCGCGCAAGTCCTTGTGCTATATACGACTTTAGAGAGTACTCGATCTTATCGACTCATTGTGATGCTTTGCTCACTGCCATTGGGGCTGTTGATCTGAAAAATTCTCTTCTGATTACTTTTGATATGAATAATTTTAAGAAGAGACTTCCTCATCATATGGCCTTCCATATTAAATCATCGTATCGAAAGACCAATATCTTTCGAACGGTTGTTGATGAGGGTGCTTCTACTTGCGTGATGTCTCTCGCATGCTAGAAGACACTTGGATCTCCCAAAGTTGTTCCATCTAGCACTGTTCTTACTGCGTTCGATGGCCATTCTCACAGACCCCATGGTATTGTCCCGGCTTTGCCCATCTGTGTTGGGGGCAAAGCCGTTAACATAGAGTTTGAGGTAGTGGATGCAGCCTTGGACTACAACCTATGGCAGGGAGGAAGCGGATATGAGATGGGATGCTATTGCATCTCACTATTCGAATTGTATGTTTCCCCACGAAGGAGGATCGTTACAGATGGATCAATGGACTATCCTCTGTAGACACGGATACGCCTTACGAC
This sequence comes from Pinus albicaulis, assembly GCA_034641835.2. Taxonomy (NCBI): domain Eukaryota; kingdom Viridiplantae; phylum Streptophyta; class Pinopsida; order Pinales; family Pinaceae; genus Pinus; species Pinus albicaulis. Next base: position 1,399,204,407 of record CM076572.1, read on the forward strand.
TCATGCTGTTCCTAAGTTGGATAATACTAAGGCGCCTGTCGAGAATCTAGGAGTTGGAATGTATTCTTCCCTGATGGGTTCTTTTGATCTTCCTCCTCCTAAGGTGTCTATTAATGCTATTTCATCTTCCAAGGCTCCTCTTCGAAGAGAGTTATTTCGAACTCATTATTTTTCGAACCCTTGGACCTTACCTTCTCCAACAGCCACATTGGAGGAAGGGCAAGTGGGTGGAATGGCATTCTCGATTTCTACAGCTGAGATTGCATATCAGTCTATTGTTGACACTGCAGAATCTGATCCAGCTCCTCTTTACGACGGAAGGATTGGATGGTGATGTGGCGCTCGGCTTGGGCCTTTACTTCTTCTTCGCAACGAGTTGTCTAGATACCTCTTCCATACGAAGAGGCCATCCTGGAAGCGATGACGGATATAGATGGACCGTGGGATGACTTGCATCATCGGTCTTACTTCCTACCTGACTTGAGCGAAGTCGAAACAAGTTTTCCAAGTCCTCACTCTCCTGGACCTGTTCACCCATTCTTGAGCCCCTTAGCACCAGCACAGGTTTATGCTGAAGGGAGCATGGCTGAGATCTCTCCTACTATCCCGGTGAACATCTCCAGGAATCCCCACATTATCGAGAACGTTTTCATTGGAGCTGAATGTTCCCATGAAGAGGTTCAAATCTATACCGAGCTCTTCAAAGAGTATAGGGATGTTTTTGTAGTCTTATGAGGAAATGCAGCATAGACCCATCTATAAATCTGACATGAGATCAAGACGTGTGAAAACGCTAAAGCAGAGTCGACAAAGCTTCGTCCAGAGTTAATCCTAGGAAGGCGACAACTATCAAAGTGAAGAAAAGCTGCTTAAGGCGGGATTCATTTTCCCAGTTCCTCTGACTGAATGGGTTTCAAACCCCGGTCCCGTTGATAAAAAGCAAGGAACGATTCGAGTGTGCATCGATTTCAGAGACCTGAATAAGGCGTGTCCTAAAGATAATTACCCCACACCTTTCATGGATCAGATTATTGACGAGTGTGCCGGTAACGAGATTTTCTCCTTCATGGACGGTTTCTCTGGTTATAATCAAATTACGATCCGTCCAGAAGATCAACATAAGACCGCATTTATTTGTCCCTGGGGTACGTTTGCATATAAGAAAATGCCTTTTGGTCTTAAAAATGCTGGAGCTACCTTTCAGCGAGCCATGTCTTACGCCTTCCACGACATCAAGAAGATTATCGAGGCATACTTAGATGATCTAGCTGCTCATTCTCGAAAGAGGATGGATCATCCTGGTCACCTCCGGCAAATATTTGAAAGATGTTGTTTTTATAAAATTCGATTGAATCCGAACAAGTGCATTTTCGCGGTTACATCCGGTCGGCTGTTGGGATTTATTGTGTCTAGGGAAGGGATAAGGGTAGATCCCTTCAAGGTTGAGGCAATACTTTGGTTGCCTCCCCCGTCTTCAATCCGTCAGCTTCAAAGTCTCCAAGGAAAGTCTAATTTTCTTCGGAGGTTTATCGTCAACTATGCTGAGATTACAAAGGGATATATGAGATTGTTGAAGAAAGGAGTTCCTTTTCTTTGGGACGACTATGCTCAACGCTCATTCGATGCCTTGAAAAAGGCATTGACCTCTGCTCCTTTATTGAGTCCACCCGATTATAGCAGAGATTTTCTTTTGTATCTGGCTACAGCAGAATCTACCATTGGTATGGTTCTGGTTCAGGAGGATGATGCTCTTAGTGAGCATGTTATTTACTACCTTAGTCGAGGACTGGTAGGACCTGAACTTCGATACACCCCGATAGAAAAATTAGCCTTAGCAGCAGTCCATGCTGTGCAGCGACTCCGACATTACATTATTCTTCGCAAAACTTATGTCTTGGCAGCTGCCAATCCATTTCAGTTTGTCCTCAGCAGGCGAGTGATTGGGGGCAAGTATAATAGATGGATTGTGATATTACAAGAATTTGATCTAGAGTTCATGTCTGCCAAATCCAAGAAGTCATTAGTCTTTGCGGAATTGATCTCCGAGTTGCCTTGTGGAGAGGAGATGATCTATGATGAGTCCTTTCCGGACGAGCACTTGTTTCTAATCTCTCCACAAGATCCTTGGTATGGGGATATCATTGTGTATCTCCAGACTGCGAAGTTTCCCTCTTCTTTTTCGAAAGATGAGCGTCGTAAGCTGCGTCACTTAGCTAAAATTTATCTGATTATTGGTGATGCTTTGTACCGTCGAGGGGTTGATTCAATCCTAAGACGCTGCTTAACTTTCGAAGAAGCTGAGGCTGTGCTCAATGATTCTCACGGTGGAGCTTGTGGGGGTCATTTATCAAGGCTTGCTACAGCCCAAAAGATTTTGCGTGCTGGCTACTTCTGGCCCTCGATTTTCAAAGATTGTATTGAATCGGTCAAGAAGTGTCATCCTTGTCAAGTGTATACTCGAAAAATGCGCGCTCATCCAGCTCCGCTTTTTCCAGTCGTTACTGTCGGACCCTTTACAAAGTGGGGCATGGATTATACTACTTGTAACCCGCCTTCGGCAAAAGGTCACAAGTACATTATCGTAGCAGTAGACTACTTTACGAAGTGGGTCGAGGCTATGCCTACTTTTGGGAACGATGGTGAGACTGCAGCTCTTTTCTTCTTCAACCAAGTTATCGATCGTTTCGGTATACCTAGAGAGATTGTCACTGACCATGGTAGTCACTTTCAGAATAGTATGATGGCTAAGTTGGCTCTTAAATTGGGTTTCTGGCAGGAGCATTCATCTCCATATTATCCTCAGGCCAATGGGCAAGTGGAAGCCGTGAATAAATCCTTGAAGAAAATTCTTCAACGGACAATTGATAAACATAGATCCAACTGGCACATTATGCTATATCCTGCACTCTGGGCATACAGGACGTCAGTTAAAACTGCAACTGGCTTTACTCCGTTTCAGTTAGTCCACGGGGTGGAATCCGTATTTCCCATTGAATGCAAGATTCCTTCCCTTAAATTAGTTGTTGAGCTTCTTCCTGACACTTCTAGTCTGGCAGAGCGGCTTCTTCATCTGGAACATCTTGATGAGCAGCGTCGAGATGCCGCCACGTTGAATGAAGCGCATAAAAACCGAGTTAAAGTTCAGTACGATAAGGTAGTTAAGCCTAGGGTCTTTTCCGAAGGTGACCTTGTTTTGGTCTATGCCCAAGAAAAAGATGCCTTAGGGGCAGGAAAGTTTAAATCGATGTGGTATGGCCCCTATATCGTTAAGAAGGTCCTTAAGAAAGGAGCGTATACCTTGGTTGACTTCGAAGGGAACGAGTTGCCGGAGCCCCGAAATGGGCTCTATTTGAAGAAGTATTATGCCTAGGCTTTGGCCTGGCATTTTGCTTTGTATATAGTAGTTTTTCTGTCTTGTACATATCTGTTTGATTTTCGATTTTTGATGAGGTGGTGATGTTTTTGATCTGCTTTGGCAGGTTGTGTTGATTTCATGAGTCATTTTGGTTTCGCCGATGGTGCTAGTAGACACACCCGGAACTTAGCTTCCGCGGCTTGGGTTCTTCATTATCCTTCCGGTCAGCTGTTGGTATCAAGAGGGGTCTGCATTGGTCCTGCTTCCAATAACGTAGCAGAATACACTGCAGTCATTCATCTACTCTCGGAAGCAATATCTTTGGGTGTTGATTCGTTGGTAGTTTTCTTGGACTCCCAGCTGGTGGTGTCGCAGTTGAACAACACTTATCGGGTACGAGATCCATTTTTATTACGATTGTTCTTGAGGGTTCGTTTGTTACAAAGGTCATTTCAATTTTTAACATTCATTCATATTCCTCGAACTGACAATTGGTTTGCTGACTCATTAGCTAATCAAGCTTTAGATTGGCATATTAATCATTCAATACAATAAATTCTAATCATCAAAAACATCATACATTTGATACATTTATCTCATCACATCAAATATCGCTGTATATATATCATCGGTATGTCAAAAAACTTTACAAAATTTGGATCCATAAATGCCGTACAAAACTTGGGCTTATGCCCCATCATGTTCAGTCTCAAAAAAGAATATACAATCATCTAATATATAAAATCTATCTACTCCTCAGGACCCTACCCAGAAGTCGTGTTCCTATAGAACATAACTGCAGTGGCCACACGGCGGAATAGTCTAACCCAGTCCCGGGGTACTCCTACAACCCGTCTCTGGACGGCTTCCGGCAAGTCCTCCACGGCAACCATAGGGATTTGACGGGTCAATCCCTCCAAGTTTCTCTGCACGACCTGGAGTGTCCTGTCGGAATCCGCTGTTTCCGCCTCACCTCTGCGGCGCTTGTGGCGCGGTAGGCCCTCAGGACGAACTGGTCCAACATCTGAAACATGATCATTTTTAATTGTCAGTCATTATGAATCCAATCCAAAAACATGTTTGTTTTTCAATTTTTCATACATATTTGAAAAAATCCAAAAAATCATATAAGTTAAAAATTTTTGCAAAACTTACCGACTGCTCCCCATGCTGCTCCGGGTGGAAGTACTAGATCTGGATCTCCTCGGAAGTCCATCCCGGCATAGGGATAGTCGTCCACTGCGATGATCTGTTCTCTCCACCACAGGAAGAACTCATCGTCCCAGGTGGTTCGGGGTACCTCGCTGCCCCCCAGTCTCTTCATCATGTCGGCCCAACGGGCAATTCTTGGGTCCCGCGGGCTGCTGATAGTCGAGATGACTCTGGGTCTCAAAGCTGGAACTCTCTCGAAGAAGAATGTTGTCAAAATGGTCCCATAGCCAAAGTGTTTTGTCTTTGTTTGGCGAAGGGAGGTCAGCTGTTGTTTCATATTCAGTAGCAGGGCAGTGCACCAATCATACACATGAACTAAGCACTCTACAGCTATGCTCATTTGCGTCCTGGACGCCTGATGTAGTGAGGCAGATCCTGCCACTCTGCTGATGGTGAACAGGAGGATCTTTATGTGCAAATCCCTGATATCTCTAATTGCAATCTGCGTTCCAACCTTCTTGGAATTATCTACGCAATATATTTGGACATAGTCTTCCACGGTCAACCCTCCTAGGGGCTTTCCGTGCAAGTCCACTGGGTCTCCCCTCCTGGAGAGTCCAGTGATGAAATAGATATCTTCCACTTCTATGCGTAGTGGCATCTGATCAATTATGAAGCAATCCTGATCTGGTTCCCAGTAATTTACGAGCATTTCAAGCAATCGCACATTACTTTTCATATTGGGCATTTTAAAAAATTTGAACAATCCACAGTTTCGGAGGACATTTTGTGCTGCGCGATCCTGCATGACCTCTTGGTCTATTGCGCTATGCTCACGTTCCCTCCATGAGATGGTCATCTTGAGAAATTTCATCAAAATTTGCATTAGAAACACTTTTTGGGTTACGGACTTGCGCATACGCGACTTTTCCTGTGCACAGTCGCGTGTATACGCGGCTTGCCTTCATTGAACCCGCGTATGCGCAGATACGCATTTTTTAAGAAGGGTTTCCAGGCAAAAAATCACTTAATTTTAATTTTCAAACAGACAAAATGAATAAACAGGATGATTAAGGAGCCTACCTGAAGTTTCGCTGAGTTCCGACGGTCGGTTGTTCCTGATTTGCTGAAACAAGTTTTTAGCTCCAGAGCTCTTTTTCCAAATCAGCTATGCAATAATGAACCAATTGAGAAGTAATTTGTGTATTTATGGCTAAAAAATTGAAAATTTTTGCAAAAATTTCCTTATGCTTATTTTTTTCGATCTATCTTATGCTGTATAACTCGATTGCTTGGAAGTGCCCAGTTTGGTATGTTTTCAGGTACATTTTGACGATTTTGAGACTTTTTTTTGATCCATGATTTCAGACTCTTCACGGCAGGTATATGATCTTCACTGGCATATAGGTTAGGGAATCACTTTCCGTTGCATCTTGCATTCTAGCCTCCATACTGATCACTTGCCTTAGGGTCGATCCCATCAGGTCATGAGTATTACACCCATTTCACTCGCCGATTTTTAATCATGACTTGATGGTAGAGCCTTCCTTTACATGGGCTTCCTAGTTAGTTCCTCGCTATCACTTGTTGCCCATGCTTCTTTTTATGTAGGCTCGGGAGTCCTCTTTAGTCCCGCCATGTCTTATGTGTTGAAGCTTCATTCTTCTTCTTCATCACTTATCATTTTTCTAGCTTATACCCTAGAGGCTCCCTGGTGTCGTTAAGTTGTATTACTGCATTGCATATTGGCTACTTTTTTATCCTGGCCTTTAGCCGGCTTCATTTGGACTCGATGTTTAAGCCAACTTTTGACCTTGACTTTCTGTACAAGTTAACCATTGCATGCACTTAGCTATCACGACTTGACACCTTTGTACCCATGGATGGAACGTTCCTCTGAGTATCACTGACCAGTTTGAACCACCTTGCATTGAGCATAGGATTGTTCCAATCCCAGGAACTAGTGCATCTGCTTTCTTGATACTTGTTCTATCCATTGTACCATAGCATTCTTTTATTCTTTTTCAGGCTTATTATGAAAAAGACAAAAAAATCAAATATAACAAAAAGAGCGGGAACAGGATGTATCTTCGTTATTTTGATGGCAGTACAGAGTCAGTTTGTCGCCCTTGAACAAAGCACATATACTTATATATATTTCCTTCATTTTGGGATGGTTCTAGTTTTGACCTAGGTTCAGCCTTTACCATGTTTCACTTGTCAGTTCTCCCCCGGTTGGTTATCTCTTCCAATCATATGGAGAGTTTGTTTTGCCTCCTGCAAGACAGACTTATACGGTGTCACTTTTTACTGCCATGGTCATCACAGAGTCGTGCTTTTGTTCAAGGGAAGTTTAGCCTGAGTCGGCCATTCTGCGGTGTCTCTTGACTCATTATTCAGTCGGCCTTCCCGGTCTTGTCAGTATCATGTTCTATCACATCAGATGTTTTGATCTTTTGCTCGTGCTGGTTTGAGAAGGTCCCCATTGACTTCTTGCCGGTGGGTTTGTCTCTTATCGACTACGACACATTGCTCTGAGAGCAAACCTAGAGCCGCACCTTGGGCCTATTTCCATCATTGATAGGTGACCTCGTGCTCGGCATTTGATCATCATCATGGGTCTTTGACTGAGTGGTTTCCCCTGTGTTCGACGTCAGCACACATTATCACACTTGGGATTCGTGCAGTACCTTGATTTCCATTTGACCCTATCGGTGGATTTCTTGCCTCTGTGTCAGCTTTCATTATTGGTTAGTTCAGAGGGTTTCTTCCGTGCGCTAGCTTCATCTTGTGCATGTCGGAAACGTACTTTGGTTTTGGTTCCATCACTCTACTTCGTCTGATTCCTTCCAAATCTTGGCCTGCGGGTTACACTCGCGCTGGACTGATGTGGGATGCCTTAATGCCTTCCTTCCAGTAGATATTTTCCCATCGACTCCGACTCATTGCTCTGGGAATAAGGTCTAGAGTCTTTTTGTCAGTACCTTAGGGTTTGCAGTCATCAGTGGCAGACTCTTCGCTATCGACGGTGGGGATTCATCATTGCCTCCTGATTGGTAGATTCTTTCAAGTGTTCGACTTCAACTCATTCATTCGCACTTGTCAGATTGTACTGGGGCACCTTGAAACTCATTATCATTATCGGTGGGTTGTCTCGCGTTGGTTAACGGGATACATCAATGCCCGGTAATCCAACGATTTCTCACATGGTCGACTTCAGCTCATTTATTCCTAGTGTGTAGAATTGTGCCATAGTGATCGGTGAAGACCTCGGGTTGCATCAGCATTTCTCGGTTCACTGTTGACAGTCCTTTCAGTTTCTGCAGTGTTGCCGTCCACCCTTATATGTTGCAGTTCAGCACAGCAGCATCTTATATGTTGATCCCCGAGTTGCGTGATTGTACCGTTTGATCCACCTCTTATGATCCGGTACTTGGAGATTCAGTTACTTGATCAGACATCCAGTTGCACCATCTTTGATCAGCTTTCTATGTGATACTTGGACATTGATTCAAACTTATTTCCGGGCCCTGCTCAGTTCAGTTATACTTGTATACATGTTGGATCTATTTCAGTACTTTCTATATATATGATGTATTTTTGACTGAGCATGGGTATGCCCGCCTCAGCATGTGTTGACTCTCTGGTTTCTTTCATTGGTTTTTGGCAGGCTGAAATCTGGTGAAGTCCTCTCTTGTCCTTGCGGAGTTCTTTCTATGTGCATAATACATTTCGGCCATCATGTACCCCTTCTGACCTCATATATTAGGGGGCATCTGTTATAGCATCATTTCTCACCTTGACATGATTCATGATTGCTTCATGGCTTTATGGGCACCCATTCCTACAGACTTGGACAAATTCACTTAAAAACAGTGGAAAATCCTCCATACGCGACTATGCCCGTGTTTTTTCGCGTGTATACGCGAGTACAGCTAGACTTTTCCGCGTATGCCATTTTAATGATTAAAAAATATATAAAAATCCCTAATTTCGCGCTGGGTTGATGGTTACTCAGGTAGTTCAACCACCCCAGCCCGTGGCCAACTGTTTCCAACTGTTGAAACTACTTGGAGGGACTATAAAAAGCCCTCATGTGTATGGCCTAAGAGAGAGAGAGAATTATTGATATTATACTCTGTTGGTATTCCCTATCCAAGTCTGATTCCCCGTGCCTCCTGCACTTTCCTAGTTCATTATAGGAAACCCTTGTTTCCTTGAGATATACATCCCTCTATATGTTATCTCGTATGCACCAATTTGGAAGGAGTCTTAGCGAGGCAAGGGCTGGACGGATCCGGACGACGGTCTGCGAAGGCCTTGGAAGGATCAGGTGATCTCTCCACTTGATTACTTTTGTACGTACTATTTATAATACAGAAGTATCATGCTGTTCCCGAAATAAACGTGTTAGTGTATGCTTTTATGTATGAGAATATTTTTTATACAAGCATTCATTATGATTTATTTAATGTTTTATATGAATCTCACTAACATATAGAGTAGATATATGTTGTACAACTTGTCCTTTGTGCTGGTTTCTTCTTGTATTTCAGGTTAAGGAGGAAGGACGGTTGGACTCCACGTGGATCTACTTCAAACATAGGACCCACGGGTAAATCTCTCATTCTGCTCTATTTAGTTTTTCTGAACGTGCATGGTTGTGTGAGTCTCTGTTAAGTAGTACGCCCCTGCTCTGTGGAGGTTGTATCCCAACCAACCTCTAGGGTGTTAATTCCCCGAAACACACACTCACACAAAGGGGTTGTTAAAATATTGACCAATGAGGCAGTGTCTGTCAGCTCTTTTGTAACTATCTCTTTCCCAAGATATCTCAACTTCATTGATTTCGTTTTGTAACGAGCTCTTTCTGAAAATATCGCAACTTTATAGATTTCAATAAATTTGACGGTGCCTTCTCAAGTGTCTTTGGATATATGAACTCAAAATATATTTTAACTTTATAGATGCAGGATGTATAGATGAAATCCTTACCTTGTTGTTAAAAGATTGACTAATGAAGCACACAAAAGGGTTGTTAAAAGATTGACTAATGAGGCAGTGTCTCTGAGCTCTTTTGTAACTATCTCTTTCCCAAGATATCTCAACTTCATTGATCTCTTTTTGTAACGAACTTTTTCTGAAAATATCATAACCTTATAGATTTAAATAAATTTGACGGTGCCTTGGATATACGAACTCAAAATATATTTTAACTTTATAGATGTAAGGTGTATAGATGAGATCGTTATCTTGTTGGATTTATTAAAAAAAAAAAATTTCGCTATAGACTATCATGCAAACATTTTTGTTATTATTATTTTATTATGAAAGTGCTATTGTAATGTTTCTATAAGTAAGTCACGGAAACTGCAAGTTTCGACATAAGATGTTGTTGCAAGCTTTGTGGTTGATAGAATATTGTAAAATACACGTTACACAAATGAAAATACTTACATTTGGTAAGAGCAGGTATTGGCACAACAACAAAGAATCAGTTGCTGATAATTGACACGGGCAAGGATGTGACATGGATACAATGCAATACTCCCATATTCGATCCGAACAGTCATCTTCTTATAAAATCATACCCTATAGTTCAGACGCATGTACTGAATTGTCCCATTACCAATCTAATATGTACACCTGCGGTGGTAAAGGGGTTTTCAGTTATGCAGTGCTTACATGGATGGATCGCTAGCCTTTGGAGATTACAGCTAGGAGAAGTTGACTATGGGTTTCGATTCTTCGCATTTGGATGCTGGCAGATCAATGGAAGGAACTTTGATGGGGCGACAGGAGTTTTAGGTTTGGGGCCCAATTGAAGTAGGCCCTACTAATTAACATAAAACAACTATACTTCAAAACTTGAAGAGCTGAATCTCAACAGATTAATAAGAAAACAAAGACTACGAATAACACCCATCTTAAATATAATTCATCAATCTGTCTGACCTTAGTTTATAAGCCAGACAAGGCTTTCCCTAATTACCAGTGGATTGTTATATAAAACTGGCTCTCTGAGCGGATATATATTCCGGATGCTTGACCGGATCGGGCATCACTTCTTTCACTCCATCGGATTTACAGAATCAGTCCATCCATGCGGTCTACAACGGCATTTTCTCCGGATCTATTAAAACGGTATCGGTAGCCTTCTCAATGGCTTGGATCCATGTGGATAAACCACCCCATGCGATGTCAATCAAGCTGTTTTATGTTAATTGAGTTTTAGGATTGGGGCGATCCAATTGAAGTAGGCCCCGATTTTTCTAGTCTTTCACGAAAACCATGGTGTGGATCTCCTCTCTCCTGCTACGGCCTCCTACTCCCCCCTCATTTATCAAAGTTAAATTCTAGTGGATATCCTCTCTCCTGCTACTAGTGGAGTTACTTGTACTGGACCGACTGAGTCAACTGTGAATCATGGAAGAGGGCCATTTCTGTTACAATGGAATCTCTATCAGGTGGGATGGTACATGCCATCACATTAAACCTTTATTATCCATCATTGCATCATGTAGATCTCGGATCATAATATGTATACTCAACAACAATACAACTGCAACCATACAATTGGTTGCAGGTTCATAAATCCGTTGTTCTTCGGAGACTATTTGGCGTCGATGAGGGAGAGAGTTGGCAATCGACTGCCTTTATTCTCGTCAGAAGAGTCGAATCGCGTGAAAGGGTCGCTGGATTTCATGGGCATTAACATATTATGTCAAGAACAACAAAACCAACATCATCTCAATTTCTGGGTTTTCACGAAAACTATGGTTGTGGCTCTCCTCTCTCCTGCTACGACCTCCTACTCCCCCCACATTCATCAAAGTTAAATTTTAGCACCCCCTCATTCATCAAAGTTAAATTCTAGACTGGGGTGCTACTAGTAGAGTTGCTTGTAATGAATCGACAGAATCAACTGAAATCATGGAAGAGAGCCATCTTCTGTTACAATGGAATCTCGAGCGGGTAAAGATAGAGGGTTTGTACAGGTGGCTGGGTTGGAATAGACCCTCAATAATGTATGCAATTGTGAGTTAATATTGGTTTCTATTCTATTTCTTCAAACAATATTCTAAGATTAATCTCAGTTTCTATGCTCTTCTATTTATTCAAACGATATTCTAATATCCACAGCGTACAGTAGCAGAGAAATAAAATGATATTCTAACCGTATAGTAGCAGAGAAATAAATTGGAAGAGTACCTTGTTGATGGAATTGAACTCAAAACCATTGTTGGGCTTTCCACAGAGCGCGTGACCACTAAACATGAACAAGCTTTAGGGCCAAAGCTTCAATGTGAGAGCATATAGAGATTTAACAACGCCTCTTTCTGACCTCTCCGCTCATTGTCTGCCCTCAAGAGGTGCATTATTAGGGATAAAACATGGCAGAAGAGGATTTTCAGAAACCCTCTAAGTTTTTGTTATGTTCCTGCCTAATTTTTTTTTTCTTCGTTTTGTGTTAGATTTGGATTTTATTTTATTTTATAGTTCAAGTCTTAAAAGTTGTTTGGTTTTATTTTTTTTCTAGGGTAACTGTGGAACTTTAAAATCATTGCTTTCCATTTAAATTAAAATTTTTAATATACAATTTAAATTAAAAATTTTAATATATAATGAATTAAAGTGGGGAGGGGAGATTATGGTATTGAACTAATTATTTTTAATTAAAATTTATAAATTATGTAAATAAAAATAATTTATTTTAAATAATTAGTGGTAATTTATGGTAAATATGTATAAATTAAAAGGTAAACACAATAAGTTGATTTCCTAATAATTAAGATAAATAAATTTTATTGACTTTTACAATTTGTTGTGTTGAGCGAGATGGCAATTTGGACCATGCCCAAATCACCAAGTTTGTTCCCTGTTACACACATGGCCAATGTGAGCTACCAAACCATGGAAAAATTGAAATTGAAATTTATATTGATATACCCTAAAGACAAAATAGGTCAATCTAGAGATTATACCCATCATGAGAAGCCCGTATAAAAGGTTGGGGTGTGTGGGCAAGAGGCCCCAGGAAGATGAGAAATAAATAGCCATTGAAGTGAACTAGAAAACTACTAAACTAATCACCATAAATGTAACAACAACATATCAAAACCTAGGTGTACAAGAATTTTATCCCAAGGAGGAAAAACCCAACATTAAGAAAATAATGAGACAACATTGGAGGAACACAAACAACCATGTCCACATAGAAGTAAAATTGCAACCAAAAGAGTAGGGAGAATGTGGGCACCTAATTAGCATAATTTTATAGGTGCCACTAGCTCCAAGTCAAATTAATGATATATTTCATAAAATATTACAACATACAACGAACTTATGGCATACAGAAAGCAAAGAATCAAAATTTATTCCAAGATATTAATGACAACAATCTAATCAAAATGGAAGGTTGGAATCCCAATATTTCCATCAAAATAAAATTAAGTTCCCCTTGTAGATACATAGGACATCCATGGATTTTCACTTACATTACAAATGCAAAACAAAAGAAAAAGTGATAATACCTACTGAAACCAAATAATTTGATCATCGACTTCAATGTATTCATGATACTCCATAAGGTCTTTCCTATCATGTACACACAAATATTGACACTTCCCATAAAACATTAGATCCATATATTCAAGTTATAAATCTAGAAGAAATTTTAGTGTTGAATTCCCAAGAAAATTAAAAAACTCCTAGGAAAAGCATTTAACTTACTCTACAATTGGGGTCACAAAATGACATTGAATCAACATTTTAACATATCAATTTCAATTCATACTATTTAGTATTTACAACCAAGTCCCTACCTCCTTGACAAAGTTCCATGACCTTTTGGGAACTCAGTTCTTCAACTTTGGTTACAAACATGATTCCTAGTAGATCCGAGTCTAGAATATCTGAATCCATTTCCAATATTTCCTTGCAACTTGAATACAATTATGAATCTGCATCTTGTGTATCTTCCGAGGAGATATAGAGACCAACCAATTGCTAGTCTTACAAAAGAGGATACTAATATAAGCTCCATTGTATATATGCTTCCACCTTTTGATTTTTTGTTTGTAAATACATTTATGTAAATATAAGACATATTTTGAAAACAACAACAAAAAAACAATGGGTGACCTACACTAAAATCCACTGCATTTCTTGCATTCTTCAACTGTGTTGGAGCAAAAAAAGAATGACAGTCACTAGAAAAATATGCATACCATCAGGATTAGAGATTGGCTAAGCCGGTGAAAACAAAGTCAATGCCATGGAGCACATGGTGTATTGGGATAATAAGGTATATGTATATAATAAGTTGAAAGGAGTACCATGTACAACCTGTACAACATTAAACTTCTTGTATTGAGTTAGTGTAAGAATTGATAAGAAAGTCAAAAGTATGAAGAAAAATGCAAATAAACTTTGAACAAATAAATATTCAGAGGTGATGATTCCTGAACATCATCCTTTAATCATGGGGGACACTGAATGCAAGATAAGCAATGAGAATTGTTTCCAGTGGGGAAGAGTTTATCAAATGATCAGATCAGGGGATTTTTTCAGAACTCATCCACAATGATCCTGAACATGACCTTAGTATCAACATTTACAAGAATGTGACCAAATCATGCCTCCATAGGATTGCTTCCATATCTCTTGTTCTTCCTTTTGTGGAGGTAATATCTTGGCTCATAGGCCAGGTGGACATGTCCAATAGATGGATCCTAAACCAACACTGGAGCCCAGTTGGAGGCTATCAGACCTTCAAAATATTGTTAATAAAGTTCCTCCCAGAGCGTAAAGTAAGTCTATCTAAGGATATGGTGAAAAGGGATATGGATGAGGTACCTCCTAGCATGATACTAAAAAATGGTGGTTTTATGCTAAAATCTTTAAGACCGGGATATCAAAGGTGTATCCAACTACTAGATTGAAGCATCATTTCAGAATAGTCATGTTGTTGTTGGCCAAACTGTATGGAGAAAAGGATGGAACCATGTTTCATGAAATATGGGTGCCTATGGTAAATGAAATTTTTACTCATGGGCCAACATTAAATTGGAGTGAAATCATGTCCTCTTCATTACATAAAGCTTTCAGGGAAGTGAAGAGTGCCAAGCCTACTAGTTTCTTTATGTCCAACTACCTTTTGGACTCCATCTGTTCAGAAAATGAATTTCCGAAACTAGAATGGAAATGGTCCAAGTATTTTCCTCTGGTACATGTTTAATGCAATCTCTTATGGGATTACAAGCATAAATTAGAGATGACACTAATATGCAACCATTTTATTGCTCCAGTGTACTCTTTGTTATTTGAGAAAGAGTCTCCATGCCTCTCAGAACAAGAATGATAATTCATAGGAAGCATTGGAGATTGGTATTTGCATGAATAAGGAATTTACATCAGAGTTTATGTCGTATGGTGGATTGAGAGCTCCTCGTGTGTTACCTTTATATGCTTCAGACAGAGTGGTTTGGTTGGAAATATTATATCAGACATTTTCTCATCAAGTTACAGGTACTCTTAAGAGGGAAAAGAGGTCAATATGGTCCAAGTTACCTATCAAGATAATATACTATGGAGTTGATGGCACCAGCCAAGCCATGAAAGAGGTCAATGAAATTGAATCATATCATTTTGGAGAGAAAATATTCAAAAGACATGATCTTGAAGCTGTGATTATTAGTCATTGTGTTGTTATCAACCAGATGTAGTCTTATACTCATGAGAGGGATACTAATGATGAAATATTTAGGAGACTTATTTATCCATCTGAGGTTAAATAACAACTAATTCAAGGACCTCAGAATAAGGTCGAACAAACCCATGCTTCACCTATTTTCAACCTCCAGGAAGAAGTTGAAAAGCTCGAGAGGGCACTGGAATAGGTGAAGGAGTTGAAGGAAGCATTGGAAAAAGTAGACAGATTCAAGAGGAGGATTGAAAAAGAGCAAGCAGCGAAGGAGGCAGAAGAAGAGAGAAGGAAAGTAGAACAAGATGACCTAGTGAAAAAATGGGCTTTGGAAACTGAACAAAGAGTCAAGCAACAAGAAAAATAAAGGAAATGTGATGAAGAGCCTCTGAGGAAAAGAGATGAGGAACTCCAAAATAAGAAGGAATAAGAAGGAACATTAAAAGATGTCAAAACTACCTTTGAACATAAATTATGATTTCCTAAGATGCAAAACACCTAAAATCCAAAACCCTAGCCCTAAGAAACAATGTGCCAATACGAATGTAGGCCCAAAGAGGCTAATTGATATATCAACTTTCCGAGGCTACAAATTTTTCATGCAAACTCCATTTAGGACATTTATTGGACCATTACAATCCATACTATGTGTCTTTAGCCTATGAAAAAAGCCAAAAATTCAAGGGAAATGCCCAAAAAAGGCACCAGAAGTTTGAGGTCTAAAACACTATAATATAACTACCAAGACGTGGAATAATGTTGAATCAATGTAAAAAGTGGGTGGTCAATAGTATTCTATTGAATCAATTTTCCGCCTTATGAATAAGTGGTCCATTTTGTGTCAAGTTCATTCATTAAGTGGGGAAACTTTTATTGAATATGGCTCTGTTGAGGAGGTAAATCCCCTCTGCGGACAGAGGCGATCCCTACTAGCCCAGCACGGGTCTAACAACAATCATCAAATGCTACAGTGCAAGTTCCTAATTGTGAATAAATAAGCCAACGATGGAGGCCTACCTGGAGTCCAGTGCTATGATTCGTAGAAGAGGCAGCGTTCCCGTTTCTCAGCCCTGGCAGATCACGATCCCCACGATCTCCGTGAATGGACACATGCACATGCAAGAAACAACACGAATACAAGCATAAAATCCAGAATACGCAACTATATATCAGTCAGAAAGGATATAACTCATCATTATCATAAGTGAAAAACAAAGTGGAACCATAACCAGTAGTCATTCATTAATAAAAAATCGAAAGAGAGTACAACCAATGTTTTGACACTGAGGTCTCCCTCGGAGGGGTCTCTAGTCGTACACGTCTCGCAAAGCCTGCCAGGGATGGGAAAAGCCTCTCTTAGAGTCTCTTGACGATAGTCTCCTTGCTTGAGTCGGCCTTAAGGGAAAAATGAGGGCTTTTGCAGCATGAAGGCTCTTGGGAATTTGAGAACTTGGAGATTCAAGGCTTAGGCAGTTCAAGACTAGCTTGCAATGGCAATGAGCTAGATTTTATAGATGGAGGAAGGGGAGTTGGGATCCCTATAATTGTGGGATTGGCCCTATCTTCAAGGAAGCTTCCATGAGAGGTGGCAAACCACTTCCCTTTCATGGAACTCCTGGAGCCAAACCTCCCAACTCAAGATAGGTAGCAGCTTCTGAGTCTCCATGAAACGAAACTTCGCGATCCTTATTTAAAAACACTCTCAATTGGCCGGGCGCGACTGCCACCGGGACAGAGCACTGTAGCTTGGCGCCTTGTAGGATTTTTCTCATTGGTGCAGTGATTAACTGGCTACCTCGCGCCAATGCAAAAGGGATGTTTTTATGGTTTTTTGCAAGGAGATGTCTTTAGGGAAATTGAAGCTCATGTTTAGAGGAGTGCAATGATAATGGTTTCAAGGCATGACATTGCTCACAGGTCACATAATGAGCCCTCCAATGTGCGGGACGGGGAATGGTAGGGACGGTGACAAATTACTGTGTAACAGATGCCCCCTAAAGCATGAGGCCCGAGAGAGAGAGGAGTGAAATGCTTTACGAGAATGTGTCCAACTGAAGCTCCGCCGTCGGAAAACCTGCGTGGAGAAATACAACTAATATCTCAAGTACATGATGTATATGTGGTATGGACGCAGCCATCCAAAATAGAGTATACAATAATCCAGATCCAAGGTATGGTCGTAGCCATCCAGTGAATAAGTCATGTAAATAATAATCCACAAAATCGCATCCTGGATTACAACAGACACAATCCAGGGTCTTGCGCTCCATCTCGACCCAAACAAAGTACAAGTTCAAGCATGTGAATATGTGGGCTGAAGTCAAACATGCAAGAACATCGTCTGATTACCAGCCAATGATGAGAGCTGTTAACAGACGCGAGAGGAACCACCAATAATGATGATGGCCCTCAAGGTACTACAGGTACAATCTACAGCATATGAATCAATGAGCTGGCATCGAACACCCGTAGAATCACTCGATCAGAGGCCAATGATGAGAACCTCACGTCGAATGCGACGAACCTGCCATTGAGGCATGCAGGCTCCAAGGCACCATAAGGGAGTCTCTAGATCAACTTCCTGGATAATGAGCTGAAGTCGACAGGAAGCAACCTTGATCGAAGGTGGGCCATAATGTTTCCCACATCATCGATGCGAGACAGAGGAACATGATGTTTTTGTTGTGAATCAGGATCATATGAGAATCAGAGGAAGGTTGATATTTGCAGAGGTCAACTTCTCTTGAACATATAACGGCACAAATAGTGGTTTTGGCAGTATTTGACATCAACGGATCAGAGGTCATGGTGACGAGGCAATGAGCAGAGGAGAGGTCAAAAAGGATTACCCAAACCCACGGAAGCAAGTGAAAAACGAGATGAGATGTCCCCAACCCGACACGAATGCAGAAAAGTGCCATGTTCAAGAGCGACATACTGCCGACACGACAATGATGATGGCTCCATTTTCTCCCACCATTTCTGGCGAGTACCCCAATTATTTTTTATAACAAGCTTGAAGGGGATAGCATATGCTTGTAATATAAGTCCACCCTTCGGGCGAATCCATCCTAGTACATTTAACGAGCCCTAGGAAGGAGGAACTTGGAGAACATATTTTCGACTGAATCCGATGTCATCAGGGTTTAACGAGTCTGACAAAGGGAGAACTCGGCGTCTTTTCATGTTTAGAGAGTTTGAAAAGACGACAGAAAAGTAAACTCCAAAGGTCCCTTTTCGTCAATAGTTCCCCAGATCTGAAAAGGTAGAAAACAATATCCTGGAAAACCTCCTAGTCGCGATAGGCTAGGGTATTCCTTTTTCGTAAAAGATCCATCCCAGCTCAAAAAAGGGGTAAACGTATACTGGGTAGATGTCGATTCGTGTCCACTTTAACGAGATCGAAACGACAAGGGCCTCGGCAATCTTTTCATGTTTAGAGAGTCAGAAAAGAGCTGAAAGATGACTCCAGAGTGAATTTTTCGTGTTTTTACCGAGTTCGAAAAAGTATAAAATACAACTCGTTTCGCCGTTTACGTTGCATGAAAACCTGTTTCTGCACAGAAAGGCAAGTGTAAAACCCATTTTTGAAAAAAAATACGAAGTTTTAATGAAAAATGACTTTCTAAACTTAAAATAGGGCTCAAAAAGTTATAAATAAGTCTAAATGGTAAAAATAAAATTACTTTCACTTTTTACCTGAGTGCAGAGCAACATTGGTCCATTTCCTGTGCAAACTTCTAGCGGCGATTACGACCGATCCGGGCCAACATTCAGAGTTCCGTCAGTTCCAGGTAAAAGGCGCTTCTCCATCCTTCATTTCAATCCATTTTTTAATAGTTTTCCATCATGTAATAGACTTCTGTGGCCACTTTTGAATTTTTAGGGCTCTGCTCATTGGCGCGGGTATCGGGCACGGACCCGCGCTAATGGGATTTTACATGCAAAGGGATCGCGCCAACTGGCACGACTGTTCCTAAAACAGCCGCGCCAGCGGCCGAACCCAATTTTCCGCCTTAAAATTCGACATTTTGACCAATTTGAATGGATTTTGAAGCTCAACAGAGGTCTAATTAAAGGTTTGTGACCATATTGATGCAGGAAATCGAGCAGAATGGTGATTGAGTGGAAAGAAAGAGAGCATGGGGAAGAGGATGAAATGGCCATGGGAAATGAGGCCTGCATGAATGCCCTCAGAAACTGTGGGCTCAAGAAATTCTTCCTGACACCTTGTTTGCATGCTCAACCTGAGCTACTTCAGTACCTGGTGAGCATTTGGGATGAACAAGAACAAGTATTCAAGCTACGAGACCAGGTGTTAGAACTGGACGTTTCTGATGTGTACTTCATAACTGGACTGTCGCGTAGAGGTCCGGTACCCATACTGACAGGAAGCGGACCGTCAGGTGAGAAAATGGAGGAAGTGATGGCACGAGTGTGCCCACGGGCACAAATGGGATCAGGGAGTAAAAAGGTGGATATACACACTATCCCCGATCTAGCACTACGAGTAGTGTTGCATACCATCACGCGGGCTGCGGGATCGCAGGCACCGCACGAAGCGACGAAAGCCCAACTCTTACTGGCTTCAGAGTGCATGAGTCCCATACTGTTTGACTGGGCCACAGCAGTAACGATCAACATCAAGAGATAGTTGACGAGATGCAAACAAGCCAAGCTAAAGTAGTTTGGCTATGGGTCCATCCTAGTATCGTTCATTCTGGAACGATTGCCAATCTTCCAGGGCCAAGGGGCCGTTGTAGTGGAGCCGATACCATGAGAGCCGAGAATGGCTCGCTGGGCAGCACTGATGCCCAGAGCAGGAGGAGGCCAACAGATGTCCTGGAGGCCAGAGTTTTTTAGGTGGTTGCGGCGCCAGTTGATTGTAGTTGAGGACTGGCCTTATGCCGGGACAGACTTTACTAGAGACCTAGATCTCCCACTCCCGGAGGGAGAGGATTGGGACGAAGAGCTGGGTATGATCTGTTTTTATTTTTTATGTTTTATGATTTTTTGTTAATACATGCCCGTTCTGACAGCAGTTACATGTGTATGCAGATGTTGGCCCAGAGAGACCAGTCGGGATGTCTCCTATCGCACGGAGAACTCAGCTCACAGTCGATCCTCACGAGGAGGGTGCGGAAGGAGGAGAGTTGGTTCAGAACCTCAAGGGGATTGCCCGAGGGATTCCAGACTATGCCCGACTGGCGGATGTACCGTTAGCGTATCAGAGACATATAGTGGGAGTGCCTAGTCGCCTCCACCGTCTACTGAGACGCCTAGTGCGTGTAGTGACTTGTTATCATGAGCACCACGCAGACTAGCCTCTTAGGGTTTCATTTCATGCATATCTTTGAGAGACATGTCGTCTCCGGATGTAATAAGACGAACATGTATATTTTTTGATCTTATGCGACGCACACTATGTAAACATTTTGATATCTATATATATATATATATATATATATACATATGACTATTTTGGATGGATCTTTTAGATGTGATGATGTTTTTTATATGTCATGCAAACGTCTAATACAAATTTAATCTAATGTATCAGTTACATGACAAATGACCCAATGCGAAATGTATTCACACAATGTATCTACTCACGCATTTCATTTTTATGCAAGCTTAAAAGCACACATGAACACACACATATGCAAACTATGCTTGAAATGAGGAAGACGGGCATGCCCCCCAGCATGGTGTCTCAATTCGAGGTGCATGCCCCCCAAGCTTCAGTCCATTGAAAATGGAGTGAAGGTTCAAAACAAAAAGGCGAATTTAACATGCTCGTGTTTCATTATTTTAACGAGGTTGACACACTTAAAAGAACTATCCTCAAACAACTTGTTTCATTGTTTTTAGGAGCTCGACACAAGTGGAGGAAATATGCTTCGAGAAACTGGTTTCATTTTTTAAAGAGCTTGACACAGGGAAGAAACCGTGCTCTAAACGACTTACATCAAAATGAACAAGAAGGCAGCGCTTCCAAGAGTTCCACTCCCGGTGGAAGGAAAACATCTAGAAGTCAGGACCCAATGCCCCCAGTACACTATGCACGACGGCGTCATCACTGAGTGCGGGCATAGGGTAGGTAGACACATAGTTGACCTGCGGTGGAGCAAATACAACGGGTGGATAAAAACCAGGAGGGGGTGATGGCGGACCAGTTGCCACATTAGGACCAAAGAACGAAAGTTGATCAATGGTCACGATCCGTCCTTCATGCGGAAAACATGCCACACGAAAAAGGGAGGAGACAAGAGCTCCCATGGCATAGGTGTAATCGCGCCCCAGGAGTAGATTGAAATCCAAGGGGCCTGGAACAACCATCACGTCCATATGGACGGTTTTACCTCCCAAAGTAATAGGTAACCTTGGAAGGATCCCCAAAGGTTGACTCGTCCTTCTGTTAAAAGTCAACAGATTCTGCGTAACAGGCGCAAGCGGTGGCGAACCGAGAGCTTGCCAGGTAGTCGAGGATAAAATACTAACAGAGGCACCTTCGTCTATAATGGTGCTGGGTACGACCAGACCAAGAGCCTGTACTGTGATCTCGAAAGGCACGTAAGACAGAAGGCGGAATCCTGCAAATCGACTCCAATTAAAAGAGGCGACCAGACTACTCGGAGGGGATACCATCGAACCGAGAAGGTCTTCCCCTGGTGTTACGGAAGAAGGAGCATCCTCCATAACCTCCATCTCGAAGGCGGGAGGGATATCCTCCGGAGCCTCCATTATGGGAGGCGGAGGAGCAGCTTCTTGAAGTACAGGGACAGGAGAATCTTTCTCCAAGTCTGAAGAACCTGAAGAAATCAGAAGGACATGGGGGGTGTGAGATCCACTCTCAACGGAAAAGACCTAGTGCACCGTAGAAGGGGCCAGCTCAACCGATCCCACGACCAATGGTTGGTCAGGGACGGATTCTTGAATCCGAATTTCTGAGGGAGTGGGATCGACCAAAGATGGATTTTGACCAATCGTATCATCAGTAGGTGGAAGACTCAAAGAGAGCTGCCTATAACTAGCTGGGATGCATGGTGTAGAAACAGCCGGGTTGTCCAAAACTCTCTTGGCTTCATCCATATAAGGACAAAGGTGAATGGCATGGTGCCCTTCACACAACTTACAGGGATTGGTGATCTTACCCTGCTTCTTAAGAGCCTTATCAGCACCAGTTGAAGACGTGCCCCCAATCTGTCTCCTAGGAGTCAAAGGCAATGGCAGGCGGCCGTTGGACCATGCTTCAAGCACCTTGGGAATGCCAGGGCAGTCTCGAAGAAGATGGTCTCCCGTGCACAACATGCAGGGGAACTTGAATTTCCGTGGAGGGTTGGGAGGTATATCGAGAGGAGATATTTCAGAAATAGTAGTGGCGGCTTTGGCCTCTCTTTTATCGGACTTCTTCTTCTTTGTCTTCTTCTTCTTCTTCTTAGCCACCTGGTTACTCGAATCCAGACTTTCACTAGGCGAAGTAGAAGAGGAGGACGCAGAAACAGGTGAAGAAGGGGAGAGGTCCACCTTGGAATCGACATGATGTTGTCTAGGTGGAGGAACTGATTGACCAGTAGCGGAGATATTCAGGACCACAGAGGTTGAAAACAACCAAACAAGCAACCCAACGGTTAACCCAGGAAGGGACAATGTTGCCATGTAAGGAGCACCAACATTCCCTAAAGGAGGAAATTGACCAGGATTCCCTTCTGAGGGGATTCCTTGGTTGGTAAACTCCGAATAAGTTGCCATCAAAACTCAAAACCACACACAGGCTGAAAAAAGAGTCAAGACACACGATCAAATGGTCAACAAGCAAAATCTAACAGGGCGTGTAATCGTGGGTGATTAATTTTTACCACATTGAAAAATAAGAAAATTCACCGTTTCATGTTTTAAGAGTCGAGAAACGGTCAAAAAGGTGACTCTATCTCTTTCAGATTTGACACAAGCGTGAAAGGACAAGCGCTTGGCGATATTTTCAAATTTAGGGAGTCAGAAAAGATCAAATGACTGCTTAGGAATACTAGGCAAAAGGGTGTACCAAATAACCGTGAACTGCAATATACACCTTGGTTTCAAAATGAAAGAGAAATCAACCAAGGACTTTCCGTACGTGCAGGCAATCTCCCCAAATGTTGTGTCTGGTGTATCACGGGTATAGGGCAGCAGACTCGGCTTCCTATGGATAAAGGATTGAAACCTAAAGGGGTCTCCCTTTATATACACGACGGTACGGGGAGCACAAGTCCGTACTAGCGCTGTCTAAAGCCAAAAGGTGAACGACAGCTACTAGGTTTAAAGACGCCGGAACATGTCTCTAGCCTAGACCTCTAAATGTGTTTCGTTAGATTTCAATGTTTCCTTAGTGTAAATTGAGTAGATTTTAAAGTTGATCTTCAATTACGTTTCAGTTTTCAGGCCCTAACGAATGTGTCGTCTCAAAAACTCCTAAATGCAAAGCTACATGCCACAGTACATCATTTCGTTCGATGAAAACTAGCTACAGAAGAGTTGAGAGTTTCTACACAAACAAAATGATCGGAAGACAATCAATGATATCTCTAATGCAACTAATGAAATTGAAAACTTTCATTCAAATCACTAATCGAAAAGATTTCAATTTGCACTAATCAACAAAAGCAAAAGAGATTTTTTTTTTGTATTTTCAATGTTTGATAGCTAGATTCACTAAACAAACCGAAAACAAAAAAGAAGAAATTTGAGAAACGATATTAAGAGAGCAAGAACAAACAAATTTCACTCAATGGCACAAACAATCGGATCTCAAATCGACCAAAGTCTCTCAAAACCAAGAAAAAGTCTCAAAGGCTCCAATGGACCATGTAATATAGGCCCAAAGCAAGACCAAACGAAATTTGAATGAAGAGAAGAACAATCACCCAAAAATCGCAACGAAATGGTGAACAACCACTAAGAGGATGTAGAGGAGCAATCAGAGAATTGACTCGACTAACAAAACACCAAAACTCCTAAGGAGGGCTCGATACACAAAGCCACTAGATGCCCTAGGGCTTAAAACGTGAAATCGATGGAGAAAAGCAAACAACCAAATGACGAAGGCAAACCCCCAGTCAAACAGGACTCCAGCACACTCAGGTAGCCTAAAAACCTAAAAGAAAAACACTGACTAGACCCAGAGAGCTCAAAAATGAGAAAACCCTAATGCCTCACAGGAGTGGCGCGACTGTGAGGTTGTAACTGGCGCTAGAAACAATTGGCGTGGGCAATACAAAAGCAACATGCGCCAATTGGCGCGACTGTCGAGCTAAAAAGCGCGCCAGCCGAGTTCCTCAGCCAAAAATAAAAAATAACTACTCCAAAAGCAGATCAATGATGTCCAAGCAAACTAAGAAGCAAAAAACAGCAAAAGAACCCAGCCCAGAAGGCCAACCAAGCAAGGAAAACCGCGAAACAATCAAAACGAGACAATTAAAACTAGACGTTCCCCAGTGGAGTCGCCAAATTGTTGAGGAGGTAAATCCCCTCTGCGGACAGAGGCGATCCATACTAGCCCAGCACAGGTCTAGCAACAATCATCAAATGCTACAGTGCAAGTTCCTAATTGTGAATAAATAAGCCAACGATGGAGGCCTACCTGGAGTCTAGTGCTATGATTCGTAGAAGAGGCAGCGTTCCCGTTTCTCAGCCTCGGCAGATCACGATCCCCACGATCTCCGTGAATGGACACCTTCACATGCAAGAAACAACATGAATACAAGCATAAAATCCAAAATATGCAACTATATATTAGTCAGAAAGGATATAACTCATCATTATCATAAGTGAAAAACAGAGTGGAACCATAACCAGTTGTCATTCATTAATAAACAATAAAAAGAGAGTACAACCAATGTTCTGATGCTGAGGTCTCCTTCGGAGGGGTCTCCAGTTGTACATATCTTGCAAAGCCTGCCAGGGATGGGACAATCCTCTCTTAGAGTCTCTCGACGATAGTCTCCTTGCTTGAGTCAGCCTTAAGGGAAAAATGAGGGCTTTTGCAGCATGAAGGCTCTTGGGAATTTGAGAACTTGGAGATTCAAGGCTTAGGCACTTCAAGACTAGCTTGAAATGGCAATGAGCTAGCTTTTATAGATGGAGGAAGGGGATTTGGGATCCCTATAATTGTGGGATTGGCCCTATCTTCAAGGAAGCTTCCATGAGAGGTGGCAAACCACTTCCGTTTCATGGAACTCCCGGAGCCAAACCTCCCAACTCAAGATAGATAGCAGTTCCTGAGTCTGTTGAAACAAAACTTCTGCCATCCTTATTTAAAAAACACTCCTTAAATTTTCTGGCGCGACTGCGACTCTGGGATAGAGCGCCAGTTGGTGTGGCCTCTTTGTAGGATTTTCCTCATTGGCGCGAGTGATGAACTGGCGACCCGCGCCAATGCAAAAAGGGATGTTTTTATGGTTTTTTGCAAGGAGATGTCTTTAGGGAAATTGAAGCTCATGTTTAGAGGAGTGCAATGATAATGGTTTCAAGGCATGACATTGCTCACAGGTCACATAATGAGCCCTCCAATGTGCGGGACGGGGAATGGTAGGCACGGTGACAAATTACTGTGTAACAGGCTCCTAGTGAGACATGTGTGCCAAAGTAGGAACATGAGGTGTCTATGAGAGGTGGGAAATATGGTTGAAGTAACTCCACATTAAAAATAAGGTTCAAGGCCAAAAAAATGGAATATTTGATTTAGAAGCATTTTAACCTGCAACCTTTGTGTTGGTGTAAGGCCTATATCACAATGGAGAATCGGGGAGGTTCTTCCAATGGGATCTTAAGAAGTGTTCTTTATACAAGTGCAACCATGCCTTATCTCCCACCCTAAACTTATGTGGCACTCGTATCCAAGTGGATATTGGTGGCCACCAACCTCTTCCACTAACTCAATGGTTCTTTATCTTCTTATAAGTTTTTCTATGGTTTTTTGGGTCCCAAACTTCTAGGGTCATTTGTAGGCCCTAAATGATGTTTTTTGGCCATTTATGAGTCCAGAAATTTTCATGTCATTCCCTAGGCCCAACCAAAAGTTGTAATCCTAAATATAGTTCTTTCAAATGGACTTATTGTGTGCCCCAAATAGATATTTTATGCAAAAGCTGCACCACTCGGAAGTTAAAAAAAATGATGAAACTAATATACAAATGCATGGAAATGAATGACTAAGAGTGTGTGATAGGGAGTGTCAGTGAGTTCCAAGTGTGCTAAGGGGAGACTGGCAGGTAGCACCAAGACATTCTAGAGTGCCAGGGTGGCATGTGACCAAGATGTGTCAGTTGCCGGGGTGTGCCAACATGTGATAGGAAGTGTTAGGGAGTGTCATGGAAACACAAGGGAGCACTAGGTAAAAGTAATGCATGGAAATGAACAAATAATAGTTTGTGACATAAAGTGTCAGTGAGTTTGAGGTGTGCTAAGGAGGGAGTGGCAAGGTATGCTAGAGGTCAGGGAAACATGCCAATATGTGCCAAGTTCTAAGGTGTGCCAATGCATGTCAGGGAGTGTTATGGAGTGCCAAGGAAATTCAAGGGAGAACTAGTTTCAAATGCATGGAAATGAATAAGAGTGTGTGACAGGGAGTGTCAGTGAGTTCTAGATGTGCTAAGGAGGGAGTGACAAGGTATGCTAGGTAGTTATAAGGAATGCTAGAGTGTCAGAGCGACATGCCAAGATGTGTCAGGTTTCAGGGTGTGCCACTGTGTGCCTAGGAGTGTTAGGGAGTTCCATAGAAACACAAGGGAGAACTAGTTCAAAATGCATGTTCCAAGTCTTCTACGGAGGGAGTGACGAGGTTATATGTTGGGAAGTGCCAAGGCATGCTAGAGTGTTAGGGAATGTCAGGGAGTGATAGGGTGTGTTAGGGAGTGAAGAGCATGCAAATAAATTTAAGGTATGATAACACATGCCACATAGTGCTAAGGGAGTGTTAGACGTGCTAGTTGTTATGGCATGTCAAGATGTAAACTATGTTTCTTAGTTGTTTTATGGACACGGTTGGATGTGAGCCTTGACTTGGTAACTTGTTAAGTGAGATGAGTTGAGATTGGAAATGAGTAGCCTAAGATGAGTTATAGGAATTTATTAGGTGAATAAGGCATAATATAGTTGTAGTAATTTTAACTTGGTCAAGGAAGGACTTGGTTGGGTTCCCAGGTTTAAAAAAAGGTGAGGGTAGTTGTGAGGTCATGATAGATAAGGAGTGCCAAGGCATGCCAAGGAACGAAAAGGTGTGATAACACATAGAAAACAATTTCAGTGCATGTTGAGGAGTGTTAGAGAGTTCCAGGGGAACACAATGGAGAATTAGTTCAAAAATATTGGTAATAAACGAATAAGAGTGCGTGCTAAGGAGTGTCAGTGAATTCCAGGTGTCCCAACGATGAAGTAGTTTAGGAGAAGTTCAGAATAATACTTGCAAGAGGGAAGCCTATGGTTCTAATAAGGTGTGGACAAAGTAATTTCAGAGAAAGGGAGACTTTGGGTTGGGCACAATATCTTTTTGATAATGACTTGGTTGGGTTCCCAAGTTGCAAAAAAAGTAAGGCTATCTATGGGGATATGACAACTAGGGAGTGCCAAGATGTTCCAGGCAATGTAAGGTTCCCAGGTAAGGCTAGTTGTCAGGGCATGAGTGCCAAGGTGTGCTTGGGAATGCTAATATGTGAGTGCCAGGGTGTGCTAATGTTTGCCAGGGAGTGTTAGGTAGTGCCACATAAACATAAGGGAGAACTAGTTCAAAATGAATTGAAATGAACAAATATAGAGTGTGTGATAGGGAGTGTCAATAAGTTCCAACTGTGTTAAGGAAGGAATGAAAAGGCTATATGTTGGGCAATTCCAAGGCATGATAGAGTTCCAAGGAATGTCAGGGAATGGTAGGGTGTGTTAGGGAGATCCAAATCATGTGAAGGAATATAGGGGATGCTAACATGTGCCACATAGTGCCAAGGGATTGTTAGACGTTCTAGATGTTATGGCATGTCAAGATGTAAACTATGTTGCTCAGTTGTTTTATGGCCACGATTGGATGTGAGCCTTGACTTGGTAACTTGTTAAGTGGGATGAATTAATATTGGCCATGAGTAGCCTAAAATTAGTTATAATCCATTCTTAGGCGAACAAGGCATAGTCTAGTTGTAGTAAATGAAACTTGGTCAAGTTTTTGTAGTCGAGGCAGGACTTGGTTGGGTTCCCAAGTCTAAAACAAATAAGGGTAGTTATAAGGACATGACAATTAAGGAGTGCCATGGTGTCCCAATGAATTAAAATGTGTGCTAATACATGCCAGTTAGTGTTAATGCATGAAAAGGAGTGTTTGGGAGTGTTAGGGCATAAAAAGGGAGAACTAGTTCAAAGTGCATGGAAACAAATGAATAAGAGTGTTTGTAAGGAAGTGTCTGTGAATTCCAGGTGTCCCATGGACAAAGTGTGTTAGGAGAATTTAACAATAGGACTTTCAGGAGGAAAGCCTATGATTGTGATAAGGGGATGGATGAAGCAATTTCGGACAAAGGGAGACTTCGTGCTAGACACAACACTATTTTTTCAATGACTTGGTTGGGTTCCCAAGTCGCAAAAAAATTAAGGTTATCTAATATGAGGGCATGAAAGCTAGGGAGTGCCAAGGTGTGCGGGGAATCCCAGGAAGTGCTAACACATTCTATAAAGTTCCAATAAATGTTAGGCATTTCATTATGTGCTAGGTGCTAGGGTTTGGTTCCAATGCATGCTAGGGAGTGCCAGGGAAACATAATGGAGGACTAGTTTCAATTGCATGGAAATGAATGAATATGAGTGTGTGATAGGGAGTGTTAGCAAGTTCTAGGTGTGCTAAGGCGGGAGTGAAAAGGTATGCTAGGAGTGTTAGGTTTTGCCAATGTGTGCCAAGGAGTGTTAGGGAGTGCTAGAGAAACACAAAAGAGCACTATATCATAATGCATGGAAATGAATGAATAAGAGTGTGTGACAAGGAGTTTCAACGAGTTCCAAGTGTGCTTAGGTGGATTTACAGTGCATGCTTGGCAATGATAAGGAATGATATATTTTTATGGCATCATGCGACCAAGATGTGCCAATGTGTGCAAGGAAGTGTTAAGTAGGAGTGCTAGGGAAACACAAGGGAGCACTACGTCAAAATGCATGGAAATGAAAAAATAAGAGTTTGTGATTGGAAGTGTCAGTGAGTTCTAGGTGTGCTAAAGAGGGAGTGACAAGGTATGCTAGGTAGTTTTAAGGAATGCTAGAGGCCAGGGCAACATGCCAAGATGTCCTAGGTGCTAGGGTGTACCAATACGTGCCAAGGAGTGTTAAGGAATGTTATGGAAACACAATGGAGCTCTAAGTAAAAATTCATGGAAATGAATGAATACGAGTTTGTGACTAGGAGTTTCAATGAGCTCTAGGTGTGCTAAGGAGAGAGTGACAAGGTATATTAGGTAGTGCCAAGGAATGCTAGAGTGCTAGGGCGGCATGCCAAGATGTTCCAGGTGTTAGGGTGTGCCAATGAGTGGTAGGGAGTGTTAGGGAGTGTCAGGTAAACACGTGGAAGCACTAAATCAAAATGCATGGAAATGAATGAATGAGAGTGTCTGATAGGGAGTGTCAATGAGTTATAGGTCTGTTAATGAGGGAGTGACAAGGTTATATACTAGGCAATGCCAAGGTATGTTAAACTACCAAGGCATGTCAAGAAGTGCTAGGGTGCGTTAGGGAGTGTAAAATCATGTTAAGAAATGTAGGGGATGCTAACACATGCCACATATTGCTAATGAATTTAAGACATGTCAGGTGTTATGGCATGTCAAGATGTAAAATGTGTTGCTTAGTTGTTTTACGACCACAGTTGGATGTGATGAGCCTTGTATTGGTAAGTTGTTAAGTGGGATCAGTTGAGATTGGACATGAGTAGTCTAAGATGAGTTACATGTAGTTATTAGGTGAACAAGGAATATGTTGAATTTAAACAACACATGAGAATCTGGGTTTGGTCTTAGAATATTTGTTGTAAACACACCCAAGTGCTACAAAAGATCTACTTTGCACAACAATTCAACTAGTGCACATGAATTTTTTAAATTTTTTTAGACCATTCTTCCTTAAATTAAAAACTATAATAGAATAGGTTAGAGCTCTCGTACCAGGGATCATGGCCCTTTACAATAACACTGATACAAGGAATGCAACTAAGGCTTGGTGTTAGACCTTTTACAACCAATCTACCATGAACAAGACAACACTTGACCCACTTTTTGATGGTGGCCACACATAGCCCTTTCAATCCACATGCCTTGAACACATATGGTAGGTCCTCTTGCCTCCCACTATGCAACTCTTCAATTTGCCTCTATTAATGAACTCAACTCTTTTAGGTTACTAAACTCGGCTAAAAAAAAATTGCCCTCTATCGAATTCTTTTTAACTTTAAGGTCTGCAACACTTAGGGTTTTCAATCATTTGTTCACAAATATGTTGTGAAAAACTCTTTGGTTTTCCCATTTTTTCCATTTGTTGCTCCAATATGACAAGTTTAGGGATATGGAGGTTTTCCTTCTTCTCAATGATGCAATCCTCTGCAATACAGTGAACTAGGGCTAGTTGGATAACCCACTTGACTGCTACTTTAGTCCTTCAAAGTATCCATGTCCTTAGAACCAATACACCTACCCTTCTACCAGTGTTGTTTTCCTTCACAAGTACAAGACTTAGAGATATTATTTTATAGTCACCTAACAACCATCCAATTTTACTTGGATTTCCATCAATTTTCACAACCATAGTCAATTATTTTACTGATCTAGTGCCCACAACATTTCCCTCATCTAGGGCTCTTAAAATATGCCACCTAATAGTGATTTGAGTCCTCTCAAAATCACTATTCTTGTGTACCAATTTATTTGTTGTCCAATATATGAAAAAATATGAACTAATCATTTTATCATCCTTCTAATAATTTGTAGATGATTGAGCTAGGGTCACAAATCATCCATTAACATTGCATTGAATAAATGTTATAGGCTGCTTCAAATCTCTGTCCAAAACTCTATGGAAATTCCACCAAAATCAACTCTTCTTCATGCCAATCCATTCCTCATATGAAACATTTTTTCTGCTCCATCTTCTACTTAGGTTCCACCTTTCTTTGGATTTTCTATCTCTGCACATACTTCTACAAACCATATTCCAAATTTGTGGTATATATTGCATATATTAACCTCTCTCTAAGGGTCACAACCCCTCTTCTTCTATGCATATTTCTCACAGTCTTAATGGAATAACTTATGGATTTAACATGCTAGGAAACCTCCCTAAATATGGAATTATACTTCTATTCTAATTTCTTTAGAGCACACCCTATCCACCCATAGAAAAAATGACAACTCTTTCCTCCAGAAGAGACTCAGCCTAGCTCATATGGATCCATATATTTTGGGCATTTCTTTGACTAGATCTTGATCTAAACTTTAGATCTTTACGACCCTCAAACTAAGGTTACCTCAGTCAATATTACACCTGTGACTACTACTGTTGTGGCCCTAAATTCTAGTGTAGACCCTCCTCCATTTGTGTTGGTCTTTATCATAGATATTGTCACCTACTAACCACCACAAGGTAGGGTCTCAAACCTCTCTACTATTTCAAAATTTGATGCGACCTCAACACAGAAACACCACTGAAATTACATGCCCAAATTCTCATGAGCCACCTCTCTTGAGCTTGATCTGCCATAATAGAACCAAGAATATTCCATCCTACTTCCAATGCTGAACCCATTAAGGTATGTGAAATTCTTGTGAACCCTCACATGATGATCCTACTCTTGGTGGATGATCATGGCCTCCCTTTAGCAACGCTTACTCAACACTATAACTCGACCTACTTTAGCAATACATATCTCTTGGCCTCCTTGATCAAATGAGCTCCTTCTCAGTTGATGTTATTGCCTTCATACTAAGGCCTCCTTAAATAGCTTTTCCTAGATAGGCCTCTTAAGAACGCTCTAGAACTTACGCACTTTATTCACTTAGACCATAGGAAATATTATTTTTTGTTTTTAATTTTATATTTTATATTTTAAACCCCATCTCAGGTCCAAGGCCCCTTCGCTTAGGTTATTTTCCCACAAATCCTTTTCTGGCCAAACTCACACAAACCCATCTCACTAGGCTTGTGGGTTACATCCCAAGCTACAAAATTCAACAAAATATTCTAGTTGTAGTAATCATAACTTGGTCAAACTCCTATAGTCAAGCGAGGACTTGGTTGGGTTCCCAAGTTGAAAATTAAGGGTAGTTGTGAGGGCATGATAACTAGGGATGGTTAGTGCATGCCAAGGAATGAAAAGGTGTGCTAACACATGCTGGAAAATGTTAATGCATGGTGAGGATTGTTAAGGAG
The DNA here is from genome assembly GCA_034641835.2 of Pinus albicaulis. Lineage (NCBI taxonomy): Eukaryota > Viridiplantae > Streptophyta > Pinopsida > Pinales > Pinaceae > Pinus > Pinus albicaulis. The sequence continues at coordinate 1,399,237,040 of CM076572.1, forward strand.
TGTCGAGGCATGACAAGGGAGAACTAGGTCAAAATGCATGGAAATGAACAAATAATAGTGTGTGCCAGGGAGTGTCAGTGAATTCAAGTTTTCCAAGGATGAAGTGTGTTAGAGGAAGTTCATAATAGGATTTGTAAGAGGAAAGCCTATGATTGTGATAAGGGGCTCAAAAAATCAGTTTTAGACAAAGGGAGACTTTGTGTTGGGCACAATACTATTTTTCCTTTATCTATTATTCTTATATGACATGTGTCACACTTTAGCCGAATGGTCATATTTTAAACTATTTTAGACAATTGTATATTTTACATTATTGTGTATAGGTTTTGGGGCACTCAGCTTGTACTGACTTATATCTTGTGTGTCTTGTGTATCTTTTTGTTTTTGCAAATTTTGAGTTAATTCTCTATTGTTTATATGAATTGGACATACATGTGAAATATTGCCTATGTAAGCTATGTTGCTTGGTTTTTTTATGGACATGGCTAGATGTTATCCTTGTCTTGGTAAGTTCTTAAGTGGGTAAATTCCATATTGGAGATGAGTGGCCTAAGATGAGGTGTAGGCAGTTCTTAGGTGAACAAGCCACAATCTACTTGTAGTAGGTGAAATTGATCAAGTTGTTACAGCTGAAATAGACCAATGTCACATGAACTGCAATAGCTAAGGAATTTATTAGGTTCCCAAGTCATGATAATATGTAAGGCTAGTTGTGAGGGCATGAGTTCCAAGGCATGTTATGGAATTCTAACATGTGCCAAATAGTTTGAAGGCATGTCAAATATGTTAAGATGTGTAAAGTACTAAGGCATGCCAAGATGTGCAAAGGTGTGACAATACGTGTTAGGGACTATCAAGGCAAAAACAATGAGAAACAAGTTAAAATAAAAGGAAATGAACACATCATAGGGTTAATAAGCCATAAATTTAGATTTTTGATGAGGGGCATGCTATGCACACCAACACTAGGTGGAAATAACTGTCAAGTTCCAAGTTTTAGTTCATTCTAAGTTTCAAATCATCCTCTGTTACTTCTCTTCTACTTTCCAATAATTGATCTCAAATAAATTTAATATTAAACCATGCCAAATCATACTGATGCATCTTAATGAATGCTCAACATGCTAATGATCATGGCCTCCTTAGGAATACATCTCACTTCGCCCCCTTGATCAAATGAGCTCCTTCTCACTTGATGTTCTTTCCATCATCCTATGGCCTCCTTAAATGGATTTTCCTAGACCTCTTAGGCACCCTATAGAACTTATGGGTTTTATCCACTTAGACCTTAGGAAATGTTAATTTCTCTTTTTAGTTTTATTTTATATTTTAAACCCCATCTTGGGTCCAAAATCCCTTTGTTTGGCTTCTTTGCCCACAAATCCTTTTGTGACCAAACTCACAAAAACCCATCTCACTAGGCTTGTGGAGTACCTATTAAGCTACAAAATTCAACAACATAATCTAGTTGTATTAACCCTAACTTGGTCAAGCTCTTGTAGTCAAGCGAGGGCTTGGTTGGGTTTCCAAGTGGAAAATTAAGTAAGTGTAGTTATGAGGGCATGATAGCTAGGGAGGGTCAAGGCATGAAAAGGAATGAAAAGGCATGCTAACACATGAATTAGAGTGTTAGGGATTTTCGAGGCATATCGAGGGATAACTAGGTAAAGATTCATGGAAAGGAACAAATAAGAGTGTGTACCAGGGAGTGTCAACGAATTCAAGTGTGCTAAGGACGAAGTGTGTTAGGAGAAGTTCAGAATATGATTTACTAGAGGCAAGCCTACGATTGTTATACAAGGCTTGACATAGCAGTTTTAGACAAAGGGAAATAACTTTGTGCTAGGCACAATATTGTTTTGCCTTTAGCTTCTTTATTTAAACAAGGTGTGGCACACTTTAGCTACATGCTCATGTTTTAAACTATTCTAGATATTTGCATATTGTACATTGTTGTGTATAAGTTTTGGGGCACTCGACTTGTGTCGAATTATATCTTGTATGGCTTGTGCATATTGTGGTTCTTGCAAGCTCTTATTTAATGTTCTATTGTTTATATGAACTGAGCATACATGTGAAATGTTTTTTGTGTAAGCTATGTTTCTTAGTTTTTTTATGGCCATGGATAGATCATGTGATCCTTGTCTTGGTAACTAGTTAAGTGGGACAAGTTGAGCTTGGATATGATTGGCATAAGATGAGTTATAGGTAGTTCTTAGGTGAAAAAGGCACAATTTACTTGAATTAGGTGCAATTGGTCAAGTTGTTGCAGTTGAAGTAGGCCAATATTGTCACATGAATTGCAATAGCCAAGGATTTTATTGAGTACCCAAGTCGTGAAAAAATGTAAAGGCTAGCTATGAGGACATGAGTGCCAAGGTGTGTTAGGGAATTCTAAGATGTGCCAGATAGTGTGAAGGCATGTCAAACATGCTAAAATGTGCCAAGTGATAAGGCATGCCAAGATGTGCAAGGGTGTTTCAATGCGTGAAAGGGACTGTCAAGGAAAAAAAATTAAACTACAAGGAAATTAACACATAAGAGGATTAATAAGTCATCAATTTACCTTTTCCAATAAGGGCATGCTAGGCACACCAACACTAGGTGCCAATAGGTGCCAAGTGCAAAGTATTAGTGCATTTTAAGTGCCAAGTATTCCTTTGTTGATTCTCATCTACTTTCCAACAATTGATCTCAAATAAACTTAATATTAAACCATGCCAAATAATACCAAGGCATCTCAACATATTCCATACATGCTAATAGTTTCCAAGTGCCAACATGTGCCAAGTGCTAATATGTGTCAGGGAGTGTTATGCATGCTATGAAGTGGAAGGGCATGTTGAAGAGTGCTAATACATGTTAAGGAGTGTTAAGGAGTACTAGGAAAAAACATGAATGGAGCACCAGGTCAAAATTCATGGAAGTTAATGAATACGAGGAACATGTGCTAGGGACCAGTGTTAATGAGTGCTAGCTGTTATGCCAACGGGGGAGTCAAAAGGTATGCTAAGCATTGGTAAGGCATGCTATAGAATATAAAGGCATGTTAATAAGTACCAAAAGTGTGATAGGGAGTTCCAGGGTGTGCTAATTATATGTGCCAAATAGTTCCAAGATATGCCAATACACGGCACATGTTAAGGATGTGCAGGGTGCCAGGGTATGTCAATATGTGTCAAGGAGTGTCAAGGAAACAAAAGGAATGACTAAGATAAAATGAAAGGAAATGAACACATAAGAGGGTTAATAATTTGGAACCTTATATTTTTCAAAATGGGCATGCTAGGCACACTAATAATAGGTCCCAATACATGCCAAGTGGCATTGTGTGCCAAGTTCTAATATATGTCAATGCATGCAACTAAGGTGTTCCAGGGAATGTTAGGGACTACATGCATGCCAACACATGCTAGGAGAGTTCTATGTTGTGCTAGCACATGCCACCATGTGCTTGGGCGTCAGTGTCATGAAAATATGTTCCAAGACATGCGAGGTGCTAAGAAATGTTAGCGTATGCCAAAGAATTAATTTAAGGTGTGCCTAGGTTGTTGAGTGTTAGGTCTTTCTCATTAATAGAATTAAAAGAGTTTGATTAAATATTAAATAATATATTTCCTTCACACACTAGTGGAACTTTATCTAAAGGGAATTTTCTAGATAATAAACTTAATAGATATGAATCATGTGTTGACTCATAGGAAAACTCTATTCATCTAGTCATTACTTGAGGGAAATGATACACACTATTTACTTAACAAATTGACTGACCCTAACCACTATGGCATTGGAAATATTATAATAAAGACTCCACAATAATGGTCTTAAATCGTTATATTTTGACAAAAAATATATTAATAGGCACATAGCATCATGAAAAACTCATTAGAATGATCAATGATGATGAATATTTCTTAGCCATCACCAAAAGTAACAAAAAGAGCATTGGTGAGGGTCATTAAAAGTTCGTCACTAGAAGTGTCACCAAAGAGAGAATTAGTGATGGGCCTTTAACGACACTCATCAAAAGTGTTATTGAAAATGGATTTGGTGACGAACATTAAAGGACCATCACTAGATACACTTATAGTGACACTTTTTTAAGGATCGTCACCATATGTGACATTGGTGACGGACCTTAAAGGTCCATCACAAGCATGAACCTCACCAATGTCCTTTTTTCTTGTAGTGAACAGTGGTTATTAACCATATGATGAAGATGATGCATGTGCATTTCGTAAGAATATTCAAGACTCTCACCATATACCAGTTGGTAAAAGTGGGTAGCTAGAGTCATTTGCAATGTCATCATCATCAAAAGTTGAAAAGATGAATGAAAAGTTTAAGGAGGTAACAATTATTTCAAGTACAATTCCTTTTTTTTATGTTCATAAGACCTCTTTTGCAACATTTGAGCAACATACAAAAGGCATTGGTATGAAGCTGCTTTCTAAAATGGGTTATGAAGGAGAAGGCCTTAACATCAATGGATAAGGGATCACCAATCCAATCATGGTACAAGAGAGACCAAAGTATCAAGGATTAGGATATCGTCATAGGGAGTTTGGAGAATGCTCTAAATGACTTGAGGCACATCAATCATGAGGGGATGAGATGTCACACCAAGATGGTGGTGAAAATGTTCATTTGTCTCCCAAGAAAGATGAATTCTTGAAAGGACCATGTATGTCATCGTCCACTCCACATCATCAAATATGCAACTCCAGGGAAAGGTATAAATCTCATGGATGTTTTCCAAATGATGGTAATTTTGACTATTTGTGGAACATGTATCCTTGTACTTTCTGTGATGCATTTGACCATTATGTGGATTTATGTGAGAAACACATGGTAATGGTTAAAAGAATGGATCAGATTCTACGCATCAAGCATAATGAATCAACTTCACATGAGAGGAATTCTTTGTCAACAAGCAAGAGAAAGTTATTTTGTACTCATTGCAAGATGCATGGGCATGGAAATGAACAATGTTAGAAATTGCATCCAGAGCTTCGTTATAAGAAGGGAAAAGAGATTTTGAAACCTAATGCAAGGGAATAAAGAGGTCGTAAAGAGGACTCACAACAATCCTAAGAAACTTTCAAGGCAAAGATGATGCAAAAAGAGAACTCGTAAGCCTAGGAGAGGCAGAGATTCGGTAGACTATTTGTAAAGTTTCTTTATAAATTTGTAATTACTTGTTGTTGTTTACTTGTTAGGGTACTTTTTTAAAGTGAAAAATAATAGTCACTATGTGAAATAAGTATGTTTTTTTCTTTCACATTATGTTATTGGCTTGTTTATAAGTCCATATGTGTTGGAGCCGCAGTTCCCTTAAGTCTGACCAATTTTTCTATATTTTGTAACAGATTTTGCAAGTTTAGTTGTGTGCATGGGCTTTGCGGCGAGTCAAAGCCCCTCATGAATTGTAATGGGTCAAAAGGGTAGAACAAGGGGATGCAAACCACGGTTTGCGAACCTTAGAATAATGCAGGCTAATAGTATAAATAGATGGCTAGATCAAGTCTAAGAAGTCAGTTTTTGGATAAGTCTAAACATGAATGTTAGATCTAGTAACCTTGTGATATTTTGTGCGGGTTGTCTAGGTAGAAGGATCCTAATGGCTGTGTGAGCGGAGACCTTAGTCCTGTTGTGTGTGGACCCCACTAGCTGTGTGCGCAGGTTGTTGAAGGGTTTTGTATGAAGGATTTGAACTGATATTAATAAAGGAATATTGTTGCAGATCTATGAGTTCTATATGCATCTCCTATTTATGTTATGAATGTTTCTGCATCTTATTTCCAAGTTTTTTATTGTCTACAAATAGATCTCTTGCGCAAATGTGTTTGGGTTTATATGAATGTTTATTGGATATATCTGATGGTATGAGGTTATGATATTATGCGTTAAGGGTTTTTACTTTGATTATAGATGTTGTGTTAACTTGCGCAAGGTATTCTGCATATTTGACCTTAAATCTGCCTGTAACGGTTTCTTGGTTAGGGCTACTGTTGTAGAGGTATTTTTATGGTTACTTTGGAACTTAAGGCACCACAACATTCAAAACTCTCCCAGGATGTGGAAACCTGGTTCCAACACCCCCCCATACTGTTGTGGGTGAGACTTTGACTTGCGCAATCAGGTCACTGCCGAAAGGGCCAGTAGTAAGAGGGTTTTGATGGTTAACCTCAACTCCAAACCTAGGTTAGGACCCCTCAAGCCAACAAATGGTTCTGTTGTCGGGACAAGGAGAATTTTGAGAGAGGTTCGGTGATGCCGAGAGGTCATTAGTAGCCATTAAAGCATGAACTTGAGGACTGGTTTGAAAAACAGATTCAAGAATTTTCTGTAAAAGAAAACATAAGTAAGAAGTTGGTTGCTGAAGAGTGGAAGAATAAGTATATTTTCACTGAGGTGCTCGAGATCTTCTTTGTAACTTACGATATATTCTTCATAACCTTTGCACACAAATTGTAGGAGTGGTTGGAAAGGTTAGCATAATTCCAAACCTCTTGGAAGGACGATTAGGTCATGTAGTGGACCCATGAACTAATCCAATAGTTGCAGAATACTAATAATTCCATTACCTGAACTGTAGATCACTGGGTTGAAAACGTCTTGGGCGAGTTTGTAACAGAGTTTGCAGTCGATCAGTTTGTGTCCTACTCTAAAGCTGAAATAATATTTTTCAAGGGATTGAGGGGAAATTTCTTGCAAAATTTTCCTCTACTGATTAAGATGTTATTGTGTGAAAAGGGTATTTTGTGTAGCCACACCGAGTGAATGACCCGTGATTAGAGTGAAAGCACTACGCACAGCGGTAAATACTATTAGGTCAATAAGAGATGGGATAGATATGTATAAATTCCTTTGAGAATCTCCCATGATATAAATGAAAGTGAGGCTATGCATGTTGATAAAAGCCCTCCTGATATTCCACCATCAAATTTGTGTTGGGGTAAGAATCCTCCTACCCCACCACCACCCCCACCTGTGGAAGATATGGCCACACATATGAAGTTACCCACCTTTAAGGGTGCGAGGGATGAGGATATGGACTGATTTTAGTTTGTGGCAAATGCGGTGTGGACTGTGGAGAATGTCAATACTGATGGATGTCAGAGAACAGGGAAGCCCTCGCAGAGAGAGAAATGCCTCTGCAACCACAGATGGCTTGCAGGCATTCGAAAAATGGGCTATAGATTTTGTTGTACCAATCAACCCTCTCGAAAGAAGACTAGAGCACGATATATCATTAATGCAACTTATTATGTAACCAGGTGGGTAGAGGAGAAGGTGGTTAAGGACTGTACTTAAGATACTACTGTGCACTTCATACTTGAGCACATTTTGACTAGGTTTGGATGCCCAAAGATTTTGATGAGTGATAGAGGTACGCACTTCGTTAACGAAACAATTGAAGCTTTGACAAAGGAATTCCAAATCCAACACAAGAAGAGTACCCCTTATCACCCAAAAGAAAACGAAATAGAAGAAGCTTTCAACAAGATTTTGGAGATCACGCTCAAAAATATCTGTAATGCCAACCGAGATGATTGGGACGTGCATGTCCCTTCTATGCTATGGGCTTATAGAACAACATGCAAAAATTTGATGGGAAAAACACCTTTTAGGATGGTCTATGGGCAGGAATCCATCATGCCAATGGATTATATTGTCTCAAGCCTGCACATTGTAGCTTTCACTAATATGGCCAATCCTGATGTTATATAGGAACGGTTGGCACAACTCGTTGCCTTAGAAGAAGATTGGTTCATCGCTAACTTCCACCAGCAAGTGTAGAAGGCATGCGAGAAATCCTAGAATGAAAGGCACATCAGGAATAAGGTGTTCAAGGAGGAAGACCTGGTGTTGCTCTATGATATTTAGTTTGCGTGACACCCAGGGAAGTTCAGAAAGCACTGGTTGGGGTCATACATTGTAAAGGAAATCACGGACTGTGGTGCAGTGCGCTTGGCCATGTTGCATAGAGAAAACCTTCCTGGGTACTTCAATGGAAGCCGTCAGAAGTCGTATAGATACAATCCAGTGTCGACCAAATGACTATATGGTCGGAGTATTAGAATCAAAGGGTCTACATGCAGCAGAAAGGGAGGGTACAAGTAGGTGTGACAGAAGAGTAGGGGTGACGAGCAGGTCAAGAAAGTAGTTGTTGGAACAATGAAACTGGGTGAAAAGGTGAAATTACCATTATATGGAGCAGATGTATTGCATTTAATGAGGCGATATTGCAGGATGTTTTACCATTTTTTTGAATGTAAGTGGAAATTAATGATAATCCGACCATTTTTACCATGGCTGGCTTATAAAAAGGCGGGCATGGGTCTTAATTGCTTCCTTTTCTGTTTGAATATTTGGTGCCCTGTGATTGTCTGTAATCTTTGTTATCCTGATGTCTGTGATTTATGTATTTCTGGCCACGAATATCCTTCTGACATTAGTAATCTTGAGTTCATATTTCGCCCGAGAATCATGGCCACCAACCCTGGGGAGGAGCATTCAGTGCCCCTCGTTTCTTCTATGGAGATGGGCTCAGATGAGGTCAGAGAAGTAGTCCTGGAGGTCGAAGAAGTTGTTTCCACTCTGACGAAAGAGAAAGGAAAGGGGAAAATTTCCAAGTGCGCTACTTCTAAGCTGCGCACCTCTTTGCAAAATGTAACATCCCTAAGGCAAGACACCAAGGGCCAATCCCCCACTGACGATCCATCAAATTTCCTGATGAGTGCTAGACAAGAAGCGATGTTCGTGGAACCTATCTCATGGCGGCCACCCTATGTTAAACCATGGAAGCCCTATACTCACAAGCCACAAAATATCGATACTATTCGGGAGTATCTATAGATGTCGTTGATTCCTTAGGATGTGCCTTTGATTGGCGAAATTTTCGACAAGATCCCTCAAATAAATTTCGATGAATATGATCTTGAAAATGAAGCAACGTTCCTCGAGCTCGCACCAGAAAATTACTTAGAATGGGTGTTGTACAACGATGTGCCAAAAGTAGAACCAATGCCTTGGGCACTCGGGCTGCACAACACAAGAGTCCTCAACCTACTCAGGATTCCATATTTTGGGAGGTACTCCATCACCGACATTTGTGTGCGACAGTTGCTAGCCTTTGTCCATGAGGGCTCCATATGGATTCAAGGGAGAATTCCTATAGATGGCGTGTTGATCCATCAGATCACCGACCTGCCTAAGAAGGGGCCCCATCTAATGAAGGGATTCGGGAAGAGAAACAAGCTGAAAAAGGAAAATTATGTGAAGACCAAATACAAGGTGGGACAAGATAAGAGGGGCTTTTTGGTCCATACCATCGCTGACCTAGTGGTGTGCATGGGCACCCTCATCCTCGAATGCAAGCTTATGAGGAAGTGCCAATTGAAAATGATCCCTGCGCATGTCATTACCTTGGCAGGGCAATGTGAAAAGGGGATGATGTATAACTAGTCACAGTTTTTGTGAGAAGAGTTTCTAGAAAATGTGCTTGAGGCGCAAGAACTGGGGAAGCAATTTTGCTACTAGTGGATTCTATTGTTGATTGTGATGGTGGCATGGGAGACTCAAGCAGATGCATTCCATCCTAAGATCGAGGCAGGCGTATGCGAGGGGGGGTGCTACGCGAACTTATGGGACTCATCAAACCCCCGGTGAGTCGAAGAAAATAAAATTTTCTAGGTACTTTTTGAAGGCTCGCTAGTGCAAGCTATCCATTCTAGATTGAGACTCTCGCCGACAGTACAGGATAAGTACAAAAGTGTTGCAAAATTTTAGGTGACCATGCACAATGTCCAGATCAAGGCACACAAGGACTCAAACTGGTTCAACTTGCCCTATATGGTCATGGAGGCAGAAGTTGACCATGTCATGGAAAAATGGCCAAATGAATGGAATATTGGGCTTGGCTCCACCCATCCCATTACGTCGTCCATGTCAGGAAAAGACACAACTCCAAAAGATACGGCTCCTAAAGATACAACAGAGCCGTGCAAGGAGATAGATGATAAAGATACTAGGGTTGACACAGAAATGGACCCAGAGGTAGAAAAAGACAAGGATCAAGAGTTAGGCAAAGACCAGGAGGAGGTGGACCTCAATGGTTTGGACGAGCTCAATGGGGATGGTGCTGAGGCTCCGCGTAGCACCAAGAAAGGTGGAGAAACATTTAAAGGGTCGCGTAAGAAGAGGAAAGGGTCCAAGGAAGGAGGCGAGGAAGAGGTTACTCTTACATAAGAGAACCTTGATAAGATTGCAGACGTCATTTCTTCAGCATCAGAGGACCGCTGGAACACGATGGAGACATAATACAAGGCCGCGGTGGAAGCTTTACAATAAATTTTGCAGGTCCTACAACTGAAAACAGATACATTGCTAGCGAGTGTAGATCAAGCGAGTCCAGTGCAAGTGAGCCTGCTATCCAATTCTATCATCGTGAGTATAGGAAGCAGAATCTACCCCTTCCTGGGTGCAGCAGTGTCCATGAAACAAGCAGAGTTGTGCGTGCAGGTCCAAACCTGCCTCGAGGTCGACATCGACCTTGTGAAGCTGCTAAGTGGGCAGCTCCATGCTTTACACATATTCATATCCACATAACTGCAGAGTAGAGAGGCTCGCATGCAGTAGCAGATCAACGAGGCTGAGCAGATTGCAACAAAAAAGGCGGTGGAGTCTACCCAGGCTCAGACAATGCAACAAGAAGCTGTAGCTCAATGCGTAGAGCTGGAAAGCCTCATTGATAGATTATGTGACAAAATCCTTGACGTCACAATCCCGGCCTTTGCCACACTTCAAGCTAATATTGAGAGCCTGTTTGCAGCCCTTAAAGCTTCCAGGTCCCAGATTTAGTTAGTTAAAGCAGATTTTAAGCAGCATATTGCTGCATTGTAGGTGAAGTTGCACCCTGAGACCCCTCCAAAGGTGCATGCGCAACGGGCCGCACTAGTAAATATAGCATTCACCAGTATCTTCGTGGATGTTGAGAAGGGTTCAGAGCTCCTAGAGAAATCCATGGGACTATGGAACTCTATGCAGACAAATCCATTAGTCAAGAAAATTACCAAAGAGCTACGTGCGAGAGAGCAGGAGTTCGACAACTTGCAGGAGGTTTTGCCTACATTCATCCCTGCTCAGTGAATGACACACCTTCGTACCAGTTAGGCATTGCGAGACGAGGTTGAGGAGCTCTGCCACAAGAAAAAAAAATTCATAGATCATATGAAGCCATGGGTGGATGAGGCCATGAAACTATCCTAGGACCTTGATCTGGTAGTTAGGAACCTGAACCAGACGTTGCAGAGTGTCACTTTGGCCATTGAAGGGGCGAATTCAGAAAATATGGTGGAGACCATGCAGAGCGCAACATATCAAAGTGCAAGTGTATTGTCACCATTTGCAGCTACTATCAAGGATATCCAGAAAAAAATGAAGAATCCAGTGCCAGTGTGACTCGAGACGAGTCACAAGATTGTGTTGGGGGCCTGTTGGAGTAGGGTCCCCTAAGTCCGGCCAATTTTTCTATATTTTTGTAGTATATTTTTAAAGTTTAGTCGTGCGTAGGGGCTTTGTGGCAGGTCAAAGCCCCTCATGAATTGTAATGGGTCAAAAGGGTAGATCAAGGGGTCGCAAACCACGATTCACAAGTCCTAGAATAGCATAGGCTAATAATATAAATCAATGGCTAGATCAAGTCTAAGAAGTCAGTTTTTGGGTAAGTATAAACGTGAATGTTAGATCTGGTAACCTTGTGATATTTTGTGTGGATTGTCTGGGTAGAAGGATCCTACTGGCTATGTGCGCAGAGACCTTAGTCCTACTGTGTGCGGACCCCACTGGATGTGTGTGCAGGTTGTTGAAGGGTTTTGTATGAAGGATCTAAACTGATATTAATAAAGGAATATTGTTGTGGATCTCTGAGTTCTATATGAATCTGTTGTTTATGTTATGAATGTTTTTGCATATTATTTCTAATTTCTATATTGTCTACAAGTAGATCTCTTGCGCAATTGTATTTGGGTTTATATGAATGTTTATTGGATAGATCTAATGGTATGAGGTTATGATATTATGCATTAAGGTTTTTTAATTTGATTATAGATGTTGTTTTAACTTGCACAATGTATTCTGCATATTTGACCTTAAATCTATTTGTAAGGGTTTCCTGGTTAGGGATGCTATTGCAGAGGTTTGTTTATGGTTAATTTGGATCTTAAGGCACCCACATCATTCAAACCTCTCCCAGGGTGTGGAAACCTTGTTCCAACACCCCCCATACTACTTCTAGTGAGACTTTTACTTGCACAAGTAGGTCACTGCTGAAAGGGCCAGTAATAAGAGGGTTTTGTTGGTTAACCTCAACTCTGAACCTAGGTTAGGACCCCTCAAGCCAAAAATATATTTAAGGAATTTTGGAATGCACAAGTTTTCATCCAAGTTTGTCTACAAGTTTTTCATGTAGTCACCGATGCAAGTTTTCAAGATGAAACTTGTTGTGAATAGAATGTTTGTTTTAAGATTGTACAAGATGACTATGTTTTTGTAGGAAAAGCTAATTATGTCACTGAAATTTTGTAGCAATGTAATTTTTGTGTAGAATCTCAGTTTGAGGACAGTAATGCAAGTTTATGTTGCTTCTGATTTCCAAGATGGAGCCAAGTTTTTCTTCAGCTGTTGAACTTCAATATGAAGATGTTTTGAGCCTTGTAAAGATAATATTAAAGAGAATGTTCAGATTCTACTCATCTGTGTTTTGTTCTTGCATCAACGATTATAATTTTGGCTCGATTCTTAACAAGACAGTAGGTCTTCATGAAGAAGATAGGAGAAGTTCCTTGATTAGGGATTGAAGGGAAACAATTAAAAAGTAAGCATTTTGGATTGAGTTTTTGGGTGATTTTGAGTTTCAGCCTCATTTCATTTACTGGGGAAGTAAAATTTTGGAGTTCAAAAGTTCCTAGTGGGGAGGTCTGATCAGGTGAATATATTTTAGCTAAAAAATGAAAGTGCCTAGAATTTTTTTAAACTGATTCCAAGTCAGAATTATCGTTGTTATGAATCTAACGATGTTCATTTCACCTCAATCAGACACCATATGCTTAAGTTATTGTGTTTTGATCCTTTGCCCGAACAACTAAAAAATGAGCATGTTGCTGATTGGGATTTCATACTTTTGACATCACCTAGGGTGACTATGCAGGTACCGACTAACTGGGTGCTAACACTTGGCATATCTCATTTCATTTGTTCTGGTTTCTTTTTATTGGTTCATGGTTTTTTTTGGACTAATGAAATGGTGCCACGTGGCTGAGTCATGGGCTGCCACGTGGAACCCATATGGCAATGTAAAATTTTGGTAAGGTTGGATTGAGGTCAGGGCATATCGAACCCCTGACATCAAGTTCTACATCACAGTGCTCAACCATTCTGCCTGTAAAACACTCTTCCCACATCTACCCAAGTAACTGACCAACCGAGGTAAACATGTGACGAGAGGCTACTATAATGAGATTCAACCTCCTATATGACCTTAATGAAGTGGAACTAAAGGAAAAAACCACCCATAGACCTTGTAAAGCAACTAAAAAACCCCATGAGGTAACCCAACCACTCAGGCCTCTTACCCCTAGGTTACACTTACATTTTGATCCCTTTGAGCCATAGCCACATGCATAACATTGCATTTCAGGGGCTAGAAGGCTATAACCGCAGGAATAACACTGCATGCCAGTTGTTAGGGCCTCAAATGCTCAGTTCTATGCATGAGGCTCCAAGACTTGAGCCACCTTTTTAGGCCCAAAGTCCACTGCCCAGAACTTCATGAAAACTTAAGGGATGATAAATAATAATAAGACAATGATACGAAACCAATCACATCAATAAGAACTCATTTGGACCCCTCCTAGCCATGACAAGAATTTTGTCAAAAATGTCACAAAAATTTAATCTATAGGTGTAAACAATAAATTTAAACATAGGGGTCACATACTTAGCTGATAATTTCTAAGAAGCATTGATCGCTTACATCATTATCTGCAATACAATCTATTTGACCATATATACATCATGCATTCATTTAGAAGTAAAAACATGGATAGAACCATACATCATCACTGATCAAATACATGCTTATGACTAGAAAAATGACCACAGAAATACAATGGATACAACAAAAATAGAATCCACATAGAAACCAACACATTTGCATACAAAATACCCAAGAAATTAACTCTTCATTACTGAATGTAAAAAAAAACTGAAGATGGGACTTCCACATTCCACCCAACCATGGATTGGCTGAGCCAAGTCTCTCTTCAGCTAATCACCCCCACGCTATATTCTAAGCATGAAATTGGGATCTCATCAAACGCATCAATCAAAACCAATCCAGGGCTTCTAGAGGCAAAACCACCTCAACCTTCAACGAATGATTCCACCTCATGGTCTAAAATCACAAACATCACTGATTGGTATCTACCCAAGCTACTCCAAGGCTCCAAAGTTTTTATTCCAAACAAGGCTCCAAGACTAGTAACTTAACCCCAACTATTTTTGGGCTCCAGAGCATTTTTCCAACCAAGGCTCCAAGACTAGAAACTCAACCCACATAGGGCTCCAGAGTGTTTGTCCAACCAAGTCTCCAGGACTAGTAACTGAACCCAACAGTTATCCGCGAATCTCCAGAGCATTTATCCAACCAAGGCTCCAGGAACTAATAACTCAACCCAACAACTAAAGGAATCATGAGAACCAAACATAAAATAATCAATGGAAATAAACCCATAACACCATGGCTATCTAGGAAATGGAAAGGCTAGGAAAATCCACATGCATACACCATGCATGCCAAAACTAGTGATAGAAACATACATGAAACTTAGTACCTACACTTAGAACCTGCTGTAGATGTTGATCTTGATGTCTGGGCCTACAATTTCCTACTCTTCCTTTTCCTTCCTTCTCCAAATCACCAATTATCCACACTCTCCAAGATTTCTCGAAGAAAATGCTAAGTATCCAAGAGTATGAGAGAGAGAGAGAGAATAGAAGAGAGCTCCAAAACTGAACTGGTCAAAAGCTTTGAGAAGAATCTTGTCAACTAATCCTAAGAAACCTTTTTATCAATGAGGCCTCTATTTTCTTCAATTTCCATTATTTTCCTTCATTTTACTCCTCACATGCAACCTGCGACATTTCATCTCCCTTTTCTCCTAATTTCAATTATTTTCATAAATAAAATGCTAGTTAATGCATCATGCCTTTCCAAAAAAATTTCCAATGCCTTTGCTTTTTCCAATTTCCTTTATCCATAATAACTGAAATGAACACCCACTGGGATTTTTTTCCCAACA
This sequence comes from Pinus albicaulis, assembly GCA_034641835.2. Lineage (NCBI taxonomy): Eukaryota > Viridiplantae > Streptophyta > Pinopsida > Pinales > Pinaceae > Pinus > Pinus albicaulis. Next base: position 1,399,252,405 of record CM076572.1, read on the forward strand.
TTCAACTTGGAATATGTGTCCCATCAACCGTGGTTATTATTTTAGCTTTATTACATGTAATTTTCACCAGGGCTGTTACAAAATCCTCCCCCTTGGGGGAACACCTTCCTTGGTGTCCAATGACACCTAAAACTAGAAAACCCATTGAAAAACAAAACATACTGCCTATGGAGCTTTATAACATAGCTCGTTGGAGTATTTACAATGACATCCTGTTGAAAGTAGGAACAACATATCATTTACTGGAGCTTTATAACATAGATCATTACGGTATTTACAATAACAATCATATATACAATATACTAGCTATATACAATATACCAGTTATGGTTCTACTAAAGAAGGTGATGGGCTTCTCTGTGTTTGGATTTTTCTTTTGCATAAGGACAAGAGCTAGAGTATGCTATGAAGAAAATGAAAAAATGATGAAATCAAGTCTGTAATCTAGACTAAGAATAGGAGCTTGCGATAAAGCCAATTTAACTTGATTGAATGAATTTTTTGCCTCTTGAGACCATTTAAATTCACTATATTTCTTCAACATGTCAGTAATTTGTCCCAAGTGTTCAGAAATATTAGGAACAAACCTTCTTAAAAAATTGATTTTTACATTGAATGACTGGATTTCCTTCTTGCTCCTAGGATATTCCACGGTATGAATTGCTTCAATCCTTGAAGGATCTATCCGAATACCATCTTTTGATATGACATGGCCCAAAAAATCACCTTCCGCCATAGTAAAAAGGTTCTTCTTTGGGTTCAACGATATGCCAAACTTTTTGCATCTCTAAAAAATTGTTTTCAAGTGTTGTAGGTGTTGCTCACCTGTCTTGGAAAAAACAGTGATGCCATCAATATAGATGACCAAAAAGACATCCTTTTCATTGGAGAAAGAAATATCCATTTCTCGCTGAAAAGTCGCCCATGCATTCTTAAATTCAAAGGGAATTTTGGCGTACATGAGGGTACCCCATGGTGTTGTAAAGGCTGTATTTTCCTGATCATATAGGTGTACTAAAATATGATTATACACGGAGTATCCATCCATCAATGAATTTCTGGAAGATACAACAACCCTTTTCAGACTATGATCCATCTTTGGTAGTGGGAAATTATCTTTCAATGACACTTTATTCTCCTTAACTTCTGGCGGAAAGGCTTCTGGTCCATATTTAAGGGAATTTTATGATGGATTATACTCTTAGTGTACACTTTCAGATTAGAATATTCCTAAAAAAATAGATCAGAAAATTGAGACACGAGGGTTGCATATTTACCTTTCATCTTTGAGATCAAGCATTTTGAAATATTGACCATATTTGGCTTTTCAAGAGTGCTAATATTGAGGTCTTCCACTCCCACTTCTATTGGTAGCATGGTCGATTTGCATGCAACATCGTCTTGATCAAAAAGCTCTTCTAAAGGAACTAGACCTCTTAGAATAGAGTTGTCTTTCGGCTAAAGTACTTGCATTTCTATTGCATGGAATTCTTGGTCATCTTCATAGCATTGATTATCTATTTTTGAATTCACAAATTCCTCTTCCATATGTAAAAAATTTCTGAAATTTTTATCATCTTGAAAGACCTACCAATACTGAACATTATCTGAAATAGTAGGGGTGGTGTTTGATGTTTATCTCATACCTCTTATTATGATACAATGGAATTTTAAACATGTTGGCCAAAGTGGGAAGAGAATCAGCAATAACATTGTTGTCCCTTGGAATTAATGAAAAAGTATACTTAGTGAAGGTCTCGAGGATATCTAATATTGCATTTTGGTAAGCTCACATTCTAGGATGCTTGGGATGGTGTTGGAATAGGTTCCCTTAACAGTTGTGAATCTTGTATAATTTTGTATTGTTTAGTCTAACGCAAGGGTTTTGGGGTGGGTCAAATCCCCTAGCGCATTGTAAATGGGTCAAGGGTAGACCAAGAGTCTGCAAACCATGGTTTGCGGACCATTGGATGTGTAGGCTAAATCATTATAAATAGATGAACATTTTTTGAGTCATAGATAGTAATGAATATAGATTGATGCGAAGTACGAACTTTTAGATCTGTGGTAGGGTGGTTTAGGTTAGGACTCCTGCTAGCTGTGTGCGCAGAGATCCTTTGTCCTGCTGTGTGCAGACCTTGCTGGCTGCATGCGCAGGTGGTAATTTGGGGAATGTAAGAGATTTTTGGGTAATGATATAGACGCGGAAGTATTGTGGATATCTGATGTTATCTGGATCTATCATGTTATGGTTGATGCCGACTTAAGTTATTTATTAGTAAGCTGTGAACTATCTATGTTATGGTAAATGTATCTGTGATCTGTTAATCTACTGCAAATATTCTATTTTGTGATTATAGCTAATAGTACGCATGTGGATGTGAGGTTGTTGTTTAGATCTGATAAACTGTATTCTGGTTATTTATTGAAACTCCTGCAAATTACCTCTCGCTGTATAGATTTGTAAGCTGTGGACCATCTTGAATTACTTGCTCTCTCCTAGGGTGTGGAAACTTGGTTCCAGCACCCTCCCATACTGCTTTGTGTGGGACTTTGGCCTGTGCAAGCAGGTCACTACCGAAAGGGATGGTAATATAGGGGTTTGTTGGCAAACCTTAACCTCCAAACCTGGGTCAGGACCCCTTGAGCCAACAAATGGTTTCATTGTCAGGACCGAGAGCATTTTGAGAGAGATCAGGTAACGTCAAGACCATATTAGAAACCTAAAAAGAACCGGCGAAGAGTTTGAAGCAAGAATTAATAGGGAAATAACTCACTTCCATCAGAAGACGAGATGGCCTAGCACATGAAGCTACCTACCTTCAAATGCATGGGTGATGAGGACATGGATTTGTTCTGGTTTATCACAGGATCAGTATGGACTGTGTAGAAAGTAGTAAGTAATGCAGTGAAACAGGCACAATTATCCCTTGCTTTAGAGGGGAGAGCCTTGGACTGGTACATGGGATACATTAACCAACATGCGAACGCGACTATTGAGGAAATCAAGAATGCATTAAAGCATCAATTCAAGAAACCTAAGTCATACTCTCAGATAGTGAACGACCTGAAAGATATTAAGCAAGGACTGCCTAAGTCCGTGTGGGAAGCAAATCAATGATTAAAGAAGGTAATCATAGAAGGAGGATTCCAGTATGATGACAGGAAACACACGGAGTGGTTCATTGCTATGTTCTTGCCCCACTTGTGTGTACCTATGGGTCACCAATCCATTGAAACACAGGAGAAGGCCCTAGAGGTTGCCATGAAATTGGAAGTTGTGCCAAGAGATGATACTCAGTTAGGAGTACAGTAGATACAAGGCCAAATATAAGCAATGGACATGGAGATTCAGAATCTACGCAAGGAGCGAGGGATGGAGGCCAGCCCCAAAGGATGGTGCATATGATGCAGGATGAATAGCCACACCAAAGATAAATGTTCACTGCTTGCAGACCACATCTAGGCTGGGGGACCCAGCCCGCTGCACCCTAGGGAAGCTGCAAGACCAAGTGGGTCAACGCTATGGTGTGATGACTACCACGTTGCTGGGTTGCACGATACCAATCACTGCCCCTGCCTTGCTGCATATATCCCAGAAGAAAAATAGTAGTTGTGTTGGTTTTGTAGGTCTATAGGACATGACGAACAGAACTGCTGTATGTATGATCTGATTATCGACCGAGGAAACCTATATAGGCTACAATCGGACCCTACATCACTTAGATCCCCCACAGGTACAAGGGGATCCCTGGCCAAAGGTAGGGGAGGGGGGTGAGGAGGAAGCACAGGCAGGGGTAGAGGCCAACTAATCTGCTATAATTGTGCGGAAGTAGGTAACTTTGTAAGGGACTACACGAGCCCAACTCGGAAATCCTGCAAATATTTCAGACAGTTGGACCATGTGGTTGAATATTTCCCAATTCTGATAGCCAAGATGTAGGAGAAGCAACAGACACCTATGTAGAATGTACAGAACGTACAAAGGGTCAAGTTAGAACTGTGAAGTGAAGGACCAAGTATTAATGTTATAACCCGCAGTGGCATAGCCACCAGTAGGGCTACAGAAAAAGTTGAGGCAATGCCTCTTATCCATAAAGAAAATGATAAACAAGAAGGGTTGGACTTACCAAAAAAAAGGGAAACTTTTTTCACAGCTCGCCAAGACTAGACACCTACCCCTCCAACACCTGCGCACCTTAGAGGAGATGATGAAGTTAAGACATTCCTGCAGGCATGTATGAAGCTAGTGCGCAATCAACGGGCCGTAGACAACCTCCAAGCCCTAATAGATAGCTGTGCAGGAAAGACAACCCCAGCTATGGAAATTAAGGGTATGCACAAACTATATAAGCACAAGAGACACACTGGTCGGGAGATGCGGCTGACCGCGCAAATTGGCGATTATGAGATGGAGAAACTTATTCTATACTTGGGATCCGATGCGAATGTACTACCTAAATAGACCTAGCAGCGAATGGAAGAACCTAAATTGGAATGGTCTACTATCCAGCTACGCATGGCTAATAAACAGAAGATCATACCATTGGGGAGATTGTTAAAGATGGTCGTAGATATCACCAGGGCTAAGGTACGAGCTGACTTTGAATTCATTCAAATTGTAGAAGATTCAGACCCTTACCTAGTGCTCCTGGGATTGGATTGGGCCATTGATATGGATGGAATTATCAAATTGAAGAAACGAAGCATAGTGTTTGAAAGAGATGAAACTTGGGTGATCATACCACTAGACCCTGCAGAAGGAGAAAGATATACCGAGCCAAAGCGGGAGGAAGAAGAGATAGACAATATCTATAAGCTAATTGTAAGGGATGAAGAATGGATCAATCCTATGGCCGATGGAGTGTTGTGTTGGGAAAAATATAGCAAATTCTTTTCCAACTCCAACGAGGAAATAGACAATAGGAAAAACTGACTGCATGATGTTTCCGCATTGCACTATTTGCAAATTTCCAGGGACTTCCACTGCATAGCTGCCAAAGTAAGAGAACTACCCTATTTTGATGGCTCCAGTAATATAAAGGATTTTTTGCGTACATTCACAGCTAAGGTCCCGAGAGAACAAAGGCTATGGGCCCTTAATCTAGCTATGCGCACAACGCCAACAAGATGGTGGGAGGCACATAAGGTGGTGTTCCGAGACTGGGAGGAATGTCAGGACATGATGATCCTATGATTCAAGGCACCGGTTGAGGTACGTGTCAAGAATTTCCTTGGCCTAGGGGACCCACGTGAACGCTTTTCTGCTTGGATGGAGAAATGGCACGACCAAACTCCAAAGGAATGGGTTCATTTGCTTATTTATGCATTGGGACTGATCCCTACTGCATTGTACTTGGATGCGGAGCTACATCAACGCACCCACCGCTGGGAATCTTGAAGGATGAATTCATTGGTAACTTTGGGCTAATAGGGGGCTCAAAGGTGCTTGATGAAGCTCTACAGGACATAGATGCATTCATGTTTGGTGAATCCATCTCCTTCGCAGCAATTGGGGTGTCAACATGCGAAATGCAGATGCAAGATTTTATCAATTATAGAAATATAGCTATAGAAGAATGTGATGAGAATCTGCGTAATATCTCTATCCCAGAATCGGAGGGGGAACACGTAGTTGTGGGGCCCTCACTACAAACTGGGGATGTAACAAAACCCCTAAAACTATGGGAAGTCAACGTTGGCACGTCATAGAAGCCTAAATTGGATAATATTGGTGACTAATGGGATGATGACACTGTAAGCAAGGTGGCTGAATTTCTCACAGAATACCAAGACTTATTCCTAACCAAATTCTCGGAGCTCAAAGGGATTACAGGGGACCTGGGGGTGATGCGCATCACATTAAAACTGGATGCACGACCAATAAAGCAACGGCCTTACCGATTGAATCCTAAGTATAAACAAAAGGCTAAGGAGGAACTGGATAAAATTCTCATTGTAGGTATTATCGAGCCAGTGGAGCATTCAAATGGGGTAAGTCTGATGGTAGTTCAGGAAAAGAAAAATAAAGGAAAAATCTGGATCTGTGTGGACTTACACAAGTTAAATGATGCCCGCGTACATGACCCCTTATCGAAACCATTTTCCAATGAAATACTAGATAGTGTAGGAGGCCAGGAAGCATATTCGTTCACCAATGGGTTCTTTGGATATCATCAAATCTGAATTGTACCAGAAGATCACAGCAAGACTACATTTTCCATGGAATGGGGATCTTTCCAGTATACAGTCATACCATTTGGACTCAAGAATGCCCCTGTTATCTTCTCACGGGTTGTTGTTGCAGTATTCAAAGAAGTCATCCACAAATTTCTCGATGTATATTTTGATGTCTGGACTGTCTTCGGCTTGGTAAAGACACGCGTTTCAAACCTGTGCATGATGTTGGATGCCTACCAAAAACACCAAATTTCCCTGAATATTAAAAAGTGTATATTCTGTGTACCTTTCGGGATCTTTCTTGGACATATAGTTTTCCGACAAGGGCTAATGGTGGACCTTGCAAAGATTGCAGTTGTCATCAACCTAGCTTTACCTACAACTGAGAAATAGTTGCGTTCGATCCTTGGATATATGGGCTACTATATAAAATTTATTCAGGGATACGCACTAATCACAGCACCCTAGGAGAAGTTGCTTAAGAAAGATGTGTCATTTTTTTGGGATGACGAATGCCAGAAGAGATTTGAGCTACTAAAAAAGAAGATGGTCTCTGCACCTATCATTATCTTCCTTGATTGGGTGAAGGAATTCCATGTTAATGTGGATGCTTTAGGGATTTCCTTAGGAGCGGTCCTTACACAGCCTGGTGCCAGAGATATTGATCACCATATCGCATTTGCTAGTTGGAAACTCTCAAGTGTTGAGTGCAATTATGCCACCACGGAGAGGGAAGGGTTGGCCATGGTTTATGCGCTACAAAAATATCGGCACTATTTGTTATGAGGACACTTTAAAATGTTTACAAATCACTCAGCTTTAAAGTAACTAGTGAATAAGCCTGTGTTGGGGGGGGGGAATCTGCAGATGGTTGCTGTTGTTCCAAGAATATGATTTTGAAATCATAGTCAAACCAAGGAAGTTGAACGTTGGGCTAGATCACTTATCCCGAATTGAGACAGGTGAAGAACCTACTAGCTTGGAGGAAGGGTTTCTTGACACGCAGCTGTTCACCATTAGATTTGTTGATGCGCACTTTGCTGATATCATCCAGTTCCTGACTACAGGCATGGCACCTATAGAATATTCAGTACGAAAAAAGGAGATGGTTACCCAGGTGACAGATTTTACCATCATCGCAGGTCAATTGTATAAACTAGGCGTTGATGAAGTACTGCATAGGTAAGTTCTGGAGCACGAACAACATGCTATCTTGGCAAAATAACATGACAGAATCGCAAGGGGTCACTACACAGGCAAGGCAACGACACACAAGATTTTATGGGCTGGACTATCGTGGCCTACTCTCCATAGTGACTCTCATGACTATTTTAAAGCCTACGATATGTGTCAACGGACGAGAAAGCCGTCATGAAGAGATGAAATGTTGTTACAACTGAAAGTAGCATTACAAGCATTTGAAAAAAGGGCCATTGATTTTGTGGGACCCATCAACCCACCAGGGAAGAAGACGGGTGCGCGCTACATAATTACTGCCACTGATTATGTAACCAGGTGGGCTGAAGCACAAGCGGTAAAGGATTCTACAGTAGATACCGCTGTGCACTTCATCTTTGAGCAGATTTTGACTCGATTTGGATGTCAAAAGATCCTTATGAGTGATCGAGGTACGAACTTTATTAATGAAACAATCCAAGCATTAATTGAAGAGTTTTGAATCTAGCATGCAAAAATCACCCCATATCATCCACCAGAAAATAAAGAAGTAGAAGCTTTTAACAAGATTTTTGAGCAAGCATTGATTAAGGTTTGCAATTCTGATCTTAGTGATTGGGATGTATGCATCGCATCGGTTCTCTCGGCCTACCGGACGACCTGCAGAAAACTGACAGGAAAAAACCCATTCAAGCTAGTGTATGGCGAGGAGGCCATTATGCCAATGGAGTATATTGTTCCCAGTCTATGCATCGCAGCATTTACAAACATGGCAGAACCTGACATCATGGAGGAGCGTTTAGCACATCTTATGGCTTTGGAGAAAGATCGTTTTGTTGCTAATTTCCATCAGCAAGTTCAGAAGACCCGCGATAAGGCCTAGAATGATTGACATATTCACCAGAAGACATTCGCAGAGGGTGACCTGGTCCTCCTATATGATAGCCAGTTTGTGAAACATCCAGGGAATTTCTCACAGCACTGGCTTGGTCCCTATACAATTGAGGAAATCACGAATGGTCGAGCTATAAGGCTAGCCACCCTGCACAGGGATATGATCCCTGACTATATAAATTGTAGCTGGCTCAACCCATATTGGGTCAGATGACTATATGGTCAGAGTAGCTGTATAAGGCATGATCGGTCTACCATAACACTTGAGTATGATCAGGGTACGCATGGGAGGCGGCCACAACTTAGGAGGCTCGAAGTGACGTGCAGAGGGTACAGGTGTTTGTTCAAAGTGCAACAGGTGCGCTGGGAGTCTTGAGGTGCGTTGGGTGCATAGGGGGTGTGAGAACTAGCCATTGGAAAAGTATAATTGTGTAAAAAGCTAAAGTTACCGTTGACAGGAGCGGGTGGCTAGTGTTTAATGAAGCAATCTCTTGAAATTGTGTACCGTTTATCTGATGGCAAGTGTCCATTACAATTCACCCAACCGTTAGTAACTCTTTGGGGATATAAAAGTGGAAGAATTAGTCGGATGAGGGTTCCCTATCTTTTGTCTTGTCTGTGCTCCACAGGATTATGCTTTAGGATCATCTGGTTCTAATGTACATCTGTCATGTCTGAACCATCTACCCCCTCAAAAAAAAACCACCCGAGGTTAGGATTCATTTTATGCCCAATAATGATGACCACCGACCCGGCGATAGCCTCGATAGAGCCAGCAGTAGAGGAGGTAGTATAGGTTACATCAAGGGGTGCAGCAAAGAAAGGGTCCGAGAAGCCTACCAAAGAGGTTAGGATAAAATCTTGCACTTCTCCTCGAAATATGAAGCCACCGTGGAAGATGGACCTAGATGAATTACCTAAACCAGTAGGCTACCCTTTATCTTATCAGGAAAAGTCCCAGGTCGCCCAACCAGTCAAGTGGTTTCCCCCATTTGTTCGACCTTGCCGACCGTCAACCCACACGCGAAATAAACTCGATGGCTTGGTCACCTACCTACAGATGCTGCTGACCCCAGGCGGGGTCCCTGTCATTGGAAAACCCTTTGGAAAGCTTCATGAGGTAAAGTTCGACTATCATGACTTAGCTAACTATGAGGCCTTTCCCCAACTGCCACCTGATTTTTACTTGGAATGAATACTGGAAGATGACAGGGTACAGGTCGTCCCTATGCGTTGGGTGCACAGGTTGGCTAGTGTTGGGCTGTTGAACTTGCTCAGGATGCCACATTTTGGCCACTACAAGATTACAGATCGTGTGGTTTGTCAATTGCTTGATTTAGTTAATGACAGTAGCTGATGGATTCAAGACCACACCCCTATTGATGTTGCGCTAATTCACCAAATTACTGGCCTCCCCATGGAAGGACCTGACCCATTTTTTAGGGTGGGTAAGGAGTATGAGCAGAAAATTGTCGACGGTGTGCATGAGAATTACCATGTCCTATGAAATACTTGGGGATTCATGATCAATACCATCAGTGACCCAGGTACGCAGATGGGTACATTTTTGCTCGCATGCAAGCTAATGCGCAAATTCCAAGTTTCCACTGTATCTTCATATGTTATTCAGTTGACAGGACAATGCGAAAAGGGAGTATGCTTTAATTGGGCCCAACACTTATGTAACGAACTTTTGGAAAATATCTGCGAGGCCCAGGATTGGGGCCGACCATTCTGTTACTCTCGGCTGCTACTGCTTATTGCGTTGGTCGCATGGGAAGCACCAGAGGAAGCAGTCCTCCCTGAGATCACCCCAGATATGTGCGAAGGAGCATGTTATGCCAGCTTGTGGGAATCCAAGGATGCGTAGCATATCGAGGAAAATCAGGTCTTTTGGGTTCTATTTCAGCACCTCTTGGCAGTCGCAATCAACTCCTACCCATGCCTGTCTCTAGCAGTATACGACAAATACCAATCCATTGCGGCATTTCAAGTCACCCTGCACCACGTCCACATCAGACTGTGCAACGATAAAGTTTGGGTCTCGCTCCCATATATGGCTGCGGACGAGGATATTTATTGCATAATCACTACCTGGTCCCCGCAGTCGCAGGTTGGGTACAAAACTGGTATAGTGGGCACTTCAGGAGCTAAGATTCCCCCAATCACCACAGCCAAAGGAACTAGCAGATCAAACAATCGCATGAGGGAAGACGGGAACATAGGGTCCCTGAAGGATTTGCAGCCAGATATAAATATGAAGAAGGGTGTGAAAGTACCCTCACAGAAGGGCTCACAGCCACACGACAGTACAACAAACCAGGAGTCGGGGGATGCTTCCTCCCCTAGAGGAACAAAATGAATGGCTATGGCAGATAAGGGGCCACGCAAGAGGTACCGCTCACAAATAACACAACGCGATGAAACAATTACACTCACGGCAGGTGACCTGGAACAAATTTCCAATATAGTCACCTTGCTCATGGAGGACAAGTGGCTAACTTTGGAAAAGTAGCTGCAAACTGCGGTCACTGCACTTCAAGCCAAGTTATGGGACTTGCGACTGAAGACAGACACACTACAAACCAGTTTAGTCCAGGTCCGCTCGACCCTTGTTGTGGAAGCAAGCCACCTTTTCCCATTGCTCGGTGCAGCCCTTACAATTAGTCCACCCGACATCAGAACACAAGTACATGCCTGCGCAGAGGTCTAGCTAGATTTGGAAAGATTTCCCCATGATTCGTTGTAGGCATTGCATAGCCCACTATTTCAAGAATGAAACCACAGGCACCATCAGGGCCACCAGTGGCTCTGCGCAGTGGAACAAAACATTAGTGAACAGACAGCTGAGGTAACCAGGGTACAGGCTATGTACACGAAGCTGGAGCATCTGATTGGCCGACTCTATGCAGATGTTTCTGCAGAGATCCTAGCATCAGCCAATCCTCAGGCAAAAGTAGAAATATTGGTCGCAGCCTTGAGAGCCTCCCAGATAGAGGTCGAGGTCGTCAAAGCTCATATGGAAGAGAAAATTACAGAATTACATGCCAAGTTCCAGCCAGAAACACCTCCGGTGGTCAGGGCCTAGCGGGCTGCGCTGGTTACAGCCGCCACGAATGTAATCACAGGCCACATTACTCAAGGTGCCCTATTATTGGACACAATGATGCAATTATGGACTAAGGCACAATGAGATCCTCTCTTGGGCGAACTTAATCAAACACTGCGCTAGAAGGAAGAGGAGTTTGATCAAATGGGGGCTACCTTGACTACACTAGTCCCAGCCCAATGCTTGACTCGACTGCGCTCCAGCCAGGCCCTCAGAGACGACATAGAAGCCCTTCGAAAATGGAAGCAGACGCTAAGCGATCACCTCAAACCATGGGCGGACAAGGCCCTCAAGCTATCCCACGATGTAGATATTGCAGTGAAATAGTTGAACCAGATGTTGGAGAGTGTCGCAACCACTACAGAAGGAAAAAACTCACAAAATTTGGTAGAGATAGCTCATACTACCAGTGCACAAAGTGAAGGGGTGCTTCCTCCACTAATCGAGGCCATCACGCAACTTAAGGTGAAGATGGAGGACCCATGAGCACCGTGACTTGGGACGAGTCACAAGATTGTGTTGGGGGACTATTGAAATAGGGTCCCTTAACATCTGTGAATCTTGTATAATTTTGTATTTTTTAGTCTAATGTAGGGGTTTTGGGGTGGGTCAAAGCCCCTAACGGATTGTAAATGGGTCAAGGGTAGACCAAGAGTTCGCAAACCACGGTTTGCGGACCATTGGATGCATAGGCTAAATCTCTATAAATAGATGAACATTTTTTTAGTCATAGATAGGAATGAATATAGATTTATGCGAAGTACGAACTGTTAGATTTGTGGTAGGGTTGTTTGGGTTAGGACTCCTACTAGCTGTGTGTGCGGAGATCCTCTATCCTGCTGTGTGTGGAACCTGCTGGCTATGTCTGTTAGGTCCCTATATTACTAGTATAGTCCCTTATTATTGTTAATTTAACCCCATTATTGTTATTGTTGTACCCCTGTAACCCCCATATTATTATTATTGTGCCCTTCAATTATTATTATCAGGTCAGCTAGGATTACATTGTGGCCCCATGGACTCCTATATATAGAAAGGAGGTTTTGTCATTTGTATCATCTAAGAATTGTTCATTCATGTAATGTATTGGAGGTTTCCCCCTCGAAGTGGCTTATTTATAAGGCATTGATATCTCTTTTCTTCTAATTTTGGAGCTGGTTTATCAACATTTGGTATCAGAGCTTTGGATTCTAGGGTTTTGCTGCTCCAAATAGGTCATCGTGGAATTTTCGCTATAGCTTTTTTTCTACGCATGTTTAGAAGCTTAACGTTATATAGTGCGAAGCCGAAATCCTGAGGAACATCTTCAGAAAATTTCAGAGCTTGGTTCGAAATATTTTCGGAGATATGGTCTGTGGAAGTTAGGTCTTTTGTAGACTCCCGAATTTCATCTCAAAGAGGTGATCGTGGGAAAATATTCATAACTCTCTCTATGAGCATCGTATTAGAATTTTATAAAAATTGGACACAAGTACATGGACTCTAGTTTCCTATCTATCAATTTCAGAGCTGAAGGAGGAAACAGTGACACATGGAAAGTCGTACAAGTTCGCTCTACTGAACTAGTCCATAATTAGGTCATCGTAGGAGATTGGGCACAACTTTGTCTTCAAGAATCCAAATCAGGTCAGTCTTGTGGAATTCGAAAGAGAATTCAGAGGGCTACCTCAGTGCCAAATTTCAGATATTGAAGATCCAAAATCATAGAGATGATTCATTTTCAATATCGAGCTCCTCAAAAGAAAGAAAAATGTGTGTATTTTTTCCAAATTGCATAAGTCTTGTGTAAAAAAAAATCAGTTTGAAGTGATTCCAAGGGCCTATTGAGCATATATTTTCAGTATTGGGTTCTAAAATGCCTCCTAAAAATAATTCAACACCCATTAAGCCCTCAGAGTACTCTACTATGACTCATGAATATGAATAATTGCAACATGATCTATCAAAATTACAAGAGCAAGTGCACCAAATTTCGCTCTCGCAAAGAGCAACAAAAAATGAAATGGAAGTTTTGAAGAAAGGTGTGGAAGTGAAGATGGATGGTTTGAAGAAATTCATGGAAGCTATGATGGATGGCATGGAAGCTGGCATGGAAGCTAAGATGGATGACATGGAAGAAAAAATGAAAGACAACATCGAAAACATGAAGAATGATCTAAAAGTAGACATGGAAGGTTTGACAAAGTTGATACAAGAAATTTTTCCTAATGGCAAAAATATAATAGAGGAAACTCATGATGAGAAAAAAATAAATGTTAATCGTGATTTCATAAACTCTAATGTTGGATGGAAGAACCACCATATTCCAAAGATGGATATGAGGAAGTTTGATGGCAAGGATCCCATAACATGGATACTATAGATGGAGCAATTTTTTGATCTCAATAATCTGCAAAACACACAAAAGGCATGCATTTCAACTTTACATTTAGAAAAAAATACATTTGTATGGTATCGATGGCTTTGCTCTCGTAAAAAAATTGTCAATTGGTCAATTTTTACAGAGGAAATGATAGCACGTTATGAGGATACAAAGAGAAAAACCTTCTTTAGCCAATTGATAAATCTCAAACAAAAGGGTTCAGTGTCGGAGCACATTGAGGAATTTCAAAAATTGAATATAAGGGTAACTAATATTCCAGAGGAACATAGGATTGATGTCTTCATCAGGACTTTAAAGGATAACATCCAACATGAAGTTCGTGTTTGGGAACCTAATTCATTGGAGAAGGCATTCAGTTTGGCAAGAAAAGTTAAATGTAAAATTATGGCGACAAGGAAGCCTACCACTCACATCTCTAAAGATAGAAGTTTTGCTACTCCTAGACTTCCACAACCTACAAGGTTGACACTACAACAATTGGAAGAAAAATGAGCAAAAGGGCTTTTCTATAGTTGCGATATAGAATACACTAAAGGTCATAAGTGCGCTGAGAAGAAATTATTTTACATAGATTGTGAAGAGGAGGAAGAAAATGAAGAAGAAACTTCAAAAGAAGAGGATATACACTAGGAAGAAACCCTAGAAGAAGAAGAAATGAGTCTGGCCATATCATGTAATGCATTGGTAGGAATTACCACTCCTCAAGCTCTCAAGATAGAAGGACATATCAAGAAGAAAAAGGTAATATTTTTGATTGATTCGGGTAGTACCCATAATTTTATTCATTGTAAGGTAGCCAAGGAATTGAATTGTTTCCTATACGCACCAGAATTTCAAGTGATGGTTGGGAATGGAGGAACTATAAATTTCTCTGGAAAATGCCATAATATCAAGCTAGCCATGGGGGAATATGTATTGAATATTCCAATGCTTTCCATCCCAATGGGAGGTGTTGATGTTGTACTAGGAGTACAATGGTTACAATCTTTGGGGATGGTAGCTTTTAATTTTCAAGAATTTTTCTTGAAGTTTTTTTCGGAAGGAAAGGAAATAAAATTACATGGCATCACAAGGAAGCCAGGAAAGATAACAATCTCTAATGTCATGACAAATCTTCTGAAGAAAGAACAACGGGGTGTAATTGCACAATTATGCTCACTGGAAGTTGCAACAACAAAATCATCTATTTCTCCAGATCTCCAAAAAGTCTTGGACAATCATTCCAAGGTATTTTATACTCCCAAAGGACTCCCACCTATTCGTGATCATGATCATGCTATTAATTTGATTCCAAGAAGTGTTCCTCCAAACATCAGGCCTTACAGATATCCTTATGTCCAAAAGAGCGAAATTGAACATATGATTACAGAAATGTTAGAGGCTGGTATAATTCAACCTAGTCAAAGTTCTTTCTCTGCTACATTAGTATTGGTGCTCTCTGCTATCCGCATGTGTCTGGATTATAGGGATCTCAATAAGCTCACTATTAAAGATAAATGTCACATTCCTGTGATTGATGAATTATTGGATGAATTACATGGAGCAGTTTATTTTACCAAGTTGGATCTTTGTTTAGGATATCATCAAATTAGAATGAAGACTGAAGGTATTCCAAAAATATCATTTCGAACTCATGAGGGTCATTATGAATTTTTTTTCATGCCTTTTGGCCTTACCAATGCACCTTCTACATTTCAAGGGTTGATGAATTCCATTTTCAAACCCTTCCTTAGAAAATTTTTGCTAGTATTTTTTGATGATATACTAATCAACAGTCTTGGAAGGATCATGTTCAACATGTTGATAGGGTGCTCAAACTATTGAGGAGAACAATTATATGCAAAAACATCCAAATGTTTCTTTGGAGTACAATAGGTGGAATATCTGGTCATATTGTATCTCACGAAGGTGTTAAGGTAGACCCTAACAAAATTAAAGCCATTAAAGAATGGAAATTCCCCACAGCCATAAAGTGGTTGCAAGGATTTATCTGGTTAACATGGTATTATCACAAGTTTTTTAATAATTATGGGAGAATAGCAGCACCTCTAACAACATTATTGAAGAAAGACGAATTTTCATGGACTCCTAAAGCAAGTAAGGCATTTGAACAGCTTAAAGATTCAATGTGCCTAGCACTGGTCTTTGCTACATTAGACTTCACAAAAACCTTTATTGTAGAGTGTGATGCCTCAAGAAATGGAATTGGTGTTGTTTTAATGCAAGAAGGAAGACTCATTTTTCGAAAGTCTTTCAATCAAAGGAAAGTATTTACAAAAGGCTATTTACAGAAGGAAATGTTGGCAATACTACATGCACTAAAGAAATGGCGACCTTACCTAATGGGAAGACACTTCAAGGTAAAAACGGATCATGATAGTCTTAAACAATTTTTGGAACAAATACTATCTTCAAAAGAGCAACAAAAATGGGTCATAAAAATGTTGGGTTATGACTTTTAAATCATCTACAAGAAAGGGAAGCTAAATGTTATTGTAGATGCACTCTCAATAAAGGATGAAGAGGTGGAAGCATTGCTTTGTGCCATTTCTATTATCCAACCATATTGGATAACCGAATCAAGGGATGAATGGAAGAAGGATGAAGAAGTGTGGACACTCATTCAAAAGTTGCAACAAGATCCTAGTACATCTGATACATTTAGTTTGTAATATTTCCAATCAATCCTAAGCTAATGGGAATATTCAATTTTGTTTTGTTTTCTATTTCATGAATAAAATTGTAAAGGCGGATCAATAAAACTCCTAAAACAGGAAATAAATCAATGCCACCTGTGAACAACGCTAAATCTAGGCTATTTACATAAGCACACTTAGGTGTGAAAGAGGTTGGGTCGTTTGAATGGGTCAACCATGACCAAATCAATAGCACTGTCTAGATGAAGTGAACCTCATTGATGCATAGCGCAGTATTAGTTGGAGGTGGCACATGTGAAAGAGGCTAAATCATTGAGATGGTTTAGGGTTTTGCAAGGTTCCTATCTTATAAAAGGAATAGGAGGGCAACATGAGAAGTTTGTTGATGAACATATTATTTCTGAAGATTTTGTCTGTTTAGACATTTCTTGCCTCTCTGGTTGTCTCGCCAGAGAATAACATCATGGAGCACCGGGTGTTCCCGACGGGGACCACCTCTTTCCTCGAGTAGCTTGCGAGGAGTTCTGGTGATTTCTTGGCCCACCATTAGGAATTTGGAAAAGCTCTTCTTCCAACTACAATGAAGATCCCGTTGTGGGTTTGGTTTTCTTTGTATGTCAGACAAGTGGAGGCTAGATCTACTCAGATCTGGACCATTCTAGTGCCTCTTTTTAGTGGGAAAGTCTTCTATCCCCTTGGCAAGAGAGTATTGGATGATTGAAGCACTGATTTCAAATCTTGGCTTGAAGCCACATATGTTCTAGAGTCTAGAGTGAAATTTTCATTCTAGTACTGCATTATTTGCAAGTGTATAGTTTCAGGGTGTTTTGGAACACTTTTGGAGGAGAGATGTCTAGTGTTGGGGTTCTGCCCTTCACTTTGGTGATCCATGGATTTTAGATCTATTCCATGTCATATTCAGATTTGATCTTAATACTGTTCTATTTTCTTCATAATTTCTGAATCATTCTGCAGATCTGCTGCATAAGATCTCAGATCTACTCCATGTACTCCACTTTTCATTGAAAACCTCAAGGGGCATTTGTAGAGGAGCCTATCTAGTGTACAAATTTGATATAGATCTAAATTTTCATACATAGATCTACTCTAGATCTGAGGCATAATATACTGTTGTTTCAGCCAATAAAAATAACGATGTCAGGATTTTTTAGTCAAATATATGGTTGCAACACCTCATTTTTTAGGATTTCTTCATGTAAAAGTCTTCTATTTCTGTTGTACATCTTATGGGCCACAATATAAATCTGATTTGTTGTTGTAAATGTACATATTGAGCCTCCATATTGGCCTCCTACTTTTATTTGGCTGAACTACGTTATTTCTGAGCAGTAATTTTTAGTATTGCTACTTGTTCCCATTTGGGATATTACATAGTTGGAAAAATGATTCCTTATGGTACAAAGATCACTTATATATTTGCAAGAATTTCCAAATAAAACAAAATATTCTTTTGGAATTGCACACTTCTCCTTTAGGAGGACACTTAGGATTTTTAAAAAATTACCACAGGGTGAAGAAATAATTTTTTTGGGATGGCCTTAAATCTGATATTCAAAATTTTGTGGCGGAATGTTTGGTTTTCCAACAAAATAAAGTTGAGACAATTAAGACCCCAGGTCTTCTACAACCTTTATCCATTCCAAGTCAATGTTCGGAGGAGATTTCAATGGATTTTATCACAGGGTTACCTAAGTCCAAAGGAAGGAGTGTCATCATGGTGGTAGTTGATAGGCTTACCAAGTATGCACACTTTTGTGCATTATCTCATCCATTTAAAGCGAGTATAGTTGCTACTACATTTATGGAAACAATTCAAAAGCTACATGGAAACCCGAAGATTATTGTAAGTGACAGAGATCCCATTTTTACAGGAAATTTTTGGACGAAATTATTTTCTTATTTGGGTACTCAACTAGCTCATAGCTCATCTTATCATCCTCAATCCGATGGTCAAATAGAGACAGTGAATAAATGTTTGGAAGGATATCTTTGTTGTTTTGTAACTGATAAGCAAGCACAACGGGTCAAGTGGTTACCTCTCTTTGAATGGTGGTATAACACTTCCTTCCATACTACAGCAAAAATGACCCCATTTATGGCACTTTATGGATATCATCCACCATCCATCACATATTATTTAAGGGAAAATGCTAGGGTTCAAGCAGTGGAGGATCACATCGAGCATCAACAAGAAGTTCTCCAACTCTTAAAGGATAACCTAAATTGGCACAAAATTGAATGAAACAATGGGTAGATCAACATTGTAGTGAGAGAAGTTTTGATGTGGGAGACTGGGTATTTTTACGGCTAAAACCATACAAATAAATGTCTCTTAAGCAATCTAATAAGGATAATAAATTATCGCCAAAGTAATATGGCCCTTACAAGGTTTTGCATAAGATAGGTACTATGGCATAAAAATTGGAGCTTCCTCCTTCTTCGCAAGTGCATCCAGTTTTCTATGTTTCATGCTTAAAAAATGTTATAGGGGACAAACTTCCAGTTCAAACAATATTGCCAGAACTTGATGAGGAAGGAAAAACCATATTGGAACCTGAAGAAGTCATAGAAACAAGAACTCGACAACTAAGAAATCGATCAATTTCAAAGGATCTCATCAAATGGAAGAACTTACCCAATGAATATTCTACATGGGAGGATGATAATTTCATATAAAAGCACCTAGAGCTACTCAAGCGTTGAGGACAACACATTTTTGAAGGAGATGAGCATGTTAGGTCCCTATATTACTAGTATAGTCCCTTATTGTTGTTAGTGTAACCCCCTTATTGTTATTTTTGTACCCCTATAACCCCCATATTGTTATTATTGTGCCCTTCAATTATTATTGTTAGGTCGGCTAGGATTACATTGTGGCCCCATGGACTCCTATATATAGAAAGGAGGTTTTTTCATTTGTATCATCCAAGAATTGTTCATTCATGTAATGTATTGGAGATTTCCCCCTCGAAGTGGCTTATTTATAAGGCATTGATATCTCTTTTCTTCTAATTTTGGAGTTGGTTTCTCAACAGTGAGCGTAGGTGGTAATTTGGGGAATGTAAGAGGATTTTTGGGTAATGATATATACGTGTGGAAGTATTTTGGATATCTGATGCTATATGGATCTTTCATAATAAGGTTGATGTGGACTTAAGTTATCTATTAGTAAGTTGCGAACTGTCTATGTTATGATAAATGTATCTGTGATCTGTTAATCCGCTGCCAATATTCTATTTTGTGATTATAGCTAATAGTACACACGTGTATGTGAGCCTGTTGTTTAGATCTGATAAACTGTATTCTAGTTATTTATTGAAACTCATGTGAACGACCTTTGGTTGTATAGATCTAATAGCTGTGGATCGGCTTAACTTACCTTCTCTCTCCCAGGGTGTAGAAACCTGGTTCTAGAACCCTCCCATATTGCTTCGGGTGAGACTTTAGCCTGCGCAAGCAGGTCACTGCCGAAAGGGCTAGTAGTATAATGGTTTATTGGCAAACCTTAACCTCTGAACCTGGGTCAGGACCCCTCAAGCCAACACCTGGTATTCCCCTTTGACCTGTTTTATTACCAACTCGGAGTCACCATACACGTAAATTTTCTTGCCACCTAAATTTTTGAGAATTTTCAAATCGACTATCAAAGCCTCATACTCTTCTTCATTGTTCGAAAAGTCGAAAACTAATTTTTAAGAAGACATTAAAACATTAGGAGGAATGTTAAGTGGCTGATTTATAGGGTTGTGAATCCACACTCCAATGTCAGCCCCTTCCTTTCCCAGGGCTCCATCGAAGTCCATGGTCCACAAACTACTTTCTTCATCAAGAAGCTACAAATTGGATGACTAAAATTTACTTGTTTCTTGAGAGAGTTCTGTTGTACCAAATTTTATGTAACTTTCACTGTTTCATCTCTTTTTTGGGTGGATGTTCTTGGTTCCAAACCACTTGGCATCTATTCTTGATTTTATGCATTTGCAATTTCTAAAACAGAATTTGAAAAATAAGAATTTTATGTTTTATCTTCAATCAACAATTTTGAAGATGTTGAAAATTCACCATTGAATAAGATAAATGACTCTAAATCCATGTGAAAAACATGTATGGGATGATTATTAGGCTTTTCTCTGCTACTAATCATTTACTTCATTTTAATTTCTTAGTATAGCTTTCTAAGTTGGCCAAAGACGGGAATTGTGGCATATGAAAATTTGAGCTGCAAGGTACCTATAATCTTCGATCCCCATGACTGGGAGAGAAAAATTCCATATATGGGAGGGATATCAGAGACAACAACATCCATGAGGACATTCTTGGTTGGGATTTTCTCTAAAGACACCACTAGGTCCATAATGAGGCCAAGACATTTCACCCTCCCTAAATCAAATGAATAAAGATCATGGTAACTTCTTGTGATATCCAAGCCTAATCTATCCATAATAGCCTTGGGCATGAGGTTATGAGAGGCTCCGTAATCAAGCATGGATTTATGGAAGACAAAATCGTGGATTTTGAGGCTACAATAAAATGGAGTGACCTCACTATCTTCTAAATCACCATCAACAACAGGAAAAAATAGAAGTTCCGGGTGATCATCACTCACATTAACCATGTTAGACATATGATCCACCCTAATAAACTTAGCTACTTGAAACTTATACTGGTTTTTCTTGACTATTTCAGTTAGAGGAATGGAAACTTTCAACTTTTTAATTTCGTTTTCAAGACTAAAAAGAGCAGAATGTTTTTTTACCTCTTTCAATGGTGCATCTTTCTTCTCATGCTAATATTTGTGTGAAATATCTTTCTTTTGTCCTCCATCTTGTACTTCTTTATCCTTATTCTAGTCGATGGTAGAAGCTTCATTTCCTTTAGCAGGATTAGGAACAACAGGTCCTTTGTCTTTGCTTTGATTTGGAGTGGCAGTTTCTTTATGATGAGCATCTATTTGAACACTTTTTTTTTTCCTGATTGGAGGCTATAAGAACATTCCTACTCCTCAAACCATACTACCTCTGCTTTTGAGTAAGACAATTCTAATGTCCCCTCTGATAATATTCCGTTCGTATTGATAGCATGTTGTCATTTGACAAGACATATTGTTGATCATTTAGTGCATAAATTTATGCAGAAAATTGATCTTCTTCAATGAGGAAAATAGGTTTATTTTCCTCAAATAAATGATTCTCGCCATAAATTTCTTCTTCATCAGGACCTTTTTTGTAGTTCTGATGAAATGGAATGCGAATTTGCTGCTAACTTTGTGGATCCTGACCCCTATGTTCCCTTTTCTTGATCCTATACCCAGGTTGCTAATTTTGACCCTTGAAATTGGGATTTCTAATGGAGGGTTCAGCTTGTATATCAGCGATGGACATTTTTTCCATCATCTTCTCGATGGTCTTGATTAAGACGTCTAATTTTCCCTCTGATGAAGTAGATGTTTCTTCCTTAATAGTGACCCTTTTCTCCATCTTGATTTTAAACTTTTTGATGATAAAAGTAGCTTCCATGCTCACTGTGTTTCTCTGCATTTCTTTAATATTTGATGGGTTCCTTTCCCTCAGCGGGTAATCCATGTCAGGATCGAAACCATTAGGATAGTGAAGTAAAGCAAGGCATGGAGGAGGCTTGATATTCTCAAGAATTGAATCATAGATTTTATTGAATCTAGCTGTAAAGTCTTGGACAGACTCATTGGGATTTGTTTTCAAGGTGTTATACTAAGCTAATATTTGCAATGGATTCTTCTTCTCCTCCCATTTTGTCATGAACAAGTTAATCAACTGTTGTAAAGTTTCTATTGAACCAGTTGTGAGAGAGTGGAACCATTTTTTAACCTCTCCAGAGAAACTTCGTGTTATAATGTGCATCTTGACATCATCATTGTTGATTTATTCAAGATATATGAAATCAACCACTTTGACAATGTGTTGGTAAGCAGTGACCTCTGATGTTCCATCAAAAAGGGAAAACCTTTGACCATAATTCTAAGGTAGTGCAATAACTTGTTGGGGTAAAATCAGTGGAGCAAATTTGGCCATGATTAATGGAGGGGGTTGTAAACGTGTTGATGGAGTGAAACCTTGCAGAGGTAATGATGGAATGAAAGGTAGAGATGATGATGTAGCTATATGAGAAGGCGTAATGAAATATGGTGAAGCAAAAGCCTGCTGTTGATATTGGAAATAAGCTATGTCTGAAGTTTCTTGAAATTTATCCACCAAGGCTTTAAGTTTGTAGAAATTAGACCAGAATTCACTATCAACCTCAGAATAAGAAGACTCAGAAAATGGTACAAAGGTTTCAATATCGATAGGATCAAAGACAGTTTCTGAAAGAAAGTTTTCAAATTTAGACCTGAACAAAAATGTTTCGAATTCTAAATTATAGGACAAATTTTCTGAAGCAAATCTTGTAGCCAAGGAATTTGATTTGAAAGAGGAGGAATAGCTCTTCCAACTTTCCGAGACTTGGTTTTCTGCTTTCTTAAAATACTTTAAAGTTCATTTATAATTGGTGAGGGATTTGGGTCTCGATTTGACCTAGTCTGTCTTTTAGGAGCCAACTTAGATAGGAATTTGGAATTTTGGCTTGAATTTAAGAACTCAGCTTGTTTCGAATGCAAGAAGTTGTTTCCCACAAGTCTAACCTTCAGTGAATCAAAGAAATTTTCCTAGGGAAGTTTTTGTAATTGCTTCCCAGCAATGCCACCAAGAATGTTATCACTCCCCTCAACTTCCCAAGGCTGAGAGTGGGTTTGAAGGAAGGTAACCACAAACCAGGCTTTAGGTTAGGTAGATAGCCCTACCAGGACCAGAGAGGGATATCTCAACGTCAATATGAAGTCAATTAAATGAATGAATATTTAATGATCTTAGGCTAGGTATGTAAGGTCAGTAAATATGGTTTTTTCTTGGTGTTTCTGTGTTGGATAGGAATGATAGTAAGGGTGACTAGGTCTAGGATTTTAGGTCAAATTTCAAGGTCAAGTTGCAGAGAATATGGATGAGGCTAGGTAGGTAGCTTGAAATAATGTTTAGTTTTTCATTGTGCATAGGATGAAATGATAGAAAATATGAATGAGCACTGAATTTAATTCATTCACTTAGAAGAACAAAAACATATAATGTAAACCTTATTAAGATAGAGCATGAAAAGGCATGCTTTCTTCTTATAAACTGACAAGATAAACACATAGAAGCATGTATATGAAAGAGGAAAATGTATCACTAAACATGATAATATAAAAATGTAGATAAAGAACAAATTCTCCAAGGCATACCACAGTATTCTCAACACAATTTCTGCAACTTTGATTTCATTCCAAAATGCTTATACAATAGATCCACTACAAAAAACAATTATCCAACCCAAGAAAAGACTAAAGTGGGGCTAATTATATAAAATATGCATAATTAAACCTAATAGGGTCGAAATCCCATCTAAAATGCATCATAAATGCATGAGATGAGTCATTTCCTAGAATATAGGGAGGTTAGAAACCATTCCCTCAAATTTAGCCATAGACTAGGAGTGTGTGTAACCCACATTAAATTACATATTTCCTCATGATAAGAGGAAAAAACCAACTAAATTACTCCAATACCAGCTCAAAGGACAACAAAACGTTGAAAATATGACTTTTTCTAGGCTTGACAAGTGTCCCGAGGAATCCTATGCAGATGTGTAACACTTTTTGATAGATGTGTAACACCTTTTTACAGATGTGTAACACTTTTTTGCATCTAATTTTGAGGGACTTTTAGGACTTCAAATCCAAATATAGAAGATAGGTCAACTAGCCCTGTGTGTTTAGTTTCCATAACATCTTGAATTTTAAAAAATGACCCATGGGAAGGCCTCCAAAAGTTGATTCTCCCAAGGTTACTCTAGATGCGTAACAAACTGTAAAAAATAATGGTAGAAGCTTAGAAAACTGGTGTTTTTTTTTTCTTCCAAAATAGAGCTTGTCCTGCAAAAATGGTTTCTGATATGTGATGTGCTCATCAAAATTAATCCAACCATGTAAGCTATTCATCATTTGGATGACCTAGTAAAAAGTGTAACAACTTGGCGCTACACATCTTTGAATGTTGAATTTCCAATTTAGTACAAAAATCACCAAAACTGCAAAAAGTGCTCAAAATCATCCAAAATTTCTTATATAAGACCTATGGGGGGTGGGCTAAACAACCATAGATGCCTCAGCAAGGAGGTCTAAATTTTCTTTCTCCTTAAGCTTCATTTGAGCCTCTTTGAGCTTCTTTTTCACTTGTTTATGCTTGATTTATGAAATTTTGTTCTTGGTAAAATAATGATTGGCCATATGCCTCTGGAGGTTACTTTTCTTCTTGGATTTCTTGAACATATTCTCAAGGTTCCCATTGACTCTATCAAGACAATACTCTCTGTCTTGATTGATCTCATCAAGAATCAACTCATTAAAGGTCTGCCAACCTGCTTTAGGAGCTGTTGATTATCTTTCTCTCTGAAGCACCTTTTTTAGGGCCATTTTCCTTTGTATTCCTATTTTTGTTTCAACCTCTGTATCTTCCAACTCATCATCATATGGAATCTCTTTTCCCTTGCCCTTTTCTGCATCAACATGTACTTTAGGTTTGTCTTGGAGGAGCAGTTTTACCTTTAATTGGAGATTCTCTTGTTGTAGGAATGTAATATGAGAATTTTCAATGGAGAAAATATCCCTCAACTCTGCTATTTCCTCATCCTTATCCTTTGTGATATCTTCAAATGATTTGTCCTCAAATTTTTCTTCCATGTCAACATCTATGGTCACTTTTTCATCATGTCGGTGCAATGGTGATTCAATCTGATGCATGAGTGGTTGCTCCTCTATTTCTCTTTGCTCAGCTATAATGTCAAGTGTAGATACAATTTTGATGTATTTGGGAGAAAAGACCTACCTATTTCCCTTATCATAGGTGTGAGCAACCTAAATAACCCTAGGAGCCTTTGAAATACGATTTTGCATGCTAGAAGAGCCAACCTCCATCGATTGTGCTGATACTGATGGTGATGGTGGGCCATGCATGATAGGAGGACTAGTGGTGGGCGCTCCTGCTACTTTCTCCATGAAGGTTTCTCAGGTCATGTTGATGGCTGAGAGATGATCCAAGACAATGAGTTTGACTAGACCATGGTGGAAAAGACTTGGTTGATGATATTTGTTTCTGCTCTAAACCTTCTCAATCATTCTAACCAATCTTCAGTACAAGTAATGTGGAAATTCAAGTGGTTTAGTAGAGGTAAAGTACATAAATAATAAGATATGGTACTTGTACAACCTGGAGAATCTCCCTTCACATGTGAAATATTTAATAATTAACCTTATAAAATAAGCATATATGTTAAGGATGTGCCTAGAAGGGAATATGTACTCAGGTTCTCTCTAGCATGAGGTTCAAGGAACGGTTTGTATTCTTCAAGATCTATGTCCATGCCCTTAAACCAATTTTTTCCATGACTAGGTATACTTGTTGCTGAAGAAATCAAATTTGCTGATAAGTTGAACTCTACACCTGCAATGATGCCCTTTCCCATAGTGAAACTTATGGCAAATAATCTTGTCAATTGGAGATGACAACCTTCTTCCATGATTTTCTCACAGAATCTCAAGCATCTGATCCTCTCAAAGGATACTTTGGAAAAAGGCGAGGCATTAACATCTTGCAAAGTGGATGGTTCAAATATGATGTGGCGCCCTCCTTTTTGGATTTTATTCTCACTCTCCATAATATCTATCAAAAGGATGAAACCCTAGGTGTTTAAGATGTAATGGGTATGTTATGAATCTGGAAAAATAGAGGAGGGTTAGGGTAGGTTTAGGAGGGTGACATGAAGGGTAGTGAAGGCAAGAAAAATTCCCCCAAAAAATCAGGAGGTAGGGTTGTATGTTGGCTTCAAAACACAAGTGAAATTTGGTGAAATGGATGTAAATAAGGTTATCAAATTAAAAAAAAATAGGGATTTCCTAATTCTGCAATGGAAAAGTAGTAAGAAAATTAGGGTTTGATGGAAATTAAGTGTAGGGAGGTTGTGAATGGTATGGAATGATAGGATATGGTTTGGGGAAGGTGTATGATGATATTAAATGATATGGCTAGGGTTTGGTCCACTGAAATATTTCAATGATAAGAAGAAGTGAAAACATAGTGGAAAATGAGGTAAGCAAGAAAATCAACACTATGCTTGATAAATTGAATTAAGGAAGATATGAGGTGCTTACTTACTGTTGAAGAAGCTTTAAAAGCTTATGGAAATGACCTTGGAGCTTAGATGAATGATTTGGGAAAAAAATACCAAAAACACAACACACTGACAGATGTGTAACAACAACCTCTAGATGTGTAACAACACTCTCCAGATACGTAACAACACTATACAGATGCGTAACAACAATGTTGGCTTTAGGGTTCTTGAACCAATTTTAGCTTAAGGTTTTCCAAAAAACCCCTGTACTACTGGCCCTTTCGAAAATGGTCTACCTACACTGGTCAAGGTCTCACCTGAAGTAGTATGGGAGGGTGCTGGAACCAGGTTTCCGCACCCTGAGAGAGAGAAAGTTAATTAAAGTGGGTCCCCTAAGATCTAACAGACCTGCACAGGAGAAGCCCTAATACAGAACTTCTTAATAATATATCAGCAGAGCAGAGATCGTAAATAATAGGTAAATTGAGTAGAGTATTTAAACCAGATCTACACATTCATAATATCGCATCCACATGCGCATTATTATATCATCAATATTCAGTGAGAAAAAAAAATCTTTGAACATAAGCGTAGCTAATAATCATAACACAACAACACTTAAATATCATTAATATCCTTCTCATTCATTCATATCTAGATCCGAATTACAGAGTCTATTTACAAACCTGCGTACACGGCCAGGGGGGTTTGCACGCAACAAGACTCAAGGTCTTCGTGCACATAGCCAGCAGGAGCCCTTACCCAGAAAATCAACAAAAAAGACCCACAATTTTATATCTAAGCTTAATCACAACTTAGCCTCCTCTAGACTTGATTTATCTAACTATTTATAACATCTTATCCCATGTTACTCTATGGTTTGCAAACCGTGGTTTGCGGACTCTTGGTCTACACTTTGACCCTTTACAATTCATCGAGGGCTTTGACCCATGCCAAAGCTCCTGTGCTAGACTAAATATTATAAGATATTACAAAACTGGACCAAAAATTTGGTTAGGAGACCTAGTTCAACAAATCTTCCAACACGATCTTGTGACTCGTCCCAAGTCACAACGTCGGTAGGGTCTTCATAATTTCCTGGAGCTGCGTAATAGTAGCAGCCAACGGGGGCAGAAAACCTATGCTCTGTGTGGCTGAATTCTACACAATATCAACCAACTTTTATGAATTTGGTCCTTCAATAGTTGCGGTGACACTTTTCAAGGTCTGATTCAACTATCTCATGGCCCCCTCTAACTCCTGCGAAAGCTTGAGAGATTCATCAGCCTAGGGTGTTAGATGGTCGTTGAGTACCTACTTCTTGCACTGAAGCCCCACAATTTCACTTCTGAGCGCATGGCTGGTCCGAAGGCACGCTAGTCGTTGGGCGGGGAAGAGGGTTGTCATAGTGGCTTCCATCTGCTCAAAATATTTCTCTTTTGTTGCAGCTACTAATCGATTTGGCGAAGGAGGGGGTCACACTACACTCGGGACCATAAATCCATAACAATGTCAAACAATGAGGTGTCCTGAGTGATTATGCGGTTGTACTGGTTGTAGCTTCTATGACAAGCATGTCTCGCTGGGCACGCACCTCCGGAGGGGTTTCAGGCTGGAGCTTGGCCTAATGTGATGCTATCTGAAGCTCCAAATCAACCTTAACAACCTGTACTTCACTTCGATATGCCTTCAAAGCAACGACCAAGCCTTCAACCTTGGCTTGCAGCGTAGTGGAGGTAGGAATTACTTCTGGCATATCCTCACAGATATGGTCAATCAATTTCTCTAATTCAGCTTGCTACGCGATGGCGGTGATGTGGGTTGCATGGGCTTGGGCGGCTTCAGTGGATTTAGTGAAAATATTTTTCTCGGATTTGCTAAGGTGTTGTTGCACTTGCAGTTCTTTGTGTTGAAGCTCAACGATGATGGAGGTAAGCAAGTCATGAATTTGCACACCCGTTAAGTGCCCAACATCAAGATCAACTGAAGAGCATGCATGGACTTGGTTGCATAATTCCGTGGGTATCATCACAAAAGTTGCGCCCGAGCAGGGTTTGCAGGAACTTACCTCTAAATCCTTTGAATAACCTTCATTCTACTTTCAAATATGAAAAAAACTGATCAACTAAAATTTTTGTCATGAATCCTCCCAAAATACTATCAAACCAGTGGTCTACAATCCTGGTAATCTTGTTATCAGTATTTTCCAATTATTGGATCAGTTCGGGAGTCCACTGCATGACCTGATTGTCTTTCCAACAAGTCTGGAACTCCGCCAATCATGCGAACCACTCTTTTAATTCTTGTGTGAAGGATACGAAGAATATTTCATGCACCTACATAAAAATATACTTGCTTCTCCACTCTTCAACCAATAGCTTCTTACTTCTATTCTATTTTAGGGAAAACTTCTGAATCTTCTTTTGGAACCAGTCCTCAACCCCAGGCTTCAATGGCTGCCAATGACCCAATGGCATTACCCGATCCCTCTCTCAAAATGATCTCGGTCCCAGAAACGAAACCATTTGTTGGCTTTAGGGGTCTTAACCCAGGTTAAAATTTAAGGCTTTCCAACAAACCCCTATACTATTGGCCCTTTTGGCAATGGCCTGCTTGCGCAAGTCAAGGTCTCACCCGAAGTAGTATGGGAGGGTGCTGGAACTAGGTTTCCACACCCTGAGAGAGAGAAAGTTAATTAAAGTGGGTCCCTTCAGATATAACAGATCTACACAAGATAAGCCCTAATAAAAATCCTCTTAACATTATATCGGTACAACACATATCGTAAATAACAGGTAAATTGAGTAGAGTATTTAAACCAGATCTACACATTCATAATATTGCATCCACGTGCGCATCAATATATCATCAATATTTAGTGAGAAAACACAATCTTAGAACATAAGAATAGCTGATAGTCATAACACAATAACACTTAAATATCATCAACAGCCTTCTCATTCATTCATATCCAGGTTTGACTTACAGACTCTATTTACCAGCCCACGCACATAGCCAGCGAAGTCTGCACACAGCAGGACTCAGAGTCTCCGCACACATAGCCAGCAGTAGCCCTTACCTAGACAATTGACACAAAAGATCCACAAGTTCATATCTAAGCTTAATCACCACTTAGCCTCCTCTAGACTTGATTTATCTATCTATTTATAACATCTTAGCCTGAGCTACTCTATGGTCTACAAACTGTGGTTTGCAGACTCCTGGTATACCCTTTGACCCTTTACAATTCATCAGGGGCTTTGACCTACCCCAAAGCCCCTGCACTAGACTAAATATTACAAGATATTACAAAACTGGAGAAAAAATTTGGTTAGGGGACCTCGTTCCAACAAATAGTCTCGAGATGCATAATAAAACTATCTATATGCATAACAACACTCTCCAGATGCGTAACAACAGTATCCATATGTGTAACATACCTCTTTTGGAGTAGTTTTCTTGCTTTTCTTCAAACCCTTGACAATAATGGATCAATTCTGAAGGTAAGAGAGGAGCTCTACCAATCATGAAAATACAATATGAGTTTAAAAAGCCTTCTTTTTCCTTTTTATAACATCTTGAAATGACTTTTTGTCTTTTAGTGAAACAAAAGACTTTGATGATAGTTTTTCTTTTTTGGAACAATTTGAAAATGAAACAAGTTTTGAAATAAGACAAAGTGTCTTACTTTATTCCCCTAACTATGCTAACTCCCTTTAAAATACTAATATGATGAAAATAAAGCTTTTTTCACCCCTTTTAGTGACATTTTTAGACTTTTCAGTGGCAAAACAAGGACACCTAGAAAACAAACCTAGATGGGAGATGGAGTAACTGACCTAAGAATATAAATGAAAATGAATTACATGACCTCTGAGATGATGATGGCCATGGATGGAATGAGGGGAGAAAAATTTCTAACCTATACCATATGCAATGACCAAAATTTATTTGAAAACTTGTTTGAAAAGACAAAATTTTGATGTAGGACTACTAAAAAGTAAATTGAAAGAGCATGTTTGATCACTGAACATATTGACACTAAAAATATCCACAACAGTAACTAGCTCACATGTTCACCTCATAAGTTCATAAAAATTTGTCATTGATGCATATTAATCACATCTACAAAGTTATTCCAAATTAGTACGACACACTATCATAATTAGGTTGACTCATACCTGAATGTCATAACCCTAACCAACTAAATAGGCCAATCCAATTTAGCATGATACATATAACATCAAGATATTAATGCTATAACCATAATCATCAAGTTAAATAACATATAACAACAATAAGTTAACATATAACATACTCATCAACAACATATAACATAATCATCAAGTTAATACCATGCATGACTAACCAATAGATGTACATATGCTCACACTAATTAACTAACATCTACCATGACATCAATAGAATGAGAGGCATACACATAACCATAATGCATATGAATAAACTGATCAACCAAATTTTATCACACATGTAAGCATAATAAAAATAGAATGAAAAACATATAATTAACCTTAATTCTTACAGCAACCATGAATCACATACCTGCATGCCAAACATAAAAAATTGTATGATGATCTTCTTGCCTCGATGTCCAATGGTGAAAATTCACTTTGATGGTATGCATCTTCTACTCTATATTAGCCGACACATTAACATCATAACATACCAATATCATCATGATAACCTAATTGCATACAATGATCTTATGCACAACAACCTTTGACCATACCAATGCAAACTTGACTATATGAACCCACTTGACATGTACAACCAATCTTGAACAACCAAGGCATGTCCCACATATAACATCACATAAGCAAGCATACACAGATAAAATCGAAGCATGACCAATATTTAACCCTAGAATAAGAAATAAATGCATGTACAATATGTAACAATATGTATGCAAGCGTGCACAAACAATACATAAGCATAAACAACACATAACTAGTCAGACACTCATGAAAATATGTTTAGAACAACACCATCAACACTTCCATGGTGACACCACTGCCACCATGGCCAAGACAACATAGATGCAACAATAACATACACCAAAATCATACTAAACACACATGAAACCAACATAAATGCATGATCAACACACTGCGCATCCAATCTGGGGGTTGAACCATGCTCTGATACAACTCTGTAACACCCTCTTCCCACAAGCAACTGACCAACCAGGGTAAAAATGTGATAGGAGGCTATTATAATGAGATTCAACCTCCTATGAGACCTTAAGGAATTGAACCAACAGAAAACACCACCTAAAGACCTTGTACAACAACCACAACACCCCCATGAGGTAGCCCAACCACTCAGGCCTCTTACCCCTGATTCAAACTTACATTTTGACCCCCTTTGAGCCATATTCATAGGCATAACACTGCATTTCAGGGGATAGAAGGCTATAGCACGAGGAATAATATTGCATGCCAGCAGCTAAGGCCCCAAATTCTCAGTTTTGTGCTTGAGGCTCTAGGATTTGAGCCAGCTTTTTAGGCCCAGAGCCCATGTCATTTCCAAGAACTTCATGAAAACTTAAGGGAGGATAAATAACAATAGGAAAATAATATGGAAGCAATCACATCAACAAGAACTCATCTAGACCCCTCCTAAACATAAAATAATTTTGTCAAACATGTCACAAACATTTAATCTACAAGTGTAAACAACATATTTAAACAAAGGGGTCTCATACTTATATGAGAATCACTAAGAAGCATTTCTCCCTTACATCATTAGCTGAAATACATTCTATTTGACCATAGATACATTTTTCATTCATTTACAATTAAAAACATGGATAAAAGCATAAATCATCACTGCTCAAATACATGCTTATAACCAACACAATTTAAAACACAAAAATACAATGGATACAACAACAATAGAATCAAAATAGAATCCAATACATTTGCATACAAAATACCCAAGGAATGAGCTCTTCATTCCTGAATGTAAAAACCAACCAGATATGGGACTTGCACGTTCCACCCGACCATAGATTGGATGAGCCAAGTCTCTCTTCAGCCAATCACCCCAGTGCTGTATTCCAAGAATGAATGTGGGATATCATCGAAATCATCAATCAAAACCAATCCAAGGATTCTAGAGGCCAAAACACATCAACCCTCGAACATTTATTCCACCTCATGGTCGGACATCACAACCATCACAGATTGGTCTCTACCCAAGATTCTACAAGGCTCGAAAGTGTTTATTCCAACCAAGGCTCCAAGACTAGTAACTCAACCCCAGTTTTTTTCTAGATCTAGAGGATTTGTTCAACCAAGGCTCCAGGGCTAGTAACTCAACTTAGCTAGGGATTGAGAGCATTTTTCCAACCAAGGCTCTGGACTAGTAAATAAACCCAACAAATATCCATCGGGCTCCAGATCATTTTTCCAACCAAGACTGCAGGAACTAATAACTCAACCCAACAACTAAAGGAATCATGAGAACCGACTAGAAAAAAATCAATGGAAATAAACCCACTGTTGGGTATGTGTTATATTCTTTTCATGACTAGTTATGCATGGGGGGGTCATAGGGGGGGCATCATCCCCCCTGTACGTTGCACTGGACATAGTAAGGGGTTCACAGGGGGGGCGCCCCACCCCCCGTTCGAGGTTCGGGGCAGCACCCCGAGAAATTTTTTTGGACCCTATTTTTCGGTGGGCGGACCCGCTTATGGTTTTGTGCATGGGTTTGCACATGGTTTTTGGGCATGATGGTTTTCGTCCCCTGGTATTTTGTAGATCCATTCACAGGAACTACAATTATGTTCTAATCCAGGGTTAATGGATTGGGGTTTATGTATGCTTTGGCATGTATAAATATGTGTTATAACACTAAAAGGAATATAATGAAAAATCAAGCTGGTTGTCCCAATTTGGGATCCAGGGGAAAATATTTGTGTATATATGTTTTATGTTTTATGCTCTTGCTATTGTTTCTTTTATGTTTTTAAGATTCCTTTGCAAATCATTTATGTACAGGGTTAAAACCTACATTTGGTATCGGAGTTGTTTCGGCTTCAAGGGGACACCTTTGCTGCTGAGGGTTTTTTTTCTCGGGCCTGTGGTAGACCCTATTCAGTGGGAGATCTGTGGGATCGATTCTTGCGGTGAAAGAAGATGGCGAGAAGTGGAAAGATAGAGATTAAGAAATTTAATGGTCAGAGTTTTGAGTTGTGGAAGCTCAAGATGGAGGATCTGCTAGTGGATAAAGATCAGTGGATCACGGTAGATCCAGGTACTAAACCAACAGCAATGTCAGATGAAGATTTTAAAATTTTGGATCAGAAGGTGAAGAGCACAATACAGTTATGTGTCTCAGATTCGGTATTGTTGAATGTATCTGGGGAAGCTACGGTGAAGAATTTGTGGGACAAAATTGGGATGTTGTACCAATCTAAGTCTCTGGTGAATAAATTGTTTATGTGGAAAAAGTTGTATAATCTGAGGATGAAGGATGGAGACTCAGTGACAGAGCATCTTAACGCCTTCAATACTGTGGTAAGTCAGTTCTCATCTATTGATATTAAAATCTCAGATGAAGATATGTGCATCATTTTTTTGTGCTCTCTACCAAACTCATGGGATAGTCTGGTTATTGCAATAGGTAGCAATACAACTACCTTGAATTTTGATGGCACTATCTCATCCTTGTTGTTGGATGAAATGAGACGAAGAAATATGGAGGGTTAGAATGGAGATGCCTTATCTATACGAGGAAGGTCCCAAAATAGAAACAAGAATAAGGTTTCGAGTGGGAGATCTAAATATAGAGGGAGATATAAATCTCCTAGAAATTTTGTAAAGGTGTGTTGGAAATGCGGAAAGGAAGGGCACTATAAAAAGGACTGCAGATCTAAAGCTCCTGAGAAAGGAAAGGGATCTGATGATGCTCCTTATGCAGAGGAAAAAACCACCTCGAATGAAGGTGGGGATGTGTATTTGGATTCTTCTTCAAATACACATGTAGATCATGAGTCATGGTTGATTGACTCGGGTGCATCCTTTCACTTCACTCCCCATAGGGAGTGGTTCTACGAGTATGAGAAATATGATGGCGATGATGTCTTCTTAGGTGATGATAGGAAGGCCAGAATCGCTAGACGTGGAAAATTCAAGCTGAAGCTGCAAAGTGGAAGGATTAGAACACTTCCTGGTGTTTTACACATTCCTGCATTGGCCAGAAATTTTATTTATGTAAGCAAGATGGATGATGCAAGTGTAAAAACAGTGTTCGAGAAAGATACCTGTAAGATAGTTCAGGGAGCATTGGTATTAATGTGGGGAGTTCGGATTGGAACTCTGTACAAGATATAGGGCAGCACTGTTATTGATGGGTGCAACAATTTTGTGGTTCCTGAAAGTGGAGCAGAAAGCTTAGCTGTCTTTGGAGAAAAGACCATGCTATGGAATCAAAGGCTTGGACATATTGGAGAGAAGGGCCTTCGGATACTGCATGGAAATGGTAAGGTAGAAGGTATGTCTAATATCTCTCTGGATTTTGATTTCCATGAACATTGTGTATATGGGTAGCAGAATCAGGTGAGTTTTCCCTCTGGTGCTAAGAGGGCAAACAAGATATTAGAGCTTGTGCATAGTGATGTGTTTGGACTTGTGTCGGTTCCATCACTGGGTAAGTATGTGTACTATGTTTCATTCATAGATGAATTCTCAAGGAATACATGGATATATTTCTTGAGTAAGAAATCTAAAGTCTTTGACAGATTTAAATAATTTAAGGCTCTGGTGGAAAACTAGACAGAGAAGAAGATAAAGGTGTTGAGGACAGATAATGGTGGGGAGTTCTGCAAGATATGTAAGAAGTGTGGTATAGCACGGGAGAATAATACTCCATACACACCTCAAAAAAATGGAGTTGCAGAAAGAATGAAAGGAACGTTGATGGAAAAGGAAAGAAGCATGCTTAGTGGTACCAAGTTAGGACAAGAATTCTGGGTAGAGGTAGTGGATATTGCATGTTACTTGGTTAACAAATCACCTTCATTATCGTTGGAGGATAAGACTCCACATGAGGTATGGACTGGTAATAAACCCTCTCTTTCACATTTGAGGGTATTTGGATGTGATGCATATGTACATGATCCAAAGGAGAAAAGGACCAAGTTGGATAATAAATTTGAAAGGTGCATCTTTATTGGGTATAAGGATGGTCTAAAGGGTTACAAGATTTGGAACCCGGAAACAAGGAAGGTTGTGTACAGCCAAGATGTTGTGTTTAGAGAGGTGAAATATGTTGTTAAACATGAAGTACTACCAAAGGAACCTGAGAAGATACAGTTTGAGCTAAAGGAGGATGAATCAGACTCTACAACATAAGAAGACTTAGAAGAGGAAGAGCCACAAAATCTAGCTGTGAGAAGATCAATTCAGGAAAGAAGACAACCAGAAAGGTATAGTGCATGTGCTTTCTATTCAAATTTTTCTTTAACTATAACTGATGATGATCCCAGAACCGTCAGGGAGGTAGTAGATTCAGAGGATGGAAAACTCTGGAAGGATGCCATGGTTGATGAAATGTCATCCTTGCATAAAAATGAGGCATGGGATCTGGTGGAGTTTCCGGCTGGAAGGAAGCCCATCGAGAGAAAATGGGTGTTTAAGAAGAAGATGAATGTAGAAGGAAAGGTGGAGAAATAAAAAGCTTGGTTGGTAGCAAAAGGTTATTCCCAGGTGCCAAGAATTGATTTTGGTGATATTTTTTCTCCTGTTGCCAAAGTTACTTCTATTAGATTACTTTTATCTGCTGTTGTTTCATTTGATTTTGAGGTAGAACAGATAGATGTGAAGACAAAATTTCATCATGGGGATCTAGAAGAGGAGATCTACATGAAACAACCTAAAGGCTTTATGGTGAAGGGGGGGAAAGAACTGCTATGCAGGGTTAAAGAAGTCTCTGTATGGGTTAAAAAAGTCACCAAGGATGTGGTATCAGAAATTTGATACCTATATACGGGGACTTGGCTTCACCATAAGCAAGGAGGATCGTTGTGTTTATTTTAAATTAGTTGGTGACCATGTTATTTATTTGGTCTTGTATGTCAATGATATGTTGTTGATTGGAAATGACAAAGAAATTGTCCAAGATTTGAAGACCCAACTGTTCTCCAAATTGAACATGAAGGATCTTGGTGCTGCAAACTATATTTTGGGCATGGAAATTAGGAGAGATCGGGCAAAGAGGAAGCTCTGGTTAAA
Source organism: Pinus albicaulis (assembly GCA_034641835.2). Classification (NCBI taxonomy): domain Eukaryota; kingdom Viridiplantae; phylum Streptophyta; class Pinopsida; order Pinales; family Pinaceae; genus Pinus; species Pinus albicaulis. The sequence goes on from CM076572.1 coordinate 1,399,289,299, forward strand.
CCAGAGGAAGTATGTCAAGACTATATTGTAGAGGTTCAATATGCAGTATAGTAAATCGGTGAATGTTCTGATTCCTGTAGGTGTAAAGCTGTCTACTGAATAGTGTCCCAAGACACAAGAAGAAGAGGAGGATATGTCCTGTGTTCCATATGCAAATGCATTGGGTAGTCTAATGTATGCAATGGTTTGTACTAGACCAGACATTGCACATGCAGTGGGAGTATTGAGCAGGTTTATGTCAAACCTAGGGAAGGAGCATTGGACAACAGTGAATTGGGTTTTCAGATATTTACGTGGCACTAGTGATTATGGCTTGTGTTACCAGGGTAGACCAGGATTGGAAAGAGTGTTGGAAATTTGTGGTTTTTTTGATGTAGATAGGGCTGGAGATCTGGACCAAAGAAGATCTACAAGTGGGTATGTGTTTAGCCTATTTGGAGGTGCAGTCAGATGGATGAGTAAAAGATAGTTTGTAGTGGCTCTTTCAACTACAGAGGAAGAATACATGGCAACCACTCATGAAAGCAAGGAAGCAGTTTGGTTGTAGAGATTGTGTTCAAGTATGGGGTTGGTGCAGCAAGATATAAGGATAGATTGTGATAGCCAAAGTGCAATTTTCTTGGCTAAGAACCCTGCTTATCATTCAAAGACAAAGCACATTGATGTTCAATATCACTTTGTGAGAGATGGATTCAAGGAGAGTCCGGGTGTTCTTGGTAAGGTGGAAAGGTGGACACTTTGAAGAATGTTGCAGATGCATTGACGAAGTCTGTGAGCACTCAGAAGTTCTCTTGGTGTAGAGAAAAAATGGGTGTTGCAGAGTTGGGCTAATGACTAAGCTCTCTTATGGCCCCCTGCGGAAAGAAAACAAAAAGTGGGAGAATGTTGTGTATGTGTTATATTCTTTCCACGACTACTCATGCATGAGGGGGTCACAGAGGGGGAAATAGCCCCCCCTTGTACGTTGCACTGAGTGCAACAAGGGGGTCACAAGGGGGGCGGTAGCTCCCCCTATTTGAGGTCCGGGGCAGCGCCTTAGGAAAAAAAAATTTGGACCCTATTTTTCGGTGGGCAGACCCGCCATGGTTTTGTGGCATGATGGTTTTCTACCCCCTGGTATTTTGTAGATCCGGTCAAGGGAAATACGGTTATGTTCTAATCTAGGGTTAATGGATTGGGGTTTATGTATGATTCGACATGTATATATATGTGTTGTAACACTAAAAGGAATATAATAAAAAATCAAGCTGGTCGTCTCGATTTGGGATCCAGAGGAAAATATTTGTGTATATCTGTTTTATGTTTTATGTTCTCGCTATTGTTTATTTTATGTTTTTAAGGTTCGTTTGCAGATAATTTCTGTACAGGGTTAAAACCTACACCCACAACATCATGGTTATCCAGGAAATGTCAAGGCTAGGAAAATCCACATGCATACACCATGCATGCCAAAACTCGTGAGGGAAACATACATGCACTTAGAACCTGTTGTAGATGTTGATCCCGATGTCCTCTTGCGCTTTCCTTCTCTTCCTTTTCCTTATTGCTCCAAATCACCAAGTATCCACACTCTCAAGGAGTGCTCCAAGAAAACTCTAAGTATCGAAGAGTATGAGAGAGAAATAATAGAAGACAACTCCAAAATTGAAGTAACCAAAAGATTTGAGCAAAATCCTGCCAATTGATCCTCATAAGCCTTTTTATCAATGAGGCCTCCATTTTCTTCAATTTCCATTATTTTCCTTCATTTTACTCCTCACATGCAACTTGCGACCTTTCATCTCCCTTTTCTCCTAATTTCTGTTATTTTCATAAATAAAATGCCAATATATGCCTCATGCCTTTCCAAATCCATTGCCATTACCTTTGCTAATTTCCTTTAGCCATAATAACTGAAATGAATACCCAATAATGTGTTTTTCCCAACATTCAGCTTGGAATACATGTCCCATCAACCATTGTTATTATTTTAACTTTATTGCATGGAATTTTCACTAGGGTTGTTACACTTCCCATGGTGTTACTTATAAACCATAGGGAAAAAACGTTATTTAAACTTCGCTGAAACTATGTTTGGGGGAAAAGGGTTAGGGCTAATTCCCTAGCCCTCGTCATCTGGCACCCCACGTAACCAAGGGAGTTGAGACCAGAGGGCCCGGGGCTTAGCCTCGACCCAAGGTCACATAACACTTCACATGACCGACAAGAAGAGATTTGGGCATTGACAGAGTAGAGGGGCAGGGTTAGAGGCCTATCCCCAAGCCATATGCTATGTAACAAGACCATGGGTGTATAGCAGACACTAAGGAACATGCACGGAGATAAGGGGGCCAACCCCAGGATCTTATGGCACACATGTGACCACGATGCAGAAGTTAAGGGGCCTGATGGGAAGGGTGTGTCGTTGGCCCAACCCTTAGTCTTGTGGACCCAATTTAATCATAGAATCAATATTAAGGTGCTATATTGGCAGGGGCAGGCATTAAGGCTTAGCCTGCAGCCTTATGAGCCATGTGGCCCGGTTTTTCGCCCTTAAGGGTTATTGGGCTAATTAAGTTTCCAACAAATTGCACTATCCTATGATGAAATTATTGACTCGTTAGCGGAATATAAGGTGTATTTGTAGGACGATTAGTCTATTAGTTTGATTTGTAGGACAAATAATAACAAAACTATATAGATAGCTTGTAGAGCTATATCTTTATGAGTTTTTGCCAATTTGAGCTATAGAAGAGTCCACTAAGGGGTTTTTGGACATTACACGGAGTATTTACACCATTTTTTGGTCATCTAACCTTTCATCATTAGATGGACCCAAGTACACCATGTAAGACCAGTTTTACCCCAAGTAAAACTGCTTTCACTATGTTAATTAGGAGACCCCCAAAGGAATAATTAATTAAACCATAATTTAATTATTATTCCCAGTCATGTTTAACCCAAAAACAAAGAAATTAATGAGATAAACCCATAGTTATCTTATTATTTTCTAGGAATAATTATTTAATAATATTCCTTGTTAAATGTGACCAAATCAACCACCATTAATCAAATAAATCATTATTTATTTGATTATATCCCAACCACTTCCTTAAAAAGATAAATAAATAATTTATTTATTTATTTTTCACTAATCGAGGGATTTGACCCAAGTCAAACACCCTTTCCCTCCAACAAATAATAATAAAATATTCCATAGAGGTGGATCTAGATGTGATTAACATTATTTTAATCATGCACCAAGATCTAGAAGGACCCAATATTTTGTTGTAAATAGGAGGGTTTTCCCCATCATTCTTCACCTTTTGTTGCATACTAGATCACTCTGGATCTATACACTCGGTCTCATTTTCTGCCATTGTTGCTCCCATTGAGCTCTACCTTCTACATTGGGTTTTCTACATCTACAAGAGAGAGAAAGCTTAGATCTGAAGTGCTGAGGACTACAAAGAACCCATCCCGTTGAGGAGATCTGGATACACCTTCTTGTTTCCTCCCAGGTGCCCTGTAATATAAAAATTCATTCAAAAATCGTGTTCTTGTCTTGTCTGTTGGATGCATGGAGCAAACTCTTTACTTCACTGCTTAATATCTTTCCATTTATAGATCTGTTTGTTGCAGCACTTTAACTACTAATTGCAGATCTGAAGATGTTTTGCGGCCATTATTGTTGTTAGGGCTATTAGTTATGCGTAGCTAAAGTGGTTCTTTTTACATTGCTTCGGCGAAGAATTCATACTAACACTAGATCCAATGGTGAGCTCTGTTTTCTGATTTGAGCACATCTAAGGAGAATTTTTGCAGGTTCAAGTCGAAGGTTGTATGGATCAATCAATGTTTGAGAGCAATTCTTGAAGGTGTTTGAGCATGGAGAAGGCCTTGTAGGGGTTTTCCTACCTTTAGAAGTTTACTGTAACAACTGTTACTTACAGGGTTCAATAAATATTTACTTTTATCACTATGTCATGTTGAAGAAAGCTTGTTTTTTGTCCTTCAAAGTGGAATTGAAGTGATTTTATGCTCATGTATGCTCAATTTTAGTTGGAGTATAAGGCATTTGTAGGAGACACCTTGTGTTGTTGAAGATTTCATGATGATTTTAGGTTGTCATGATGTTTATGTGAGAGTTATTTGCAGGAAAAAAATTCCTTGAAGGAGAAATAGCCACATGTTTCATCAACAAAATTTTATGTACTCCTTTTACGTTGAATATATGGAGTGGTCTAGCTGTGTTGACATGCCTGAAGATGTAGCCCAGGAGTGGTCAAATTTGTCACCAAATCCTTTGTTGTGATCTTCATGTATGCTTTTATGAGTTATGTGATTTTTTGCTGCTTATGCTTAAGTTTTCATGTGAAAACTAAATCATAACTTGAAGAGACCTTTTGGAAAACTCGTTTTGTGTCAAGGCCCATTTTTCCTTGCAAAGCGTCAGTGAAAAATAAATTTTTAAGGAAGTAGAAGTTATCTTCCATTTTCATATCAATGGAATAACCTAGGTGGAGGTAGAGATTCAATCAATGCTGAAGGGGTGCTTGGATACGTTGGACCCTTGCCTTTAGAGAGCAGGGATTCAATCCTAGCAAAACACAATACCATATCCTTGTGTTCTAGTTATAGTTGGTGGTTTTTCGCACACAAGATGCCTATTTGAAGAGAAATTTTACTTTTTTTCTTTTAATTCTTTTCCTATTAGTGTTTTTAGGTGCCAATAGAGCTCCACAATGCAAAAATATAAGTTTTTCTAGCCACACATATGGCCTAAACTAGGAATCCAATCAACTACATGACTAAGAACATCATCATTTGTGTGATAATTGATCTCCTACATTTCTTCCAAGGTAGCCCTATCCATTTTGTTTTGAATATGCTTCGACATGGAATCCCTATAACGTTAAGTAGTAGATTGTTCTTGAGATTGGTCTTGTGAACTTCCTACCCCTCTACCTGCTTAGAAACATTGAGAATCAATATCTCATTATTTGTCAAGTAAAATTGTGGAGTGGATGGGAGTAAGAGAAGAAGAAAGTTTATATTCTAGCGGGTACTAAAGGGGGCCATAAGTCACCCAGAAATATGGATGAGTAGGAGGGTGCACTAGATTAATAAAGGTTGGGTGGTGAATCGAGGAATAGTCATAACCAGTCGAGTGAGTTAGCAGGTAGGGGGCACTCCTGAAATAACATTAGTCATTTTGAAGGGGAAGGACCTTGGAAGAGTCCACCGTGTAGCCAAAATTCATAGTAGGGTGAGAAAGAATGGGATGATACTGAATTATTAGATCCTAATACAAGTGATGAAGTTCTACACACTAACCATAAAAGAATTAAAATTAACCCAAATAAGAAGAGGATGAGTTGTGAAATAAATCACCTGAATTCCCTCGCTAGGGTTGAGAAGCATTATCAAACTCCCCGAGTGAGCAGACCTTGTGTCCTCTTGTTTGTGAGAAAGCCTAGGTCGCCTCCTCATTGTGAGCAGGACGAAAATGGATTCTTCATCTCCATAGCATTTTTAAATGACTCTACAACATTACTAAATGCTTCATTGATAACCACAGGGGACCGGGTTAAAGGTACTTGCACTCTCCCTTGCCCCAAAATAGAAAAAACTCTCATAGAAGGAAATTCTAGAGTTTGGAACATCCCTCACCTCATATGATCATACTTCCTTGCACGAGGTTTGGTTTGGCGTGTTTTAGCAAGAAGGTGTATCATTGATGTTCCCCCATGTGAGTGCATGAATCCTTAATTGGTTTGGAAAGGTGGAAGGTAGGACGACCTTGCCTCCCCCCTCAAGGGAGTAGGGTGATGGAAAAGAGCCTTTCCTCCTGCCACCTTAGTTCTTTTTGCGATAAAACCACCCCGATTGGGGTAATAAAATTTTTATTATAATTTTTATAATCTTCTTTTATTAAAGAAACATATTAAAGGTTATCTTCTATTTGTATATTTATAAAAAAAATATAATATATGTTTTATTATATTTCTTAAATAATAAAATATTGATGGTAAACTTTAAAATGTACATGTAGTCAAAGCTTGGAGACATTTTTCTTAAGCATGTATTAAGAATTATGTCTTATTTATATTTGACTTACGTTTGGCTTATTTTATTTATTTATTTTGATAAATGTTTGATTGAAAGGTAAGGGAAAAAATAAATTAATCAAAGTTGAATAAATGTTTAAATATTTATAATTTATTTTTACTTTTAAAATTAAAATAAAAAATGTTTTTATATAATTAAAAAGATTTGAATATTTAAATTAAAAATCAAAATCATTGTATTTTATATTTATGTTATTGGTTGTTTGATACCATTCAAATCACTATTATTATAATTTTTAAGTGATTTTGTATACCTCTTGAACCTCTAGCACATAACATTTCATTTTCATTTCCATTACCAATTAAGTTGCCCCAAAAACTTAAAAAAAACTTTCATACATCAAATATATATATATAAGAAATGTGTAAAGGTTTTATATAGAGTCATAACACAATACTTAATCTAAAATTTGTCAAATATATATTAAAATAGACATATATTAAAAATACTAGTTTTAACATTTCCATTCTTTCTTCTATAAAAAAACACAACTAAAACACGACTTGAGATTGGAAAGAGGATTGTTGATGGAGTTGTTTGGCGACGTCATTAACTTCATCCCACTTCGTGAAGAATATACCATCTTGTCCAAATTAAAACCCGCCAACCATGGTCAAGGTCAAGGGAAAAATAATTAAAAGTACCAGATCAGGCCTAAGTAATTTATGATGAGCTACTACTTGTTGAAGGGAATAGTCAGAGAATAGTTAGATGATAGGTTTTTTTTTTTTTTTTTTTGGAATAAGGTAATTTTTTTCAAGAAATCAGGTATTTGGAGTATTTGAATTGCATTTTTATGGTGAAAATGGATTCAGCACCATCAATAACCTATAATTTGAATGTTTGAATTGCATTTTTGATAATGGAAATGGATTCAGCGCCATCAATAATTTTTAGGGTACTCAAAACACTGAAGTTTAACGACTATATATATATATAATCATTTGTTAATATTTATCTTTATTTTTAGATTGAATAATTATTAACTTAAAAAATGAAATGGAAACCTTTATATATAATTACTAAACTATCTACTCATGTGTTTTATATGACAAAAAAGTTGCAATAATGTCTTTTTTTTTCAAAAATTTGATAGTAGGAGTGCTTGAAATGTGTTTTTGATGGCGGAAATTGATTCAACACCATCTAAAACCCTTGGGACACCACCCAAAATCTTGAAGTTTGGTAGCTTTAAACTGGATTTATAAAAAATTCAGTAGGATTTTATCAAAATCTCCTCATTAGACTATAGCTATAGTTACATCAAGTAAAAGGAAAACAAAATGCTCAAATTATTCAATCCTATCACTGAAATAATTTTGTTATGTATGAAAGTTTTTTATTATAGTTTTACAAAATGAAAATGAATAACTTAGTTGAAGTGTGCACATATCTTATGTCAGTATTAATTAGAGTAGTTATATAATTTAAATCACTAAAATAAATTATGAAAACTAACTAAATTATAACTTTATTTTAAACTATTAGTTATATTTGGAAATAACACTTACAATAGTATTTAGGTAAGATGGGTTAGTTGGTTAGATCAGGTTGTTGAGATATTCTCTCAAGACTATTCTCCTTGTTTGGAATCTCTTGGATTTCATAAACATTATATATATGGGTTGTAATTTGGGTTTGAATAATAATATACAAATTGTTTTGTGTGTATTCTTTATAGCATCACCATTCTTCCAATTTCTTTGTTAGTATCAAAACTTTTATGGGCTTGACTCCCTCAAGAGAGCACCCAGGAAGATGAAAGAGATATGAATAATAATCCTCTATAAATCGATTAGGATCGGAGATTGTGTTGTATGAATACATTTTATTTTTTTTGGTGTGAAAATATGTTCTTCTAGGAGTTTCTCCTCGTTTGATTTCAAGTGTGGATTATAATGCACCAAAGACAATGAAGCCATGTCCTTTTAGACCCGTAAGGCCATGTGAAGAGGATTTAATGGTGGTTCTAGAGGAATTCGAGATAAGCCCTTTTCTGCTTGTTGATTGAAAAAAAGTGTTTACCGTGGGAGTGATGAAGTGGTTAGAGTTAATAGAATTGTCATCTACATGTAACAATGGACTATGTCTCCTTGTTTCCACAAAATTTGACCAGAAATTGTGAATGTGATGTAATTCGCTACGAAATTATATAAAGAATCCCATCATTTCTGAAATCCTTCACATTGAAATACTAAAATTTGTTTGCAACCAGTAGTATAGCACAGGGGTTTGGGAGTAGTGGCATCATGATAGATCACAAGATGGCAGAGAAGTATCAGTCCTCATAGTTCATGTGTCCTTAACGACTCTGCGCATCATTGAGGACTGCAAGGATATTGTTACAAAGTGCCCAAGGGTATTATTTCTTCCTGTCAATGGATTGGTGGAACCAGCCCGTGTTGGAGTCATGCCTGTATGTTGCAACAAACTAGTTTTTCGAGACCGTGCATGAACATGAATAGGATTAGGCAATGGAATTGTATCACAATCAAAATATGTTTAATAAGCATAATGATCCAGGTGGATATTTGTGGTCACTCGCCTATTCCACTTGGGGCCCCACCATTGTTTCTTTTAGTTTTTCAATTTCCTTAATTATAGCACATTTTACTATTTTTAGCAATTTTTCGGGTCCTGAACTTCTGGAGCCATTTTGAGGCCCTAAACGACGTTTTTTGAGAAAACTGGGAGCAACATGGGATTATAGGCCAATTTTTTCACTCAAAAGTTGTATTCCTCAGATAGATATTTTTAACGAGGTATTGAACGTGTCAAACGGAGATCGGATGCCAAAGTTACATCCCTGGGAAGTTGATGTACCAATTTACCCAAACGGGGCCCATAGTTTTGGCGCTTCATCTCCTAGAGTTAGGTTTTTGGATGTTTAAGGTTTTCCATTGTTTCTCAATAATAAATATGTCCTCGAGCCTCATTGTAACACATTTTAGAGGCCTGTATCCACCACATCTCTTCTTAGAGATATGATACCAATGCCCTAGCTATTTTATTTCCATTTTGTCTGTATACAAATTTCAGTTCTTTGATATTAATGAAATGAAGTGTTATTTCCACTACATTTTTGTATTTATGGTTATATGTGTATTTTGTTGTGTTCCTACATAAATCTGGATCAGTAGTATTAGAGGGGCTCGCTCTTTCTCGATCCTTCTTTGCATGTCCCCAACGAGGTCGGGTTATAAGGAGTTAGGGCTCGATCTGGCTGAACCTTTGCAAGATCAACCTTGTAAACCCCAACAATAGCCCATGGGGAACGAAAATAAATATGGGGGAGCAAGAGATCCTATCAAAATATTTCTTGAAGAGACCTTCAGAAAAAAAGGAACGTGATGATGGATAACTTTGCCCAAATCCTTCAACGATTGCCCATCGGCGACACATCTGCATCCAACAACCACTCTAGAGGCACAACTCCTTTTAAGGTACAAGTAAACTTTGACATTCCCATATTTGAGGGAAAAATAGATGCAGACACCGTAGATAGATGGTTGAATCTATTAGAAGGATATTTCTCGATTCATGACTTTTCTAACCGGGAGAATATTATTTTTGCACTCCTCAAAGCTACCCCCCATGTCAAGGACTGGTGGGAAACCTACTGTGAGAAAAAGGACGAGGGGGAACCCTCTCTGTTCTTGGTTGTACCCACTTGGAATTATTTTCGAGACACCATCAAGGAACAATATTATCCTATGGGGAGCTATGATGACAAGTACATACAATGGACTACGTTGCGGCAGCAAAGGGATCAAGATGTGCATGAGCCGATGAATCTGTTCCATACCCTGCGCACAAAGCTGGGTATCAAAGATTCGGAGAAACATTTGGTGTTGGAGTACTACAGTTCTCTGCACATATACATTCAAGAGGAAATGGAGTTCCTCGATATCTCCTCGCTTGGTACGACATATCGGTATGCTGCCAATATTGAGAAGAAGTTCAAACAAAAGAAACCAGACTTTCAATATGTGAATCAAAAGCAAGGGAAAGGTTCCCCCAAACCATTGAACAAAGGACAAAGCCAAGGCATGCAACCCAAGATAACCTACCAAAGTCGCAAGAAAAGAAAAACACCGTGAAGTTGAAGAAGGACACGGGAAAGTGGTGTGAGTTCCATAAGAGCTCCACTCACAACACAAGTGGGTGTTGGGCCAAGCAGTCACTGGTGGCTGAGATGAGGGCTTCTGAATCAGATGCATGCTCCGACTCCGAATCAGAACCCGACAAGGGGAATAAAAAAAGGAAGCAAATTATTGATGAGGAGCCCAACACCAGTGTTGCCACTACAAAGATCCAGAAGGAGGAACTAGAAGATCCAGAGGAGGATGAGTGTCTCTTTCACTCCTAAATGTGGGTAAAGGGTTCCCCGCTACAGTTCATTATCGACAGTGGGAGCCAAAAGAACCTCATTTCAGTAGAGGTCGTTAAGCAGTTGGGATTGCCTAAAACAACACAACCACAACTGTACACCATCGGGTGGCTTCACCAAGGACGAGATCTCCGTGTCAGCCAACATTTTCACCTTCCCTAAAACATCAAGCCCTTCACGAATGAGGTATTATGTGACATTGCTCCTCTTGATGTTTGTGATGTATTATTAGGCCAACCATACTTGTGGAATCAACATGTTGTGTATGAGTCCCGACCTCCTGTTATTATTGTTACTTTGGGAAATAAGTTCCATAGGATACTAGAGGTACCATCACCTACGGCTATCTCTTTGATTACTGCAAAAAAATTCACTAAGCACATTTCCAAAACTGGTAATTTTGTTTTCCTGATGATCCGCCCCCAGGGCAAGAAGAAGACTATGGCCACGACCTCCGAAAAAGGCTCCTCTGCTCAACAAAAACATATGTACAAGGTCGTGGAGGAGTACGGGGACATCTTCACCTCACCCATAATGGTGCCTCTGCACTGTCAGATCAAGCACCCCATTGAACTGAACCCAGGTGCGCTGTTGCCCAATGGATCGATCTATCGATGCTCTGTTATGGAAAACGATGAAATCAAGAGGTAAAATCAGGAGCTACTGTATAAAGGTCACATCTGGCCGAGGTCATCGCCCTGTGGGAGCCCGATCGTGTTGGTGAAGAAAAAGGATGGGATTTGGAGACCCTGTATTGACTATCGGGCGCTGAAAAAGATGTCTGTCTCGAATAGGTAGCTGATTCCATGTATTGATGACCTTCTGGATCAACTCAAAGGGGTGAAATATTTCATCAAGATCGACTTGAAGTCCAAGTATCACTAGGTACCAATCGAACCCTATGATGTGTGGAAGACTACCTTCAAAGCCAAGGAGGGCCTTTTCATATGGCTGGTCATGCCTTTTGGGTTGACGAATGCTCTCACAACCTTCATGAGGCAGTTGGAAAACATCTTCCGGCCATTCACCAACTCATTTGTAGTACTGTACTTGGATGACATCCTTATCTTCAACCATACTTGGGAAGAGAACCTCCACCACATCCAACAGGTCCTCCAAACACTGCAGCGACACAAGTTGTGTGCCAATTTGGATATTGCACCTTTGGCATGACCCAGGTTCAGTATCTAGGATACATTATTGATGAACGGGGGTACATGTGGATCCAACCAAGATCCAAGTAATTTGGGATTGGCCAGCCCAAACCACTCTAACAGAGCTTCACATATTTCTGAGTCTTGCTAATTTCTACTGCAGGTTCATGTTGGGATTCTCTCATATCACTTGGCCCTTGAGTCAAGTCACCAAGGGAGGAGTGAAAGAAAAATTATTTTGGTCGGAATCTCAATAGAAGGCGTTTGTAGAAATGAAATATCACCTCTGCTCTACCCCAATTCTCACATTACCAGACTTGCAACAACCATTTGAGATCGAGACAATTACCTTTGACTATGCCATTGGGGCAGTTCTTACTAAACAGGGGCATCCAGTGGCATATCACAATGAGACACTATCTGACACAATCTGAAATTATCCCACTTGTGACAAAGAAAAGTATTCCATTGTGGAGGAGTGCTGCTAATGGAAGCATTACATTTTTGGGAAGGAAACGGTCATCCACACAGACCATTGACCCCTGCAGTTCATACAGACACAAGGGAAGTTTTAGAAATATTTCCATCATAATTGGTTCACATATCTATAAAAAATTCATTTGAACATCAAGTATAAAAAGGGAAGCACCAATAATGTTGCAGAATGCCTCAGTCGGCCACCGATTGTGGCGCTAACCACCGCTCTCAAATCTTGTGGGAAAGAGACTTCTGATTGAATTCTTCTCTACAAGAGCGATCCGTAATTCAACCACACATACAAGACACCCTTGGAGGGTAAGAAAGTTCAAAATTTTCACCTCTAGCATGAACTGTGAAGCACACTATAGTCAAGTGTACCAAGATGATTTGGGAAGCACACTATAGTTGATTCGCTAGGCATTTCGGGGTTGAGAAAAAAATGGCAGTACTGCAGAAGTATTTTTATTGGCCAAACCTTCGAGAGGATGTTGGGAAGTACATCAGATCCGACACTGCTTGCGCCATTGCCAAACCGACCATCAAGAAGTAAGGCCTCTATAATCTACTACCTACCCCTAGTCGACCTTGGGAATCCATATCCATAGATTACATGTCGGGCCTTCCTTCTACTAAGCATGGAAATGAATGTGTTTTCGTGATTGTCAATAGATTCTCGAAGATGGACATTATGTTGGCCTACAAGAAGAATATCACAGCAGAAGCCACTACTAAACTCTTCTTTGAACAAGTGTGGGTGCACTTTGGAATCCCACGGTCTATCATGTTAGATTGGGATAGCAGGTTCCTCAACCCATTTTGATCCAGCCTCTGGTCAATGTTGGATACCAAGCTCACCAATTCCACAGCTTTCCATCCCCAAACTGATGGCCAGATAGAGGTCGTCAAAAAGATGATTGTACACATTCTATGCATGTACAATTCAAAGCATCCATGCACATAGGATGAGAGCCTTCCCTATGTATAACACAGTTATAACCGAGCTCTCCATAGCTCAACTAGACACAGCCCCTTTCAGGTGGGCCTGGGGTTCCAGCCACTATGTCCCATGGACGTAGCCATGCCATTTGTGGCTACTCAGGGCGATTCGGCTGATGTCCAGTTTGAAGGTAACAAAGAAAACAACTTCATTGAGCACATTCATCACATTCGTCAGCAGGTTCATTACATATTGGACAGAGCCAATTCTAAGTACAAGCAACGACATGATCAACATCAGGTGCCGCACAACTTCCAGGTGGGCGACAAAGTGTGGCTACATTTGCAGAAGGAACACCTCACTGGACCCCACCGCAAGCTTCGATCGCTCTAATATGGACCATACACCATCACCAAGGCTATAGGGAACAATGCCTTCAAGCTCATTTTTCCACCATTCCTTGGTCTGCACCTAGTATTCAATGTGGACCTCATTCAGCCCTACTTCCCACCTCTACTAGACACCTTCGACATTGCAGAACAACTCACACCAACAGAGTTAAACCCATACTGCATTGAACAAGCCACCACATATTGTATCATGGACATGCAGATCAAGAACAATCACCAAAAGAAGATCCAACCGTATCGGGTTTTCAAAGCTGGCCAAATCCTTCACGAAGGCAAGTGGTTCACTAAGGACCAAGTTCAGCAGAATTTTCCTCATTTCATGGAGGAACTCAACGCAATAGGGACCACCACTTCCTAAGGGGGGAGGAATGATCTAGGTGGATATTGGTGGCCACCCACCTATTCCACTTGGGGGCCCACCATTTCTTCTTTCAATTTTTGAGTTTCCTTAATTATAGCACAATTTACTAATTTTAGCATTTTTCTGGGTCTTGAACTTCTGGAGCCGTTTTGAGGCCCTAAACAACGTTTTTTGGGAAAACTGGGAGCAACATGGCTTTTTAGACTTGTGTTTCTCACTCAAAAGTTTTAGTACTCGGATAGATATTTCTAACGAGGTATTGAGCGCGTCAAACAGAGATTGTATGCCAAAGTTACGTCCTTGGGAAGTTGATGTAACAATTTACCCAAACGAGGCCCATAGTTTTGGTGCTTCATCTCCAAGGGTTAGGTCTTTGGCTTTTTATGGATTTCCATTATTTCTCAATAATAAATAGGCCTTTGAGCCTCATTGTAATAGAGTTCATACGCCTATAGACACCACATATCTTCCCATAGATAAGATACGAATTCCCTAGCTAGTTTATTTTCATTCCGTCTTTAAACAAATTTCAGTTCTTTGATGTTAATGAAATGAAGTGTTGTTTCCCCTGGATTTTTTTATTTATCATTATATGTGTATTTTGTTGCATTCCAGCATAAATCTGGATTAGTGGTATCATAGGGTTCTGCTCTTTCTCGATCCTTCTTTGCATGTCCACAACAAGGTCGGGGTATAAGGAGTTAGGGCTCGATTTGGTTAAACCTTTGCAAGATCAGCCTCACAAACCCTGAAGACTGCCCATGGGGGACGAAAAGAAATATGAGAAAGTAGGATTTCCTATCACAATATTGCTCGAGGAGGTCCTCGAAAAACAAAGGAACACGATGATGGATAACTTTTCCCAGATCCTTCAATGACTACCCACTGGCGACGCATCTGCATCGAACAGCCACTCTGGAGGTGAAACTCATTTTAAGGTACAAGTAAACTTTGACATTCCCATATTTTAGGGAAAAATAGATGCAGGCATCATAGATAGATGGTTGAATCTATTAGAAGGATATTTCTCGGTTCATGACTTTTCTGACTGGGAAAAGATTATTTTTTCACTCCCCAAAGCTACCCTCCATGTCAAAGACTGGGGGGAAACCTACTGTGAGAAAAAGGAAAAATCCAAGGCATTTCAGCCCAAGATAACCTATCAAAGTCACAAAAAAAGAAAAAAACCGTGAATCTGAAGAAGGACACAGTAAAGTGGTGTGAGTTCCATAAGATCTCCACTCACAACACAAGTGAGTGTCAGGCCAAGCAGTCCCTGGTGACCAAGATGAGGGCTTCTGAATCAGATGCATTCTTCGACTCTGAATCAAAACCCAAAAAATGGGAATGAAAAAGGGAAGCATATTATCGATGTGGAGGCCAATGCCACCATTTCCACTACAAAGATATAGAATGAGGAACCAAAAGATCTATAAGAGGAGGAGCGCCTCTTCCACTCCTAGATGTGGGTAAAGGGTTCCCTGCTACAGTTCATTTTCAAAAGTGGGAGCCAAAATAACATCAATTCAGCAGAGGTTGTGATGTGGTTGGGCTTGATGACCACAACACACCCACAACCATACACCATCGGGTGGATTCACCAAGGACGGGATCTCCGCGTTAGCCAATAGTGCCACATTCCCTACAGCATCAAGCCCTTCAAGGATGAGGTATTATGTGACATTTCTCATCTTGATGTTTGTGATGTATTATTAGGCCAACCATAATTGTGGAAGCAACATGTTGTGTATGAGTCCTGACCTCACGCTGCTATTTTTACTTTTGGCAATAGGTTGTACAAGATACCAGTGATACCACCGCCTCCAGCTATCTCTTTGGTTACTGAAAAACAATGCAGTAAGCTCATTTCCAAAACTGGGAAATTTATTTTCCTGATGATCCGACCCTAGGGCAAGAAGAATATTGTGGTCACGACCTCCAGATAGGGCTCCTCCGCACGACAACAAAAAATGGACAAGGTTGTGGAGGAGTACGTGGAAATATTCACCTCGCCCACAGGGGTGCCTCTGCATTATCAGGTCAACCACCCCATCAATCTAACCCTAAGTGTTCCACTGCCCAATGGACCGATCTATCGGCACTATGTTATGGAGAGCGATGAAATTGAGAGGAAGATTTAGGCGTTGTTGTAGAAAGATCACATCCAGCTGAATTCATCGCCCCATGGGAGACCGATCGTGTTGGTGTAGAAGAAGTATGGGACTTGGAGACTTTGTATTGACTATCGGACGCTGAAAAAAATCATTGTCTGGAATAGGTACCCGATCCCATGGATTGATGACCTTCTGGATCAACTCAAAGGGGCGAAATATTTTAGAAAGATCGACTTGAAATCTGGGTATCAACAGGTACCAATTGAATCCCCTGATGTGTGGAAGATTGCCTTCAAAGATAAGGAGGGCCTTTTCAAATGGTTGGTCATTCCTTTTGGGTTGATGAATGCTCCTGCAACCCTCATGAGGTCGATGGATGGCATCTTGTGGCCATTTACCAACTCATTTGTAGTAGTTTACTTGGATGACATCCTTATCTTCAACTAGACTTGGGAAGAGCACCTCCACCACATTCGATGGTCCTCCAAACACAACGGCAACATAATTTGTGTGCCAATTTGTAAGTGCAGGTTTTGCATGACCCGGTGAAGTAATACGCAGGATGCATTATTGATGAATGTGGGTGCATGTGGATCTAACCTAGATCCAATTATTTCGAGATTGGTAGAGCCCCAACCACTCTAATAGAGCTCATGGCTTTTTGGGTCTTGCTAATTTCTACGCGAGTTCTTGTTTGAATCCTCTCCTTATCACTTGGCCCTTGAGTCCTGTCACGAGGAGGAAGGAAGAAAAAAAAAAAAAAAAAAAAAAAAAATTATTTTAGTCGAGAATCTCACGCAGAAGGCATTCCTAGAGCGAAACATTGCCTCTGCTCTACCGGTGCCTAACATTACCAGACTTGCAACAACCATTTGAGATTGAGATAGATGCCTCTGACTATGCTATTGGGGCAGTTCTTACTCAACAGGGACATCCAATGGCATATCATAGTGAGACATTGTCTGACACAGTTCGCAAGTATCCCACTTATGACAAAGAAATGTATTCCATTATGCAAGCTTGTCGACAATGGAAGCATTACATTTTGGGGAAGGAAACAATCATCCACACAGACCACCAGCCCCTGCAGTTCATACAGACACAAGGGAAGTTGCAGAATGATCGCCATCAGAAGTGGTCCACATATCTGCAATAGTTTCATTTGAACATCAAGTACAAGAAGGGTAGCACCAATAATGTTGTAGACTGCCTCGAGTGACCACAATCATGGTGCTAATTGATGAGCTCCATCATTAGACATATTTGGAGGGTTAATGGCCACCTTTTGCCTTCTTGGATCTTTTTCTTTCATTTTTATTATTATTTGGGTTTATGATGCTAGTATAGGTGGTGATTAAGGCTAGCATACTCTAAGTGCCTAATATAAGGTTGAGTGTAGAAAATCATGATTTATTAAGCACTTTTATAAGTATTTTATCATAAAGACTTAGAGGAGACAACAAGGAGAAATCATAGGAGGATTGTGCACCCTCCTTAACTCTCAAAGGAAGCTAAAGGATCCCAAATATTCTCTCTAGCAATTTGAATTCCAAAGATAGCCAAAGGATCCCCAAGCATTCTCTGCAGAAATTCGAATTCCAGAGGCAACCAAGCAACTCAAAGAGGAGTGTTCTCAATCTTTGTTTACTTGGAGTCAAGTGGAATCAATCACTATTTTTTAGGGAGATGTTGGTAGCTGCCCTGTAGAATAAATAGAGCAAAGCTCAACTAGGAAGGGTCGGAAATTTGTTGCAAGTTATTGAGCTTTTTATTATTTTACTCAGTGATCAAACTTTCAGAAATGTATGAGGCTATTATTTTATGAAATGAGCATACTGATTTAATTTTACTAATTTAAGTTTCAGAGAGCTAGGCTTGTGGGTTAGGGCCCAATCATTGTGCCTCAGCCTCTCTGTTGTATTTTTTCTCTGCATTCTATCATTTCATTAGTTCCACTTCTGATAATTTCGCTTATGTTTCAAGTTGTTGTTTAGTTTTCCTTCCATTGTGCTGTTGTAGGTTTCATTTTCTTTTGAGTAATAGAATAGAGGAGAAACACCAAAAAAATTTGTGGATCAAGACCTCCTTCTCATCTATGTCAATAGAGCTCGAGGAGGGTGACCCTTCCTAGAGACCCAAAAACTGATTTATGTTCACTGTTTCTGAGATTAAAAGCAAAGTTGCATTACGATTTTTCAATCTCCCTTTGCACTGTATTTTTATGCATTCGTATGTTTCTTTGTGCATAAGTTAGCAGGTTGATTGCAGGAATTATTTTTAAAACCCCAGCGCAGCTCCGTGGTGCCTCCCCACTTCATTCTCCATCTATGTCTTCACAATCTGCGTACTGCTGTTACGCCCTCCATTTCCGGTTTTTCCCATTTACTCTCATTGCCGCAGCCACCTTTTTATTTATAAAAACACTTAAACCATTTAGCTCACCTTATTCCTTTGTTTTTATTAGTTAGGGTTTCCTTACCCTGTTTAATGAAAATACTTGAAAACCATTGGAATTCGACCTTTTTCCTTGCTCCTCGAAATTCCCACTACTGTACATTTAAAATCGCAAATAGCATATTTGATTTGGTTCCCGTTAACACTTATTGATCCAAATGCTGATTGCGATAAATCTTTATACCTTGCTACATCGCACGTCGCAAATCACATCTTTTACTTGGTTCCCATTAAAACTTACCGCTCCAAACGTCGATTTTGATAACTCTTCGTACTCCACCACATCACATGTCGCAAATCACATCTTTTATTTGGTTCTCGTAACATGTTCCTCTCCCAATGCCAATTGCGATATCGCTATCATACTCTGCCATGGGTCCCACCGCCACGTCATCCGACTCATCGTATATTGCAGCTAATTCTCGAACAACACTTCCGCCACTCCTCCAACTGCACGATATTGCGATATTGTGATATCGCATATCGTAGATCGTAATATTTGGCCTATTTGAAAATTGCATTTCACACTCTCCATCCACTCCTTGTTAACACTTACCGCTCTTATCTACCGATTGCGATATTGGTATCATGCTCCACCACTAGTCCCACTGCCACATCATCAGACTCATCGCATTTCGTTCCCGCTCTGGAATTGTACTCCCACTTCTCCACCGGCCTACGATATTGCGATATCACACTACCAACCCTCCATCACAACTCTGCCATCACACTTTTCAAATCATTCCGCTCCAAATAATTTTTGCGCTATAATAAATTTTTAATAAGGTTTAAACCCCCTCTTTCTACTTCTAAGCCTTGTTTCATGTGGTGAGCTCTCCATTAGCACTTTTAGCCCATTTTCCCCCAAAATTCAAGCCAAAATTTGTTTAGTTTAGTTTATCATGAATAGTTGCATGGTTAGAAGCATGCTAGCATGGTAAATAGATCAGAGGATAAGTAGGGTATGTTTAGCCGATTGGCCTAGCTAGGTGCAACTTAGTTTTGTTTCTTTTTAGTCATTTCCTTTTGCAGATTAAATTAGTTTCCTTTCTGTCATTTCCTTTCTCCAATTTAAGTTAGTTTCATTTATGTCAGTTCCTTCTAGCAATTTACTTTCTAGTTCTTATCATAGTTTAAGAAATAGCACCCCTTCATAAATAAAAAGAGAATGACATGAGCAGAATGCATCTGATGTGTATATAGCATTGTCACCTTCAAGTTTGAATGAAACCCAGGTTGATAAAGTAAAGTAGGGCAACCCGTGGGAGTTGCAGCACTCTTGGTGCAATACCAGGGCTCACCACTTTTTAGTGTCGTTTCCTGGGAGGTATCTAGTAGATACATTGATTTTTTTTAAGCATTCTTTTCTGCTTTCCTTTCTTTTCATGTTATTTTTGAAATATTAAGAAAAAAAATATCTAATTTTCATGCCTCATAGGAGTAGGAATACTCAAAGAAAAATATTACCTAAAACCCCCACATCACCTCCTAGCCACCCTTCACTCTTCTTCTATGGCAATGAAACTGAAATTTCTATAGGAGAACCTTCTGAATACTCTGAGAAACCTATTGGGGAAGAATAAGAAGACCTTGGTCCAACTGAGGGACCTGCTTCACCTATCTTAACCATGGTTTGGATCTAGAGAGCCTTTCCTATAAGAGAAGTAGATGTGGAAATTAAGATGAAAAACATTAGCCCCTCAAATCTTCCACACTTCCATGGACTTACATCTGAGGATCATGAAACATTCATGTTTGAATTTGCTTTTGTTTGTAGGACTTATGACTACACTTCTGATGATCAGAAGTTGAAGCTATTCCCATCCACCCTTAAGGATGCAACCTTGTGCTTGTTCATTGGTCTGTTTGGGGATAGCATCACTACCTGGGCACAGATGAAAGAGACCTTTAGCAGCAAATAAAAAGACTATTGTAGGTCCAAGGAAACTAAGAATGAGATATTTAGGATGACTCTAGGGCCAGATGAATCCTTAGAGGACTATGACGAGAGGTTTCAATTGAACTATAAGAGAGCCAACTGTACTCTTGATCCTGACTCACTTAAAATTGTACTTCTTCGAGGGATCAGAGAATAGATGATAGAAACCTTGAATATGATATCAGGAGGATATATCTACCAACAACCCTATGAAACAATCAAAACTATCCTCTGGAACCATTCTAGGGCATTTAGGAAGAAGTGCAGATGATGGCAGTGTGGGTGCAGGCTTTAAGGAGAGTTGCTCAAACTTTGTTACAATGTTCTCTAACTCAGGAGGAATTTGTTCCTAATCTCCTTTTTCACTCTCGGTCATCAAATTTTATCAAATTTGATTGATTTGTTTAATAAAAAAAATCCATTCGGAAGAAAAAGTCCCCTTATACATTCATAACATAATGTTGCACTTTAAAAGTGTTAAACATTTGTAAACAATATTTATAACCCTTCGAAGTGTATTGTAACCCACTTTAACCAATGTTTAAAAACCTTTTGCAACAGTGTTAAAACACCTTTGAAAATGGGTTTTCGGACTTCAAACTTTTAATAAAACTTTATTTAAATTTTCCGTTGGCTCCATACCTTTGTTGTAAAACCCGTGTAACTCCTGACGCGAACACCGTCGGATCTCCACCACATGCAATCGAACAATTATCACGTTTAATCGACCCCCAGACTTTAACAATAAAAAATTACGCGAAATTGCCGGTTTTGGCACTGTGACGTGTCAACACACAATACGATCGCGTTCAAAAAGGTAAAACCGCTCTCAACCCCAAAGGCAGTGTGAAGACAGTGGTTTGGTTTCTGAAAACCACTTGTCTACAATCTTTTGTTTTCAAACAAATTTAAACACGGGTTTTCACCAGATTACAGTTTCACTTCAAATCCTCTCGGAAACTAGTTTCCCCACATAAACTCTTGTATTCACAGCATCAACTATTGGCTCTCATGATCTACGACATGTTCTCCTAGGTATTGGCTAGCGTTAATTGGCACCTCCTATCCTGGGGATATCAACTTGGCATCTCCTATGGGCATCAAGTGATCACCATCAGTAATCGAGTCTCGTAATCAAGTGAATCATGACCTATCATTGAGTACTGTAATTCATAAATGTAAATCTATTTTCAATTTCCGATCTCAAGCCAAAATTCGGAATCTCTTCAATTTCTCAATTCCAATCACAAACAAAGAAAACTAGAACTTATTTGAATTCTTCCAACCTTTTATACAGGGTTAATACACTCAATTTATACATAGAATATATAAATTCAAAGGAATTGAAGGGAGAAAACCCTCTGGGAAATTTTCTAGCATACACAGATAACCAAAAATCTACAATTTTATTAAAATAGAGGGAAAAACCTCTCAATCCAATCTTCTATAGCCAAATCCCCCAATTCCTCCTTCTTAGAGGTTACATGTATAGGTTCTTACATAAAAATCGACCTCCTATTGAGGATTGAATTCTCATATTCTATAAAAAATCCTAATTACATAATATCTTCCCTAAATTAATCAACTGAAAGCTAAATATGCTGAATCTAATCTAAAATAGTCAAATCTCCCTAGATACTAGCTCAACCCTATCTAGTAAAACTGAAATTTGACAGCTAAAGGTACCAACACCTTTGCTTGTAATTTTTTTTTGGATTTTTGCAATAATTAATGAAGCCTTTTGTCTCTAAGCCTCATGCTCATGCATCAGACTCCCGAGGAAAAAAATCTTCATGGGCTCCTATCCATGAGCTCCTCCACAGAACTGCCCAATTTTTGTAGCATGGTTTCTGTCATCCAGGTAGCATCCTCAATTGGTTGATCCCTCCACTTGATCAAGTATTGAAAATACTCCTGTCCCTTGGTTTTCTTAAACACTTTATTGTCTAAGATCCTTTCTGGTTGTAATGTCTTAGCTGTGGGTAATTGTTTTACCCAGTCAATCTTTTCTCTATCTTCTAGTTTGTCATCTGTGCTACCATCTTCATATCTGTACAAATCAGCAACATTGAATATTGGAGATATTCCAATATCAGAAGGTAATTCAATTTCATAAGCATTTGCATAAAATTTCCTCAATATCCTACATGGTCCTATCCTTTTGAATTTTAACTTGTTATACTCCCTCTTTGGAAATATTTCTTTCCTCAAGTGTGCTAAAACCAAATCACCAACTTCAAAATAAGCTTCTCTTTTTCTCAAATCTTCCCTGTTCTTGTACTTAATGTTGCTGTCTTGTAGTTGTTGCTTTACCTGTTCATGTATTGCTTGAATTTCTGAAGCAGACTCCTCTCCTTCAGCACTTCTCATCTCTGCTTTTCCCAAGTTCCTCAATTCAAATACTCCTCTTGGGTGCATTCCATAAACTATATGGAATGGACTCTATCCTGTACTTCTATTAGGTGAATCATTATATGCATACTCTGCCTGTGGTAAAATATGATCCCACTGTTTAGGATGTTCTCCTGCAAGACTTCTCAAAAGATTACCCAAACTCCTGTTCACTACTTCAGTCTGCCCATCAGTCTGAGGGTGATAAGCTGAGCTGAAACTTAGTTTAGTACCAAGCTTCTTCCACAATGTCCTCCAAAAATGACCAACAAATCTGGTGTCTCTATCAGAGACAATACTTTTAGGTAACCCATGTAATCTGACAATCTCCTTGAAAAACAAATTGGCAACATGAGTAGCATCATTGGTTTTATAACATGGAATAAAATGTGCCATTTTTGAAAATTTGTCAATTACAACATAAATTGCATCATTTCCTCTCTGTGTCTTAGGCAATCCTAAAACAAAATCCATACTTACCATATCCCAAGGTCTGTCTGGAATAGGTAATGGAATGTACAAACTTGCATTTTGACTTTTCCCTTTTGCATATTGACAAATTTTACAATTCTTCACATACTTTTCCACTTCAGATCTCATCTTTGGCCAAAAATAAAAATGACTTAGTTGTTCATAAGTCTTATCAACACCAAAATGTCTAGCAGGTCCACCACTATATTTTTCCCTGATTAAATTTTCTCTCATAGAACAATTTGGTATGCACAACTGATTTCTTTTGAACAATAAACCCTCTTGCAAGAAATAATCTAACCACTGACTTCTATCTATCAAAATAGGATTACAACATGCTTCAAATTCTTCTTTGAAATCCAAATATATTTTATAGAGTTCTTTAAGAAAATCAAAACCTAACACTTCAATTTGACTTTCTCGAACAAGAAAGCTTTTCCTACTCAAGGCATCAGCTACCTTGTTTGCTTGACGACTTATATGCTTCAATACAAAGTTAAAACTTTGAAGATATTCAATCCATTTTGCATGTTTTTGATTTAGTTTAGGCTGTTGCACAATATACTGTAAAGCATGATTATCTGAATATAGCACGAATTCTTTAGACATTAAATAATGTCTCCACTTCTTCAATGACTGTACAATCAGGAAAAACTAAGACAGGTTTCTCAGTTATCTTTTTCTTCAATAACTGAAAATTTATTTCATCTTCAGCAGTCCACTTGAATGGTTGTTTTTCCTTCTTTATGGTTTCAATGATAGGTGCATTGATCTTATGAATTTTCTATAAAAACTAGAAAGACCGTGAAAACTTCTTACCTCAAAAATACTTTTAGGTGAAGGCCACTCCATAATTTCCTTTATCTTCTTTGGATCCATTTTTAATCCTTCAGCAGAAACAACAAAACCTAGATATATCAATTCTTCTTTCATGAATGAACATTTCTTTAAATTTATCAATAACTTCTCTTGATGTAACTTCCTTAAGACATATTTAAGATGTCTCAGGTGTTCTTCTTTTGTTTTGCTGTAAATTAATATATCATCTAGATATACTATTGAAAATTTACCAATAAATTCATTTAATACTTCATTCATAAGCCTCATAAAGGTACTCGGTGCATTTGATAAGCCAAAAGGCATTACCATCCATTCATACAATCCCTCATTTGTTTTAAACACTGTTTTCTATTCATCTCCTTCCCTTATCCTAATTTGATGATACCCACTTTTCAAATCTAGTTTTGAAAAATATCTTGCTCCACTCAAACAATCCATCAAATCTTCAATTCTAGGTAAAGGAAATCTATACCTGATTGTTATCTTGTTAATTTCTCTTGAATCAATGCACATTCTCCAACCTCCATCTTTCTTCAAAATTAATACTATAGGTACTGCACAAGGACTCAAACTTTCTCTGATCAAACCTTTGTCAACCAATTCCTGCACTTGCTTTTTGATTTCTTCATTTTCTGTAGGAGTCATTCTGTAAGATGCTTTGTTTGGAAAATTTGATCCTGGAATCAAATCTATCTGATGGCTTATTATTCTTACAAGTGATAATTCATCAGGAAAATCATCCACAATAATATCACAATAATTATCCAACATTTCTTGAATTTCAATTGATAAATCATAAATTTTAGTAGATGTAAATACTACCTTAGGTTTGCAAACTAAAGCAAAATTTACCTCTTCATCTTCAATCTGCTGCAAGTATTCTTTTTCACTCAACAATAAAGCCTTTGGATCAGACTTTTTACTTGATGCATCTTCTTCTTCCATAGGTAACAATGTTTGATTCATACCATCTTTGAAAAACTTGTAAGTGTTTCTCTTTCCATCATGTACTGCTACTCTGTCATACTACCAAGGTCTACCCAGCAATATGTGACACACATCCATAGGCATCACATCACACATGATTTTATCTTTGTAGCTGCCCATTTGAAATTCTATTTCACATTGTTCAATTACTATCAGTTGATGTCCCTTCTGAAGCCATGACACCTTGTAGGGTGTTGGATGTTCCCTTGTCTTCAATTTCAACTTCTCTATCACCTCTGTAGAGACAAAATTACCTGTACTGCCACTATCAATTACCAATTGATAGCATTTCCCTTGAAATTTGCACACACTTTTGAACAAAGTCTTTCTCTGTGTTGGTTCAGCAACTTCCTTTGTTTGTTTTAACAAAAATTTGTTAAACGCCAAAGATTCTCCTTTCTCTGGCACAATTTATTTCTCTATTTCAGGCAGCTTTGTTGCTTCTTCTCCAGTCTAAGCAACAATTTCATTTCTCTGGTTTGTCCCCACATTCTCTAGACATTCATAGGCTCTATGTCCTAATTTGTTAAATCTATAACATCTAACTTCTCTTCCTCTATTTTTGCCTCCTCTTCCTCTATAAGGACTCCTTCTTCCACTTGTATCACCTTCTGTGGGTGCATACTCAGGTGAGCTGCTGCTAGCTCCATCTCTTGGTGTTGTAGATCTTCCTCTACCACCTTGACTTCCTCTTCCTCGGAAAGTACCTCTTCCTTTGGCAGATTTCTTTCTCATAATTTTTTCTTCAGCTTTTAAGGCCATCTGGTAAGCCTCTTCTACTGTTTTAGGAGACAATATAGTTATCTCATCTTGAATCTCCATTCTGAGACCATTTATGTACCTAGAAATCTTCTCTGTTGTATCTTGAATTTTTCCTGCTCTTATGCTCACTTTGTAAAATTCTTTTGTGTATTCTTTTATTTTCATTAATCTTTGTCTAAGATTCTGCATTTGTCTAAATAATGAAAGCTGATAATCACTAGGCAAAAAATTACCTCTCAGGTTTGCCACCATTCTGTTCCAATTCTTGATTGGCTGCTTACCAACTCTCCTTATTTCTGCTTGCACTCCATCCCACCAAAGTGCTGCATGTCCTTTCAACCTTGTGACAACAAACTTAACTCTCTTTTCTTCACCCATCTCTTCATAATCAAAGAATTTATTCATTTCATTGATCCAGTCTATCAACTCTTCTGGATTCAATCCTCCTGCAAAAGCTGATACTTCAAGTCCAGGCCTGGATGTAGATCCTAAAACTTATTTAAAGAATATCATATCAAGAGTAATCTCAACATTTTCTTCTTCTTCTTCAGCTTCAGTTTCACTGACATCTTCAGGATCTCTCTGCTATCTTGCTTCTATTGCTCCCAATCTAGCTTGAATCTATTGCATAGTCTCTAGTACTTCAGCATTTGCAACTGGTCTACCTCTTCTTCTACCTATACCGCCTCTACCAATTCTGACAGCCATGTTGGATTTATTTTTCTGACTTTTGGAAGCTTGTTCAGTGTCTGAAAATTGCTCTGAAGACTGCTCTGTTACCACAAATGATGGCAGTGTGGGTGCAGGCTTTAAGGAGAGTTGCTCAAACTTTGTTACAATGTTCTCCAACTCAGGAGCAATTTTTTCCTGATCTCCTTTTTCACTCTCGGTCATCAAATTTTATCAAATTTGATTGATTTGTTTAATAAAAAAAATCCATTCGGAAGCAAAAGTCCCCTTATACATTCATAACATAACGCTACACTTTAAAAGTGTTAAACCTTTGTAAACAATGTTTATAACCCTTCGGAGTGTATTATAACCCACTTTAACCAATGTTTAAAAACCTCTGGCAACACTGTTAAAACACCTTTGAAAATGGGTTTTCGGACTTCAAACTTTTAATAAAACTTTATTTCAATTTTATGTCGGCTACATACCTTTTTTTTAAAACCCGTCTAACTCCCGATGCGAACACCATCGGATCTCCACCACATGCAATCGAATGGTTATCCCATTCAATCAACCCCTAGACTTTCACAATCAAAACTTACGCAAAATCGCTGGTTTTGGCATTGTGACGTGTCATCACACGATATGATCGTGTTCAAAAAGGAAAAACCTCTCTCAACCCCAAAGGCGGTGCGAAAATAGTGGTTTGGTTTCTGAAAACCACTTGTCTACAATCTATTGTTTTCAAACAAATTTAAATGTGGGTTTTCTCCGGATTACAATTTCACTTCAACTCCTCTCGGAAACTACTTTCCCAAAAATGTAATTCATAAATGTAAATCTATTTTCAATTTCCGATCTCAAGCCAAAATCCTGAATCTCTTCAATTTCTCAATTCCAATCACAAACAAAGAAAACTAGAACTTATTCGAATTCTACCAACCTTTTATACAGGGTTAATACACTCAATTTATACACAGAATATATAAATTCAAAGGATTTGAAGGGAGAAAACCCTCCGAGAAATTTGCTAGCATACACAGATAACCAAAAATCTGTAATTTTATTAAAACAGAGGGAAAACCCTCTCAATCCAATATTCTATAGCCAAATACCCCAATTCCTCCTTCTTAGAGGCTACATTTATAGGTTCATACATAACAATCAACCTCCTGTTGAGGATCCAATTCTCCTATTCTAGACAAAATCCTAATTACATAATATCTTCCCTTAATTAATCAACTGAAATTTAAATATGCTGAATCTAATCTAAAACAATTAAATCTTCCTATATACTAGCTCAACCCTATCTAGTAAAAGTGAAATTTGACAGCTAAAGGTACTAGCACCTTTGCTTGTAGCTTTTTTTTGGATTTTTGGAATAATTAATGAAGCCTTTTGTCTCTAAGCCTCATTCTCCTGCATCATCAGAGCTAGAAAAAGTACATCCAATACCCCTTCCTCTTCCACCTCCATCAAACATGAGATTGGGAATATGTTGGAGGAATTCAAGAGTGACATGTTGCACACCCTTTCTTTGCAAATGGACACCATGCAGGTCAATAGGAAGTAGGAGGAAGAAAAAAGATCCTTGGTTGTATTTTTTCCTAGATGTACCAGGAAGCACCCAAGAAATGAATGTCCATTGAATGTCATAGAGGTTTGATTAGTCTGTGAAGAGAATCATGCCACAGAAAAGTGTCCCTCCTTACCTGGACTTAAGGCTGTATATCAAGGTGGGGAAAAAATTCTAGAGCAACTCTGTTTCATCAACCAGAGAAGGCCTTAAGGCCCTAGGCCATATCAACAAGGTATGCCAGGTGCACCTTACTCTTATTATCACAACAATTACAGTGCACCCATGCAACCTTGGTACACCCCCCCTCCCCCATCCTGTTCTACACCTCCTACTTGGCCTTACAACCCTTCATATCATCCTCAGTCACTAAACCAACCATTCCATAAGTATGTTCCACAACAACATTAATGGAAAAATCCATCCCAAGGGTGGGGGCCTCAACAAAATCAACCACCTACTCTAATGCCTCCACCCCAACCTCAACCTCAACTTACTCATGCTGCTCCACCTAGGCTACCTCAAATACCTGCACAAACCAATCCAAAACCAAACAATAGACAGGCACAACAGGCTCCCAGTGGAGAAACATCCTATCCATCTTATGTTGTGGAGATACAGGAGATTAATCTTAGGTCAGGAAGAGTACTCCTAGGAAACCATCCTCCATCTCCACCTGTAGAGGTTGAGGAGGAAGAAGAATAAGGTAACACTCAGATCCAAAAACCTTCTTTTCCTAAGTGCTTGATCCACCCAAGTCAGCACACTCCAGAGGAGACTAAACTCCTGAGAGAATTGGAAAAATCATGTGTAAGGATACTACTTCTCCAAGCCATTAAGGATATCCTTATCTACAATAGGCTCATCGAAGAAAAGTCCTTCAAGAAACTTGGGAGAAGGAAGAGAGATACCCTTGCTGTCAATGTGGTAGGACAATTTCCTGACCTAATGCTAGTGAGGGTGATATTTCCAAATTACTTGGATCCTGGTAGTCTAGTTTTTGATGTGAATATAGATGGTGTCATAGTCCCCAACACTCTGATTGATCTAGGGGCTGACATTAATGTCATGAACAAGGAAACTATGTTGAAACTTAATCTCCAAGGGAATTTGAGGAAAACCACAACAGTTCTGCAACTTGCAGATCGGTCCACAGTAACTCTGAAAGGAACTGTTGAGGATGTTATGGTTACCACTGAATCTTTGGAGTATCCTACAAATTTCCTGGTCCTGTAACCAAAATCAAAGTTTAATGGTTATCCCCTCATCTTAGGGAGACCTTGGTCATCCACTACAGATGCTTATATTAGTTGTCGGGTCGGAAACATGACTTTTAAAAATGGGCCTTTGTCTAAACAGCTAGTGTTATATCCTCCATCCCAGCCTTCCATTGATCATGATCTCCCTATATGGTTGGAGGATGAAGAAGTTGAGTTATACAACACTGCCCATATGTGTAAGATAAATGATATTCTTAGAGGGGGCTAGCTTGATGAAGATAAACTCATCAACCATTCCATTAAAACTAGTCCTCCACTAACATTCCTCTCGAAACCTTAGTCAAAGAGTCTGAAATCCAACCTTGGATGGAAGTGCACTCAGTTGAGTCAACCTTTGAATCCACCAAGGATATTGAATTTGGCCCATCCAAATCTCTGAAAATCAACCCAAATCTCTCGAATGAAGAAGAGAAGCAGCTATGCTAGTAATAATATTTACATTAGAGAAGGATGCAAGCTTGTGAGACAACCCCAAAGAAGGATGAACCCGGCTCTGAAGGATGTAGTCAAAGAAGAGCTACAGAAACTATTGGATGCAGTGTTCATATATCCTATATCCGACAGTGAGTGGGTATCCCCTGCTGTCCTAGTGAAAAAAAAGAATGGGAAACGGTGAATTTGTGTTGACAATCGAGAACTTAACAAATCACCCAAGAAAGACCATTTCCCTTTGCCCTTTATAGATCAAGTCCTAGATGCCCTTGCGGGGAAGAAGTTATTTTCCTTCTTAGATGGGTTTAGTGGGTACAATCAAATTCAAATCAGCCCTGAAGAGCAGAATAAGACTACTTTCACCTACCCTTGGGGTACCTTTGCTTATAGAGTCCTACCCTTGGGTTGTGCAATGTCCCAGCTACCTTCTAAAGAGTTTTCCTGAGCATATTTTCTGAGTTAGTCCATGACTCTGTCAAAATATACATGGATGATTTCACACCATATGGAGATGAATTACAGGAAGCTCTCTCCAATTTGGGTAAAATACTAAGAAGGTGAATTGAGATGCATCTCTCCTTGATCCTAGAAAAGTGTTAATTCCTGAAGAAATAAGGGGTTGTATTAGGACACTCCATATCCCAAGCAGGAATACAGGTAGACCCAAAAAAAATCACTATCATCAAAAGGGTACCTTCTCCTGAAAAGCAGAAAGATGTCAAGAGTTTCTTAGGCTTAGCTGGTTACTATAGAAGGTTCATAAATTTTTTTATCAAGATGGCTTCATCATTATTTGGGTTATTGGCTAAAGATTTTGAGTTTATTTGGTCTGGTTCTTGTCAAGAGGCTTTCGAGCTCATTAAGGAAAAGTTGACTACTACCCCCATCCTCCGAGGTCCAAATTGGACTATGCCTTTCCACATCCACACTGATGCATCCGACAAAGCTGTATAGGTAGCATTAGGAAAATTAGAGGAAAATATCCCTTATGCCATTTATTTCATCAACAAGAATGTGTCCAAGGCCTAACTGAATTATACTATTACTGAGAAGGAGATGTTAGCCATTGTCCATGCTTTGAACAAATTCGGGCATTATGTAACTAGATATCAGACCTTTGTTCACACTGACCATGCAACCATCAAGTATTTAATGAAAAAATCAGATGGTAATGCTAGGATAATTAGATGGTTGTTATTTTTGCAGCAATTTGATTTAACTATTATTGATAAACCTGGAAAGGAGAATGATGTTGCAGATTTTTTGTCTAGGTTAGCTCTCCCTGTAGGTGAAGAAGGAATAATGGATGACCAGCTGCCAGATGAGCATATCTTTGATATATCAATACTCTCACCATGGTTTTCTGATATAGCCAACTACTTGGTTGCTGGGAGACTCCCTCCTAATTTTTCATTTAGGGAGAGGAGAAAAATCATCAGAAAAAGCACCCCTTTCACATGGATTGGGGGAAACCTTTTCAAGATAGGCCTTGATAAAATCCTAAGGAGATGTGTGAGGGAGGAAGAATTTTTTGATATCCTATCTGCATGTCATGACAACCCATGTGGAGGCCACTTTGCTGCAAAGAGAACTGCTTACAAAGTTTTGCAAACATGATACTATTGGCCTACCCTTCACCAAGATTCTAGAAGATACACCAATAGGTGTGAATAGTGCCAAAGGATGGGGAAACCCACACAAAGGGATGAGATTCCTTTGCACCCTTAGGTGGCTCTTGAGCCATTTCACAAGTGGGCATGGAATTTTTTGGACCTATCGATCCACCATCCAAACAAAATAAGTATATCATAGTCTACACTGATTACCTGAGAAAGTGGGTTGAAAAAAAAGCAGTGAAGGTAGCAACCGAGGAGGAAGTAGAAAAATTTCTGAGGGAGAATGTGTTTTACAAGTTTGGGTACCCAAGAGAAATATTCATTGATCAGGGAACACAATTCACCTCTCGCCTCATTGAGAATCTTTTGAGGAAGCACAAGATTAAGCATAGAACTTCTATTGCCTATCACCCTCAGGTGAATCGCCAAGTAGAAGTAACTAATAGATATTTAGAGAGCATCCTCACCAAGGTTGTGAGCAGCAACATAAAATATTGGTAGAAGCTACTTGGGCCTACAACACTACTTGGAAGGTAAACAACATGATTCACTCCTTATGAACTAGTCTATGGTAAGAAGGCTCTACTTTCAGTTGTGTTTGAATTCAATACTTTAAGAATGGCAGCTGAATTAAATCTAGATCTATCAAATGCCCACAAATAGAGGTTGTTGCAACTAAATGGATTGGATGATTTCAGAATGCAAGCACTTCTTCACACGGAGGTAGTTCAGATGCAAAGGAAGGTCTGGCATGAAAATAACATCAAAGAAAATACCTTACAAGAAGAAGATTGGGCGTTGTTGTATGATTCAAGGTTTAAACATTTCGAAGGCAAGCTGATGATAAGATGGTTGGGACCTTACACAGTGGATTTTTTTTTGATAGTGACGCATTTCAAATCATAAGCATAGATGAGGAAGGAATCCCATTGCTTGTCAATGGTCACATTACAAGGCCTTTGTCAAGGGAAGAGTTCATAATTTCAATAAGTAGAGAGGTGTATGTGATGGGAAACTCCATAGTTTCCCACACCTCTTGAAAAAAAAAAGATAAAAAAAGGATCCATGGGTGAAAACCTCTCTAAGGCACCCAAGGCAAGCTTGTGGGTTGAAAACCTTGATGGAGGCAGCTCACTTGCTCTAAAATAATAATAATAAAAAAATAATAAAAAGAGAATAAATATTCATGGATGGAAACCTCTTTGAGGTGCCCAAGGCAAGTTTTTGGGTTGAAAACCTCCATGGAGGCAGCCCGCTTTATTTCAAGAAAAAAAACATCTGCATCTCTATGTTTTCTGTATTTTTTGTTTTGCGGGTTATTAATGGTTTCTGGAAACACAGGGAAGCATTCATCTTCTTTTCCCTTATTAAATTTTACCATCCATCCATAATTCACTCCATTCATTTTCATAACTTCCTCCATCACCTATATACACCACATTCCTCCATTCTGGAGAAAAATGTAGCAAGGAAATAAAAACACAGACTGCTACAGACATCAAGGAATTCCTACAGCGCAAAATTCTGTTCATGAACAACAAGAAAAAACAAAGAGAGGAGTTGATAAAGCAGACCCCATGAAAGACAAGAGTGCCACCCATGGCATTTGGAGCACCCACACGTACCATATACAATGGGAAGAAACAACAAGAAAGATCAGCAGCTCACTCAGATTGTTTCTCATTCAACAAGTTTCTCACTTAGAAAACAGGAAAATAAGGAAGAACACATCATATAAGAGGTTTGTCTCCAAATTCCAGCTCCTGCAAACGCCTTAAAAATAATTGGTAAGCTCAGGTATAGCCCCTCACCCCTCACTATGCATTCATAATGGTAGGAAATAATTAAATATGCAGACTAAGAGTTTAAGAGGAAGAAAGGTGGCTAGTTAACTTGGTCACCATCGTAAAGTATGATTGAAAAAACTAGAAGTACACGCCACCTGGGCCAGCAATTTTTTTTTTAATTAGTTGGACTGGAGGAGGATGAGAGGAGGAGACACACAGTATCAACCAATTAATAAGAAGAGGGTCCAACTATCTACGATAGAAACTGGAGATGATTTGCATTACATAAGCGCTTAAAAAAAAAAGAAAAAATAGATGTGCAGGCCAATAATAAAGAGGGTCTGTCTCATCCAAACCAGTAAATTGAAAATTTTTAAAGGGAGAGAGACCGATGGAAGCCCGCAGCGCAGCAACAGTGATATTATGTCGCTTATTTTGGGACAACAACAACAGAAAAACGTCACCCTACCCATGGTCTGGTCCTCTTTTGTAAATATGAGTAGAGAAGCTTTTATAGAAACCAACCCAAAAAAGGAAGAATTACACTTCTAGCCTTAGAGAAGAAAAAGAGTAACCAGAAGAAGAACCAACAGAAGAAGAATTAGAAGAGCAACAAGAAGAAACAAAAGAAGAAGAGGAAGAGACAAAGGGCCAAGGAAAAACATAAGAGATGGCAATAGAAGTCCTAGAGGTAGCAGAAAGTGAGCAAGAAGAAGACTCACAACACAACACCACATCCCCTCAAGACAAAGAGGTAGTTGCCACCTTATCTCCTCTAAGCGCAAAGAGAAAAAGGTAGACCTCTATGTATTTTAGAGCTGATAAGAGTCAGAGGATAAGTCAGAGAGAGTCAGAAACTCCTCCCACGAGCTCGATAATAATTGAAGAATCACCAAGGGAGGAGGAAATAATAGAAGAAAAATTTCTGAAGGAGTAGCTGCAGAAGGCACAGGCAGAGAATGTAGCACTTAAGGAGCAATTGCAGCAAAAAGGGTAGCAAGTAGCCACCATGGAAGACTTATGCATAGAAACCTTTCAACACAGATTCCCTTCTAACTCATATGTTGTGTACCTCAAGGAGCAATGACTCCTATTTCAAATCAAAACTCTAGCCTCCCATGGATCACTACCTTTCCAATGTTGTAGGCAATTCATGAATTTCTACAAGCAAGCTAACATGGCTAATCAGGCAAAAATGGCAGATTTTTATGTGCATAACCTTGTGCTGACAAATCTGGATACTTGGGACCCCAATTCCACAATGGTGGATAGGTAGTTAATGGCTCTAGCATCTTGGATGACGAATGAGGACACTAGAGAAAAAGAGATATGGAGGGTCATGGGAAGAAGAAATAGAGAACCCTTATATATCAGACCAGAATTATTCATCCCAAGAGGAGTATTCCTTAACTGTTGAGTGATTGAAAGGGACCCATCACTAGTCAAAATCTAGCTTCAGACTCAAACATAGGTAATAAGCCACTTTGATGATGTTTCTAGGAAGATAGAAGATGAGTGCATTATGGCCAGCCAGAGGAGATGGAACAGCCTCCCTCACAACCTCAAGAACAGGGAGTACCGTACTCCAAAAATACTAAGGGGTGCATTGGAAACGACACCATTATACAAGAGGGCCATGCAGGACAAAAATATCCAATGGTTGGGACTAAATCTCAACCCACCTTTGTTGTTGGGGCTGAATGATGAAAAGGAAATAGATGCACAAGATAGAGAATGGGAGAATTCAGAAAAGAATAATGGTTTTTACCCCCTTGGGGAAACTCCCACACTTCTTCCTCAGGAAATTAGGGGGGATGTCAAAGACTTGAAGGAAATGCAGGAGGAGGATTAGCTCCTCAGAGGATGAGCAACCATTTGGTAGGGGGTGATGATGAGCTCCATCATTATACATATTTGGAGGGGTTAATGGTCACATTTTTTCCTTCTTAGATCTCTTTTTCTTGCATTTTTATTATTATTTGGTTTTATGATGCTAGTATAGGTGGTGAATAAGGCTAACATACTTTGAGTGCCTAATATGAAGTTGAGTGAAAAAATCATGAATTATTAGCATTTTTATAAGGATTTTATCATAAAGACTTGGAGGAGACAGTGAGGAGAAATTATAGGAGGATTTTCCACCCTCTTTAACTCTCAAAGGCAGCCAAAGGATCCAAAATATTCTCTCCATAAATTCGAATAAAGGCAGCCACAAGATCCCCAAGGATTCTCTCCAGCAATTCAAATTCCAAAGGCAAACAAGAAACTCAAAGAGGAGTGAACTCAATATTTTTTTACTTGGAGTCAAGTGGACTCATTCACTATTTTCTAGGGAGATGTTGGTAGCTTCCCTATAGAATAAATAAAGCAAAGCTAGAGCTAGGAAGGGTCGGAACTTTGTTGCAAGCTATTGAGCTTTTTATTATTTTACTCAGTAATCAAACTTTCAGAAATGTATGAGGCTATTCTTTTATGAAATGAGAAAACTGATTTCATTTTACTGATTTAAGTTTCAGAGAGCTAGGCTTGTGGTTTAGGGCCCAATCCATGTGCCTCAGCCTCTATGATGTATTTTTTGTTTGCATTATGTCATTTCATTATTTGCGCTTCAGATAATTTCTTTTATGTTTCAAGTTGTTGTTTAGTTTTTTCTTTCAGTGTGCCAATGTAGGTTTCATTTCCTTGTGAGTAATAGAATAGAGGAGAAAAACCAAAAAAATCTGTGGATCAAGACCCCCTTCTCATCTCTATCAATAGATCTCGAGGAGGGAGAACCTTCCCACAGACCCAAAAAACTGATTTCTTTTCACTGTTTTTTAGATTAAAAGTAGAGTTGCATTACCATTTTTCAGT
The DNA here is from genome assembly GCA_034641835.2 of Pinus albicaulis. Taxonomy (NCBI): domain Eukaryota; kingdom Viridiplantae; phylum Streptophyta; class Pinopsida; order Pinales; family Pinaceae; genus Pinus; species Pinus albicaulis. The sequence continues at coordinate 1,399,325,316 of CM076572.1, forward strand.
CTCCCTTTGCACTATGTTTTTATGCATTCGTTTGTTTCTTTTCACATAAGTTAGCAAGTTGATTACAGGAATTATTGTTAAAACCCCAGTGCAGCTTCGTGGTGCTTCCTTGCTTCATTCTCCATCCCTATCTTCAAAATATGTGTACTTACGTTACACCCTCCATTTTTTCTTTTCTCACTTACTCTCACTGCCGCACCCACCTTTTTATTCATAAAAAAACTTAAACCATTAAGCCTTATTTATTCCTTTATTTTTATTAATCACAGTCGTCTTACCCTTTTTAACACAAAACACTTGAAAACCATTTGAACTCGACCTCCGCCCTTGCTCTTCAAACTTCTTGCTACCATACATATCGCAAATCGCAAATCACATATTTTGTTTGGTTCCCATTAAAAATTACCACTCCAAATGCCGATTGCAATAACTCTTCATGATATGCTACATCGCACGTCACAAATCACATATTTTACTTGTTTCCCATTAACACTTACCGCTCCAAACATCGATTGCGATAACTCTCTGTACTCTTCCGCATTCTACGTCGCAAATTGCATCCTTTATTTGGTTCTTGTAACATGTTCTACTCCCAACGCCAATTGCGATATCGTTGTCGTACTCTACCACCGGTCCCACCACCATGTCATCCGACTGGTCACATATCGCAGCTCGTTCTCGTAAAACACTTTCGCCACTCCCCCAATTGTGTAATATTGCGTTATTACGATATCGCATATCACAGATCGCGACCTTTGGCCTTTTCGAAAATCGCATTTCGCACTCTCCATCCACTCCTTGTTAATCACCATTAGGGGAATTTTGAGGTCTAAAATGGGCCTCCTAAGGAAATTATAAAATAATAGTGGAAAAATCAAATAAGATTTGATGACATCATCAAATTTTAGAGGGAAAAATGAAAAAACTACTTTTTCAACTCATATTTTCAACTTATCTCCCAAAGTTTTTACTCAAATTTCGAGCGGGAGCACTCGTTGGATGCGAAATTTAATTCCTCATCCAAGGAGTACCCATGTTGCATACTTTCGATGGGTTCTACTACACGAAAAATAAGAAATATATGAAAAACGTGATTGTAATCACATTTTTTTATGTATTTATAATTTTTCATGTAGCAAGGTTCATCAAAAGTATGCAACATGGGTACTCCTTGGATGAGGAATTAAATTTTGCATCCAACGAGTACTCCCACTCGAAATTTGAGTAAAAATTTTGGGAGATAAGTTGAAAATACGAGTTGAAAAAGTAGTTTTATTATTTTATTAATTTTTAATATTTTTACCCTTTTATTTAAAAAATGGTAAATCATCCCCCATGGTTGACATCATCATCTTGAATCCTATTGGTTGTGATAAAGTTTATTTTGTTGTACATTTTTCTTATGAGGCCCATTTTAGACCTCAAAATTCCCCTAATGTACCGCTCCCGTCTTCCAATTGCAATATTGGTATTGCGATCCACCATCGTCCCACCGCCACGTCTTCTGACTCATCGTATTATGCTCCCACTCCCAAACTGTACTCATGTCTCTTCGCCAACCTGCGATGTTGCGATATTGCGATAATGCATATCGCATATCACACTACCAACCCTCCATCGCAACTCTACCATCACACTTTTCAAATAATTTTTCTCCAAAGAATTTTTGCATTATAGTAAAGTTTTAATAAGGTTTAAACCCCCTTTTTCCACCTCTAAGCCTTGTTTCATGTGGTGAGCCCTCCATTAGCACTTTTAGTCTATTTTCCCCAAATCTGCAAGCCACACTTTGTCAAGTTTAGTTTATCATGAATAGTTGCATGGTTAGAAACATGATAGCATGGTAAATATATCAGAGGATAAGTAGGGTGTGTTTAGACAATTGACCTAGCTAGATGCAACTTAGTTTAGTTTATTTTCAGTCATTTCCTTTTTGCAGATTGAATTATTTTCCTTTCTATCATTTCCTTTCTGTAATTTAAGGTATTTCATTCCTGTCAGTTCCCTCCAGAAATTTAATTTCCAGTTATTTCTTATCATAGTTTAAGAAATAGCACCCCTTCGTAAAGCAGAAGAGGATGACATGAGAGGAATACATTTGTTGTTTATATAACACTATCACCCCCAAGTTTGTATGAACCCCAGGTTGATAAAGTAAAGTAGGGCAGCCCCTGGGAGTTGCAGCACTCTTGGTGCAATACCAGGGCTCACCACTAACCATCATTCTCAAATATTGTGGGAAAGAGACTTCAGATTGGCCGCTTCTCTACAAGAGCGATCCAGAATTCAACCAAACATATAAGACACTCTTGGAGGGTACGCAAGTTCCAAATTTTCACCTCCGGGATGCACTGTTATGCCACCTGGGACACCTTTGTGTTCCTTCAAGCGAGCATGCCAAGATGATTTAGGAATCACACTACAGTCGAGACGTTGGGAATTTTATGGTCGAGAAAACATTTGTAGTACTGCAGAAGTACTACTGCTGGCTGAAACTTCAACAGGATGTTGGGAAGTACATCAAATCCTGCACTGCTTGCGCCATTGCCAAATTTACCATCAAGAAGAAAGACCTCTATAATCCGCTACCTACCCCTAGTCGACCTTGGGAATCCATATCCATGGATTACATGTCGGACCTTCCTTCTATTAAGCATGGAAATGACTGTGTTTTT